>VDFB02075321.1:340969286-341573213 GCA_007258455.2 Sequoia sempervirens | reverse complement strand
TATGAAAATATTTGTTAGGCCTATAAAATGGGACTCATTTTCCACTAATTGAAAATTATTCCACTTTTCTTTTTTTTTTTGAAATTTTGGGACTATATGTTTTTCCTCTTGGTTTACTCTACTCTTTTTTATTGGTTTTTGGATCTAAAATTGTAAATTTCCACCTGCAAGCTTCTCCAAGGCTTGATGACAACTTTAGGAATTTGATAACTTTTCTCCAAGTTTTCTCCTGGACAAATCTACAACTTAGCTCTGCAAATCACATAGAAGAAGAGGGAAAAATGTTCTGGGGTTAGTCAATAGGGGTTTTCCTTGGTCAAACCTCTTGTTGGTAATTGAACCTTGAATTGAAAGAAAATATGAATGGAGAATGATGAATGAACAAATAGTAATGTTGTAACTCACCAAAACCTAACAATAAGGTATTTCAATTATTCTTAAAATGGCTATAATGGACGTGGTTCTTGAATATTCAACTAATGATGTTGATCTTGCTCCAAACACTTGCTTGGATCATGAACTCTACATCACAATTGTTAGCACAATAACAAACATGAAGAATGCAATATTTGACATGATCATTGGCACTTGAAGAATGCTATAAAATACTTGATAATATTCCCTTGAAGACTCTTGAATGCTCTTGTGAATGCTCAAATTCTCTTGTAAACTCTCTTGAATGCTAAGTATTGAATATGAGTGAAAGAACCTTGTATTTATACTTAATTATGCAAGATTTCCTAAAATTACAACACTACAAGCTGACATCAAATCTAGGAGAATAAAATCCCTCCAAAAATTTGAATTAAATTTGAATCTAGGCCAAACATGACTCATTTACCTAAGGTGGGGAATGAGTCCCATCAGACATAGCGTATGGGAGAAAAAATGAAAAGTTCTTAGAAATGTGTGAAAATCAGTTCAGGGCGAAAAGATCTAGGTGGGATCCATTCACCCAAGGTGGCGAATGAGTCAAAGACACTAAATTTAGGCCACACAAGCTGGGAAATTATGATTGGTCATTGATTGGTGTTAGGATTATCCTCAAAAAGATGTAATAAATGAGGCTTTTGGATGCAAAATAGGGCTAATTAAAGTATAAGAAATCCCAATTAAAGCATAAGAAATCCTAGAGAAATGTACAATTATGTTATTAAACAATCCAAATAAGGAAAGATTAAGGTTGATTTTGATTAAAATTATGTTTATTATACTTAGTTAATTGATAAAACCCTAGAAAACTGTGAAAGTGTGTTACAACACTTCACAAGACTTTAGCAAGGCACCATTAAGTTCCATTAGTTCACAAGAGCCCAAGACCTAATATGTATGTGTCATCCACATTGTAACACTAAATCAAGGCCACTTTACGCAAAAAATCCACACGGAGGACCCAAACTAGTGTGAAAATGTCAAGGGATCCATTTTTACTACACCACATTTATCCCCCACATTAGTGGGAGGATGAACTTCCTTCAAACTCACACTAAAGTAGACAAATACACATCGAGGGGGGTTCAAATGTACCAATGCTAACAAGATGAGACAAAAATGATGAAGAGGGGTGATCAAGCCCCCAAGATTAAGATTTCATGATAAACCAACATAAGCATAAAGGAACACACATGAGAATGATATAAAGAAAACAAGGAACAAGCATACACTACCAAAGATGAAAAAAAAAAAGGTGAAATAAAAGAGTCAAATCAAGCTTTGATCATTTATCCACCAAGATGTGAATCAGATCAAGGTTGTTTGTCCCAAAAATGCATACTCACTTTGGTGGAGAGCACCTTGTTGCTCCATTTTGTGATTTTAGTCTAGATAGGTTGTTTGAGTCAAGTTATGGTCAAATATGGCCATGTTAGGCTATTTTGTAATGTTGTTTTTAGTTTTGAGTTTAGGTGGGGTCATGATGCCAATAATGTAATGTTGCAAAGTTGTTGTCATGGGTAGTTGAAAGGTAGTTCTAGGCATTGTGAGTAGTTGGTTAAGTTAAAAATATGTTGGAAACTCAAAATTAGTGGTTGTTGAAGAGTTTGGAGCAGAATATCAATCAAATATCTTTTTTCCTTTGTTAATTTTTGTCTATTTTCTTCTTTTTTAGCCTATGTACAAGTTTGTATAATAGGATTTTTCTCTAAGATGATTTGAATCTATTGTAGAATGGGTTTATTTTTTATTTGTATCCATTCTTTTGGAAATCTATTAAGTTCCAAGCAACTTAGAGGTAGATTTCTAAAAACTGGTTTGAACTTGCTCATACAAGGGTTTGAGTGTAATATGTTGAAATAGGCCATTCCACCTATTTTTTAGGTCATGTATCGATGGAATGGGTCATTATGTAAGTAGGATATGGTTTAGGAATAATAAAATAGCATTGGTGAAGGCATTTGAAGAGATTGTCAACATTGCCCCTATTGAAACACAAAATTTAGGCCTTAAGAACAAGGCTAGAGTTGGTGAATTGGGGATATTTCTTGAGAAAAAGGTAGAACTAGTTGGGAAAAGTGTGAGTATGTGGAGTTTTTTGTGTTAGAAGTTTTGCATAGGTAGGAAAGATCAAATTGCAGGTCTGGGCTTGAAGCCCTAGTTGAGTGAAGAGCATTTTGGAAAGGAAAGGTGGGGTTTTAGAGTGACAAAGTGGGTAAAGTTAGGAGGAAGCATAAATTGGTGGTCAATTAACCTTGTGCAAGTAGAATAAGGTATGTTGGAAGTGATTTCAAGGTTGTGAGAGGTCTAGATATGGTTTTTTCAATAAACCCTTGTCAATTTGGAGAAAAGTGAGGGTTTCATGAAAATGAGACATAGGAAGCAAGTATTGACTTAAAGATTGGAGAATATATAGTTTTGGAGTAAGTTTAAGGTACATTTCTAATGATAGTTTGTGTTGGTAGCAATATTTGAGTTGTGTTTTTTTAGAAAAATTACCTAATTGATCAAGCTAAACAACGTTGGAAGCCTATTTTTGTGATGATGGTCCAAAGAGGCCTAATAGGATTTTGAGATATTTTTTGTGTAAGGTTAATGGGTCCCTAAAAATATGAGTGGTTGAGAGATAAGACCTAAAAACAAGGTCTAGTTACCTAGTAGGAAAGTAGGTTGGTTACAAGGAAGTTAACCCTAGAGAGGGTTTGAATTCTTCAAAGGTGACTGAAAGAACTAAAAAGGTATTGATAGGTCAAGGACCTCCTTGTCATTGCATCAGTTTGTATCAGAGCATAGTACTGATTTGAGGAAGGAAGAGTTGCATTAGAGAAAGGAAAGGATGAATGCCCTAGTTAGAGAATTGACTGAAGAGAAGGAGATGCAACAAAGAAAAGCACTTTTCAAAACCACCTACAAGTGTAATGTCAAGGTATGTACCGTAATGGTGGATTAAGGTAACCTAGATAATATGGTATCACAAGAAATGGTTGATAAGTTACATTTAGCAAGGATTCCTCATGAGACACCTTATTATGTTTCTTGGTTGAATGATGAACATACTCTTTTAGTTAAAGAGCAATCTTGGGTTGAGTTCCAAATAGGTGGTTATAGAGATAGAATCTTGTGTGATGTGGTACCTATGAGTATATGCCATTTGTTATTAGGGATATCATGGCAATAATAGAGATTTTCTTTGTATAATGGAAGGCATAATAGTTATAAGATTATGAAGGATGGAGTTTCCTTTACATTGATTCCATTGGTGGAAAATGATCAAAGAAAAACTAGGGCAACAAGAGTAATATTGCAGGGCAAGAAAGAGTTTATGAGGCATGAGAAATACAAGTACAGTGAAGGTGTATGCTGTAAAAAAATGTACCATTTGCTTGACATGGGATTAATTCATGATAAACTAGACTTAATGAGGTCTTAATCTAGTGTTGTGAGGCATTTTATGTGTCCGTACTAGGTCTTGGACCCTTGCAAATCGAATAACATACTTTTAACAATGTCTTGTAAAGGTGTTGTAAAGTCTTGTAAAGGAATTTCACACTTTTCTAGACTTAATCAACTTTCTTCTCCCTAATTCAATATTATAAAATTTGTTTAATAACATTATTGCATCAATCTATAAGGTTCTTTAATTAAAGTTAATGATAAACTGGTGTTGTAATGTGTCTTCCACATTCACATCAATTTTTGTGCCCTTCTAGGCTATGTGGACCTAATTTTAATCTTGTAAAGTGTATTTAATCATACTTTCACATTTATTTGTGTCCCAAGCCTATTTTACCTTTATATCATCAATAATAGGTCTCTAATTACCTGTGTTGTGCATCCTGAGGATTTAATTGATCAAATACCCAACAAAGTTGTAAATTAAACCTTATTTCCTTATTCCTTGGCTCATGAGTTGTTTGAATGGCCCCTATGGGACCCATTTTCCATGCATGGTGAATCAATCCCATCCAAGTGGGACCCATTCACCATGTGTGGTAAATGAGTCCTATCTAGCCCCATTTTGACCTTGAGGGGCAAAAAGTGAAATTTAAAGTTTAATTTCACTACATGTCGGCCTGTGATGAGGTATAATTGTGATACTAAGGCATAATTATCTATAAATAAGTTTTTTTATCCTCATTTTACATCTAACAACTCATTTTTACATCTCTCATCATTAATTCATCTTCTATCTTCTCATCCAAGTCAAGCAAGTTAGGGTTTCTTCATTAGAAGTCTTCAAGTCAGCTTTATAAAGCATTCAAGGGATGAACCTTCCTCCATTTTTTCATACTTTCAAGATCAAATCATCATTACAAGGTAATCATCTCCATGGTTGCATGTTTCATTACTTTATTTCATCATTTTGGTTTACTTACCTAAAGGGGTTTGACTAAGGAAGACTTCCATATCCTAACCCTTAAGACTTTTTCCCCTTTGCATGTGTTTGTGTATGCAAATTTATCAAGTGAAAGGTGAGGAAAGGTGTACACATTGATGAGCCTAAAATATGCTCATAATTTGATGTTATGATAAACTTTTAAATGACTTCATTTTTGCTATTTCATGGCTGTTTAAACTTTGTTGAAACCTTTTATGGGGATATCCTGTAACAAGACACTTTTATATTCCTGCAGCCTATTGTGTTGACTTGATTGCATTTATTGCCCTGTTGACTCCCGAAAATGGCTGGTATATTGTATACAGTTTTTGAATGGTGAAGTAGATTTGAAATGTGTGATTAATGAATAGATATCGTGTATGTACCATATTCCTTTTCTTGCGCGGCTGTTACCTTTTGTTTCGTAGGTTGTTGAAGAATGATCGAGTCAAGCGCAGCCGATCTCGGCCTTGCAGTAAAGCCCATTTCCTGCACGACTTTGAGGAAGCTCCGCCAAAGACTCTTTGACCGAAACTGATTTGGAAAGATTTTTTAATGGAAAGTCAATCTGGAGAGAGTGGAGCGCTAGATTCTCTCTGAATCGGGTTGAACACATAAATTCATTTATGAAGTTTGTTCCTTGATTCAGGGATATACTTTACTTCCACGTCTTTCTTTGATGAAGTTAGTTAGTTAGTTGTTCTTTTAATTTAAAAATAAGATACTCCTCCTACGTGAGGTAGTGGTAGAAGATGAATAGAATGAGTAATAGATATTTTTTTAGGTAAGATAGAAACAGAGTAGCAGAGATCATGTAAGAATCAGTATGATAATGAAAGACAGAATCTATTTGACCAGAAGCGGAGTTTGTTGTTAGTTTTCACACCAACAAGATAATGTATTTCGTTCTGTTTTCATGAATAAAGATTGATGAAGTTCTGAGTTCAGCATCTGCATAATCAGTAGATGCTTGCTAAGGGGGCCCACTTAGTAAGTATCTGTAGTTAATTAGTTAGATCTTTTTTTCTGCTAATATCCAGTTAGCTTTCATCTTTTGAAGTTTTTACGCAAACTCAGTCTTACACTGCTCCTGCAGCATAGAGAGTCCATCCCTGTGACTATTCCTGCAGCATAAGGCCAGTTCATGGTTTGTGCTTTAGTCATAGCTGTTACAGTTTCTGTTTTAATCAAGCATAGTTGAGTTAAAGAATTATGCATTACCATTCTGTAGCTTAGATAGAATTTCTTTCCAGTATGTATTTTTGCTAAGATTTGACCAAAACAATTTCCTAGTGCATATATTTTGCTACGCCATTTAAAGTCTACGTCCCCTGGTTTGACAAGTAAATGAACGTCCATAGAAAGATATTAGTCACCTGTCAGAATGTCCAATTCCCAGGAAAGTTTCACTGTGATATTCATATCCTTTTGTGAGTGCGAGCCATTTTTGGCGCCGTTGCCGGGGATGGTGTCTAACTAGGAGTTTGACAAAGTCATTTTCAGCATTAGTTTAGTCTGTTAGTCAAAAATTTCAAAAAATTTCAAGCCGTTACTCACCATATTGCATGCATAGAAGAAGAAGAGACGCACTGGGAAGGTTCCTCCCTGAAAATCTATTTATTGAACTACCATTTGACCCAGCTGATAACGAACCTGAGGAAAATCCATTTGCTTTGCTATTCCAGCACCCAGACATGGAAAATAATCCACCTCCTGCATTTGAGTTTTCCATTGTTCCCCAACAAGATACTGACAATCTTAAAAAATCTGCTCTTCCTTGCTTCCAAAGTTTTATGGCCTGGTCACAGAAGACCCAGAAACCTTTTGTTTGAATTTGATGTCCTCTGTCACAGTTATGACTACAACACAGACGCTCATAAACTGAAGCTATTTCCTTCCACTTTGAAGGAGGAGCTCTCAGATGGTTCATGAGTCTGGGAAGAGCCGTTGTAAATAGTTGGGTAGACATGAAGACGAAATTCCTTGAAAAATAATAAGGAATATTGTAAGAGTGCCAGCAAAGGTGATGACATATTCGAATTCAGCAGAAGGAGGATGAAATTCTGGAAGATTATATTTCAAGGTTTTTGTTTTCATTAAAAAGGAACTCAAACCATACTCTTAATGAGGACTCTCAGAAACTACTCTTTCTAAGGGGAATCAGTGATGCCTGTATTGATGCCCTGGACCTAATGGGAGGAGGTGATATAACTCAACTGCCTTGGGATGATATACAGAAGATATGCCTTAACTACTCTCGAGCAATAGTTAAGAAAGGTCGAGGTCATCATGCTTCAGTGGGGAAGTCTTCTTCTGGTGGAGTTTCTCGAATGGAGATCACAAATCTGCTATCTGATTTTAAGTAGGACATCATTAATAATATGGCTACACAATTGGACACTATGCAAGCTCAAAAAAAATATGCAGAAGCTGAGGTAGCTTTGGCTGAGTTCTGTCCTTACTGTAGACAAAAGAAGCGTGATTGCAGATGCAAGATGGTGGCTAATCTGGAAGCCAGACAACTGCCTACTGATTTCAAACCAGTGGAAGGTGATGATGATCAAGTGTTATTTGTTGCACAAAGGAGACCATGGGCCCAAAGGCAAGGTATGTCTCAAGACCCTTTAACTTTTGGTAATCCCTATTCTTGCTATAATAACCAATGGCAACAAGCATATGGACCACCACCACCATGGAATCCGCCTCAACCAAGTTGGTCTAATTATCAAACCCCACAGTGGCAATCTCCTCAAGGAGGTTGGCAGCAGCCACAAGGTCAATGGACCCCACCTTCAGGAAATTGGCAACAAAATCCTCAATGGAGAGGTCCTCAACAATGGCAAAACCAGTCTCCTAGCTTCTTGCAGCCTCCATAGCCACAACAACAGGCCCTTATGCCGCCTCCTGCAGCAACTACCACAAATCCTGGACCTCCAAAGCAAACGCCTATGCCTGCCCAGCCGTTGCCTAATCCCAATAATAAGCAACTGCATCAGCCTCAACAGCCTGTGTATATTTCTGAAGCCAACCAATATCAAGCTTATGCCTTAAATGTTAATGACATCCATCTGAGGTCTGGAACTACTTTACTTGCTCCCAAACCACCTCTGATTACAGAAATATCTGATTCACCCCTTGAAGAATCTAATGCACCTGTTGTTTCCACTGAGCACATACATATACCAGATACAGTTTCTATGGAACCTGTTCTGTAGAGACAAGATAAACCACCTTTTTCTCAGAGGTTACAAAGTACTAAATCTAAACTCATGGAAGAACCCACTTTTGATATTCTAGATCAGCTCAAAAATGTGCAGATTAAAATCCCTTTGTTTCAGGCTATTAAAGATGTTCCTATTTTTGGAAAAGCTATTAAAGAAGCCTGTTTGAAGAAGCCTGTACGAAAGAAAAATGATCCCCAAACAATTCATGTCTTAGGGAAATTGGCTGATATAATATTGGGAAATGTAGTCATTCCAAAGTATATTGACCCTGGAAGCCCTGTAGTACAGATACATATAAATGGCCAAGTTGTAAAAAATGTTTTGATTGATTTAGGAGCTGCCATTAATGTAATGACAAAACATACTATGGACTCCTTGAATATTTCAAACATTAGGTCTACACCCACAGTTCTACATCTTGCAGATAGCTCCACAGTCAAACATGATGGGATGATAGAAGATGTAATTGTCACTCTTGAATCTTGGGAGTATCCTGCTGATTTTACAATATTATTAGTTAAGGCAACTTTAGGAGGGTATCTAGTTATCCTTGGTAGGCCATGGTTAGCAACTGCTGATGCTTTTATAGGATGCCATTCTGGAGATATGACCATTTCTGATGGGCAGTCCACAAAGAAATTGGCTTTGTATCCGCCTGCTAAACCTCGACCAGATTTGTCCCAACCTGTTTGGCCAGATGTGGGAGAAGAAACTGAAGAATCCAATTCTTTGGCTCAATTGATGATGCTTCAAAATGATCCATTCTTTCAACTTCAAAGTGAAGATGCTTTGCTTTTTCAAATTCTGCAATTCAATCCTGATGCAGATAGTTTATCAGATCCAAGTGACAGTCAGCATCAATGTTTCCTGCAGCAACTAGATTCCGAGAGTTCATTGCCTAAACTTCTGACAATTTTTCATAACTTGCTTCCACAAGAGGTACAAACATTACCAGTTGATTCTATGAGTAATCTCATTAAGCAGATAGAATTGTCTCCATATCATTGTTTGAATGTTAATAGTAAGTTGTCTCAGTCTCAAGAGGATGACTTAGTAAAAAATGCTACAAGAACAGCATAAAGCTTTTGCATGGGAATATGGGGACATGCAGGGAATAGATTATCGAGTATGTACTCATAGGATATATATCAAAGAAGATTGTTCACCAGTTAGACAACTTCAGAGAATAATAAATCCAGCACTTAGAGAAATAGTGAAAAATGAACTTCAAAAGTTGCTTGATGCTAGTTTTATTTACCCAATTTCTGACAGCCAATGGGTTTCTCCATTAGTCATTGTCCCCAAGAAAGGAGGAAATGGAGAGTATGTGTAGATTACAAAGAGTTGAACAATGCCACTAAGAAAGATCATTTTTCACTACCTTTTGTAGACCAAGTACTAGATTCTCTATCTAGTAAAAAATATTTTTCCTTCTTAGATGGTTACAGTGGGTATAATTAGATAAAAATTGCCCCTGAAGATCAAGACAAGACCACTTTTACCTTTCCATGGGGAACATTTGCTTATTCGGTCTTGCCTATTAGCTTATGCAATGCACCAGCAACATTTCAAAGAGCAGTAATTAGTATATTTGCTGATATATCTCATGAATGTATAGAGATTTATATGGATGATTTCACTACATATGGAGTCACATTTGAAGAAGCACTGGTGAATTTAGAAAAAGTATTAAAAAGGTGTAGAGAGCAAAATTTGTCTCTAAACAGTGAAAAGTGCTTTCTAATGATGGAAGAAGGTATTGTTCTAGGTCATCATATTTCAAAGAATGGAATTCAGGTTGACCCTGCTAAAATTGAAGTTATTCAGAATTTACAAACTCCTGCAAAACAAAAAGATGTTAGAAGTTTTCTTGGTCATGCAGGGTATTATAGAAGGTTTATAAAAGACTTTAGTAAAATTCTAGTCCACTTTATGCTTTGTTAACAAAGGATTCCCAATTTGAGTGGACCCGTCTGCAAAAATCCTTCCTGGTAAAGGACTTGCTTGCAAAGCCCCTATTTTTCAGGTCCAAAATGGAACACTGCCTTTTCACATACATCTTGATCGTCGATTTTGGTATAGAAGCGGTTTTAAGTCAAAAAGAAAATTTAATTGAGCATGCTATCTACTTTATCGGTAAAACCTTCAAGGTCCGAGCTAACTATCTGTTATAGAAAAGGAATTGCTTGCAGTAGTATATGTTTGAATAAATTCAGGCATTATGTCACAGGTTATCAGATATTTGTCCACACCGACCATGCAGCAATCAAGTACCTGATGAACAAACCTGCCATTTCTGGTAGATTGGCATGATGGCTCCTGTTGTTGTAAGAATTTGATATCACAATCATTGACAAACCAGGAAGAGCTAATGTTGTAGCTGACTTTTTATCAAGACTTCAATCAGCTGCATCTGAGGAACAAGAGGTCATTGATGATAGATTTCCAGATGAACACTTGTTTTCCATTGCTGCACATACACCCTGGTATGCAGATATTGCTAATTATCTAGCAGCAAACAGAATACCAGCTCATTTTTCTCCAAAAAAAAAGAAGTTGTTGACAGAGAAAAGTTTCAACTTTACCTGGATTGCCAATTGTCTGTTCTATACTGGCCCTGATCAAGTAATACGAAGACGTGTAAGAGAAGATGAGACTTATGATATATTGCATGCTTGCCATGATGAACCATATGGAGGGCATTTTGCAGCAAAAATAACAGCAATGAAAGTCCTTACAACAGGGTATTACTGGCCAACATTACACAAGGATGTTGTGGCCTATACAAGGAAGTGTGACAGATGCCAATGTATGGGAAGACCAACTAAGTCAGATGAAATGCCACTATATCCGAAGGTGATAGTCACCCCTTTTGATAAATGGGGGATGGATTTTGTGGGGCCAATTGATCCACCATCAAATGGAAAGTCATATATTCTAGTTTGCACGGATTATGTCACAAAATGGGTCGAGGTAAAAGCTATGACTAATGCCCGAGATAACAAAGTTGCTGAATTTTTGTATGAACAAATTTTCACCAGATTTGGAGTCCCCAAAGAGCTGGTAACTAATCAAGGAGCTCAGTTTACGTGAAATATGATCACTGCACTTATGAATGACTATAAGATCAAACACAGGAAGTCCAGCCTCTATCATCCTCAAGCCAATGGTCAGGCGGAGGTAACAAATAGAGAAATTGAAGTGATCCTCACAAAGACAGTGCAGATTCATAAGAAAGACTGGAGTAATAGACTTTCTGAAGTAGTTTGGGCTTACAGAACTACATGGAAAACAACAACTGGGTTTACACCTTTTGAGTTGCTCTATGGGAAAACAACTATGTTACCCATTGAATTTGAACATAAAACTTTGAGGACAGCTCTTGAACTCAACATGGACTTATCCGAAGCATAGAAGGACTGTATCCTGCAGCTAAATGCTTTGGACGAAATGAGAAAAACTGCCCTGCAGCATACAAAAGTAATCCAATAGCAGAGAAAGAGATGGCATGATTAGCACATCAAAACCAGAAAATTTTCTGCTGGAGATTGGGCTTTGTTATATGATTCCAGGTACCAAGAAAACCAAGATAAACTCACAACACACTGGCTTGGGCCCTATGAGGTTGAAAATGTGTTTGACAATGGAGCTGTGTAGCTGGTCACAATTGATCCAGTCCGTTTCAAATTGCTCGTTAATGGCCACCGACTCCGACTGTACCATAAGCTAGTTTCCAAGGAAGACTTCATGAAGCAGTTCATTCAGGTTCCTCCCGCTACTCTTCCTGTAGCCGAAGGCTCTAGCCTCTCTCCTGCAGTGTTCCCGTAATTTTCAAAAAGTATGCCCATAATAAAGGTTTTCTTTTTAAGAAAACCCTTTTCTCCATTTTCATTTATCGCCCCCACCTCACTTCTTTATCTTCCATCCATCCATCCCATCCATCCATTTCATTCGTACATTTCATCCGCCCTTGTCACCCATCCACTTCAACCGTCTGCATCAACCTTAATTAAGATATCTTTCCAACTTGTCAATTCACGCAGCGCCGTCATCTTTTTTCACACGTACGTGCAATTACTAAAGGTACGCCATATCTTTTCTTATCGCATATTTGATTTATTTCATTCTATTCAATTACTGCAATGCATGTATTCAATTACTGCAATGCATGTACCGGTCATTATCACCCGAATCTCTACTTATTTTTTAGTACATGTGAGGACACATGTCATCTTTTAAGTAGGGCGTGGGGTAATCCATCATTTGATGCCTGTCTTTTCGCTGCTGCCATAACTGTAAAATAATCTTTCTTTAATATATTTCTTGTACTTTCCAAACGTGATTGCATGACCTTCTTTAATGCATATTTTTTCTTGCAAACTACAATTAAGACTGCTTGTTTAAAAAAGTTCATTTTGGAAAAAGAAAGAAATGTGGCGGTGACAGAGAAAAATCAGAGCAAAAAAGAAATAAAGAATTTGAATCTTGAGCAAGAAATTGAGTTCAGCTAGAAAAACTGTAATATGGGTGGTTAGGTTAGTGCGACATGAGCTGTAGCTCATGAATTGTTGTTACAAAACCCACAGACAGTCCAAGCATTTAGCCTCTGTGGATGGTTAAATTATTTTCTGAGTTTAAATGATTTTGATGAGGAGGTGCAACGAATTTTTGAGAACACTTTAGGGGAAGCCACCGTATGGGGTCTACTAGTTGTTGCAACCGAAGACAGAATTGCTGTAAGGCTCCCAGCCGTTGGAGAAAACTTTTCTTCAGATGCTGTAGCTGCAAGGGCTGAATTTTTGATGCCTGCTGATGGACCTCTGGACATCTCCAAGCAAGGATGCAAGCGAGTGTCACTGCCTCTTCCATATTCAGAGTATGCCACTTATATAATGAGGTATTTAACCTGTGAAGGCTATTTTTCCTATCTGCATTCACATCATTTTAAATTATTAAGCCATATAAGGCATGGGTTGGCTGTGAATGTTCTGAATTTCTTGTTAAAGTTTTTAGAGCAAAGTGCCCATGGAACTCAACAAGGGAAAGATAACTCTGTCACTCATCATGGCCTTATTAAATTGCTTATTGAGCGCTCTTTGAGAGACGTTTCACCTCTCTCTTGGCAACAATTTGTTGCCCAAAAGAGTTTGCAACCTCCACAACCCCCTAGGGTAATTACCCCATGACCTCAAAGAAAGAAGAAAGAAATTGCATCTACTAGTGGAACAGGGCAAGGGTCATCTACTCCTGTAGCACCCGATCCTGTAGCTGTCACAGCTGAATCCTCTGCTAGGGTACAAACTAGGTCTATCGCTAGGAGGGAGAAAGGAAAATCAAAGGCAAGAAGGGTCCCCAGAATCTGACCCTCGTTCTCAGAAAAGGCAATGCTCCTCTCCTATAGCACCTTCCCCTGTAGCAGTTTCTCCTACAGCAACAGCTGTTGATATTTCTAGCTCACCATCATCCTCTGGTAGGGCAGAGCCCCCTGAACAAACAAGAAAAAGAAAACCTACTGGAACACCTCCTCCAGCCACATCAATACCAAGAAGGGTTTCCACAAGGAAACAATTTAGGACCTCCCCTGTTTCACCGAAACCTGAGGTAATTGTAATTTCAGAAGGGTCTGTTGAATCTGAGAATGCTGCTCAGAGTTCGGTCGTTCCTAAAGAGGAACAAGTAGAGACAAAAGAAGCAGGGCATAATGGGCACGAGTTGCCAAGTCTTGATGATCTGGTTAATGCTGCTATGCAATTCTCGGAGGAAGCACAGACTTCTTCACCATAGCAACAAGAAGAATTTATCCTACAGCAAGAACAAGAACAGGCTGAACAAATAAATGTGCCTAATGAAGTTGTATTTCATCCTGCAATGTGTAAAGCCATTGTTGTGTATAGGAGGACCTTTTTAATTAAATTTCTGGAATTTGTTAAAAATAATTGGGAAACAGTTACACTGCAAACTGTGACTTTTCGACACATTGCCCAGACTGATATGCAACAAAGTCTGTGGCAAATAGAAAAGAAGAAATTGAAAAAGAAAATTGAAAATCAGAAACAGGAAATTGCTGAATTGAAAGCAAAAATGGATGAAATGCTAAAGGTAACCGGTCAAATTATGGAATGCAGACCGCCACCCAGAGTTTATGCTCTGTGCCTCAAAGAACAGTTTTTATGGTTTAATTGATGAGAATTTCCAGAAACCAAGACCCCATAATTCATTCTGCCAAAGAGTTTTATGAAGCATATCAAGCAGCCCCTAACTGGTTAAGGAATTCTCTGTGTGAATTCTATTTGCATGGCTTTTTAATACCACTTGAAACAGAATGGAATCCTCTTCCATACATTGGTGATATTCATTTGAGAGCATTCATGTCATGGGCAGCAAATGAGGTGAATTATGGCAGACAGTGGGAAACGTATGAGGAAATTGAGAAAACAGAGCCTGTCCCATTACGCTCTCAAAGTTCAAACCCACATGCAATGCTGAAAGATTGGTTTGCATTGACATATGGTATTAATAATGTTTCAGCCAGAGCAAAAATATTTGACATCAGAAAGCAAGTATATGATGAATTCCAGGCACAACAATATTCATTTTGGAGATTAGCATATACCAGAACTGAGAAAAGATGGGAAAAGTTGACTGTTGGGTTAAGAAAGTCAGAACCACATGGTCCCTTAAACTTTACAGCTGCACTCAAATGAACCAGCAGATTTATTCAATTGGGACTTCAAACAAGATTTGAATTATGGCTGCGACTAACATTCAGACCCCCATGTGCTAATGTGGCCCCTGTATCCTTATCAGGCTACAAATCTTAACAGTGAATTAGAAGATCGCAGCTATGAAAGGTGTCGGGATTTCAGAGGATTCTATTACAAGTTTGGACATCCATTCCAGAGTCATGCAACCACTACTGACTTCAGAGAAACCACCAGGAAAATTAATGCTAGAGGACCAGCATTGGGCTAAGTAGGGGGCAGTGATGAGCCTAAAATATGCTCATAATTTGATGTTATGATAAACTTTTAAATGACTTCATTTTTGCTATTTCATGGCTATTTAAACTTTGTTGAAACCTTTTATGGGGATATCCTGTAACAAGACACTTTTATATTCTTGTAGCCTATTGTGTTGACTTGATTACATTTATTGCCCTATTGACTCCCGAAAATGGCTAGTATATTGTATACAGTTTTTGAATGGTGAAGTAGATTTGAAATGTGTGATTAATGAATAGATATCATGTATGTACCATATGCCTTTTCTTGCGCATATGTTACCTTTTGTTTCGCAGGTTGTTGAAGAATGATCGAGTCAAGCATAGCCGATCTCGGCCTTGCAGTAAAGCCCATTTCCTGCACGACTTTGAGGAAGCTCCGCCAAAGACTCTTTGACCGAAACTGATTTGGAAAGATTTTTTAATGGAAAGTCAATCTGGAGAGAGTGGAGCGCTAGATTCTCTCTGAATCGGGTTGAACACATAAATTCATTTATGAAGTTTGTTCCTTGATTCAGGGATATACTTTACTTCCACGTCTTTCTTTGATGAAGTTAGTTAGTTAGTTATTCTTTTAATTTAAAAATAAGATACTCCTCCTGCACAAGGTAGTGGTAGAAGATGAATAGAATGAGTAATAGATGATTTTTTAGGTAAGACAGAAACAAAGTAGCAGAGATCATGTAAGAATTAGTATGATAATGAAAGATAGAATCTGTTTGACCAGAAGCGGAGTTTGTTGTTAGTTTTCACACCAACAAGACAATGTATTTCGTTCTATTTTCATGAATAAAGATCGATGAAGTTCTAAGTTCAACATCTATGTAATCAGTAGATGCTTGCTAAGGGGGCCCACTTAGTAAGTATCTGTAGTTAATTAGTTAGATGTTTTTTTCTGCTGATATCTAGTTAGCTTTCATCTTTTGAAGTTTTTACACAAACTCAGTCTTACACTGCTCCTGCAGCATAGAGAGTCCATCCCTGTGACTGTTCCTATAGCATAAGGCCAGTTCATGGTTTGTGCTTCAGTCGTAGCTGTTACAGTTTCTATTTTAATCAAGCATAGTTGAGTTAAAGAATTATGCATTACCATTCTGTAGCTTAAATAGAATTTCTTTCTAGTATGTATTTTTGCTAAGATTTGACCAAAACAAATTCCTAGTGCATATATTTTGCTGCGCCATTTAAAGTCTACGTCCCCTGGTTTGACAAGTAAATGAACGTCCACAGAAAGATATCAGTCACCTGTCGGAATGTCCAATTCCCAGGAAAGTTTCACTGCGATATTCATATCCTTTTGTGAGTGCAAGCCACACATCTCATCAAAGTCATTCAAGGTGTTTCAAGCTCTATTTCAAGCTTGGAGAGAGTCCATAGTTCCAATTTTGTAGATTTAGATCCAGAGATTCATCAGAAAACAAAATTACAAATCCTAAGCTGCAGAATCCAATCCACATTTCTCTATTTTATAAAAGAGGACTCATTCACCATTGATGGAGAATCAGTCCCATTTCTAGGCTTGAATAGTGATTTTTGAAGATCTGGATACCCAATTCCCTAAAACTAGTTCTAACACTTTCTGACAAAAATAGGACTCATTCTCCATACATGGAAAATCAATAGAAATGAGAATTTTTGGTGTCTTCGACAAGTATTCAGAGCCTCATTCTAGCCTCTTCCAACTTCTAGGTTCATATCTTCAACTGGGTTATTTTTTGTTTCAGTTTTTTATTGTCCTAGTCAATTTTTTTGAATACACATTGTGTTTTCCAACACTTTTGTATTAGGTTAGAATACATTCCTTAATCTTCATTTTCATTAAGTTCTTAGCATTTAAATACATCTACACACACATTTCAGACACCTCTTTCCATTTCTTCTAATGTTAACAAAGTCATTTTGGCCAATTTTCCTCTCCTTCTAGGTGAAAAACTCTAACAAGGAGCTAGAGATTTTGGGGACCCAAAATATTTGTTACATTTTTGTGAACCTTCTATTTTAATCCCTTATTTTTTTATTTTGGAGTCCATTCATCATCTTAGAGTTTCTTGCATTACATTTTGCACTAGTTAGCTTACATTCTAGGGTTTCTTTTTTGCATAAGTAAAAGTGCATAATAGGTTGCATTTTTGCATCTTTCATCATTGAACAACTCTGAAATTATACATTTTTCATTTAGAACTACATCATAGCACTCATAACACATCAAAATCAGTTACAAATTTTTGAAAATTTTGAAAAAAGTCCATCCTAGGAATCATTCTCCACCTTGGGCGAATCAGTCCCTTCTGACCCCTGAAACAACACTTTATAGAACTCATAAAAAAAAAATAGGATTTTTTTTTTGGTGCTTTTACCTATATATATTAGTCAGTTACATTTCTATAGCATTCATTTTGCTACATCTTGCTTCAATTATCCCATTTCATGCATTGTTTCAATTTCACTTTTGCATTTACAACATTTCATCTTTTAGATTAGTGCATCAGTCAACTACTTTGTTTGCAATCTAAAAATTTATATTTCATTCTATGTCTTTATATTGCATTTTATTAGAAATAAGCATCATTTACACTCATGGCATTTAGACTCTTGCAAGTTCCATTTTTAGTCATATTTCACAGTCCTTTTAGACCATCTTACATTGAGGAAACTCTCACAAATATCCATAACCAATCACACAACACATCAAAAGAACTAATTAAAACTCACATAACATCGAATCCCTTTAGTAGTGATGATTTTTCAATGTTAGATGAATCCTTAGATGGCTTCCTCTCTTCTAAATCATCCACTAAAGCTTTTCTCCAAAAGGATGCAAGCATTGATAATCATGATAATCATTATTGTTCTTCTCCTAATATCTCTCCCATTGGTGATGAAGGTATCTTGTTGATAGAAGACACAGTCGTTGAAGATCATGAAAGTTTTTCTTGTCTTCCTTCTCCTCCCACTTACAAACACATTATGACACACAAAGATGAAATCATCGCCCCTACCTTACTGAGTCCTCATTCATCTCCCAACACCTCCCCTAATGGTGAAAATACTACAATAGTGAATTATCATGGAAAACACATTTGTGTGGAGGATATGAATAATCACTATAACAATCCTACTCAAGAAGATATTCTAGGACATGAGGATGTAATTATAAAAGAAAATCCACCATTTTCTTCTCCTAATATCTTCTCTACCTAGGAAGAAGATAGTTCAGTGTTAGAAGATATCATTGGTGCAACTCCTGATACACTTATTTCTTCATTCTCTGATGTCTCTCCCATGTGGGAAGCTCTTTTTGAACAAAAAATTCCAATCATTAGTAACCATGAAACTCCTAGTAATCCTTCTATTGATGCATCTCCTATGAGTAATGAAGCTATTTTGCCTACTCTAATTATTACATATGATGAACATATTAGCTCTCCTGCTAGGGTCAATCTTATGGCACATAAGAATGATATCTTAGTAACAAATGACAACCAAACAGAGTCTCTTATCCTCACTATTGCTACTCAAACAAATTTAACCCTTAATCATTACCCTATGCAAGCCCACACTATACCCAACCTTATTCTTCCAAATCATAGTCTTCGTGATTGTCCTTTCATAGCCAACAACCCATCCAACCCCCCCTCACTCAACATCCATACTATCACCAATCATTTTTCCAAGAAACCTTTACCCTTGTTACATCCTAAATCAATACATAAATAACATTAGTTGTTGCTCCTTTAAATGTAATAGTTGTATGATCATAGTATTCTTACTATTACATGTTTCACATCCCTTGCAAAGGACAACATATCATCATCCACTTTAGGCCCACCTTCGTCCTACACTAAGTGGGGGCAAGGGGTTTGACAACCTTATCCCTATATGTCACTTGTTGTTATCTCTTTCGACTA
Source organism: Sequoia sempervirens (assembly GCA_007258455.2). Lineage (NCBI taxonomy): Eukaryota > Viridiplantae > Streptophyta > Pinopsida > Cupressales > Cupressaceae > Sequoia > Sequoia sempervirens. Next base: position 341,554,271 of record VDFB02075321.1, on the reverse strand, counting down.
CTCATTAACTTTTCATGAACATATAAGAGCAAGCTTGAGATGTGAACAACATGTCTTAATATTGACTCACATGTGACATACTTCCTTTCTTTCAATGACGTAGCTTATCAAAAACATATGACTTGGCATAGGGATTTTCAGATAAGCTCTCATGTTCTTCTCTTTTGCTTTAAAGCAATTGCTCACAAGAATGGTGTTAGTAACTACTTTAAAGTGGGGGCATACAACACATAATTCATTTGCATTCTTGGTTCCTAGTGTAGCATTGTCATTTATGTGATGTGTCCATCACTGTATGGATGACATTGGTTGTGATTTCCTTCATAAGTGTGATCTATCTTAGCATATTACATTCCTCTTGGTGGCCTGATGCGATACACTGCCTCCCCTAAGTTGTGAATATACTATTCTTTGATTGGTCCTCTCTTGGAGACATTAGACATAATTTTCCCTAAATGATTGACCTTGCATGAATTGAACAAGACTCCTTTGAACATCTTTTCACATTTTACATTTTAAATTTTTACATTTTTTTCATTTTTACACTTTTGCATTTCTTTTTTCCACCTTACATAATGCAACTTGCATGACTGTGGTACCTTTGTCTTTTTGTTCATAGCATTTCTCTTTGTGGCACCTTGTTAAATTTATTACAAGGTATAACTTTAACATGGTTGAGTGGGAAGCCCACCTAGTGGCATGAATTTTCCCCATAGCCGCCTTTGTGTTTTGTGAGTGCATACCAACTAATGTATGTATCTTACCTATTTGGAATTTCTCACCTTGCAGAAAACTAGTTATATGGCCCTAGAGTGAGTATGATTTTGTCCTTTCTCACCCAGTGGAAACTATGAATTTTTGTCAGTCCAGAGTGAGTACATCCTCTATACCTTGTCTTTCATTCTCTTCATTCTTTCCATTGCATGATTTTGTATCTTGGGGGCTTGACTTAGGATTATGGATCCTGGGGGCTTGGCCACCTTCTTTGATCTTTGTCATTCTTTTTCATCTCCATCTATGTATGAAGACCTCTCTTGAATGTCTACTTTAGTGTGAGTTTGAAATAGGTTCATCCTCTCACTATATTGGGGGCTAAATGCGTCATAGAAAAATGTACCCTTTTCGTGACATGGGATTAATTCATGATAAAATGGACTTAATGAGATCTTAATCTAGTGTTGTGATGAATTTTATGTGTCCACACTAGATCTTAGACACTTTCAAATCGAATAACATGCTTTTAACGATATCTTGTAAAGGTGTTGGAAAGTCTTGTAAAGGACTTTTATGCTTTTCTAGACTTAATCAACTTATTTCTCCCTAATTCAATATTATAAAATCTATTTAATAACATTGTTACATCAATCTAAAAGGTTCTTGAATTAAAGTTAATGATAAACTATTGTTGTAATATGTCTTGCACATTCACATCGGTTTTTGTGCCCTTCTAGGCTATGTGGACCTAATTTTAATCTTGTAAAGTGTATTTAATCACACTTTCACATTGATTTATGTTTCCCAAGCCCTATTTTACATTTACATAATCACTAATAGGTCCCTAATAACCCGTACTGTGCATCCCAAGGATTTAATTGATCAAATACCCAACAAAGTTGTAAATTAAACCATATTTCCTTATTCATTGGCTTCTGAGTTGTTCGAATGGTCCTTTTGGGACCCATTTTCCACCCATGGTGAATCAGTCCCATCCAAGTGGGACCCATTCCCCATGTGTGGCGAATGAGTCTTATCTAGCCCCATTTGGGCCCTTGAGTGAGAAAAAGTGAAATTTAAAGTTTAATTTAACTATATGTCGGCATGTGATGAGCTATAATCAGGATACTAAGGCACAATTATCTATAAATAAGTGTTTTTATCCTCATTTTACATCTAACAACTCATTTTTACATCTCTCACAATTAATTCATCTTCTATCTTCTCATCCAAGTCAAGCAAGTTGGGGTTTCTTCATTAGAAGTCTTCAAGTTAGCTTTATAAAGCATTCAAGGGATGAACCTTCCTCCATTGTTGCCTACTTTCAAGATCAGATCATCATGAAAAGGTAATCATCTCCATTGTTTCATTTTTCATTACTTTATTTCATCATTTTGGTTTAATTACCTAAAGGGGTTTGACCAAGGCAAACCCCCATATCCTAACCCTCAAAACTTTTTTCCCTTTCCATGTGTTTGTGTATGCATATTTATGAAGTGGAAGATGATTATAGGTGTAAAAATCTCATCAAAGTCATTCAAGGTGTTTCAAGCTCTATTTCAAGCTTGGAGAGAGTCCATAGGTCCAGTTTTGTAGATTCAGATCTAGAGATTCATAAGAAACAAAATTATAGATCCTAAGCCACAGAATCCAATCTAGATTTCTCTATTTTCCAAAAGAGGACTCATTTTCCATTGATGGAGAATTAGTTCCATTTCTAGGATTTAACAATGATTTCTAAAGATCTGGATACCCAATTCCCTAAAACTGGTTCCGACACTTTTTGCCAAAAATAGGACTCATTAGCCATACTTGGAGAATCAGTCCTAGTGAGAATTTATGGTGTCTTCTGTAAGTATTCAGAGACTCAATCTTACCTCTTCTAGCTTCCAGGTTCATATCTTCAATTGGGTTCTTTTCTATTTTTGTTTGTTTATAGTCCTAGTCAATTTGTTTGAACACACATTATGTTTTCCAGCACTTTTGCATTAGGTTAGAATACATTCCTTAATCTACATTTTCATTAAGTTCTTAGCATTTAAATACATCCACACACACACTTCACACCCCTCTTTCCATTTCTTCTAATGTTAACAAAGTCATTTTGGCCCATTTTCCTCTCCTTCTAGGTGAAAAACCCTAACAAGCAGCTAGAGATTTTGGGGACCTAAAATATTTGTTACAAGGTACAACCACTAATAAAAAGGAAAGTGTTGACACATTAGGAATAGACAAGGATGGAATGTTGAAGAGTAAAAAGGCTGATGAATTGGTGATGAAGACTGAGATGGAAAAAATCAAGGGTGAAATGACCTTGAAGAATCAAAACAATTTTGAAAAGCATGGTGAAGAAAAGAGAGGGATTGAGTTTTGTCAAAGGAAGGAAAAGGAGGATGCAAGATAGTCAAGAACTCTCAAGATAGTGATGAGTAGGTCTAATATGACAAAGATGAGAGAAGGGGATAAGAGGAATGCAATTGAGTTTCCTAAGGAAAGGAAAGATTGGCCTAGAAAGGTCACAATAGGAGAGGTTTATTGTCCACTGATTGGGAAAGAGGATAAAGTGTAGTAGATGTTTGATAGAAAATAAGATGGAATACCTAATGGAAAAGAGGTCTTAGAGGTAGAGATCATCATAGGGACACTGAATTTCCCTTTAAAAGAAAAGGAAGACAAGGGGCAATAATATTGTCATAATAGAGATGAGGAGGACTGAGAACATTGTGTTATTAAGGTAAAATGGTTTAAAGACAATGATGAAAGCAAGAGATGAGGCAACCCAAGAGAAAATGGGTAAGTTCAAGAATGAAGTAGAAACAATAAGGATGAAATGGAAAGAGATTGTGTCAAGGGACATGAAAGAGTGTGAAGCCATTCTAAGGCTTGAATATGTCAAGATGACAAAGGTAGAAGGTGAGGATAAAAGTTTGAAACCTAATATAAAGAGGGTGAAGAGTGACTTGGTTGTGGGAAGACAACCTTGGGAAAAGAAAAAAATTGAGAACATGGTGGGTAAAGTACATTTTCCATTGATGGGACAAGTACTTAATGAACCTAAAAATATAGAGATGGTGAAAGGAAAGAGTCTAGTGCAAGACAAGAAGATGGAGAGTACAGTGAGCCAAGGATAATGGCAAAGAGTAGTGAAAGAGATTTTAGAGATTGAAGAGAAAGGGAAGTTGCAGTCACCCCAAAAGGTGAAGTTGACAATGATAGGCCAAGAGAAGGCTAAAGAAAGAGTGTTTGTGAAGTCTCCAAATAAAGTGGAGAAGAGTGATGTTGTTGTGGTAAGGACAAAGAGTTGTCCTTGAATGAAAATGTTGGTTGAGGGGAAGTTGTATTCTGCCATGACAATGGTTCAAAGAATGGAGAACCTCAAGAAGGTTGTGAAGATAAGAGCTAAGAGGAAAAGAGTGAAGGAAGTCTTGTATTAATTCCTTTATTGATAATAATATTGATGGGAGTCAAGCCTAGGGTCAAGATGAAAGAGGAAAGAAAAAGTGTGGACTATTTTGCAATGAATGAAATTGAAGAACTAAGTGGAAGCAGATGGATGAAGCAGTTGCTGAGAAATCAGAGCATGAAGGTGCAGATCCAAAATGATAAGGCAAGAAGAGCAAAAATTTGCATGGAAAAGTCCAAACAAAAGGTGAAGATGAAGATCAAGGTGGAGCAGTTGCAAGAACAAGAAGGAGCATCAAAGAGTTGGAGATTAAAGAGTTATTTTGGGTCAAGAGAGGAAGACTTACAAGGAACTTGGAAAGATTTCATGGTTGGGTGAATGGTGCAAAGAACCTTGTTACTCCATTTTGTGAATTTGGTTTAGATAGGTTGTTTGAGTCAAGTTGTGGTAATTTTTATTTAGTTTTGAGTTTAGGTGGGATCATGATGCCAATAATGTAATGTTGAAAAGTTGTTGTCATTTCAAATATTGTAAAAGGTGGAAATTTGAAAGTTAGAGGGAAGCACAACAGTCATGGGTAGTTGAAAGATAGTTCTAGATGTTTTGAGGATTTTTTTGAGTTATAAATATGTTGAAAACTCAAAGTTAGTAGTTGTTAAAGAGTTTGGAGGAGAATATCAATCAAATATCTCAGTTTCTTTGTTAATTTTTGTGTATTTTCTTTGTTTCCAACCCGTGTATGGATTTGTATAGTAGGTTTTTTCTATAAGATGATCTAAATCTGTTGTAGAATGAGTTTATCTTTTATTTGAATCCTTTTGTGTGGAATTATATTAACTTCCAAGCAACTAAGAGGTAGATTTATGAAAACTAGTCTGAACTTGCTCATACAAGGGTTTGAGTGTAATATGTTGAAATAGGTCATTCCACATATTTTTTAGGCTATGTCTCAGTGGAATGGGCCTGATTTAAGTAGGATAGGGTGTAGGAATAAGAAAAAAGCATTGGTGAAGGAATTTGAAGATATTCTCAATGCTGCCCCTATTGAAACACAAAATTTAGGCCTTTAGAACAAGGCTAGAGTTGGTGAATTGAGGATATTGTTTGAGAACAAGATATAACTAGTTGGGAAAAGTGTGAGTTTGTGGATTTTTTTGTGTTAGAAGGTTTACATAGGGAGGGAAGGTCAAATTGGAGGTTTGGGCTTGAAGCCCTAGTTGAGTAAAGAGCATTTTGGAAAGGAAAGGTGGGTTTTAGAGTGACAAAGTGGGTAAAGTTAGGGGAAATCATAATTTTGTGGTTAATTAAGCTTGTGCAGTAGAATAAGGTATGTTGGAAGTGGTTTCAAGGTTGTGAGAGGTCTAGAGATGGGTTTTCCAATAAACCTTTGTCAATTTGGAGAAAAGTGAGGGTTTCATGAAAGTGATACATAGGAAGCGAGTATTGACTCAAATATTGGAGAATATGTGGTTTTGGAAGCATTTTAAGGTCTTTCTAATGATATTTTGTGTTGGTAGCAAGATTTAAGGTGTGTTCCTTTGGAAAAGTGACCTAAGTAGTCAAGTTGAACAACGTTGGAAGCCTATTTTTTGTGATGATGGTCCAAAGAGGCCTAATAGGATTTTGAGATATGTTTTGTGTAGGGTTAATGGGTCCATGAAAATATGAGTGGTTGATGGATTTTTCAAAGTGGTTGAGAGATAAGTCCTAAAAACAAGGTTTGAATACATACTAGGAAAGTAGGTTGGTTATAAGGAAGTTAACCCCGGAGAGGGTTTGAAGTCTTCAAAGGTGATTGAAATAACTCAAAAGGTGTTCATAGGTCAAATAACTTGCTATAATTGCATCAAACTCTGAGGCAATGGAACTCCTAGCTGTCTGTCAGGTGAGAAGTCCTAAAAGGTGAGAAACATACATTTATGGTTGGTATGTACTCACACACATGCAAGTGGCTATGGGTAAAGTCATTCCTCGGATTAGGCTTCTTTCTCAAACCATACCAAAGTTATACCTCCTTATTACTTTAATAAGGCGTGACAGAAAACTGATTTTCAAGCTTCACGAGCAAGAAAACTTAGTATGCTTTGAGCTCATGAACAAATACAATGGCTCTACAGGCATGAAAGTTGTGTTATGCAAGGTGGCCATATAACAAAAAATGAAAAATGAAAAATAGGAAATGTTCAAAGGAGTCTTACTGAGCTCATGTGAGGACTTTAACTTTGGGAACATTGTGGCTAATGTCTCCAAGAGAGTACTAATCAAAGAATAGAAGATTCACAACTTAGGGGATGCAGTGTATCACATCAAGCCACCGAGAGGAATATAATATGCTAAGAGATATCATTCTCTTGAAGGGAATCACACCAAATGCCATCCCAAAAGTAGAAAACACATTGTATGAAGTAAGAAAAATGCACTAAGAACAATGAAAAAGAAAAATGCAAAACAGTAATGTCAATGTATGCCCCCACTTTAAAGAAATTTCTAAACACCTTGCTATGAGAAATTATTTTAAAGTAGAAAATTAAAAATGAAAACAAGAAGAAAGACATGAGAGCCAACTTGGAAAGCACTATTCCAAGTCATATATTTTTGAGTATAGTTGTGCCATGTAAGAGAAAAAGAAAAGAGAGAGTGGTTTCCCCCCAAAATGAAAACACAAAACACATGAAGGATCTATGGATTTGAGATCTGTATGTTCATTGCTACATTGTTTTTAGAGAGCTCGAAACTATCATCATTCCCTAAATACACATAGAACTGGAAGAATGACACATAGAGAGCAAAAACAAAGAAAAACCTTTTGGGTCAACATGGAAGAGACATAGGGTGTCTCAACGCCTTGCATCATCCCCAAAAGGAAAACACAAGACAAATGGAAAAGAGAAAAGGGATAGGATTTAAGCAAAATCCTTTTGGGTCAACATGGAAGAGACATAGGGTGTCTCAACACATTACGTCATCCCCAAAAGGAAAACACAAGACAAATGAAAAAGAGAAAAAGGCGAGAAAAAAGAAAATCCTTTTGGGTCAACATGGAAGAGACATAGTGTGTCTCGACACCTTGCATCATTCCCAAGAGGAAAACATAAGACAAATGAAAAAGATATAAAGATTAAAATGAAAGAGATACAAGACATAGAGAAGAATGAAGGTACAAATAGAGGAATGTCAAGAAAAACATCACGGGGGATCACATTACGCACATGTAATCACAAGAAAGAAAATAAAAAAGAAATAATGCACAAGACTAGTAAGAAATATGTGAGTCAACCTATGCACAAGTCATCTGCCTCCAAATCATGTTCATTGTATACCGCAGGCAGGAAACTAGCTAAAGGTACAAGAGCAAGTTTCAAGCTAGAAGAAGCACTAGGTTCAACACTCTTTGTAGGATATTTGTCATTAAAGCTCATGGAAGAGGAAAATAATGTATTCAATTCATTATGCACCTCTTCATCAATTCTAGCAACCTCGACGTCATCATCCAAATTAATCATGACAAGAGGTTGAAGGATAATGTCCATGGAAGAGTTCAACTCTTGTTGTGGTTTTTGTATTGGATTGTTTTGTTTTGGGGCAGGGGTAGAATCATCGTGAATTGCATCAATCAATTTTGGATCTTGATTTTCTTTGTTTAGTTCTTCGTGTAACTTGCAAGCAAGGGCATGACATCTATTCCTATGCTCCCAAAAACCTCTATTTCTTTTGGTTTTGTTTTCAAGTTGCATTTTTGTAGGATTAGTTTGATCAACCATATGTTTATTTTCTTCGCTAAGGAGAGGAACAAAAAGAACCATAGGAGGTTACTCAACCACTTTCTCTTTGAGAACTTGTTTAATTCTAGTAGGTGTGATCTAATTGGTTTCATTATCTCTTGGTCGTTTGAAGGATGAAGTTTTTGTTTTTGGTTGGTCTTGGTTGTTTGGGTCTTGTTTAGGTTCAGGCATAGTCTCATCAAGGATGGGAGGTTCGGAGGTGGATGGGGACATGTATCAGAGAGGTAGTTTAACTATTTTATTTTCTTTGAATTTTTGGTAGGATATGGAAAATAATTCTTCTCATGGCTTTATAGTTTCCATGGGCTCATGCCAAAAGGAATCTAAGAAAATATTTCCTTTGGATTAAAAAGTGTTAAAGCCACTATGTTGAACAATGAATACTTCATTGTCAAACAAAAACTTTAAGCATTTATACACAACTGAAGTGACATATTTCACAGAGCGGCACCATAAGTGGCCTAGCTTCACATGAAATTGGCTAGACTGTGGGATGATGGAGAATGTGACCTCTAATGTTTTTGGTCCTATCTATAATGGTAAGGTGATTGATCCTATCATAGGGAAAGAAAAACCATTTTGTCTCTTGATCCATGCTTTTGGTTTATCATATTCAACTTGATAGAGGGGTATGTGCAGGATCATCACGGAAAAAATAGGCCCTTAAGTGGCAAAAAATTTAGAAAAATCAAAGTTAGGAAACTTGACATAAAAAATGGAATAAGTTATCTGTATTATTTCAAAAATATGTAAGAGTAGAATCTAAAGCAAATTGAATGTAGTTTCTAAACTACTAGGTTTAATTTTTTTTAAAATATCTATTTGGTGAAAATTTGAAAGTTCAATGCAATAGTACTTAAATTTCAAGGAAAAAATAAGTAGGTGTATGTCTGATCACCCTAACCACAATAAAATGATAATATATTTTATAATATTTTAGATATAAGTAGAGGACTCATGTCCCAATGTGATGCATATTTTTTTGTAATTTTTTTCCAAGTAAATAATTATTTATGTTTTTTTTATTACAACTTTTAAGAAATATAAAAACTTCGTATGTTTGAGCACCTTAACTTGGTCAAAACGACATGAAATTATTATTTTTTAAAATCCTATAGTATGTGAAGCATAGAATGTGACACATGTTTCTGATTCAAAAAATGTGATACCATTTGAAAAATGTAGATGTTTTTCAATCAGCCTATCAATCAGGACTTTAGTGTAATTCAAATAGAAAATAAATAATAATTATTTATTAGATTCAAAGTAAAGCATAATTTATATTGGTGGAAAGCTGAGAATCTTGTTTAAAAACCCCTTTTGTTTCATCAATTTTGGGTAAAAAAAAGGTCATTAGCCACATACCCTACACATACCCATCATGATCATGTACATACCCAGAGTTCATGCAAAAGTAAAAATTCTTTGGTGGTCACATTCTCTCCACAGGTAGGATCTATTAGTATCCCATTAGTGGGATTGTCATAATACAACCAACTATGTAGAGATGACCATAGGGTGCATGTTTAATTATATCTTTAGAGCATAAAGAAATGTCAAGAGGAGTCTAGTTCAACCCTTACGAGGGATGACATCTATCACCCATACTATTTCATCTATAGGAATAAAATTGATAGAATTATTCAGAACATACTCATTATTTTCATCATCTATATCAACATTTATCACATCATTATTTGTAGTTTTGTTGGCATTGATAAATGAAATATTATGTTTGGGCATTGAGTTGGTAAAAATATGTATGTTTTGATTTAGAGGGGCAACATACCTATTTCCTTGAACACTAACACCTCCAACTGATAGACGACCAGAATCAATGAGGTCTTGCACAAGATGTTTAACATGCTTACAATATTCCATGCCATGTTCCTTTTTTCCAGTGATAGTGGCAATAAGCATTTGATTTAAAGCTCAGAGGTAAAGGCTTATTAGGGTCGAGTGTTTTGATGGGAAGCAAGGTAATCATTTGTTGTTCTAAATATTGGGACATTGTGTTATGAAGGGTATCGGGCAAGGGAGTGAATTGTATTTTTGGATCTCCATAATGATAGGGCACCATGGCTTTGACAATAACTACTTGGTTATTGACAATTTGTGTTGTTTTATAAGGGGGGTTAAATTGAAGGAACCCTTTATTTTGTTTTCTAAAAGGTTGGGAATTTTTTTGATTTGCGGGCTTGAATCTCTAAATTTGGATAGAAGTGGAATTTGTATCTTGACTCCTCACCAAATTTTGATAATCACGGAGGGCAATACACAGGTGCATGAAGGATGGGAATTTCATCATGGTAAGCTTTTTTTAAATCTTACTTTCCAAATTTTCTATGAACATCTTTCGAAGGTGTTGGTTAGGGACCTTCACATCGATTTGGGAATAAAGAGATTGACAGCATGAGATAAAATTAGTTATCTTTTATTCCTCTTTTTTCTTTCATCTCATCAAATCAGCCAAGGTAATCTTGGGAGTCATATGCATTTGAAAATAGTTTACAAATTCCTCAACAAGTTCATTGAATGAACAAATTTAGTTGTTTGGTATAAAAGAGAACCATTCCAAGGAAATATCTTTGAAGGACTTAGGAAAAATATTTCCAAAAATTTATCATCAAGGACAAAGTCACTACATAGTATGTGAAAATTTTGACATAATATGTAGGTGGGCCATTTTGATTTTGGTTTATGGTGAAAATTTTTATTTGAAGGGATGAAACAATTTGAAAAATTTGTGTTCATAGGACAAGTGAATGGAGTTCTTATAGGTGGTAAGGTAGGAGATATAACTTGTGATGCCACATAGGAACTAGGGATGCTAGCAAGAATACCAAGGAAGGAATCACATTAGTAACTTGTTGCATTATTGTTGTGACTTGAGGATTCATGTAGGTAGGTATTGAGGCTATTATTGTCGGAGGAGGAATTTGGATTCCTCCTTGAATTGTAACGTTTCTTGTTGGAAAAGAACAACTGGTTGTTGAGAGAAGTTATTTTCTAAAGATCTCAACTATATTTTTCACAAAGTCAATGCCATATTCACTTTTAAGCATGTGATGAATGTTTTCTATGGTAGGAATTGTAGTAGTTGAAATGTTTTCTAGGATTATTTGATGTTGTAAGTTTTCTAAATCCACGTGACTTTGAATGATGTTTTCTTGTGGGATATTATCAGTTCTTGTGTCAACATTCGTGGTGCTACTTGAAGGAAAGGAATTGTTAAATATGGTGTCCATGCCTAAGTGTACTATTGTCAATACAAGGAGTAGAAGATCTAGGCAACCGAAGATCCACAATGATGGTGATATCATGGGATGACATGAGTCTAAAACTTTGTCTCACTGTAGTATTAGCAATAGGACACCAAACACTCATACAAAGGCTACTAAATGCAAGGTGAATGCAAATGAAATGTAAGCTAAAAACAATGAAATCCTTATAACTGAAATTCTGGAAACTGAAACAAAAAAGGAAAAACAGTAAACAAAAATTTAGAAAATGAAGTTTAAATGCATGAAAATGTAGTGCAAAATATGTAGAGGGATAGATTCACCCAAGGTGGCGAATGAGTCCCAGTGATGATTCTTTTGAAAAATTTCAAAAATTTTGAATTAAATTTTATGCTTTTTGATGCAAATCTGAGATGTAAATGATGAATTTGATTAATTTTCAATGAAATTAAATGAAAAAATGTAAGCTAAATTAGATTTTCACTAATGCAAAAATTGAAACCCTAGAATGCAAATTAACTAATTTGCAAAACATCATGCAATGTTAATGCAAGCTAAATCTAGGATGTAAATGCACTCCAAATCAGAATTATTATGTTCTATATGTAGATTAACCAAAATGAAATGGAGGAAAATTGTAGGCTCTCTTTCACCTTTAGGGTTTAGGACCTTAAAGGAGAGATACAATCTCCACACACTTCACTCAAGAACAAACCCTTGATATTTCAATGCAAAGGAGATTAAAATCTTCCAAAGGGATTTTCCTGAAGGTTGAATGAAATCTATTAAGGGGTTCACCACCATGTTTATACTTGGGAAAGACAATGCAATAAAAAATGAAATGTAAAGCCCTAATTAAATGCAAGGTAACACTAGATGACCTAGAAAAGAAAATGAAATAAAATCAAAAACTAAAGATAGTAAGGTGTGCACCTGGGAAATTGGAGATGGTTGGATGGAGGTCTGGAATGCTAGAAATTCTACTCTTGTAGTTGAATGGGACTCATTCGCCAAGCTAGGTGAATCAGTTCAATTTTTGGGAAAATGCATTGGAGTAGGTTTCATCCAAAAGGGTATCCAAATATGTGAAAATCTCTATTAGGCCTGTACAATGAAGCTCATTTTCCACTAATGGAAAATCAATCCACTTCTAATATTTTGAAAGTTTAGGACCTAATTTTTTTCCTCTCAGTCTACTCTGCTCTTTTTTACTGGTTTTCATATCTGAAACTTTAAATTGTCACCTATAGGCCTTCTCCAAGCTTCTCCAAGGCTTGATGAAAAATTTTGGGATTTGAAAACTTTTCTCCAAATTTTCTCCTTGATAAATCTATAACTTAGCTATGTAAATCACACACAAAAAGAGGGAAAATTATTGTGGGGTTAGTGAATAGGGGTTTTCCTTGTTCAAAACCCTTGTTGGTAATTAAACCTTGAAATGAAAGAAAATATGAATGGAGAATGATGAATGAACAAATAGTAATGTTGCAACTCACCAAAACCTAACAATAAGGTACTGCAATTATGCTTGAAATGGTTGCAATGGATTTGGTTCCTAACTCTTGCTTGAATGATGTTGATCTTACCAAAAACACTTGCTTGGATCATGAACTCTACATCACAATTGTTAGCACAATAACAAACATGAAGAATGTAATATTTGACTTGATGATTTGCAATTGAAGAATGCTCTAAAATACTTTATAATATTCCCTTGAAGACTCTTGAATTCTCTTGTGAACTCTCTTGAGTGCTAGGTATTGAATATGAGTGAAAGAACCTTGTATTTATACTTAATTTTGCAAGAATTCCCAAATTTACAACACTACAAGTTGAAATAAAATATAGGAGAATAAAATCCTTCCAGAAATCTAAATTAAATTTGAATTTGGGCCACACGAGACTCATTTTCCAAAGGTGGTGAAGTAGTCCCATCAGACATAATGTATGGGACCAAAAATGAAAAGTTCTAAGAAATGTGTGAAAATTGGTTTGGGGCCAAAAGATCCAGGTGTGACCCATTCGCCCAAGGTGGCGAATGAGTCCTAGACATTAAATCTAGGCCACACAAGCTAGGAAGACCTAAATTAAAGCATAAGAAATCCAATTATATGAAAATCCTAGAGAAATATGAAAGTGTGTTATAACACTCCAAATAAGGACAAATTAAGGTTGATTTTGATTAAAATTATGTTTATTATTCTTAGTTAATTGATAAAACACTAGAAAAGTATGAAAGTGTGTTACAACACTTCACAACACTTTAGCAAGGCACCTTTAAGTTCCATTAGTTCACAATGGCCCAAGACATAATTCGAATGTGTCATCCACATTGCAAAACTAAATCAAGGCAACATTAAGAAAAAATACACAAGGAGGACCCAAATGAGTGTGAGAATCTCAAGGGATCCATTTTCTACACTACATTTATCCCCCACTTTAGTGGAAGGATGAACTTGCTTCAAACTCACACTAAAATAGAAAAAAATGCACCGAGGGAGGTTCAAATGTACCAATGCTAGCAAGATGAGACAAAAATAATCAAGAGGGGTGATCAAGACCCCAAGATGAAGATATCATGACAAACCAACATAAGCACAAAGGAACACACATGAGAATGATATAAAGAACAACAACAAGGAAGATTCATACACTACCAAAGATGAAAAAAACAAAAGGTGAAATAAAAGAGTCAGATCAAGCTTCGATCATTTTTCCATCATGATGTTGATAAGATCAAAGTTGTTTTTTTTAAAAATGCATACTCAATCTAAGACAATGGAAGTCCATGTTTCCTTCTGGGTGAGAAGTCCTAAAAAGTGAGAAACATACACTTGTGGCTAGTATGTACTCACACACACATAAGTGCCTATGGGGAAAGTCATGCCTCAGATAGGGCTTCTTCCTCAAACCATATCAAAGTTATACCTCATGATAAATTTAATATGGCACCACAGAAAAATGATTTTTGAGCTTCATGAGGGAATAAAAACATTGTATGCTTGGAGCTCATGAACAAATAGGATGGCTCTATAGGCATACAAGATATGTTATGAAAGGTGGCCATATAACAACAAATGAAAAATGTAAAATAGAAAATGTTCAAAGGAGTCTTACTTAATTCATTAAAGCTATTTAACTTAGGGAACAATGTGCCTAATGTCTCCAATAGAGTACCAAACAAAGAATAGAAAATTAACAACTTAGAGGATACAGTGTATCACATCAAGCCACCAAGAGGATTATAATATGCTAAGAGAGATCACACTCTTGAAGTACATCACACCCAATTCCATCCACAAAGTGGAAAACACATCATATGAAGTAAGAAATATTTACCAAGAACCATGAAAAAAAAATGTAAAAGAATAATGCCAATGTATGCCCCCACTTTAAAGAAATTTCTAAATACCATGTCATGAGAAATTACTTTAAAGTAGAAAGTGAAAAATTAAAACAAGAAGGAACACATGAGATCCAACTTGGAAAGCCCTATGCTAATTCATATATTTTTGAGTACAGCTGTGTCGTGTAAGAGAAAAAGAAAAGAGAGAGGGGTTTCTCCCCAAAATGAAAAAACCAAACACATAATAGAGAGCTTAGAACTATCATCATCTCCTGAATACACATAGAACTAGGAGAATGACATAAAGAGAGAAAAAAAATGAAAAACCTTTTGGGTCAACATGGAAGAGACATAGGGTGTCTTAATGCTTTGTGTCATCCCCAAAAGGAAAACACAAGACAAATGAAAAAGAGAAAAAGGAAAGGAAAAAAAAAGCCTTTTGGGTCAATATGGAAGAGACATAGGGTGTCTCAACACATTATGTCATCCCCAAAAGAAAAGTACAAGATAAATAAAAAAGAGAAAAAAGGCAAGGAAAAAGAAAATCCTTTTGAGTCAACATGGAAGAGACATAGGGTGTCTCAACACCTTGCATAATTCCCAAAAGGAAAACACAAGACAAATGAAAAAGATATGAAGATAAAAAGTGAAAGAGATACACAACATAGAGAATGAAGGAACAAATAGAGGAATTTCACAAAGAGATAGAAAACATCAAACCAAACATCACAGGGATCACATTATGCACATGCAATCACAAGAAAGAAAATAAAAAAGAAACAATGCAAAAGACTAGTAAGAAAAATGTGAGTCAACCTATGTGCAAGCAATCTACCTCCCAATCATGTTTGTTGTATACCAAAAGTGGGAAACTAGCCAAATGGACAAGATCAAGTTATGAACTAGTAGAAGCACCAAGTTCAATACTCTTTCTAGGAGATTTGTTGTTTAAGCTCATGGAAGAGGAAAATAATGTATTCAATTCATTAGGCTCCTCTTTATCAATTCTAGCAACCTCAACATCATCATCCAAATTAATCACAACAAGAGGTCAAAGGATAATGTCCATGGAAGAGTTCAAATCTTGTTGTGGTTTTTGTATTGGATTGTTTTGTTTTGTGGTATGGGTAGAATCATCGTGAATTGTTTCAATCAAGTTTGGATCTTGATTTTATTTATTTAATTCTTTGTGTAACCTATGAGCAAGGGCATAATGTTTATGCCTACACTCCCTAGCACCTCTATTTCTTTTGGTTTTTCTTTCAAGTTGCATTTGTGTTATAGTAGGTTGACCAACAGTAGGTTTCTTTTCATTCCTAAGGGGAGGAATGGAAGGAACCACAAGAGGTTGTTCAACCAATTTCTTTTTGAAAACTCGTCTTGTTCTAGGAGGTGTGATGGGATTGCTTTCATAATCTCTTGGTCATTTGTAGGATGAATTTTCTATTTTATGTTGGTCTTGGTTGTTTAGGTATTTTTTAGGTTCAAGCATAGTCTCATCAAGGATGGGAGGTTTAGTGGTGGATGGGGATATGTTTTGGAGAGGTAGTTTGGCTATTTTCTTTTCTTTGAATTTTTCTTAGGATTTGAAAAAGAATTCTTCTTGCAGCTTTATAGGTTCCATGGTCTTAGGGAAAAAGGAATCTAAGGAACATTTTCCTTTGGATGAAAAAGGGTTAAATCCGATATGTTAAACAATGAATACTTCATTTTCAAAAGAAAACTTTAAGCATTTTTGCACAACCAAAGGGATGACTTTCATGTAGCAAAGCCATGGGTGGCCTAGCTCACACGAAATTGGTCTGACTGTAGCATGATGGAGAATGTGACATCTAATATTTTTGGTCCTATCTGTAATCATAAGATGATTGATCCTATCATAGGGTAAGCAAAACCATTGTGTGTCTTTATTCATGCTTTTGGTTTTTCCTATTCATATTGATAGAGTTTGTGCAAAAGTAAAAATTCTTTGGCAATCACATTCTCTCCACAGGCGGGATCTATTAGTATCCCATTAGTGGGCTTGTCATAGATAGTGTCAGTAATGCAGAGAGGACCATCAGGTGTATGTTTAATTATATCTTTAGAGGAGAAAGAAAATTCAAGAGGACTCTTATTTTGGCCCTTACAAGGGATGATGTCTATCGCCCCTATCATTTCAATTATAGGATTGACATTCATATCATTCTTTGTATTTTCATTGGATTTGACAAATGAAATATTATGTTTGGGCTTTGGGTTGGTAAAAATATGTAAGTTTTGATTCAAAGCAGCAACATACCTATTTCCTTGATCACTAACACCTCCAATAGATAGACAAACAAAATCAATGAGGTTTCGCAAAATATGTTTTAGATGCTTGCAATGTTTTGTGTCATGTTTTTTTTTTAGTGATAGTGGCAATAAGCATTTGATTAAAAGCTTGGAGCAAAGGCTTATTAGTGTTAGGTGTTTTCATGGGAGGCAAGGTAATCATTTGTTCTAAAAGT
Source organism: Sequoia sempervirens (assembly GCA_007258455.2). Classification (NCBI taxonomy): domain Eukaryota; kingdom Viridiplantae; phylum Streptophyta; class Pinopsida; order Cupressales; family Cupressaceae; genus Sequoia; species Sequoia sempervirens. Next base: position 341,537,295 of record VDFB02075321.1, on the reverse strand, counting down.
TAGGACATTGTGTTATTAAGGGTATCGGGCAAGGAGTGAATTGTCTTTTCAAATCTCCATAATGAAAGGGAACCATTGCTTTGATAGTAGCTACTTGGCTATTGATAGTTTGAGTTGTTTGTTTAGGGGGGTTAAATTGAAGGAACCCCTTTTTTTTGTCTAAAAGGCTGGGAATTTTTTTGGTTTGCAGGCTCAAATCTCTTAATTTGGCTAGACGTGGACTTTGTATCTCGACTACTAACATAATTTTGATAATCAAGGAGGGTAGTACATAGGTGCATGAAGGATGGGAATTTCATCATGGTAAGCTTGCCTTGAATCTTACTTTGCAAACTTTCTATGAACATATTTTGAAGGTGTGGTTAGAGGACCTTGACATCGATTTGGGAATAAATCGATTCATAGCATGAGATAAAATCAGTTATCTTTTCTTCCTCTTTTTGCTTGCATCTCATCAAATTAACCAAGGTCATATTGGGAGTCATATGCACTTGGAAATAGTATACAAATGCCTCAACAAGTCTATGGAATGAACGAATTGAGTTGTTTGGTAAATAAGAGAACCATTCCAAGGTGGTATCTTTCAAGGACTTAGAAAAAAAAATTCCAATAGTTTATCATCATGGAGAAAGTCACTACATAGGTAAGTATAGGAATTAACATGCTTAGAAGGATCTCCCTTTCCTCCATATTTCTCAAATCTTTGCACCTCTACACCTTGTTGCATCGGTGTTCATAATATCTTCAAGGAAAATGATTTTCTTTTGACATAATATGTAGGTGGGCCATTTTGATTCTGGTTTTGGTGGAATTTTTTTTTTAAGGGATGAAATAGTTTGGAAAAGTTATGTTATGAGAGCATTATTACTTGTGTTATGAGATGGAAGTGAAAGTGGTGATGGAGTGTATGTGTTCATAGGACAAGTGAATGGAATGCTTATAGGTGGTAAGGTAAGAGATATAAATTTTGATGCCACATAGGAACTAGGGTTGCTAGTAAGAATAACTAGGGAAGGAATCACATTACTAAGTTGTTACATTATTGTTGTGACTTGAGGCTTGGTGTAGGTAGGTATTGAGGCTATTGTTGTGGGAGGAGGAATTTGGGTTCCTCCTTGACTTGTAACATTTCCTATTGGCAAAGAACAACTGGTGATTGAGGGAATATGTTTTCCAAAAATATCAACTATGCTTTTCACAAAGTCAAGGCCATCTTCACTTTCAAGCATGTGACACCTAGGAATTACATTAGTTGAAATTTTTTATAGGCTTATTTGATGTATTTTTGCTAAATCCTCATGAATTTTAATGATGTTTTCTTGTGGGATATTGTTCGCTCTTGTGTCAGCATTCATGGTACTACTTAAAGGCAGGGAATTGTTAAAGATTTTTTCCTGCCTAGTGTACTAGTGTCAATACTAGGAGTGGAATATCTGGACAACAAAAGATCCACAAAAATTGTTCTATCATAGGATGACATGAGTCTCAAACTTCTTCTCACTATAGTATTAGCAATAGGACACCAAAAACTCATACAAAGGCTACTAAATGCAAGGTTGATGCAAATGCAATGTGAGCTAAGAACAATGAAATCCTTATAACTAAAATTATAGAAACTAAAACAAAAAAAAGTAACAACAAACGAAAACTCATAAAATGAAGTTTAAAATTGCTTTTCTGTGCTACTATTTTCTGCTTTTAGTTCTCTATTAGAGTTTATAGAATTCTTTTTTCTTTTGATTAAATTATATTTGTAAAATCTTCCATCATGGATATGTTCTTTGGAAAGCTTTGGATTTCCTTGAAATCTTTGGTAGATGTGTCAAGTTGTTCCTTTGGTAATGACCCTAATGAAGTTGAACTAACCCATGCACACACAACTCTTAATGCATGTCCTCACAATGTTGACATCATTGGAGAAGATGATGACAACATGAATAAGTTCTTAAATGATTGTCTCAATAACCTTGAAGCCAATGCATCCTTTTATCCATCCATGAAACAACCAAATTCCCTTACAATACCACCTCTTGAGTTGTTTGGTTACTTACATCCTGAAATTGAGACAAAAGTTGAACCTAAGTTCCCTACAATAGGTGAACCTAGTTCCTCTAAACATGAAAATACTCAACCATTTTATGCTAACAAAGTAACAAAAACTCCAATCAATCTAGAAGAAACATATGGCAAGGGATTAACAATCTTAAATAAACAATCATGCAATACAACAAGTGAACATAACATTCACAAAGTCCTAGAACAACTATCAACTAATGAAAACACAACAGGGTTAGGATATCAAGATCCCCCTCGCAATATACAACCTCCTCAGGAATACTTAAGACTTCATAGTGATGGTATGGTGATCTTTGATTTTTACCCTGATATGAATGTCCTTCTTCGTAAAGAATAAACAATGATTCATAACAATGAAAATGATGATAGGAACACCCTAGGTCCTCTTCCTCAACCTTCAACTAGAGATGTTGTTGAATCTAGCAAGGGAAAAAGGCCTTAAAGGTTACAAAAACTAAAATTTCATTTTCTGCCACCTAAAAGTGAAAGGAAATTACAATTTATTTTGAACAAAGAACTAATAAAATTACCAACAATAAAAGATAGACTAGTGCTATATCCTAAAGATGCAAAAGTTCCACATTGTTGATACCATCAAACTCTCAGCCACAGTATTGATGAGTGTCATTCATTAAAGTTAGTATTGCAAAACTTTCACTTCGATGGAAATGATTTCCACCAAGTGATTGCATAACCTATCCTTTTATGCCACTCTTTTCATGTAATAGTTTTAGACTATTCTATTCTCAATATTATATGATCCTTCTCATCACCTACCTCAGATCATTCACATCTTGCACTTAGTGGTGGCAAGAAGAAGATAGCCTTGTCCTAGTAATGCATTTGTTGTTGTCCCTTAGGTTTGTTATCTACCTTCCGCTTATACAAACTAAGATATGGGAGGTAGATGGCCTGCCTTAGGTTGACTCAACTGTGCCTTACTAGAATTTTGCATTATTTCATTTTTTTTGTGATTGCATGTTTAATGTGATCCTCCATGATGTTATATTTGTTGCTTATCTCTCTATGTGCAATCCTCTACTTTTACCTTCATTCTTCTATATGTCACAAGCTTTTTATTGATCTTTACTTTTCATTTTTAGTTTTTTCTCGTGGTTTCCTTTTGGGGATGATGCAAGATGTCAAGACACCCTATGTCTATTCTATGTTGATCCAAAAAGTTTTTCTTTTTTTTCACTCTCTTTGTGTCATTCTTCCAGTTTTATGTGTATTTGGGGAATGATGATAGTTTCAATCTCTCTAATATCATTGCAGCAAAGACAAATACTAACCTCGAATCCATAGATCCCTTATGTGTTCTGGGGGACAACCCCTCTTTTCCTTTTACTTTTCATGTTTTGGCTACTTTAAAGTAATTGCTCACAACATGGTGTTAGAAATTTATTTAAATTAGGGGTATACATTGGCATTATTTTTTGCATTATTTCACATGTATTTGTTTTCATTTTCCTTGCACAATTTTCTTTCTTCCTACAATGCATCCTTTTCTTTGTGGCTTCATCAGGTTTTATTGCTTCTGAGAGTGTGATATTTCCTTGTCCTCTCTTGGAAACATTAGGTATAATGTTCTCTAAGATGATACCTTGCACTTGTCCTCTCTTGGAAACATTAGGTACAATGTTCGCTAGGATGAGACCTTGTATTTATCGTCACTTGGATACATTGAGCACAATGTCCCGTAAGATTAATACCTCACATGAAATAAGAAAAATCCCTTTCAACATCCCTCATTCTTGCTACATTTTCCTCTTTTTCCTTATTAAATTCATGGAGGTAAGGCTTTGATAGGGTTCCTATATGGCTCACCTAGTGAACAACTAGCTTCACTAGCCCCTGTGAGCATGTATTTTCTCTTTGTCCTTATTAAAGTCATGGGGGTATAACTTTGATATGGACCTCTTGGGGCTCACCTAGTGAAAAACTAGCTTAACTAGCCCTTGTGAGCATGCAATTTATTTTTGTCCTTATCATAGTCATGGGGGTATGACTTTGATATGGACCTCTATGGGGCTCACCTAGTGGACACCTAGCTTCACTAGCCCTTGTGAGCATGTGTTTTATTTGCATAATGGATAGTCCGTTCCACTTATAAATCTTTTTTTGAAAAACAACATAAACCCAATCCACAACATGTTGGATGACTAGTCAAAGCTTGATCCATTGTATTTTTCCTTTTTTTTCTTTAATCTGGTGTATGTTTGCGATCTAGTTATGGCTTCATATATCATCTAAAAGTGTGTTCATTTGTGCTTATGTTGTTTACCATAGGATCTTGATCCTAGGGGCTCGACCACCCTCTTTGGTTATTATCATCCTATCTCACTAGAATTTGTACATTTAATCCCCTCCTTATTGTGTGGTTGGCTACTTTAGTATGAATTTAAAGCAAGTTCATCCTCTCACTAAAGTGGGGGCTCAATGCAGTGTAGAAAAATGCATACCGTTTAATTTTCACACTTTTTTGGGCTTGCATTGCTTTATTTATCCCTATTTATGTCTTAATTGGTCCTATTTTGCATCCACAAGCCCTATGAATTATATATTTTTTTGGCTAATCATGACATTCTCCACAGGATAAATGATAATTTAATGATTCTGTCTGAGTGTCCCTAATTTTTTGATTAGGACTAAAATGCCACCTAGGGCATATTTTTCCCCCAAAGGTCTTGGGACACTAATTTTGAGAGCACCTAAATAGGTCCTTTTTTCGAGTTCATTCCTTGAGTTTCATGCCTCAAGACCAAGATGCCACCTAGGGCATCTTAGTCCCCCTTGAGGTATTTTTGGGATTTAATTTCAAATTTTGGTAGGATTTAGCCTCCTTTAATTAATGAATTCATATATCAGCTTGGTGTGGTGTAATTTTAGGATACTAAGCATAGATAAGTATAAATACAAGGTTCCTTCTCTCATTTTCTCCTAGCAAGAAATCTAAGAATCCAAGCATTCAAGTATTCAAGAGTATTCAAGAGAAATTTATCAAGCATTTGGAGCCATCGCCAAGTGGACCATAGATTTTTGCCACCTACTTACTTTCTATCTCTCATAGGGTTTTTCACCTAGAAGGAGAAAGCTGGGCCAAAAATGCTTATGTTCTCATTAGAAGAAAAGGAAAATGGGATGTGAAGTGTGGATATATTTAAATGCTAAAACCCTAATGAAAATTTAGACTAAGGAATGTAATTTTAATCAATGCAAAAGTGTTGTAAAACACAATATGTATTCAAACTATTTGACTAGAAATGTAAACAAGTTGTAACAAAAAGTAACCCAGTTGGATTTATGTACCTAGAAGCTGGAAGAGGGTGGAATGAGGCTCTAAACACTTGCATAAGACACCATAAATTCTCACTGGGATTGATTCACCATTCTGGGCGAGTGAGTCCTATTTGTGCTAGAAAGTGTCACAACTAGTTTTGGGGAAATGGGTATCCAAATCTACAGAAATCATTTTTCAAGCCTGGAAATGGGACTGATTTTCCATCAATGTCAAATGAGTCCTCTTTTGGAAAATAGAGAGTTCTAGACAATATTCTATGGCTTATGATTTGCAATTTTGTTTCTGAAGATTCCTTGAATCTGAATTTGCAAAACTCAACCTATTGACTCTCTCCATTTTTGAAATAGGGCTTCAGACACCTTGAATGACTTTGATGGGATATGGAAACCTTTTGTCACATTTCCATTTTCTAAATCTACATACATAAATATATGCTAAGGGGTCATCCCACAATAATGGGTTGCACTTTTTGGCCAAACTTGACATTGAAATCAACATTTTCAGAGAAAACTTTACTTTCTGACACTTACAGTAGGTAAACTATTAGGAATTTGAAAATGATGTAAACTAGTAATTTGTGAGATTTTGTCTGTAGATTTTAATTTATTTATTTTTTTAAATTGAAATTAAATTGTATTTTTTTTGTGTCTCCTTTGATAACTAATTTTTAGTAGTAAACAACATTTTTAAAAAGTGGTGTGTACTTCAGCTTGAATACCTTTCTTTCTACAAAGGATAAAATTATAATTCTTTTGAATTTAGGTTGGTAACACAAGTATCTATTGCTTTCATTTTATTTCATAAATTTTTTTTGAATATTTTTCTTTTAATTAAGTTTTGAAGTCAAAACATTTATAATTTAGACATAGGTGCACTTCGGCTAGCATAATGTTTTTGGTATGTATTGAAATTCATTTTTTCTTTTTTTGTTAGAACGAGGACATCAATACCTAGTGTGTATATATTTTTCAATTTTTTTTCCTCAAATTTACTATTTTTTCACAATGATTTTTCATCAAACTTGATGTTCAGTGAAAAAACTATGTACATTTAAACTAAAAAATAAAATATAAAATAAAAATAAAATATATTAAATTTATAGTTGTTAGAAAGCTTGTTTCAATCACTACAATCATCCAAATTGGTTTATCAAGTTGACTCCATTCGCACCTCCTTCCCAAGCTTCGATATTCAAAAAAATACATAAATTTTGAAATGGTGGAGGGGAAGGTGAAAAAAGGGGGTTCATTCGAATCCCCCTTATATGGTGCAAAAAGGGGTTCATTATAAGGGAGGGGAGTTCATTAGAATGGGGGTTCATTAGAAGGGAGGTGGTTCATTCAAACTCCCTTCATTAGAAGGGGTAAACCATTTTAAATTTGTTGATGAGCATTTCTAATTTTTCTTCGTTTGAAAAATTGTAACCCACTATTGTGGGTTTATCCTAAGGGGAAAAATTGTTGAGGGTTAGGATATAGGGGTTTTCCTTGGTCAAACCCCACTTTGGTAATAAAACCCTTGAAATAGAAATAGAAGTGAAATGGAAGGAGAATGATGAATACACAACATGAAAATGTAAATACTCACCAAACCCTTTGTTGTGGAAATCTGAAGTGATGTCAATGGATGCTCCAAGAAGTCTGATTTATGCTTGATTTCATGATGTAAATGCTTGAATTAGTGAATGAATGATTTCATGTTGATGGGTGAATGCAATTGGGGTTGAAATGAGCTGAAAACACTTATTTATGCAATCTTGTGATTTAGTAACCCATGATACCACATCACAGTCCGACATCAAGTGATTTTGAATAAAAATATGAAAGGAATTTTAAAATATTTTGAATTTGGAGCCAAGGAGGACTCTTTCACCACCAATGGTGAATGGGTCCCACCTTGGACTCAAAAGTGGGTGTCAGGATTAAGTCCAAATTAATCCTGTTTCTCAAGTTTACATTCAAGAATACACTTAATTAAGACTTGTAAGGGAATAAAGAGGTTAAATAAGTCATAAGAAAGGTGTAAATAGTGAAAATGTACCTAGAGAAGCATGAAAGCTTGTTACAATAATTTACAACACTTCAAAATAGGAATTGATTAGTGACGAAAAGGTGATTTTTAGGTGAATTCCAATAAATAGAGTCTAGAAGAATGTAGAAATGCCTCACAACACTTCACAACACCTTCACAAGACATTGTTATTTGAATTTTAGTACCTAAATATGTATGTTAAAGCCATGTCACAACATAAAATCAAAGCCAAATAGATCAAATACCATTAAGAGAGACCTAAAAATCCATGAAAATGATAAGGGGTCATTTTTCTACAGAACATTTAGCCCCCACTTTAGTGAGAGGATGAAATTGCTTCAAACTCACACTAAAGTATCCATGAACATCAAGAGGAGGGTTCAAATGTACTTACGTTAGCAAGATGGAATGACAACAATCAAGAGGGATGATCAAGCCCCTAGGATGAAGATCACATGGCAAAATAGACATAAGAACAAAGGAATGCACAAGTGTTGAAATGAATCAGATGAAGCTTCGATCATCAATCCAACTAGTTGTGGATTAGATTTAGGCTAACTGTTTGAAAAAGAGAATGTACACTCACTCTAAGGCAACAAAACACAAGATGGTCTGCAAGGTGTGAAATCCCAACTATACTCACTCTAGGACCATAGAAATTTTGGTTGTCCACGAGGTGAGAAAATCCAAATGTACTCTCTTTGCGGCCATGGAACTTCTAGCTATCCGTGGGGTGAGAAGGCCCAAAAGGTAAGAAACATATGCTAGTTCGTATGCACTCACAAACACAAAGGTGGCTATGGGGAAAATTCATGCTGCTAGTTGGGCTTCCCACTCAACCATATTGAAGTTATACCTATTGATAAATTTAATAAGGCACCACAAATAAAAGTTTCATGAACAAAAAGAAAGCTACCACAGTAATGCAAGTTGTGTTATGCAAGGTGGAAAAAATGGAAAGTGTAAAATACCAAAAATGTAAAGTGTAAAAATGTAAAGATGCTAAATGTAAAATGTTCAAAGGAGTCTTGTTCAGTTCATGCAAGGTTAGTCACTTAGGGAACATTGTGTCTAATGTCTCCAAGAGAGCACCAATCAAAGAATAGTATATTCAAAACTTAGGGGATGCAGTGCATCTCATTAAGCCATCAAGAGGAATGTAATATGCTATATAGATCAAATTTATGAAAGACATCACACCCAATGTCATCCAAAAAATGATGAATACATCATATAAATGGCAAGGCTACACTAGGAACCAAGAATTCAAATGAAATAATGGTAATGTATTCCCCCCACTTTAATGGAATTGCTACACATCGTTCTATGAGAAATTACTTTAAAGTAGAAAGAGAAATGCAAAAAAAAACTAGACATGAGAGCCAACTTGGAAATATCTATGCCAAGTCATATGTTTCAATAAGTTGTGTCACATAGAAAGGTAGTATGTCACATGCAATTCAATCTTAAGGTAGGTCATCCACATCTCAAGCTTGCTCTCATATGTTCATGAAAAGTTAAAGAGTAGTCAAAAGAGACAATGACAAGTGACATATAGGGGATAAGGTTGTCTAACCCTTTGCCCCCACTTAGTGCAAGGGATGTGAAACATGTAATAGTGAGAATTCTATGATCCTACAAATATTACATGGTAAGGAGCAAAAAATAATGCTATTTATGTACTGATTTAGGATGTAGCAAGGATAAAGGTTTCTTGGAAAAATGGTTGGTGATAGTATGGATGTTGAGTGAAGGTTTGTTGGATGGGTTGATGGCTATGACAGGACAATTACGAAGAATATTATTTGGAAAAATGAGGTTAGGTATAGTGTGAGCTTGCATAGGATGATGATTAAGGGTTGAATTTGTTTGGTTGTCAGTTGTCACTAAGATGTCATTCTTATGTGCAATAATATTGACCCTAGGAGAAGAGCTAATATGTTCATCACATGTCATAATTGGATTTGGAAAGATAGATTCATTGCTCATAGGAGAGGCGTCAATAGAAGGATAACTAGGAGTTTCATGGCTACCAATGATGGGATCAAGGAAGGGAGAAATAAGTTGTTCATGAGTTTCACTATCGATATCTTCTAACACTAAACTATCTTTGTCATGTTTAGAGAAGATAGTAGAAGAAGAAAAAGGTGGATTGTCATGATTATCTACATCACCATGTCTGATAATGTCTTCTGGAGTGGGGAAGTAGGATTTTCATAGCTCTCAATCATATCCTCCACATGAATGTGTTTTTTATGATTGTTCAAGATTGTATCTGTATTCACTAAAGGATTGTCACAAGGAGGGGAGGTATGGGGAGATTAAAGGGTACTTGGTAAGGTAGTGGAAATGATTTTACATTTGTGTGTCATAATGTAGTTGCAAGGGGGAGGAGAATGAAGAAAAGAAAGGCTTTCATGGTCTTCAATGATTGTGTCTTCTTTTATCAAGATATCTTCATCACCAATGGGAGAAATATCAGGAGAAGAACAATTATGATTATCATGATTATCTATACCTGCATCCTTTTGGGGAAAAGCTTTAGTGGATGATTTAGAAGAGAGAAATTCATCTAGGGCTTCATCTAACATGTCTAAATCATGTCACTACTAAAAAAAATTCTAATTAAATTGGCATTAATTGGTTTATGTTTCTCATCACAAGCCTTAGTGGATGGACTTGGAGAGAGAAAACCTTTTAGAGTTTCATCTAACCTATCCAAGTCATCACTAATAATAGGTTTGGATGATATGGTTTTTTGAAATTGAATCATTTTGTGAATTGGATCATTGGATGTAGTTTGTTTTTTTTTAGTTGCTAATGAATCTGATCTAAATGAACTAGGAACTAATGTTGAAAATGAAAATTGCAAAAGTCTAAGTGCCATGAGTGTAAACAATGCTAATTTCTAATGATTTAAATGTAGGAGAATATATGAAAACTTAAAATTAAATTGAAAGACATAGGATGAAATGTAACTTTTTAGACTTCAAACAAAGTAATTGACTTATGACACTATGCAATAATCTAAAAATGAAATGTTGTAAATGCACAATTTGAATTTGAACATTTCCTGTATGAAATGAGCTAATTTATGCTAAATATCATGAAATGCATGCTACAAAAACTCAACCAATTGATATAGGTAAGTTAAGGCACCAAACAGGAGTCTAAAAATAGATTTTTGATTTTTGTAAAATGTTGTTTTAGGGGTTTGAAGGGACTGATTCGCCTAGGGTGGCGAATGAGTCTAGTATGGACTTTTTCAAATTTCTCAAAAAATTTTGACCAATGTTTATGGTTACAAAATGCTAAGAGGTAGGCCTAAGTCAAAAATGCAGAATTTCAAAAAAAAATCATGAAATGAAATGCCAAAATGCAATCTACATGCACTTTATAGGAATGCAAAATTTAACACCTAGCATGCAAATGAATCATGAAAACCATAAGAAAGCTAGATTTATGATGATGAAATGACTCCAACTCAGATAAAAGAGCATTCAGAAAGTAGGTTCACCTAAATGGACCATAGATTTTTGGCACCTACTTGCTTTCTATCTCTCCTAGGGTTTTTCACCTAGAACAAGAAAGGTCGGCCAAAAATGCTTATGTTCTCATTAGAAGAAATGGAAAATGGGGTGTGAAATATGGATCTATTAAATGCTAAAAACCTAATGAAAATGTAGACAAAGGAATGTAATTTTAATCTAATGTAAAAGTGTTAGAAAACACAATGTGTATTCAAACTATTTGACTAGAAATGTAAACAAACTAAACAAAAAGTAATCCAATTGGAGATATGTACCTAGAATTTGGAAGAGGGTGGAATGAGGCTCTGAGAACTTCCAAAAGACACCAAAAGTTTTCACTGGGACTGATTATCCATATTGGGTGAATGATACCTTTTTTGTCAAAAAGTGTCAGAACTAGTTTCAAGGAATTGGGTATCCAAATCTACAAAAATCACTCTTCAAGCTTGGAAATGGGACCGATTCACCATCAATGGTGAATGAGTCCTCTTTTGGAAAAAAGAGAATTCTAGACAGGATTTTGTGGTTTATGATCTGCAATTCTATTTCTGAAGATTCCCTGGATCCAAATTTGCAAAACTCAACTTGCAGACTCTCCAAGATTGAAATAGGGATTTAGACACCTTGAATGAATTTGATGGGATATGCACACCTTTTCTCACCTTTAAATTTGAAAAATATGCATACACAACCATATGTTAAGGGGAAAAAGTGTTGAGGGTTAGGATATAGGGGTTTGCCTTGGTCAAACCCCACTTTGGTAATCAAACCCTTGAAATAGAAATAGAACTAAAATGGACAGAGAATGATGAATACAAAACATGCAAATGTAAATACTCACCAAACCCTTTGTTGGGAAAATCTAAAGTGATGTCAATGGCTACTCCAAGAAGTTTGATTTATGCTTGATTTGATAATGTAAATGCTGGAATTAGTGAATGAATTATTTGGTGTTGATGGGTGAATGTAATTGGGGTTCAAATGAGGTGAAAACATTCATTTATACAATCTTTTTCCTTAGTAACCCTTGATACCTCATCACAAGCTGACACCAAGTGATTTTGAATAAAAACCCAAAAGGAATTTTAAAATATTTTGAATTTGGAGCTAAGGAGGACTCATTCGCCACCCATCGAGAATGGGTCCCACCTTGGACTCAAAAGTTGGTTTCATGAATTAAGTCATATTTAATGTTGTTTCTTGGGTTTACATTCAAGAATACACTTAATTAGGACTTTTAATGGCATAAAGAGGTTAAATAAGTCATAAGAAAGGTGTAAATAGTGAAAATGTGCTTAGAGAAGTGTGAAAGCTTGTTACAATACTTTCCAACACTTCAAAATAGGACTTGATTAGTGATGAAAAGGTAATTTTAAGGTGAATTGCAATAAATGGAGTCTAGAAGAATGTATAAATGCCTTACAACACTTCACAACACCTTCACAAGATGTCGTTATTTGAATTTGAGTACCTAAATATGCATGTTTGAGCCATGTCACAACATAAAACCAGAGCAAAATAAATCAAATACCAGGAAGCAAGACCTAAAAGGCCATGAAAATGACAAGGGGCCATTTTTATATGGAAAATAAAGATTCAAGCATCATATCAAATATCCTCTTCCATCATGTGTGTTGTGCTAACATTTGTGATGTAGGATTTTGATTCAAGTGATAAATTTAAGTCCATATCTATCAATCCCTTATTTGATTCAAGATCCATATTGATTGCAGCCATTTCACACAGGTTTGTAGACTTTATAACAAGGGTTTGGTGAGTTGTAGTATTGCATGTTGTTCATTCATCATTCCTTCATTCTATATCATTTCATTTCAAGGTTTAATTACCAAGAAGGGGTTTGACCAAGGAAAACCCCCATTCACTAACAATCAACTAGTTTTTTATCTCTTGCATGCTTGTGATTGTAAATTTAGGTTGAAGAGTTGAAGATCATTTGAAGTGAAAAGTTACAAAGCTGCAAAGTTGCATTGCAAAGCTCTTATCTTCATAGAAATTCACCTATAGGATAAATCCAAAAAAATTAGAACCTAAGATCAAAGAAGAAGTGGAGACATCAAGCCTTAGGACCACATTCAGATATTCTAAAAATTCTAAAGGGGACTATGTCACCACCTAGAGCATCTTAGTCCTTTTGAAGGTATTTTTTAGAAATTCTTCTAGATCTGGTTCTAACATCCAAACATTCTGCATCTTCCCCAAAAAAAGAGTAGTGGGACTAAGAAAAAATTAAGGGATTCTTTGTCCTCCATAGCATATTTTGATAGCTTATTTGCATTTTCAAAATCCTCATTGCATTTCAAGACTTCACAGGTATACATATCTCAACTCCCTATTGCATTATTTCATCATTTGCATCTCTCATTTAGCTTGCATTATTAGGTTTTGTAGGTTGAATGATTATTTGTCTTTTCCAAGCATTTGCTTGGTGGTAAACCCCTAAAAGCTAAAAGAAACCCCTCCTTGGTCCTCCTTGTTTAGAATTGACTCACCTTGTGAGGTTGATAGTCAATCCAATTAGGGCTTCTAGGACATTTTTGAATGATTTTTGGAGAAAAGTGATATTATACATCACCATTTTTCACCAAATCAAGAATATTGGAGAAATTTAGATCCTCTAGGGATCCACCTTGACTTAAATAATTCCCTTTTATCCTTTCCATGTAATAGTTGTAGGGTCATAGTATCCTCACTATTACATTTTATATATTCATTACAAATCATTTATCGTAAGGAGCTCATTCTCACCACCTATCTCAAATCATCCTTGTCCTACACTTGGTGGAGGCAAGGAGTAAGGTAGCCTTTTCCTAGTTCAACACTTGTCATTGTCCCTTTCACTAGTTTTTTTCCTTTCATATATATTGATCAAGATTGTGATGTAGACAACCGGCTGCTATAGGTTGACTCACATGTGCCTTTCTATTCTTTTGCATTTTTTTTTCATGTTCATTTATATGATTACATGTGCATAATATGATCCCCTGTACTATTTCATTTGGTGTAATTCTCTCTTCATGTATTCATCTATATGTATCTACATTCTTCTATATTTAGTAAACATTTTTTTTTTTGTGTTTTCCTTTTGGAGATGATGCAATACATCGAGAAATTTAGGTCTCTTCCATGTTGACCCAAAAGGATTTTTCTTTGTTTTCACTCTCTATGTGTCATTTTTCTAGTTCTAAGAGTATTTGGGGAATGATGACATTTCCTAGCTCTATAACAACATTGAAGCAAAGATATATTAACCTTGAATCCATAGATCCATTATGTATTTTTGGGGGTTACAACTCTTTTATTTTTCATGATGCCACTTTATTTTAGAAACATATGACTTGGCATAGGTATTTTTCTAAGGAATCTTTCATGTCTTAGGATTAAACATTGGCTACTTTAAAGAAATTGCTCACAACATTGGTGTTAGTAACTGCCTTAAAGTGGGGACATACATCGATGATACCTTTCAACATTTTTTCATGTTTCATTGTGTGATTTTCTTTTTTCTTGTGATGCATCATTTTCTTGCTAGTGCCACTGGGTTTGATGTCCTCCAAGAGTGCAATATTTCTTAGTGTACGAATTTCCCCTTGTTGGTGTAATTAAATATCTTGTACCTTGTCCTAGGTCATAATTACACCTTAGTTAAGTTTACTTAGGGACCACATAGGAGGTAGTTGGAGAATTTCCACTTTTGGTGGACTTGACATGTCATTACCTCATCATTTCCACCTTTTGTGGACACATCATGTGATTATCTCTCCACCTTTTGTGGAGTGATAGGTTTTCCTAGTTGTCTCATGTCATAAGATTATGACACTTGTCATAATCTTATGCCCTTCTATGTTCTCACCTTGGCTATATAACCAAGGGGTCTTTCTCATTGTAATAAATCAAAATCATATCATATCAATGACATTGAATACAGTTTATTCTTGTCATATCATTTCTCTCTTTCTTGTGCTTTCCATTTGGTCCATAGATCTTGGCATCCATAGCCAATTCTAACATGGTATCAGAGCGGGTTGGGTACCATTGGAGAGTCTTTTTTTGAAGAGAGATCCCATATCTGAGGAGGTTTCGTTCGTGACTCTTTGTTGCAGGTTCATATCCGAGCTTGCTAGTGCAAATCTGAGCTCACCATTGCGTCTAGAAGATTCAAGATAGTCGATTTTTCCTTTTGTTTTGTCCAAATCAGACATACGAGACAAAATCTAAGAGGGTTTGAAGCTGAAGTGTGGTTGCGAGATCCAGAAGGTAGCTACAATTTTGGAGCATTTTGGGTCAAATCCGACCCTGCCATCGCGTCCAGAAGGGCCAAAAACCCTAAGATTGACTATCAAATCATCTAATTCAGAGCAGTTGTCTGGTGAAGCAAAAAAATTTTTTCCCAAAGAGCTGTACGGCCCCCCGGGCGTCATAATTTCGACGGTATGAATTAAAATCATAATATTTTGTTTCAATTTATTTTTTTGAATTTTTTTTTTTAAAAAAATATTGTATTGGATATTTTTTCAGAAAAATTTATTGTATTTAAAATAAAAGAAAATTAAAAAAAAATAAAAAAATGAAGTTTTCTTAAGTCTGCATACCGTAGACTGGTACGCTCCTGCAAAGTACCCGCATACCGTGCACCTACCAGCCTCCACGTGGCCAACTTCTATTCAGGCCGACTTCCACAAAGCCTGTTGGCGGTCTACTATTCTCCGGCCAGAATCTTCAAAAATTTCAGCAGCGGTGTTTATTTTAACTGGAAAATCCCAAGACCGGCGGGTATAAATCAAAAACCTAATAGAGAAAGAATATTCGCCTAGAGAATATTCTCAGTCTGTCAGATTCTGGCAGCCGGAGATTCTGAGAAGAATATTCTGTCTGCATCAAATATTTCAAGCAGCAGCGAGTTTTTCTGTGATGGGAATCAAACCGTCAAACTTAACTTTGAAGATTGATGATGTTAGCAATACGTCAGCACAGTTTTGAAAATTTCCCCCCCTCACCATTTGCATTTTCAATTTTGCAATCAATCTTTGAAGGCTCATAACTTGGTCATTTTGGCTCCTTTTTTCAAGCAATTTTTTTTAATTTGGGCTAATTTTTTGTGCTCTACACACTAGTGCAATTGGGTTTTGGTTTTGGTGCCTGGATTTTCCAGAAATTTTAGATTATCACAGGTGTTGCTGCTTCATCCTCATTTTGGGAACTTCGGGAGCTCATATCTTGCTCCTACAGTAACATTTTTGGGTGCAATTTTTTTTGAAAGTGCATTATTTTTCGTGTAATTTTCAGTGGTAGGATCAGATTGATATCATTTTGTACCAAAAATTGTACTTGAAACTGTGGCCTATTTTGGCATTTGTAAGCACTAAGATCAAAGACCACTTCACTATTTTTGGCAAGTGGCAACTGTAAATGCACTAAATATAAAGTGCCAAATCAGATATTGCTTTGGGGGTTTCATGATTGAGTGTTTTGGGGGGGTAATCTTGCAGTGATTGTTTGCATTCTTTTGCTTGGTTTGTGTTCTTACAATGGGGAGATCTCAAATTGAACCCCTAAATCCACATAATTATGCTACATGGAGAAAATCAGTATCAAACTATCTCATGATGAAAGGTCTAATAGGTCATCTAAAGGACACAATTCAAAAACCTACTGATGCTAAAGAATTGGCAGTGTGGGAGATTGATCATGAGAAAACACTTGGATGCATATGTTCATTAGTCTCATTTGATTTGAAATTTCATATTGAATCATGTGATACACCTAAAGAGCCATGGGAGACTTTTGAGAAATTGTATGGTAAAACATATAAGATTAGAGGGTATCAGATTGATAATGATTTGATGAATCTTGATCCTAAAAGTTTTGACCACATCCAAGACTACATCTCCAAACTCAAGCAACTAAGAACACAATTGAAAGAATGCACTATTGAAAAAGAGGATTTACAGTTGATTCTAAATGTGTTATCCAAGCTTGGTCCTGAGTATTTAGTGTTTGTTTATGGCTTTCATAACCATCGACTTTCTATGGGAGCATCATATGTTGATCCTAAGTTTGATGACTTTGCAAATCTCCTAATCCAAGAGGAAGCTAAGTTAATGAACATGGGTCTAATCAAGTCTTCCAAGCCACAAGCATTGGTGGCAAATGAGTCTAAGGTACAAAAAGAATTAGACAATCTTGATAAGAAGCAAAAGAAGAAAAAGAACAAGCCACATAAAGAATCAGAATCCTCATCATCAAAAGGAGAAACATCTAAGAAGGAGAGACCTTTTTTGTGCATATTGCAAGAAGGATGGACATGAAGAACATTATTGTTATAAGAAGGATATTGATGAGTTGAAAAATATTCTCAAAATGAATCACATTGATTTTCCTTCTAGAATGTCTGAATCTTCTTCTCCTTCTACTTCAAAACAGTCTAAAAAGGACAAAGGTCAAACATATATATTAGGATATAAAGGACAAGCTCTTTGTGCTCATTCAAGTCCAGGATCAGGGAGATGGCTTCTAGATTCAGGAGCATCACATCATATTGCATCTTCACATACTATCTTCTCTTCATTTCAGCCTTGTGCAATGTCTCCTATCTTGATGTGAAACAATACATACATGAGTGTAATAGGGAAGGGGTCTATTAGCATTGGGGAAAACAATTTTCAGGATGTCTTGTGTGTTCCTCATTTGACGAACAATCTACTTTCCATTTATCAGATTACACATGGTGGAGATGGGAGAACTGTGGAGTTCACTCCTGATGCTGTCATTATTCGAGATTTGGAGAGTTGAGAGATCATTGCTACTAGGGTGGTTGATCATTCATCTCGGTTGTATTCCTTTGCATAGTTTGCTTCTGATGATGACCTTGTTCATGTGACTATTGATCACATACACCATGATTTAGAGGAGACATTTGGATTTTTAAACTTGGGCATACTCACATAAGATCCAATACTTGAGCCATGCATTTCATCTCCTCCACCTACTATTGCAATTGATGCTACTTGCGATTCAATAGTTTTGGCTCCTAATGAGTCAGTGTAGCAGGACATACATAGTCTTCCAGATATGGGTACTTTGGATGATTTCCTAACAGGTATTTCAGACTTGTTCATGGAGTCTCATCTTGCAGTTTTGGGAGACATTCTCGATAGCATTCATCTTCTCTTTGATGAAGATGCACCTTCTTCAGTTGTTGTGAGGGAACACCTTGAACCTCTTGTTCATTCTCTACATGATCATTCTTCACAAATTGGCGTGAGTGTGGATACTTTTGGATAGCATTTGGAGGTGGCTTCTTTGTCTTCAGAGGGGATATTCTTTTCTTTTGATTGTGCTCTACATTCTTCTCTACTAGATGTTGGGTTTTCCTCTTCAGCAGTGTGGCCTAGAACGCCTGATTGGAGTGGTTCAACTTTCTACATTGACATGGAGACACTTGAGCATGCTTCAGAGACATCATCATACATCATCCATCTTCATGATATCCTGCATACATCCTTGGTTTTGTTTCTTCCTAAGGGGAGGAACGTTGTTCAGCGAGATTGGATCATCTTTCAGCATTCAATGTCGAGCTTCTACCATCATTGCAGGAGACTCAACATTGAGGGGGGGCTACCTTGTCTCTCTTCTACTTCTCTCTTATGGGGGGGTCTTTTTCCTCACATGGGGTTTCTACCTTCTCATTCTTCATTGAGAGCATTTCTTTTTTGTATTTCATCTCTCTTTTGGGGAGGAGTTTTTCCCATGAAGTTTTCTCCTTTTCCTCACTTGTGAGAGATTGCATTGCATATGTACATGGGTACCTAACATGGCCTAGTAACTGGGACCCATCTTGCATTGCTTTCTTTTGTGTACATTCTCCCTAAGTTGCACTTAAGGGGGGGTGTTGGTGTAATTAAATATCTTGTACCTTGTCCTAGGTCATAATTACACCTTAGTTAAGTTTACTTAGGGACCACATAGGAGGTAGTTGGAGAATTTCCACTTTTGGTGGACTTGACATGTCATTACCTCATCATTTCCACCTTTTGTGGACACATCATGTGATTATCTCTCCACCTTTTATGGAGTGATAGGTTTTCCTAGTTGTCTCATGTCATAAGATTATGACACTTGTCATAATCTTATGCTCTTCTATGTTCTCACCTTGGCTATATAACCAAGGGGTCTTTCTCATTGAAATAAATCAAAATCATATCATATCAATGACATTGAATACAGTTTATTCTTGTCATATCATTTCTCTCTTTCTTGTGCTTTCCATTTGGTCCATAGATCTTGGCATCCATAGCTAATTCTTGCACCCCTTAGTGGTGATGTGACGGACTACATTCTCTAAGTTGAAAATATTTTACTCTTGACTTGTCCTCTCTTGGATACATTAGGCACAATTTTCCCTAAGAAGAATACCTTACATGAATGAAGCAAGATCCCTTTGAACCAAAACCATATTTATAATGTTTGTAAGTTTTTTGCATAATACATCTTTCTATCCTTGTGAAGCTCAAACCATAAGTTCAAGGCCACCTAGCATAACACACCTTGATTGCCTATGGAGCCTTCCCATGTGGCACCTTATTGAAGTTATCATAGGGATAGCTTTGGTATAAATAGTATGATGAGAAGCCGACACAAAGGTATAAATTTCTCATTGTACAATGAGAGCATGTAGACTTGGAATGACTTTCTCACTAAGCCACTTTATTGGAAGACTCACCTAGTGGAAAATTGGAAGTTCCACGACCTCAGAGTGAGTGCAAACCAAAAGCTTAGATGTGTTCCACATTGCCTTGGATAGTCTAGACTTGATCTTATTGGTCTTTGGTGTTGTATGATTGTGTATATGTCATTACTGCATACATAAGTGTATTGTGTGTCTACTTTAGTGTCAATTTTACATGGGTTCATACTCTCACTAAAGTGGGGAATTTTTTTTTATTTATTTTTTATTCAAGGGGTAAATGCTTTTGAACTGGAGCTATGAACCAGAATACAACCATTCAACAATACTGCCCCAACGGGGTTT
This sequence comes from Sequoia sempervirens, assembly GCA_007258455.2. NCBI lineage: Eukaryota > Viridiplantae > Streptophyta > Pinopsida > Cupressales > Cupressaceae > Sequoia > Sequoia sempervirens. Next base: position 341,517,308 of record VDFB02075321.1, on the reverse strand, counting down.
GAACCTTGGTGGCAAGAACAACAATGCCACCTTTAAACCAACACACCATGCCAATATTGGCAAAAGTGGGGAAAAATTTATTGCAGGAAAAAGTATCCCTTTTCACACTTAATTTGGGAATAATTAATAATAAAATGAGCTTAATTATGCCTTAATTTAGTGTTGTAACATTTTTTTCATATTCAAATTAAGTTTAGGGCCCTTTTAGACCAAATGGACTTAATTATGCTTTATTTTTTATGTTTTTATTAAAGTGCACCTTTACACTTTCACATTAATCTAGGGATTCATTAATTGATTGAGGTTAATTTTCCTTAATTTGCCCCTTTAATTCAAATGCAATCCTAATTGAATGCAATTTTCAAGGGATAGAACCCAAAATTCATAAATGCCATTACACAACACTTACCTTTACAAAATTTCTATCCTAGGTAAGTGACCTAGGACGCATTAGCCATAGGGAAAATGGGTTTCACTTAGATCTATAGCCCTATTTTTACATAATGTTTAGCATTGTCCAATGTCTATCCTTGGTAAGTGGCCTAGGACCCAGTTTCCCTATGGTGAATGGGTCCTCAATTAGATCTACGACCCCCTTTGAAATATGTTTTTGGTGATATATTAATGACTTCAAATTTACAATTCAATGTCATATTGTGATATTTGAATTTAGGGAATTAATGTTAAGATATATATAAATGTAAGGTTATTTCACTATGTTTCATCCTAAAGAATCTAATACTTTCAAGCAATCTTATCAAATTGAAGTTATCATAAGATGACTTTCAAGAGAGAAATATAGGAGTGTTAAAGAGTATTTTAAAGGAATTCAAGGGTAGATTTGTAGAATATTATTGCAACAATCAATATCCTTTCATCATGTCAAAGATGTATTTCATTGAATGTATGTTGGTTGAGCTAATATGGTGATGTAGTGTTCAAGATATAATCAAGCATTCAAGGGCATTATTTCACATCAAGTTTCATGATCAAGATCCTTATCCATTGAAGTCAATTCATACAAAGTTGCATATCTACAAGTCCAAGGTTCAAATAGGGTGTGGTGAGTTGCGACATTGTTGTTCATTCATCATTCCTTCTTTCATATTTCATTTCATTTCAAGGTTTAATTACCAAAACAAGGTTTGACCAAGGCAAACCCCCATTCACCTAACAAAAAAAATTTCTCTCTTTGATGTGTGACTGCATATTTTAGGTTGAAGATCCTTTGAAGAAAAAAATTGAAGAAAGTTGCAAAGATGTCAAAGATGCAAAACAAGTTGTCAAATTAGGAAAGTCTTCTACAAATTTTATTTATGGTTGTCTGATAGTGAAGACCCAGAATCTAAAATTCCAGACAAAGTAAAAGAGAACCCATAAATTAATTTCCATAAAACCTAGCTAGGACCCATTCATGATAGGGAAAATGAGTCCTCAGTGAGCTTCAAAAGGTGGATTTTGGTGAAAGGTACACTTTGTTTTTCCCCTTTCCAAATCTATTATTTTCTTACTATTTTAGTCAAATTTAATTACTATTCTTTATTTTCATATTGTATCTTGTATTTCGAATGAAATAGGGATAATAGGTTAATGGTTCATTACTCCATTGTGGTAACCAACCCAATTTTTCTTTGTTTTAGATTAATATTTTGGGTGTAGGATGAGTTGAAGCAACACATAGTAAACAATGTGTGATTTAGTTGAATGTTTGCATAGATGGAATTTTGTTAGTCGTATTTTTGTGAAGTAACATGGATCAAGATTGATATTCACTAAGTGAGTTTCATGTCAACAATATCAACAATTATAAACCAAGAAAAATGTGTTGCTTATTGGGTAACTCTAATAAAGTGCTACAAATATGATCAAGAATTTATGATAGCATCACCAAGTTCATGGTGTGTGAATAAATTGAAGCACATAGTGGAATGTATGCCCTCGCCTTAAAGTAATTTCTAATGCCAGTTGGTAGAAATTTCCTTTAAGGTAGAATGAGTGATATATACAAAATAAGGCATGAGAGATTTCAAAAATTCATATTCCAAGTTATATGTCTAAAAAATATATAGCATGACAAGACGTTTTCCCCAAGTAAAAACAAGTCATAACAATGCAATGTAATAATCAATGATATCACATGAGGGATCCAAGGATTTTTGGATATTATGAATAATAGATGCTATATATCAAAATGATAATTTGAATTGGAATCATTCCCAAAATATTATGGAACTACAAGTACAAGGGAAGAAGATAACATGAAAAAATAAATAAATTTGGGTCAACATGGAAGAGACCTTAATGTTTTAACACTTTGCGTTGTCCTAAAAATGCATAAAATGATGCATTTGTGACAATTGTAAGAATGAAGATGCATATAGAGGAATGCCACAATCTAGATTCATTCTCTTTATATCCTTGTTTCAACAGTAACATGAAGGGTCATCCAAAGAGAACTAACAAACAAAATACACACCAAAATATACCTTATGGGGAGTAACGGTACATGAAAGCATAAGAGACACAAAGGTTACTACAAATGTGATTAGACCTATAGTAGATCATGTAAATTCCAATCTTGCTCTTCATATAGATATGTTAAGAAACATGCTAAAGGGACTACATAAATTGGAGTACAAGGAGAAGCACTGGTTTCAACATGTGGTAGATTGTTGTGTTATAGAAAAAAGGACCCTTTTCTTGACATGGAAATAAATCATGATAAATTGGACTTAATGAGGCCTTAATATAGTGTTGTGAGGCATTTAATGCATCCACACTAGGTCTTTGGCCCTTGCAAACTAAATAAAATTCTTTTAATGACGTCTTGTGAAGGTCTTGTGAAGTGCTATAAGACATTTCTACACTCTTGTAGACTCTATTAATGACAAATCACCTTTTTATTCATCAACAAGTCCTATTTTGAAGTGTTGTAAAGTCTTGTAACAAGATTTCACACTTTTCTAGGCACATCTTCACTATTTATCCCTTTCTCATGCTTTATTTGGCCCCTCTATGCTCTCATATGCTTAATTAGGTGTATTTTTTAGTATTATCCCAACAAACAACATTAAATACAAGATATTTCTTGACACAAAAATTTTTAGGTCCTAAGTGGGACCCATTTTCCATGGGTGGCGAATGAGTCCCCCTTGGCCCCAAATTCAAAATATTTTAAATTTCCTTTCAGGATTTTATTCAAAAACACTTGATGTCATCCTGTGATGAGGTATGAATGGGTAACTAAGGCACAAGTGTGTATAAATAGATTTTTTTCTCCTCATTTTTCATCTCCTTCAATCTTCTACATTCACCTAATTCATTCTTCATTATTCATTCACCAATCTTCCATGTCAAGCTAAGCAACTTAGGGTTTTATTATTTCAAGGCATTAAGAGATCAACTTTCAGATTTTCAAGGGAAAATTCTACATGTTATGTTGCATAATTTCAAGATAAATCATCTTGGAAAGGTAATCTACTCCATTAGTGGATGATTCATTTCCTTCTATCATCATTTTGGTTTAATTACCTAAATGGGGTTTGACCAAGGAAAACCTCCATGCCTTAACAATCAACATTTCTTCTCTTCTTCTTGTGTGTTTGCATATTTAGGTCTCTTGAAAGCTTGGAAATCATTGAAGATCAAGTTGTAAAGTTATTCAATTCATCTCTTCATCATTCAATTCAAAGAATAAAAAAAAAGTCACTTTCAGACCTAAATCTAACAATTTCATAAGTGAACACCTATAGAGAGTAGAAGTGTAGATCTAGCTCCACAGAATCTACTCCTGAGTTTTCTAATTCTTGTAGGTGGACCAATCAATCACCCCTGATGAATGAGTCCCATATGTAGGCCTGAAAAGTGGTTTTGTCAAAATTTATCTCCTAGCAGTCAAAAACCTATTTTTGGAACTTTTCACCAAAAACAGGACTAATTTGACATGCATGGAAAATCAGTCCTAGTGGCAATTAATAGTGATTTCTAGAACATTCGAGAACCTTCTAGCAACAATAATCTGGCTCTAGGTGTGCTTTGTTCAGTTTCATCAACTTTTGTTTTCATTTTTCTAGATTTCTAGTTCATATTTACAATCAACACTGTGTTTTCCAACATCTTCCATTAACAATTAGTTTACATTCACTTATTTGCATTTGTAAGCATTCAAAAACATTTACAAACACTTCACATCAATATTTCATTCATCCTTACATTAATCTTGAATGAAACACTGGGCATTTTTGGACCCATCTTTCTCCTTTTAGGTGAAAACCCCTAGAAACGATAGAAAGAAAGTAGGTCCCAAAATCTTTTGTTTCAATTGCTCACTTGAGAGGGAACATCATGCCTTCCCTATAAAGCTACATTTATTGATTATGTAAAGATGCAACATAATTATACAAAGGATTATTGTGTCCACTTTGGTTGGAATTTTCGTTAGCCTTCCCAGTTTTTAACCCTTTCGACATCTAGCTCCCAGTCAAAAAAGGATTAGTAGTTATATTTAGTCAGAAAGGATAATATATGTTTTCACTTACACTTAGTGGGATTTCCTTGGGCTTCAATTTTTATGGTGATTATTTGGCTTTTCCAAAGTGTTGCTCATATTACTTGCCTGATATGACTTTCTCGTCACGTCACCTATGCACCACTTGTGTTACTTTCTGGCCTAGACCAACATATTCCTCTTGTCTCTAGGAACTATAGAATTTTTTTAATTCTTTCCTACTCCTTCAAAATTGGCATTAATTGCTTTGTACTCCATCATGAGACTTATATCCTCGAAATTCTTGTGGCGATTGATCCTAATGTGTTATTTTCATTGCAAACTGTTCATGATTTTGAGCCTTTAAATGTTTCTCTAGAGGGAACCCTTTTTCTGCATCTCTGGTTTATTTCCTTTCCATTTTCATGTCATTTCACTTGTCATACATGGAAAATGAGCGTTGTTATATTGAAATGGAAGCCCCTATTCAATATTTTGGTAGGAGGAGTCAGGTAGTTTTCTTTGGTAACATAACCAACCAACACATCCAAGGTTCCGGTTAAATCTAGTTTCTTGACCCTCAAGGAAGTGTAATGGTTTACTTAGTTAGTTGATTCCTTCATTGATTTTTTGAAGAGGTTTTAACATATATATCAAGTTGCAAGTTTGCAATGGGTACCCGATTCGGTAGCCCATGAGTTTTATTAGCATTTGGAGAAGTCTTTACCTAATCTTTGAAGCAAATATTTTAAGGAGCAAGGTCCTAGGACTTATGTGAGTGAAAGATAAGAAATTTCCCCCCTTTTGAGAAAAATATGTTAGAGTAAAGTATTAGTTTTTGGGATAAGAAACATGCAAAAGATATTCTATAATAACATTCCAATTTTAGGGCTAGGAAAATTTCAATAGATTGATTATATAAAACTGTAAAGAGGCTTTATGTGTGGTGAATTATGTTTGGATAATTTCCTTTTGAATAGTGACACTAGATATTATTTATTAATTTTTTTGTTTAAGAAACAATGTGGGTTGTTATGGTATCAAGCTTAACTAATTCTTGTGTCTTTTATTCCCCTTTCAAAAAAGGAAGCTTTGTTAATTGCATTTTCTGTGTATGGGGTTTTAATTCTTTCAATGCGAGATTTGATCAATTATTATTGATTATTTAATTAAATATTAAATATAATTGTGCACACGGAAACAATGTCCCTTTTTGCTTGCTTGATTTGAGAATAATTTATGACAAGCTAGAGTTAATGTGGCCTTGATTTGGTGTTGTGAGGTATTGTATGCATGCACACTAGGTCTTGGACCCTTGCAAATGCATCTAACAATAACTTGTAAAGATGTTGTAACTTGTTGTAAAAGACTTTCATGGCTCTCTAGACTTAATAAACCCATTTTCCCTTAATTCAACATTATAAAATGTATTTGATTGCACTATCACATTAATCTAGAAGGCTTGTAAATCAAACTTGACTTTAATCTAGTGTTGCAATGTGTCCTACACATTCACATTGGTTGTTGTGCCTTTCTAGGCTATACAAACCTCATTTTAGTGTTGTAAAGTGTATTTAATCACATGTTCACATTGAATTTTGTTTCATTGGCCTTAGTTGACCTTTACATCATCATTAATAGACCCCTATGATCCCATATTATGCATCTCAAGGCATAATTTGATTAAATAACCAACAATGTCACCATATAGGCCTAATTTTATTACTTCCTAGCATTCCAAGTAGAAAAATGGCCCTTGTGAGACCCATTTTCCATCAGGGGAAAATAAATCCCATCCAAGTGGGACCCATTCACCCTTTATGGCGAATGAGTCCAATTAGAGTCATTTTTTGGGTTTGAGCAGGAAAAGTTGGATTTTAAGTTTTATTTTTCTCCATGTTCACCTTAGGGATCCAATTAATAGGAAGATAAGGTGAATTACCTATAAATATAAGTCTCTAAACCTTAATTTACATCTCTTAACTTATACACAACTCATTTATCATGTATCTTCTACTTCAACTCAAGCAAGGTAAGGTTTTAACATTCCAAGTCATTCAAGATCATTTTTCAGACATTCAAGGACAAAATCTTCATCTATTGTTGTAGAAAATCAAGCTCAATCATCATGGCAAGGTATTAACTACATTGTTGCATACTTCATTACATTCTTCATTTTTTGGTTTAATTACCTACAAAGGGGTTTGACTAAGGCAAACCCCCATGCCCTAACATTCAATATTTTGCCCTTCTCTCCTTGTGTGTTTGCAGATTTAGGCATCTTGAAGGCTTGGAAATCATTAAATATCAAGTTGAAAATTTTTTGAAGACACCTTCCTATTAACCAAGGAAAAATATCAACAAAAAGCCACTTTCAAGTTTGGAAATCAAACTTTTAGAGGCGAACACTTATCAAGAATCGAACTGCAGACTGAGGGCTTCAGTTTCAACTTTTGAATTCTCAAAAATTCAAAAGTGGATGGATTCACCATTAGTGGTGAATGAGTCCAACTACTAGGCCTAAAAAAGGTTTTCTATAGTTTTGGATACCCATTTTTTCAAAACGGGCTCCGGAATAGTTTCCTAGAGTTGGGACTAATTTTCCCAAAATGGCGAATGAGTCCCAATAGACCAAATTTTCAACATTAGAAGCATTTCAGAAGTCATTTCCATTTTACATCAAGTTCTCAGGTGCACACCTTCAGTTTCATCAATTTCTATTATAGTTTGCATTCATTTCTAGGTGTTTTTTCATATCACAATGTGTTTTCCAGAAACTTGCATTTTCTTAGTTTTCACTTAATAATCAATATTTTTCTTTATTTTTATGCATTTAAAAAAAATTATTTAGACATATTCCATCCATATTACATTAATCTTAAGTGTAGAAATTTCCCATTTTGGCCCATCTCTCTCCTTTTAGGTGAAAAATCATAGAAGTGCAAGAGACTATTAGGGTGCCAAAATCTTTGTTTACACTAATATATATTTTTTAATTAGTCAATAGGCTTATTGTGTGCACTTTGGTTGGAATTTTCATTATCCTTCCCAATTTTTAACCCTTCCAATTTCTGGCTCCCAGTTAGAAAGGACTTCTCCTCCGTTTATTGGCTCATAGTTACATGTCACTACACACAACTGCTAGTTATTTATGATTCTACAATGGTTCATACATTTTATCATCTGAATCAATTTCAAAATAGACCAAAATGGGTGTTATGTTTGTGCTACCAGCTGATATGTTGCGAAGGTGAAACCCTGGAAACACTTCCAAAATAAACTCTCTCTGCTTGATAAATAACACTTAGGTTCTCTAGTAAGAAATGCACTATCAATAAGCAACTTGTACTTGAGACTTCTGTAATAGGTAGGTACATAAATTTTAACTCATAATTAAGTAAATTTTAACACAAATTTTAACTCATTAATAATTAAATTTCGACTTATCAATAGATAGGTATCACAACTATAATAGGTAGGTACACAAATTTTAACTCATCAAATCTTGGGCTATCTCAAACCTCAATATTGGGATGCTTAACATTCTCCTATCCAATCTCTACGAACCCTTATATTACATTTGCATTGGACGACCTTTAGGAATTCATGAACACAAAATCTCTAACATCTAAGTTAGGATTTATAATGGTTTTCCATGTCAGATGACAATGAATGATATCACCTTCCATTGAAAGCACACATTATATTTTCCATCACGTTTTATTTATATAATTAAATCACTTGTTGATATCATTGAAACTCACAAAAGAAAAAATAGAAAGAGCCTATTATTGCTAATTGTACACTTAGTTTAGCAATCTTGAACCTAGACATCATATCAAAGCCACTAGATCAAAGCTACAAGAGTCACTCAATAACATGTATATTTAATGATGTTTGTAAAATCATGAGATAAATGAGCTCTAATACAACCCAAGCCTTCAATAGCCTCTTAACAAAGAATAAACCAACATTTTATTTTCCTTGTAGCTTAGCATTTTCTTATACTTAGACCTAGTATAAAAATCATGTGAAAATGGTTCATGCTTCCTATCCTTAACACAAAATATGATGAACACATTCCACTTGATAACTAATGCTCGTTTTAAAGGTGATATCGACACAACATTAAAATTTAGTATTTCATAGTACAAGATTTAGGTATCTATAAAAATAAATCAAGGAGTAGGAAAAAGGATAACAATAATTAGAAAATCACCTAAAATATTACTACATGACCAATCATTGAAATTGGTGTAAGAAGAAAAAGTATAGATTGCAAAATAGACCTTTTTTGACCTTATAAATAAATGTGACAAATAATAAAATAATATAAATATATAAGAAATATATAAACACATAGAAAAAGGTAAAGAATACATCTATAACATTATAGATAATAAACAAATAGATGACATAGAAAAAAAAACTTAACTTTACACACAATTATACCATTCATCAATATATTAAGAATCTTCCGAAACCAAAAACAAGTGAAAATGGATTAGCAAAATTCACCATTACAATAATAATAATACACACCAATCATAAAGAGAAACTGAAATGAGACCATGTCCTAAAGTCGAACAAAAAATATCAAATTTATACGCTGGACGAAAAAATTACAGTTAGAAAAAATTAAAACGTGCACGTAGTCTTCAATTAAAACTTACACCATGCCCTAATATATAGATAGGCTACGACAAAAAAATGAACATGAGGAGGAGGCAAAGCCAGATCATTAGGCGTCTTGAGAGGAAACAAATGTTCATGGTTTTAGGCACGCTGCCCAATGAAATCGATCACTTGTTTTGAACAAGATATTACTTGACTTCGTTATGAATTCCCATTCTGCAATAGAAATGGTCAAATGAGAAATGCAGAATTAACGTTCCCCTCATGCATTTCTGATTTGTTAACATTCCTTTTGACTGCTCTCATATGTATGAATCAGACACCATGAGGACAACTACATACCCGTTGAACAATGAAAAATGCGGAGTTGAAACGAAGAATTTACATTTACATTAAAAAAACTAAATCGGACTTGTTTAGGATCTCACCTGCCACGATGCGACTCAAATTTTGAATGGGTTCTCCTTGTTCGATTTACAATATTCAACCATACAGATTAGTATATATCCATAACCTCGCTATAAATATGGCCTCCTTTGTATGGGTTAATTACCATCTTCATCTGCTCTCTCCCATATAATTATATTTCACCGTTTCTCATCAAGTGCTCTTTTGTTTCTTCTGAGTTGCTCATTTGTAATCTGAACAGCTTTCTTTGTGAAAGAACGCTCTCCAGTAGTGAATATGGCGAGATCAATGCTTATGCGAATCATGATAGTGTTTCTTGTTCTAACCGTTCTGTTTTCCCTACAAGTTTCTGCTAGATATAACATCAAGTCTAACGCAAATATTGGTGCAGATAGTAACTACAACAAAGCAATTTTTAATCTGTTTCAAGTTGTGGAGAAGATGCCATCATGTACCAATTGCGCAGGCCATATTAAAGATTCTAAGTGCTGCAAATAGTAAAATAGTGCTACATATGGGAGTCTACCATTCTGACTCATGTGTACAGTAACAATGATATTCATGTCCGACGACCTAGTTCATATTCTCCTCCTAACTAAATTGATGGTGCTTTTATTAAATCTTGATCTTGTGTATTCTACGGTAATAATAGAGCAATAAAAAATATTCCCTTCCAGTGTCTCTAATATGATTCACAGCTCAAATTTCTATCATCTTGCTAAATTTTAGTAATATTTATGTCTATGTTGTTTGGATAAGTTTTTGCAAATGTATTATTGCCATCCTATAGTGAATCTGCTTGAGAAAATATTGATTTCTATCCTCAATTAAGTAAATCAAAGAAAGTTTCCACATGCAATTAAAGATGTGAAATGCATTTATATCCCCTTTCGCAACTCTACTTGACGTTGCACGCATGTGCAAATTGAAAACCAAACTAGTGCAACTCTCTTACAATTTATCATTCTCATGTTTACGTAAGGTCTAGCAATAGTTATAATAGATAGAGTTACAAATGGGAAAACCTAATCTAATCCAAGATTAACAAAGAATAAATATTAAAGATGTAATTTCAATTAAAAGAAAGTTGTCACTCAACCACCGACAACACACCTCTGCTTTTCATAGTCTTCATTCAATAGAAGAGTACAACCCATGTTGAAAATAATACTTAAATGATTATATATTTAATTAATTATATAATATAAGGACCTTAAATCATTATATGATAATCATAATTTTACACATAGCACGAGGCATATGAATATTCTTAGCATTTCTCTATGGAATACCCCATGCATAAGTGTAATGTCAAAATTTGCATAACCTTGTGATTTCATGCTATGTTTTACATTTACTTTGGTGTCCATTCCTTTAGTATTATTTTAGGTTTATTTTAACTCTTGCACTAGTGTTTCTTGTTCTCAAGGTGCTCAATTCTTATATCCTATGATCATTTTTTTATTATTTTTTATCATCTCTTGTATTAGCCTTATGCTTTTCTAGTGTCTCATCATTTTAGAGCTAAAACTATTTAAACATAAACACAATGTGCAAACATGTGTATGAAATGCTAGCATCTCGAGATAATTTCTTGTTCAGTGTCCATTTTTTAGCATGTTTCTACTTGCCATATTCCTTGGTTAGTGGCTTCTACTAAAGACACACCCAAAAGGCTCATCATTCCCTTCCTTTTGGCCTACTCTTTTCATTTTTTTAATCTATCTTTTCATTTAGAATTATCTCTCTCTCATGCTTTGGCTCTCTTTCACTTTCAATCTTCCATATTCTCTCAAGCTCTATAATTCTCTATAACTCTTTCAGCTCTCTTATTTCTTTCAATTCCTCAAACCTTTATAGGTGATATTTTTCTTCCTTTTATTAGAATTTCTAGTATTAACTTTTATTTTACCTGTGACCACCTTTGTATATTCACATCCTATTAGTCTCATATTTTCTTCAATGTTCCTATTTCTAGATAGACTAAAACTAAGAACACATGTGAGTTTCTAACTATCTATTGGTTGATATGGAGGTAGACATACGAAAATAAATATTTGACCTTAAGGAAAACCATTAAAAATTTCAAAAAAGAATCTTGTTTCAATGTGTTGTAACTCTAATAACCTTGCCCCATTTAGCTTTTTGAAAAAATGTGCACTCCCTTTTTCAACTTAAGTTTGTGTGTTTTGTCTATAGTGTCAATATTTTCCTCAATTCCCTCTAAATATTTAAGATGGTTGTCCCATTTTTGAAAGTTTCATCATGGATGGAAAGGATTTGGAAGGTTAAGCCCATGTACTTTTGAAAGTTTGGTGAAATTTGTTGAAAGAAGGAAGTTATTTGATTCTAGGTTTTTTCTTTCCAATTGGTCCAAAACTTGTACCATAGGCTTTTTTGGCATAACTAGTTCACTTGAGTTTCCCCACAAAATTTCATTCTCTATGCAAAACTAAAACATAAGTGAAATACACTAATTAGCAGTTAAATATAACCAATTCAATTAGTAATCCAAGCACCTAACTATTTATAATTTTATGAAATTAATAAATTACAAAATTTTGATGTCCTTATGAACTTGATTGATAAGAATTAAATAAATTATTGGTTCACTTGAAAATCCTCATGCACTTTATTCCTTATTGACATCAATATCACATCATCACTCAGGAATGGAGATTCTTCTATCATCCCAACCAAATGATTTTAGTTGTTACGTTTAGAACAATTCCATTGAAGCTTCTCACAATATGTATACATATTAAATTATTATTATGTCATACTAATAAAATTCCATTTGATCCATGACCTTGATATTTAAATATTTCATGTTGACATCATTATGATCATTATGACCTTTCATAATGCCAGCATTAGAATTGTTCATTTGAACCAGACATTTTAGCTTAAATATAATCAATTAACTTATGATTATTCATAAGACCAATAATAATTATAATCCCCACACATGAATGTTTTTTGGATAACTCGAGCCTATTTGAATGCAAACTTTAACCATTAAAAAAATGGTTGGTTTAGTTCAAGTTTCCCATAAAGAATTATTAAAAGGAAGTAAGAGGCTTACTATAGAAAGTGATCATCAAACTAAACCTGATAATTTGAAAGCATGAAAAATAAAATGTGTACCTCTAATTCAATATTTCCTAAGTATCACTCTAGCCTATGACATTAATTATCCAACTACTTTATTTGATCATTAAATGCATCCCCAATTTTATGGATTTTTGCAAGTTTAAAGATTAATATTTTATGCATGGCATCATAAAATAATTATGTGCATAAGAGAACCCTAAGAATTCCCATCAAGATTAAAATTCCCAAAATAAAATTAGATTGGAGGTTATTCAAAAAATTATGGATGTAGGCACTACTGACATGTTGTGAAAAGGAGAAAAGTGGAACCATATTTTGTGATAATCACAAAGGTTTTATTTTTGATATATTTAGGTATGTATCCCATGAACTCTAAGTAAAATTTATTAAGTTTTTGTAATTCTATTGTGTGAATTTGAATTTTGGAAACAGTTTAGTTAAGAATGTGCAAAATTCCTATGATATGAAAGTTTAGAAAAGGCCTAATTGAACCTTGCTTTGTAAATATAAAAAATCCATAATAAAAAGTAATTTCATAAGTGAATAATTAATTAAATTAATGCTAATGATTAAATTTAGTAATTGATAATTGGAATACTAGATGGGTGATCAAAAAAATTTGGGATTTCATATGTTGTGTAGAATGGATGAGTAAGAGGGAAACAAAACTATAGTTGCACAATTTGAAACTTTATAAGCATGCAAAGTATAATTATGATACTTTTGGATGAGTTCAAAAATATTTTTCTTATTAAATAAATATATACCTCATATTCAAGACTTTTGGGCAGATTTCCCAAATGATTATGAGGCAAAAAAGAGGTTACATTAGAGTCTTATGGTGAACTAGATGAAGGCAATGCGTACCCATAGTGCCATAATAGGTAAATGATAATGGAAAAGTCCAACATTCCAATTATAAGATGAATAAGCTCTATAATAAACCTATTATAGACATCATTTTTTCTAAAAAAAGAGGTTTGTTCCATTGATGAGGTAACACAACATATCTTGGATAGCAGTATCGCTTGATTAAATCGTCATATTTGAACATTAAAAAAAGGAAGAGTCACCATAACATATAGAGGAGAGAATCAAAGGAAAATAAAATAAAAAGCTAACAATAGTGATGTTTTGGATAGGTTTTATCAAGAAAATAAAATTTTAAGAAGCTAAAGTGGTCCAACTTGAAGAAGGCCATAGTAGAGAATTTTCTTTTTTACAAGAAGAAATTATAGCTACTAGTCCTGAAGGAACACCTTCTACACCTAATTAGCATATGAGTTCTATAGTAGTTGGTACATACAATGTATTAGGAGGTACATCTACATCTCTTCCAAAATAATAGGATATAACTCTAGCCACAACTCAATTTAGAGGATAGAACAAATTGAAATCATCCCTCTAGACTCGAAGACCTTAATGCAACATATTGATACTCTTATCCCAAAAATAAAAGATATGGCTTTGTCTTCAATATCAAGGGATGCAACAAGAGCCAATATTTCACAAGTTGCTGATCCAATTATATTGAAGAAACAAAGTTAAAGAATAGCATTGATGCAATTGCGGCTTGAATGGAGAAAGATAAAATAAAGAAACAAGAGTTAAAAGGATAAGTTGTTGATCTTCAATGGTGTATCAAGAAATTGGTAGGTCCATTGCAATTAGTGGATCAAATTCCAACTACTCTTATCCTTCTCTCTTGAGATTAGGTTTCTTTATTAGATAAGGTGAAGCAAATTAGCAACACTATTGAAGAATGGATAAAAATATTTATTATAAGAGGAGAAGAAAATAACATATTTCTATAAAAAAAATGTGGGAGAAGATAGTAGAATGGGAAGGAAATATTCAAAATATGATTAATAATTGTGAAATTAGGTTGGAGCAAAAAAAAATATTGTCATCTAGGCTTAGGGTAATTGAAAGCTTGAGTGATAGATTTTTCCTCAAAGAAAATATTTCTACTCAAGAAACCCTCCCTAAGATTAAGTCCTAGTTTGAGTAGCTCAAGTTGGAAGAGTGACTAATAAAGGAATGCATTAAGGGAGTGAATGAATTAAAATTTCTTTTACAAATTTTAATGTTAGAGTTAAATTTTCTAGAAAAGATGTTGAACACAAATATTAGTGTTCATTTTGTTTCAAAAGAAAAGTTTATATTGTTAGAATTTAATAAATGTTCAAGAATTTATTGGATCATAAAGAAATAATTATATTCTAGAGGTAATTACTTAGGTAGATAACACCATGGTAGTAATAAATAAATACAAGAGAACGACTAGGAAAAGGGCTATGAAATATGTTCAAACTTTCATGAGTTATGATTCTTATAAGTATAAATAGAAATTAATGAGAGATCGGGATAAAAGTGAGGCAATTAAATATCTTATTGCATGAAATTGATTAAAATTATGGGCTCTCTTTCACCTTTAGGGTTTAGGACCTAAAAGGAGAGAGAAAATCTCCACAAACTTCACTCAAGAACAAACCCTTGAAATTTTAATGCAAAGAAGATTGAAATCTTGCAAAGGGACTACCCCAAAGGCTGAATGAAATCTAATGAGGAGTTCACCACCAAGTTTAGACTTGGAAAATACAATGCAATGCACAATGAAATGTAAAGCCCTAATTGAATACAACGTAAAGCTAAATGACCTAGAAAAGAAAATGAAATAAAATAGAAAATGGAAGACAAGAAGGTGCGCACCTAGGAAACTAGAGATGGCTAGATGAAGGTCTAGAATGCTAGAAATTTTGCTGTTACAACTGGGACTCGTTCACCAAACTGGAAAAATCAGTCTAGTTTTTGGGAAAATGCACTAGAGTAACTTTTAGCCAAAAGGGTGTCCAAATTTGTGAAAATATTTGCTAGCCTTTGTTGTGCATGTTTTGCACACATGCCCCATCGTAGGCAGGGACCCCCCTAATTTTTTTTGCTCCCGACAAGTTGCTTTGCTCCTGTCTTGTTTTGCATGCCCCATATCCAAGCCCAAATTGGTCATGTGCCATCAAATGATGAAATTAACCTTACCAAATTCACCTAATGGGGGTATTCAAATCTGTGGAGAAATGAGGTCACCCATCCCCTTTTTGCCTTTTGTTTTGTTCCTCCTGTTTTGGAAACATCCGCGGACCCCCGTCGCTCTCGTTTCCTCATTTTTGACTTTGGGGAAACCATTTTTGGATCAAGGATGTGTTTGAAGTGCATAAATGAACTGCTAAGGTTTCGTTAACATTTCGTTAAGTTTCGATGGTTTTAACTTTGCTCCAGAATTCCCTTCCTCCTTGGCTGTTTGGAAACATTCGCATTCTTCCTCATTTTGACTTTGGTGGAAACCTTTTTGGATCGGGGATGTGTTTGAAGCACGTAAATTAACTACCAAGGTTTGTTAACGTTTCATTAAGTTTTGATGGTTTCAAAACTTTGCCTCCAGAATTCACTTCCTCCTTGGTTGTTTGGAAACATCCGTAGGCCCCTGTCACTCCCTCATTTTTTACTTTGGGGTCACCCTTTTTTGGCCATTTCCAGGATTCCACCTCTCCATGGCCATTTTGGAACATCTAGCAGCCACCTCCTTCTAGGCCTCCGAAGCTCGGCCCCTCCGTGGCCGTTTCTGGGATTTCGCCTCTCCGTGGCTATTTTGGAACATCCGACAACCACCTCCTTCCTGGCCTCTGGAGCCCAGCCCCTCTATGGCCGTTTCTGGGATTCTGCCTCTCTGTGGCCATTTTGGAACATCTCGTGGCCACCTCCCTTCCATCCTACGAAACCTGGGTCCTCTGTGGCCATTTCCGGAAGTCTGTCTCCTTTGGCCGTTTGGAACATCCGGCGGCCACCTCCTTCCCAGCCTCTAGAACTTGGGCCCTCTGTGGCCATTTGTGGGAGTCCATCCTTCCTAGCTATTTTGAACATCTGGGAGCTTGCCTCCTTCCTGGTTGTTTTGAACATCTAGGAGCCTGCCTCCTTCCCAGCTATTTTGAACATCCGGGAGCTTGCCTCCTTCCTGGTTGTTTTGAACATCCGGGAGCCTCCCTTCTTCCTAGCTATTTGTAACATCCAGGAGCCTGCCTCTTTCCCGACTATTTTTGAACATCTGAGAGCTTGCCTCCTTCCCAGCTGTTTTGAACATCCGGGAGCCCACCTCCTTGTTGTTTTGGCTTTCGTCTGCTATCTGCCTTCTGGCTTTCTTCCGTCATCTTTCTGGCCTCTGGTGCTCACACCCTTGAAGCATGCATTAATGTTTATGGCCCAAATGAGCTCCAAATATGAATATTATGATCTTTTGATGATGCATGGATGGATTTAACAAGGATTTTGCAAGATTTGACTGACATTTTCCTTAACTCATGTATAAATGCACTTACGACACTTTGTGTTTGCAAGAGTCAAGAAGCCTTCCGTAGGTCTATCAAAGAGGCCCATTGAGGGAGTTGTCCTACCTTTGTCCAAATGATGATAATTTCTAAGGAGCTTTCCACCCAAATCAGGGGCCACCAATCAATTGATGCAAGTCATCAACCGACCTATTTGATCTAATAAAAAATGTTGCAAGTCCACCAGATGGAGGGCAGCCTTCAAACAGTCTCTACTACAATAAAAAGGGAAATCAGCTACAAGACAAATATGCTACAACACCTAAGCACTAGATGAAAATATAGAGAAAAGACAAGGAATGTATTTTTAATTGTTGAATATTGTTGGGTAGGTGAAACCCTAGTGTAAATCAAATCTAGGCCACAAAATGTAATTCAATCTTGGTCATTCATCTGGGCTTTGGAAAACTATAAATAGGGGCTTGCCCCTCATTTGTAAGGGTTGGAGAGCTGTTTGAAAAAGAATTTGCAGCAATAGAAGACAACATTGCATGATTTTATGGATGTTTTCTTTGATTTTGCTTATCTTTCATGCATGGTTTTTCCTTCCATGTTAGTTTTAATGTTAGTTTATTGAATGAAAGTGATAATGGAAATTGTTGTTTTGGTATTTGATGAGCTTTCAGCCCATACTTTTAGCACTTGTTGATGACAAGCTATTGTGCAAAGTTAGCCTGGGCTTCTTTATTCCAATGTTGCAACTTAGTTCAATTGCATGTTCATGATGTGCATGTGGAATGTGAAAATCAACAGACCTTAGAAGATTGCACTGGTTTTGTGTAGCTATAGGTTTCTCTTGGTCAAGCAAAACTCAGTTTAGGAAGCCTGTCTACTTTAGCAGCCACCATTGTTAGTGTTCACTCTCTTCTTAGGATTAGAATAGCTTTCTTAACCCTTCTCCTTTTGCTATTTCTTTTAATCCTTGGTTAGAGTAGGACCCAAAGCATCACCATGAAGATAAATTAGATGAACTTGATGAGTTTCAGCTTGCTGTTTTGAGTGGACAGCCACTGTTCATTCACTTTCAACACTTTGAAACTGCATTTGCAAACCCAACTTCCCATGCTTTGTAACTCATCCGTAAGACCACCTTGTGATTTCTGCAAATCACATCAAGCAACTGAGATATTCCAAGCACTGTCAAGACCTGACATTAGAGACCTTGGGATAGTGTTCTACAATCTGATTGTGGAAGATTTTTTTTCAAGAGAGGTAGTGCACCTATGGATTACCTGTGTTGAGAAGTGAATAGAAAGCACATCAACAGTCTTGTATAGTGGGACTCATTCACAACTAATGGCCAACCAGTCCACTTCTTATTTTTTGGAAGTTTGGGACCTAATTTTGTTCCTCTAAGTCTACCCTGCCCTTTTTGACTAGTTTCATAATCTAAACTATAAATTACCACCTGTAGACCTTCTCCAAGCTTCTCCAAGGCTTGATGGAAACTTTAGGGATTTGACGACTTTTCTCCAACTTTGCTCCTTGAAAAATTTGCAACTTAGCTATGAAAATCCAACATAAGAAGAGGGAATTTTTTTTTGGAGTTAGTGAATGGGGGTTTTCCTTGGTCAAACCCTTTATTTCTATTAAACAAGCGTAGGAAAACTAAGAGGGGGGTGAATCAGTTGTCACAAAATTCAAACTTAAAACCCAACACTTATTAATTCCAAAACCACATTGTTCTGTTATTAAGTAAGAGCATAAAACACAAATAATAGAAAGTAAATCAACACAATGAACACCATATTTTTATGTGGAAAACCCAAGGAAGGAAAAACCATGGTGAGGACCAACTCATTGTATAAAGTAGTTCCAAACTAAAAAATGAAAGGCTCACTACCCTGAAAGGACTCACTATCCAAATACAAAAGCTCACTGCTTACAAAGAGGCTCATTGCTTACAAAGAGATTCATTGCCTACAAAGGATTAACAAAAATAAAATTATTCTTTACAACCAAATGAACTAAGAATAGTGCACCTAACAAGTGTTGATGTAGTTCCAGTGATGCTCAATAGACTGATTCAACACACTTCATTCTTTTTTACTTACTTCCAAATTATTTTATTAGTTTCGCATATATACTCTTTCTATTTGTCTGTCTCAATCTATCTTATTCTCTCTAAAACATACCAACATATTCATTTATATACCTAATCTTTTTTACAAGCATCAATTAGGTCGGCCTAATTGGATGCATCTCATATTTACAAAAAATACCAGCTATCAGCTCCAATCATTGATAAAATATTTCAAGAAGATAATTCAAACTTCTAGCACACTACATTATGTCGGCAAGGACCTAAAATAGGTCACACATATATCCACATAACAAAATTAATTTTCCATATCATAATTACCCCAAGAAGTGGGCTAGGAATAGGCTTCAAAGCAAAAAGAAAAACGATTATGTACGAGCATCAGATACATGAGATCTTGAGAGTACCTGATCCTGATGCATACAAACAGTTTCCCAAAACCACAAGCATCAACAACTAAAAGCTTGAAAATGCAAACTAAAATACTAGAGAGTGTAGCTTGAATATCAGTTCAAATACCACACCAAAATACCAAATCAAGGATTGTCTTAACCTTGTAGTCACAACATGGTAAGATCAATGACAACACAAAACTATAGAGATAGCCAATATTTTTTGTTTTTCCAACAATCTCCCCCTTTATCATTGATGGTAACATGTAAAAATCTTCTCCTTCAAACTCTCCCCATACTCTGCTCTAACTCTCTCCATACTCTAATTTTCTCCCCCTTTGATAAAAAAGGTTTAAGCATGGTGACATCAAGAGAAAAACTTCCAACCATCCAAAAATCTCAGACATCAAATCAATTAACTTGTTTTCCTTCCTCTTCTTCTTCTCCTTAGTAAAACCAACATAAATTTAACACTTAGGATTCAAGTAAAAATGACACTCTTCACCTAAAACACTTTCTTGTACCTTTCCTCAAGAACTAGATGCAATTTCTTCCTATTAAAATTAGTTGAATCCATTCTTGTGCAAATGCTTTCCAATAAACCCAACAGAGTAAAAGACAGTGACCAATATGAACTTTGTCTTTCAACATCTTCTGTGTCAATAAGTATTCTGGAAGGATGTTCTAACTAGATCTCAACAATCTCCTTAAGAAACCAAAAGGTTTTCACTACATCATCTCTTTGTCTTTGTACAACAACTAGCTCAGCATATAGTTCACCAATTCTCAATCTTTGCTTTCCTTCTTTATCTTCAAAGATGTCAAAATTTATTCCAATATTGTTCACTTCAATTTTACTTCTAAAATTATCTACTGCAGCAAGCCATTGGAGGCAATACTTGTAAATATTCAATATTTCTTTAATGCATTTCTTTGTTTCCATGATCAATTCAAATAATCTCCCTTTAGCTTTAACACACCTCTTTTCAACCAAAGCTTCAAACTTGCATCCTTCTGGACCTTCAAACAATATTCTTTCTTCAACAATCTCAACTAGATTTTTTGGCAATGAATCAGAAATAGCTTATACTCCAATACCTTTCTAAAGCAGATATTTTACCAAAGCATCATCTATCTTAAGTCTATCAATAGGAGAGGTTGTACTCCATAATTCACCAATCTTCTTCATCTTCCCCTTAACAATCATAGACTAGATGTCATCAGAGGATACTTTCTCCTTTTCTTTTGAAGTGTCAATGATATCTTCAGTTATAATTTTCTTCCTCTTTAATTCTAGAAAGGATTCATCAATGAAAATCTCCAATTCCCTTTTTCCAGAGGAGGAGCCTATCTCAAACTAACTCGAATCAGATATACCAGAAAAAAAAATTTGTTTTCAAGGATGTGAAATAAGATTTACACATACTTGGATTATCTACCAATGCTGCTAGATATTTGTAGACCTATTTTCCAATAGGAATCCCAAACTCTCATACCACATTTTCTTTTTCTGGTAGGGTACACAAGAAGTACAACACCAAACACACTAGCAAGGATATGAAGCGAAGAGGATAACCCTCGATCACTGACATACGTACATTTTTCATAAAGATTCTCAAGCAACAAGCTACACAAATAAAATTTCCTATTCTCCTTAGCCATTATACGTGCAATATAAACATCAATGGATGATGTGGAACCTTTGCAATTTCTAAAATAGATATTGTAAGAAAGATCATATGCAACATACCTTACATCTAAATCTTCAATTGTGTTTATCAATAAAGATCATGGGTCTTTGCTAATGCTAGTCAATTCCTCCACATCTTTGTATTTTATGGTTTTCTTTCTAGGAGGATCTCCAATACTGCATAAGCCAGTTATCGCCTCGATCACTTCCTTCATAACTAAGTAGGGTTTTTCCAATACAATACTTCCATCCTTGTAATGATTCAATAAGAACAAAATATACTTTTTTTTGAAAACCCATGGAAATTCACTCCACAAATCCATGCCGAGGGTTTTGATGTTTAGCAATTCATTTTCGTTCAACCCTAGTCCCATTTCCTTCATATTTTTGTGATCAAATTCTTCTAACTCAACTCCTTTCAGCTTAAGAGGGATGACACCACTCAATTCTTTTTCCATTTCTATGCTTTTTTTAATTCGTTAAATGAGACTTCTCCATTTTTCCTTCTTCCCCTTTTTGCAAATAGGGAAATGAATTCTAGATTACTTGAGTTAATTTCTTTGAAATCCCTTCAGAACTGCTTCACACTTGCTTCACGATCACTCCAAGGCACCTTCGAAGTTCTCTAAATGCATAATTAACTAAGAGGCTTCACAAAATTTTCACTTAAACACCATCAAGTTTTCCCTAAATGCATTAAATGTAATAAACATCAAAAAGCTACTAAAAATAGTCTTCTCAACACAAAAAAACTTAATTTGGTCTACAAATCATCATGACAACATGTTTTATTCTGGTTCTTTTTCCACAACTTCTAATTCTTCATTCTTCGCATCTCATCCTCATTCCAGCCTCTGATATGCCATTTATCTAAGGGGTTTTTGTAATTTTCTGATAATGCTCACCCTAAGACCATGCTCATTCTAATTCCTAGAGGATTCATTTATACAGGGTGAGGGTATAGGCACATCAGTAGCTTCACTTTTTTCTTCTTCTTTCTTTTTCCATATCTTATTCATCTCTTGCTTCATTTCTTCTTTGTTGACCTTCTTTACTGGATCATTCTTCTCTACCGGAGTAGACTTCTTTAATTTCTTGCTTCTATAGAATTTTGAAACATGTCTTGGTTTATTACAATTATAACATATGACATTTTTCTGATTACAGTGACCTCCATTTCCTCTTGATCTACGTTGATTTTCTCTATGTCCAAATTTGTTACAGATATAACAATATCCATTAAATAATTTATTCATTCTACCTTCATTAAATTTATTCCTCATAACCCAACTTATCATTCTCACTTGAGATCTGCATTCATTAGCCTTATGTCCAACCTTCTTACTTTCAAAGCATTGTTCGATGAAGGGATTAGAAAATTGATTATCCCTACTTCAGTATTTTTTTGCTTTGTGACCATATTTATTATAGAAGAAACATATACCATCAAAAGAGGGATACCTTCATGCATTAGGTTGTCTCATAGGTGGTCCCCTTGTAAATTTTTTTGAATTTCTCTTCTTCTTTCCTTTCTCCTAAATTCTCTGATTGTCCTTAGAACTTTCACCTGCATCACTTCCTAAACCGGCTTTGTCTTTACTATATTTCTATCCAGCAATCAATTCTCCCAACTTATTAGAACTTGATTTGAAATTATTTTCACAGAGCTTTTCCTTTTCCAGTTCAATTCTCAAGTTTACCACCTCATGTTCAAGTTTAAAGCATTCTTCAAATTTGTTCTACACCATTTTATTCAAAAATTCTTCAATTCTCTTCTTCTCTTCTATTGTTATTTTCAATCCAATTATCTCTTGTCTCAACTTCTCACTCACTTCTTTGTGCATTTCTTTGAATTTCTTTAATTATTCTTTCATATTCTAAACACATTCATTAGCTTCATCTACATTCTCCTTTAGATCTATGTTCTAATTTCAACATTGTCAAGATCCTTAAGTGCAGTCTAGAGTTCTTTATCATCCATCTGATCAACCATCAAGATCATCCTTAAGCAGTTAAGCTCTACACCAAGGAACCAAAAGCTCTGATACCAATTTTTAAATAGGCGCAAGACAACTAAGAGGAAGGGTGAATTAGTTGTCACAAAATTCAAACTTAAAACCCAACACTTATTAATTCCACAACCAAACTGTTATGTTATTAAGTAAGAGAATGAAACACAAATAAAAAATGTAAATGAACACAATGAACACCATATTTTTATGTGGAAAACCCAAGGAGGGAAAAACCACAGTGAGGATCAACTCACAGTATAAAGTAGTTCCAAATTAAAAAATAAAAGGCCCACTGCCAAGGGATCACTACCCTAAAAGGACTCACTACAAAGAGGCTCACTGCCTACAAAGGATTAACAAAAACAAAATTGGGATTTATAGCCAAAATGAACTGAGAATAGTGCACTTAACAAGTGTTGATGCAGTTTTG
Organism: Sequoia sempervirens; assembly: GCA_007258455.2. Taxonomy (NCBI): domain Eukaryota; kingdom Viridiplantae; phylum Streptophyta; class Pinopsida; order Cupressales; family Cupressaceae; genus Sequoia; species Sequoia sempervirens. The sequence continues at coordinate 341,493,721 of VDFB02075321.1, read as the reverse complement.
GTGATGCTCAATAGAGTGATTCAACACACTTCATCCTTTTTGGCTCACTTCAAGACTGATTTATTAATTTTGCATATACACTCTTTTATTCATCTATCTCAATCTCACTTCTTCTCTCTAAAATTGTCCAACATATTCATTTATATACTTGATTTTTTTGTAAGCAGCCTAATTGGATGCATTTCATATTCACCAAAAATACCAACTATCGGCTCCAATCATTCACAAAATATTTCAAGAAGATAATTCAAACTTCCAACACACTACATTATGTCTACAAGGACCTAAAATAGGTTGCACATATATATCTGCATAGAAAAATTAATTCACCATATCATAATTACCCCAAGAATTTTGGCTAGGAATATGCTTTAAAGAAAAAGTAAAAACATTTTATACGAGCACCGGATATGTGAGATCTTGAGAGTACATGCTCCTAATTCCTACAAAAAAATTCCCAAAACCACAAGCATCAAAAACTAACTGCTGAAAATGTGGACTAAAATACCTAAGAGTGTATCTCAAATATTGATTTAGATACCAAACCAAAATACCAAATCAAGCACTGTCTTAACCTTGTGGTCACAACATTGTGACATCAATGACAACACAAAACTATAGAGATAGTAAATCTTTATTTTTCCAACAGTTGCTAATTAAACCTTGAAATGATAGAAAATATGAATGGAGAATAATGAATGAACAAATAGTAATGTTGTAACTCATCCAACCCTAGCAATAAGGTGTTTTAATTGTGCTTGAAATGGCTGCAATGGATGTGGTTCTTGAATCTTGCTTGAATGGTGTTGGTCTTGCTTAAAACACTTTCTTGGATCATGAACTCTACATCACAATTGTTAGCACACTAATAAACATGCAGAATGCTATAAAATACTTGATAATCTAACCTTGAATACTCTTGAACGCTCTTCTAAATGCTCAAATTCTCTGTGAACTCTATTGAATGCTAGGTGTTGAATATGAGTGAAAGAACCTTGTATTTATACTTAATTATGTGAGAATTCTCGAAATTATAACACTACAAGCTAACATCAAATCTACGAGAATAAAATCCTGCCATAAACTTGAATTAAATTTGAATTTTGGACACATGGGACTCATTTTCCCAAGGTGGTGAATGAGTCCCATTAGGCATAATGTATGAGACTAGAAATGAAAAGTTCTTAGAAATCTCTGAAAACTAGTTCATGGCCAAAAGATCCAAGTGGGACACATTCGCCCAAGGTGGCGAATGAGTCCTAGACACTAAATATGGGCCACACAAGCTAGGAACACCTAATTTATGATTGGTAAATTATTGGTTTTGGGATTATCCTCAAAAAGATGCAATTAATGATGCTTGTGGATGCAAAATAGGGCCAATTAAAGCATACGAAAGCCTAATTATTAATGACAAATCTAGAGAAATGTGAAATTGTGTTACGACAATTTACACCACTCTAAATAAGGAAATATTAAGGTTGATTTTGATTAAAATTATGTTTATTATGCTTAGTTAATTGATAAAACCATAGAAAAGTGTGAATGTGTGTTACAACATGTAAACAAAGATTTTGGCAACCCAAATGTTGTATGTCCTAGGGATTTTCACCTAAAAGGAGATAAGATTGGGCCAAAATGAAATGTAAATATTCAAATATTTATGTGATGTGTCTATAATGTTCCTAGATGAGATGTACTAAATGTAGAAAATGAGAAAAAGCTATATATTATGAATGCAAAACTAAGAAAAATGAAGTGCTGGAAAAAATAGTGTTGTATGCAAACATGAACTAGAAACATAAGCAAATGAAAAACAAATTGAATGAAATTGAATGGAGTGCACTTGGAGGCTAAAAGAAGATCTAAGAAGGTTTTGGAATGTTGTAGAATTCACTGTTGATGCCCATTGGGACTCATTCGCCACATATGGCGAATTAGTCATGTTTCTGGTAAAATATACCAAAATAGGTTTCGAGATGCCAGGAACACACAACTTTAGAAAAATCCTTTTCAAGATTGATGATGGGACTCATTTTCCACTAATGGAAAATTAGTCCACCTATAGATTTCTGAAAAGTCAAAGGTGAAATCTATGGGTCCTTGTCTGTACTTTTTTGCTTGACAGTTTGCTGGATCTGAATCTAGAAAATTGGACGGGAAAGTGATCTCAAAGCTCCAAGTAGGGTTATGTTGGCTTTGATGACTTAGTTGACTTTGCAACACCTTTTTGACACCTTTCTCCTTGAAAAATATTCCTACAATATCTACAAACACACATGTAAAGAAGGAGAAAATGGTTAAGGGTTAAAGTATAGGGGTTCTCCTAGTCAAACCCCACTTTGGTAATCAAACCCTTGAAAATGAAATGAAATGAGAAGAGAATAATGAAAAACTAATATGCAAGTGTCATAAACTCACCAAACCCTTTTTCTTGAAGTCTGAAGATATGTCAATGGCTACTCTAAAATGCTTGATAATTGCTTGATTGAATGATGCTATGATGCTTGAGTGAATGCTTATATGGATTAAATGCATGAATGAATGAATGAATGGGGGTTAAAATGAATAGAAAATCATGTATTAATACAAAATTATGCCCTAGTTTCCTAAAAATACATCACAGGCTGACCTTAGGTCTTTAGGAATAAAAACCCACAAGTATTTTGATTTAACTTTTATTTTTATGCCAAGAGGGACTCATTCACCACCTGAGGTGAATAAGTCCAACTCAAGACATGTGAATGGGTGTTAGGAATTAATTTTCCTTAAATGATGTTTTTTGGGTTTGTACTAAAAAATACACTTAATTAAGGCATGTAAGTGCATAAAGGGGTCAAATAAAGAATAAGAAAGGTGTATTTGTTGGTGACAAGCCTAGAAAAAATTGAAGGTTTGTTACAAGACTTTACAACACTTTAGAATAAGACTTGGTAAGTGATAAAAAGAGGGTATGTAGATGAATTATAATAATAAGAGTCTAAAAAAGTGTGAAAATGTGTCACAACACCTTTACAATACATCATAAAGTCTTAGTGATTCATAAAGATTCAAGACCTAATGTGAGTGTGTGAGTCACATTACAACATTAAATCGAGGTGAAATCAAGAAAAAAAAGCACAAGGAGGGACAAAACAAGAAAAAGTAAAGGGGGTAATTTTTTTGTGTCCACAGTTAGCCCCCACCTTAGAGAGGATGAAATTGCTTCAAAATCACACTAAAGTAGAGCAATGCATCTCAAGAGGGGTCTGAATGCACTAATGTTTGGTAGGATGAGACAACAACAATCAACTGGTATGATCAAGCCCCTAGGATCAAGATCCCATGGAAAACCAATCATAAGCACAAAGTAACACAAATGAGAGATGAAAAATAATGAAGGAAAGTTGGATCAAGCTTTGATCATTTGTCCAACTCACTGTGAATTAGATCTAGGATTGTTTCTTTGGAAGGAAAATGCATACTCACTCTGAGGTGATGGAACTCGTGGTTGTCTGCTAGGTGAGAAGTGTTGGAAAGACACACTACACAAGTCATCTATTTTTTTCATTGATGGAAACCCTAGTCAGTAATAATATCTGTACTTTAGTATTTTCTTATACCAGAAGTCAAATTGAAGATATGTGTTAACTATCAAAGCTAAAATAAGGCATTCGACAGAGTTGTGTACATTGATTCATATGTAAATTCATGTTATCATTTTGTGTTTTGGATCTCAGGGAAGGTCTCTTGATGTATGAACTATCTTATATTTGAATCATCGAGCCTTGTATTTATTGGTGTGCAAGTTAGAAGATCTGGTTCATCAATTTTTAGTTTAATAGTGCAAAAAGGCCGACTAGATGAATGTAGCATGTTGTAGATATTCGAGGCATAATTATTTAAGGTGTTTCATGTTCAAAGATTTTTTTTTGGGTCCTCACTATGTTTTTTCCAACATTGGTTGGTTCGCATTGTTAATTGTTTATAGATCAGGTTGATAGTTTGTACATGTTTAATATTTTGTTAAAGCTGACATGTATTTGATGCAATCTCTTGTTGCAAATATATATATATATATATATAATTGATTACTTCTACCATTTTGAGGTATGTTATGAAAGTTAGAAGGATTATAGATTGATTGTGTGCAAATTCACTTGATTAGAACAAAGAGTGGTGATCTGAATTAAAGCAGACAGAGGTTCAAGAGTAGAATCAGATAGAATGTGAAGAATGTTGCAAATGTGCTTAACTAGAACTATGCTCAGGCATTAGTAGATGCTATCTCATAGTTCATTCACTCTAGATTGTCTATATATGAGTGTAAGATAGTGAGTCTTCTTTTGGGCAGTAAGCCTTTTGTATTTGAGTAGTGAGCTCGAGATAGTGTGCTTGAATTCATGTGCATTCCCCATTTCTAAACACTTATTTTGAGCATACTCATATTGGGGATTAGCCTCTACCATGGTTTTTCCCCTAAAAAGGTTTCCACATAAAAGAAATCCTTTTGTTATGGTGTTGTGGTTGATTACTTTGTGTTCTTGCATCTTTCTTTTGGTTCAATGCTATAAGTGGTTTAAAATCAAGTTAATAAAGTTAAATTTTGCAAAACACTTATTCACCCCCTCGCTTAGTGGTCCTTGATTCCAACAATTAGTATCAGAGACTAGTTCCTCGAAAGAAGTTTAAAATCTTGGGGAAGATCCAAGAAAGTGATTCAATGGATTCCAACAATCTTCAACAACTTTTGGTCCCACTAGATGATCTTGATTAGTCCAAATTTGAAGTTCAAGAGTTGCAAGAAAGCCTAATGAATGCTGAGAAATTCATTCAATCATTGAAATATCAAATCAATATGTCCAAGGAAAAGAGAAAGGAACTTTGTGATCAACTCAAGTAGAAAGAAAGTAAAAGCATGGAAGATGAACAACTAAGTCAAGCCTTGAAGGAAAAGGCAGAAGAATGTGAAAAGCTCACCAGAGATAATGTTGTCCTAAAGCATGAGATGGAATATATTGTGATGAGGATGACCAAGGATATTGAAGATAGAAAGAAGAATGAAGAGAATCTTACTTAGTCCTTGAAAGAAAAATCAAAAGAATGCAACAAAATTACTAATGGATTCAATCAGTTGGAGCTTGAATTGCATCAATCTAGAAGCAATGAAGAAGAGATTGAAAGACAGATTGTTACTCTCAGTGATGAACTTGCTACTACAAATGAATACAAGGAGAAGTTCAAGATTAGCTCAACTAAGCTTGATGATCTGATTCAAAGCCAAAAGATTGGAGGTGACAAGTGAGGTATTGGATATGAGAAAGGAGAAAGCTCTAGAACTGGTCAAAGGAAATTTAGGCAAGGATATCAAGCGAGCAATGCTAGAGGGTATCTAGTAAGAAAACCCAATGCTTGAAAGCTAAATGGATATTGTTTTGTTTGTAATAAATTTGGTCATATGGTTGCTCAATGTAGAAGAAGAATGAACCCAAGTGGTCCATCATTTTTTGGTCAGTGTTTCAATTGCAATAAGTATGGTCATAATTAAATTGAATGTAGAAATATTTCAAACAAAATTTTCAATAGAAATGTCAAATGTTATGCCTACAATATATGTGGCCATATTGATAACTAGTGCAGATCAAGAGAAAATCAATGGAATAACTGGTCTAGACAAAGAAATGTTGTATTCTATAATTGTAACAAATCCAATCACATTACAATATTCTATAGAAGCAAGAAGGGTCCGGTAAACAAAGGGAAAAATATGAAAATAAGTGATAAGGTAAAAGGAAAAGTTATTATGGATGAGATCAGGAATCAAATGAAGAAGACATGGGTGAAGAAGAGTGCTTCTGATGCAGGAAATGGATCAGCACCAAAATTTGGTACTGGGAATTCCTTCGAGAATTAGTTTAAGGCCTCTGGCCTAGGGGGAGCTCTCAAGAAAACATTTTACCCCATTGTTGGTAGTTGGTTTCGGGATGTGTAAGATTGCAACAATTACATTAATGATCTATAGATGTTCTGGAATAGTTTTTGAGGAAATCTATGAAAAATTGAAGGTCTGTAGAAGAAATTTTTTTCATACACTATGAAAATAGGGTATCCAGAAGACCTAGGGAAAAAAAATTAATTGTGATAAAAATTTAGGTGTGCGAATGATAAAAAGGTTACTTCTATTCCTCATTTATCATATTGCATTTTGAGAAGAAGTTTGGAGAGCTCTGTAAGTGAATTTTGGTGAGATACAAGTCCAAAGGTGATTTGACATTCAAACCCTAATCTGGTGAAAGGTATTTATCTATAAAACTCATGAACTTGAAATTTTTGAAAATGGCCACTCTATTGGTTATTGTTATTAAAGATAGACCTTTCCCAAAATTCAAATGGCACCCATTCAAATATATTGAGATAGAACCATTAGGTTCATTTTCTTCCATTTCATATGGTGTTTTACAAATTGAATATATTAGGGCATATATTCATGTGAATGTTGAGGAATTAGGAAGCTCCCAATTGTTAAATTTGTACACAAATCACATTGTGGGAGAAGATCTTTGTGTAAGGCCCGAATTTAAGACCTTGGAGGAGAAGAAGTTTAAACAAATTGTGAATTTTCCCATGTTCAATGAAAATAAATGGGTATGATACATACTGAGTCGAGTGCATGCCGAGTTCATGTGGTTAAGTAAGCCCTTCAAAATAACAAGAGAAGCTATAAGCATTGTTACTAGTCTGAATTCATCCAGTGGGTTGCCCACATTGAAAGCTGTGAAGAACCAAATAGTCACTGAAGCAACTCGTTCCATTTTTGATAAGAGAACCATGACAATTAATGACATCATTGAATTGGATGTAAAGTTTTCCTCTATGATTATTGGATATAAAATATATCACTCCAAGTGGGATAACTCTATATCTGGTACTACAATCTATGCAGCTTATCAGATGATGAAAATGTGAAATATAGTTTATGTGAGTTACTCTAAGGCCAACTAATAAAAAATCTTGGTAAAATCAAGGAAAAGAAGAACTCTTTCAAGTATGGAAATTTTTTGTTATGCCCATTCTTCTACTTCATGAATGAAGTTCCAGGAGTTGGAAAAGTGCAATGGGAAGGTGACAGACCTGTAGCTATTCAAATTAGAGACATCTTATATAGAATTGGTGATAACAAGAGAAGGAAAACTACTATCTGGGGTTACTTCAAAAGATTTCAAAGTGAAATGCAAGCAAGGGAAAGGATTCCTAAATCTATTGTGGAAAAATATAAGGAAATTATTTTTTCATGGTTGAAATTGATCAGTGTCTAATGGAAGTAGTAGAACTTAGAACAGTTTGGATAATGCCTACTAGATATGAGGTTGAAGAACACATTTTGGAGTTGTATGCCCAACACCTATTGAGTGAACCTCAGGATCTGACAAAAGAAAGGTTTTTGTACCTTTGAGGAGAAGGATATGCAAGTGCATACACAACTGAAGAAGCCTATGATAGTTTGGAAAGTGAGAAAGGAAGTTGAGGCTTTTGCAGAAATCATCAACATATCAATTGAAGTAGTGAGGGAAGCTAGGAAGAAAATAGAACAAGCTGAAGAAGGGGAGCCTACTAGAACTGATTCATCTAGTCCGACAACATCTTCTACTAGATCTAGATCTACAATGATCTTTGCACTCTCATCCAGTCCTCCAAAGAAATCAATCCCAGTAAAATCTCAAGTCAAGATGTCTGGTAGAGAAGGAAAGAGGAAGAAGGATAAAAGAAAAAGAGTCTATGTTGTTGTTGAAGATGATGAAAAAAATGAATCAGATGAAGAAGTAAGAGAAATTAAGGATAAGGGAACCAAGGCATCAAAATTATCTAAGGAAAATACCTTTGGTGAAGAGAAAGCAAAGAAAGAGGTGAAAACTAATAGATCAAGTATGACTGTAGAGGAAGTAGAAAAAGCTTTAATTAAGGATGGTAATCTCAAACCACTTTCTTAATGGTATGAAACTTTTGATAGTGTTTTTTAGAGAACTCTTGAAGAGGCTACAATAAAATACTTGAATATTTTCAATATGGATCTCATATAAATATTGTCAGAGTTACCTAAAGGGTTATATGAAGTCTTAGAAATGAGGAGAGTAAATGCAAGAGCTAAATATGAACAAATGAGAGAATGCTTACTTATTGATCTATGTCTGGTAATGTCAATAGAAGAAATGAAGAAGATCCTCAATTATGCTAAGAAGTATTTTAATAGAAAATTAATGGTGAATAAGCTTATGATAGGGTAGACTGAGGAAGTGGAAAAAGGCACTGAGAAAATTCTTAAGGTAGTTATGTTGAAGAACATATATAATGTTGTTTCTGAAGAAACAAATGATGAAGATGTTCCATCTAGTCCAGAAATTGAAGAGGTGAACAAATAAATAGTTGAGGACACTCTGAATCATCTAGATATGTAAGATACTAAAATTTCTGTGGAGACTAAAGCTCCTAAAGATGTGTCAGTTGAAGAAGCAGAGATTCCCAAAGCCAAGCAAAAACCTATGATTGAAGAAAATAAGGTTGAGGCAAAGGAAGTTTCTATGGAAGAAAGAGACACTGCAAAGGTAGTAAAGGAGTTTTTAGAAGAAGAACAAGAGTAGTTTGACTCTTAATTGGTTGAGGGTCCTATCAACTTGGCCACTCTATCTCCTATTCAGAAGCTGAAGGTAGCATCATTTGCTCAAGCCAAGGCAATGGAGGAGATACTCAAATCTCACATTGAGGATAGTGAGTTTCTAAGTCTTGCATTTGGTATCTTGGATAAGATCATGCCTACACATGTCAAGGACTCATTCGATTCTCCCTCTGGTCAGCTAAAGAAACTTATCAACTTTGTAAGTACTCACTTTGAGTCTCTTGAAAAGTTAGTTGAGGATAAGGTACAAAATAATTTGATGCAAATAGGTTCAATAGATTCAAGAGTATGATTGCTAATGATAAATCCCTATTAGCTACCTATGAAAAAAACATTCAAGGTGCATTATCTGAGGGTAGAAATATCTACAATTCATGCTTATCCTTATACAATTCACTTAGGTCACTAAGAAGAAAACTAAGGAATATGAGAAACAGTTAGCAGATATTTCTCAAACCTTTGATCCTCTTACCATTTATGTGAGTAAGCAAGAAGGTCAAGTCATATCCTTGCTTGAAAAATTAAAAGTTTGAAGCATGAAAAATAAATTTTTTTTGAAAGAGCATGCAAGCTCAGAGGACTAATTGGGCCTAAAATGGAGATGATTCTTAGTGCATTGAAGGAAGCACATGATGTTATGGTTGTCAGTGATACGGTAAATCTTGAGTCAATAGAGATGCAATCCTACCTATTATGTGGTCACATGCCTATTTTGGAGAGTCTCAAAAAGGATTGGGACAATAGTTTAAGCCTATTGAAGAACAATTTTGTAGATATATTTTAGTCCATGTAAGTTAGAAAATCATGTATGTACATATATAGTTTTTTCATAGAAATTTTGTATGATTTTTGGTATGTGAATTCCCATCTTTTTCATCAACGTCAAAGGGGGTGTGTGGGTCAGTGAAAAATTTCATATTCATCTCAAGGGGAGTTGTGATTAAAATGTTTTTGAAGTTTTGTGGATTGCAGTGTATTCATGTTGGTACTGATTCTGACACTTACTCATTTTTCACTAAGTGTTGCCATCAATGACAAAGGGGTAGATTGTTGGCAAGAGACACTACACAAGTCATCTGGTGTTGTCATTGATGGTAACCCTAGTTAGTAATAATATCGACACTTCAATATTTTCTTATACTGGAAGTTAGATTGAAGATATGTGTCAATTGTCAAAGCTAAAATAGGGCATCTAATAGAGTTGTGTACATTGATTCATATGTAAATTCCTGTTATCATTTTTTTCTATGGATCTTAGGGAAGGTCTCTTGATGTATGAAATATCTTATCTTTGAATCATTGGTCCATGTATTGATTGGTGTGCAAGTTAGAAGATTTGGTTCATTGATTCTCAGTTTAACAATGCAGAAAGACCAACTAGATTAATGTAGTGTGTTGCAGATATTTGAGGCATAATCTTTTAAGGTGTTTCATGTTCAAAGATGTTGTTTTGGGTCCTCACTATGTTTTTTCCAACATTGGTTGGTTCACATTGTTAATTGTTTATGGATTGGGCCGACAGTTTGTACATGTTTTATATTTTGTTAAAGTTGGCATGTAGTTGATCTAATCTCTTGTTGTGGATATATATATAATTGATTAATTCTATCATTTTGAGGTGTATTGTGATGTGTTGTGAAATTCAGAAGGATTATAGATTGATTGTGCTCAGATTCACTTGAGCATAATGAAGAGTGGTGATTTGAATTAAAGTAGATAGAGGTTCAAGAGAAGAATCAGACAAAATGTGAAGAATGTTGCAATGTGCTTAACTGGAACTATACTCAAGCATTAGTAGATGATATCTCATATTTCATTCACTCTAGATTTTTTGTATATGACTATAAGACAACGAGTCTTCTTTTGGGCAATAAGCCTTTTGTATTTGAGCAGTGAGCTCTAGGCAGTGTGCCTGAATGCATGTGCATTCTCCATTTGTAAACACTTATTTTAAGTATACTCATATTGTCAATTAGACTCCACCATGGTTTTTCCCCTAACAAGGTTTCCACGTAAAAAAAATCCTTGTGTTATGGTGTTGTGGTTGATTTCTTTGTGTTCTTGCATCTTTCTTTTGGTTCAGTGCTATAAGTGGTTTAAAGATCAAGTTAATAAAGTTAAATTTTGTAGAACACTGATTCACCCCCCCTCTTAGTGTTCCTTTATTCCAACAAGAAGGCCCAAGTATACTCACTCTAGGGCCACAAAAATTCTCTTTGTCTACAGGGTGAGAAGGCCCAAGAATACTCACTCTGGGGCCACAAAAATTCTAGTTGTCTGTGGGGCACTGAGAAATCCACAAAGTGGCTATGGGGAATGTCATGCCTGAAAATGGGCTTTCCCACTCAACCATACTAAATTTATACCTCCTGATATCTTTAATAAGGTGCCGCAAATAAAAATATCCTCGCATGTTCCATGAGACAAGCAAAGCTTCATATGCTTAGAAATAATGAACAAATGCAATGGCACCATAGGTATGCAAGTTGTGTTATACAAGATGGACATGTAAATGCAAAATGCAACATGCAAAATATGTTAAAATGAGTCTTTCTTAGTTCATGTGAGGTCTTAACTTAGGCAACATTGTGTCTAATGTCTCCAAGAGAGGACCAATCAAAGAATAGAATATTCGCAACTTAGGGGATGCAGTGCATCACATCATGCCACTAAGACGAATATAAAATGCTAAGATAGATCATGCTTATGAAGGAAATCATACCCAATGTCATCCACAAAGTGACAAATGCAGCGTATAGAACAAGAAGGATGCACTAAGAACCAAGAACCAAAAATGAAAAGAAAAATGAAAATGAATAATTCCAATGTATGCCCCCATTTTAAAGGAATTTCTACACACTGTTTTATGAACAATTACTTTAAAGTAGCAAATGAAAGATGTAAAAAGAAACAAGACATGAGAGCCAACTTAGAAATCCCTTAAGATAGGTCATACATTTCAGAGTAAGGCTACGTCATGCAAATGAAAATGAAACAAAAGAAAGAATGGTTTCCCCCAAAAAGGAACACACCAAACACATAAGGGATCAATGGATTTTGGGTTAGTATGTTCATTGCTATAATGTTTTGATTAAAAAGCTCAAAATTGTCATCATTCCCCAAATACACATAGAACTAGAATAATGACACAAAGAGAGTGAAAAAAATAGAAAAATAAAATTCATTTTGGTTCAACATGGAAGAGACATAGGATGTCTCGATGCTTTGCATCATCCCCAAAAGGAAAACACAAGAAAAAAAAAATGTGAAGGTGAGAAAAAATGGAAAATATTTTGGGTCAACATGAAAGAGAAATTCCAGTCTCAACACCTTGTGTCATCCCCAAAAGGAAAACACAAAACAAAAGTGGAAAATAAAAGGACCTTTTAGGTCAACATGGAAGAGACATAGGGCATCTCAACACTTTGCATCATCCACAAAAGGAAAACAAAAAACAAAAAAATAAAAAGGACCTTCTCGGTAACCATGGAAGAGACATAGAGCATCTCAATGCTTTGTGTCATCCCTAAAAGGAAAACAAAAAACAAAATCAAAAGACAAAAGAAATGTATGACATATAGAAGAATAAAGGTACAAATAGAGGAATTGCACAAAGAGAGAGAAAATCAAACGTCATGTCATGGGGGAACATGATACGCACATGCACACTTAGAAGAAAAGGAAAAAGAAGACTAGTAAAGAAAATGTAAGTCAGCCATCAATCAAGTCATCCACCTCCCAAGCTCAATCAGTATAAGTGGAAGGTGAATAATGCAGCTAAAGGACAATGATAAATGCATTACTAGGACAAGGCTAGCAACTTCTTTCCCCCACTTAGTGCAGGACAAGAATGAGCTGAGATGGTTGATGGGAAAGGTCATGAAATAGTGAGAATGGAAGATTCTACAACTATGGCAAGATGATGTGTGGGAAAGTGTACTATGGGATGACAAGATAGCAATTAGTGTCATCGAAGTGGTACTTATTCAATATTTCCTTCAATGTCTAACACTCATCAGTTTAGTGTCCAAGAACACGATGGTATTTAAAAAAAGGTATATTGGAATCTTTAAGATGGATTACTAGCCTATTCATAGGTGCTAATAGAATGAGACCTCTATTTAAAATAATTTGGAGTTTCCTTTCACATTCAGGTGGTGGATGGAGAGGAAACTTTAATTTTTTTAATTTTTAAGGTTGTTTGCATTTACTAGATTCACCTTTTTCATGAATTGAAGGAGGAAAAGGACCCATGGGGATCCTATCATCCTTGTCATTGGAATCATGTAAGGGTTGTTCACGTGGAAGGATAACATTCAATTCAAGAGGGGAATCAAAGATCATTGTTCCATCATCATGAAGTCTCCAATATTGAAAAGGAGACTTGTCATGAGGGAGGATCTGGATATCCTAACCCTATTGTGTTTTCATCTTTTGGATTTTGTTCTAACAGTTGATGAATGTTATGCTCAATTGTTGTGTCACATCCTTGTTTGGTTAAGATGGTAAAACCTTTTCCATAAGTTTCTTCAAGGTTGAATCAAGTACTGGTGACTTTGTGATCATAAAATGGTTGATGAGATGGTTGTGTAGAAGAACTAGGTCCACTTGTTGGAGGAAACTTAGTTCCTTCATTTGTTTCAAGATGTAATACCCAAACATATCAGGAGGTGATACACTAGGAAGGTTTGATTGTTTCATGGATGGGTAGAAGGATGCATTGGCTTCAAGGTTGTCAAGTCATTCATTTAAGAACTTATTCATGCTACCATCATCTTCTCCAATGATGTCAACATCATGAGGAGGACATTCATGAGGATTTGAAGGAGCATGAGGAAGCTCAAGGTCATTAGGATCAGTTCCAAAGGCACAATTTGACATGTCCACTAAGGATTTTATTTACATCCAAAACTTACTAAAGAAAAAAATCATGATCAAAATGAATGGAACTAAACTAAATGCAAGAAAGAGAATAAAACAACAAATCTAGAAAGTATGAAAAAATGTAATAAGAAAAAACTATGATGCTAAAAATGCCCAGAAAATGCCAGAAAATGCAGTTCAAAATGTGCAACTTGACTGATTCACCCAGGGTGGTGAATGAGTACAGGGATGAAGTTTTTTGAGTTTTTTCAAAAATATTAAATGCAATTTTATTTTTTTTAGTTTGTGTTATGAAGAATTATGATGTAGATGTAGAATTTCAGTGTTTTTAAATGATTTGAAATGCAAAAATGAAAGCTATATGATCTTTTCAGTAATGCAATTTTTGAAAACCCTAGGATGCAAAACCTAATGCAATGTTGATGCAAGCTAAACCTAGGATGAAAATTCACTTCAAATCAGAATTAAAAATGCTCTAAGTTGGGTTCACCAAAATGTAAACAAATATTTTAGCAACCCGAATGCTTTATGTCCTTCTAGGGTTTTTCACCTAAACAAGGATAAGATTGGGACCAAAATACAATGTAAAAATTCAAAGATTGATGTGATGTTGGTGTAATGTGCCTAGATGAGATGTACTAAATGTAGAAAATGAAAAGAATTTATTGATTATGAATGAAAAACTAAGAAATATGAAGTGCTGGAAAACATAGTGTTGTATACAAACATGAAATAGAAACATAAACAAATAAAAATAGAATTGAATGAAACTGAATGGGGTGCACCTGGAGGCTGAAAGAATATCTAAGAAGGTTATATAATGTGGTAGAATTCATTGTTGATACCCACTGGGACTCATTCGCCATAGATGGAAAATTAGTCCTATTTCTAATAAAATTTGGAGGAACAGGTTTCAGGATGTCGAGAACATGGAACATCAGAAAACTCATTTTCAAGCTTGACAGTGGGAATCATTCATCACTGATGGTGAATCAGTACACCTATAAATTTATAAAAATTCAAAGGTCAAATCTATGGGTCCTTGTCTCTACTTTTCTGCATGATAGCTTGTCAGATCTGAATCTGGAAAATCTGATGGCAAAGTGATCTCCAAGCTCCAAATAGGGTTATGTTGACTTTGATGACTTAGCTGACTTTACAACACCTCTTTTACACCTTTCTCCTTGAGAAATCTACCTAAAAGACCTGCAAACACACATGTAAAGAGGGGGAAAATGGTTAAGGGTATGTGTAGGATCATGATGGGCCAAAAAGTGGCGATATGATGGGTATGTGTAGGGTATGTGGCTGATGAATTTTTTTACCCAAATTTGATGAAACGAAAAGGGTTTCTAAAGGATATTCTCATCTTTCCAACAATATAAATTATGTTTTACTTTCAATTTAATAATTAATTACTATTCATTTTCTATTTGAATTACAACTAAAGTCATGATTGATAGGCTGATTGAAAAACATCTATAGCTTTCAAATGGTATAATTTTTTTTGAATCAGAAACATGTGTCACATTCTATGCTTCACATACTATAGGATTAGAAAAGAAATTGAATTTCATGAAGTTTTGACAATGTTAAGGTGGTCAGGCATACACGTTTTTATATTTTTTTAAAGTTTTAATAAAAAATTCATGATTAATTATTTACTTCAAAAAAAATTACAAAAAACATATTCATCACATTGAGACATGAGTCCTCTACTTATATCTAAAATATTATAAAATAATATTATTATTTTATTGTGGTTAGGGTGGTCAGACAGACATCTACTTCTTTATTTTTCCCTAAAATTTAAGTACTACTGCATTGAAATTTCAAACTTTCACCAAATAGATTTTTTTTTAAAAATAAACCTAGTAGTTTAGAAACTACATTCAATTTGATATAGATAACTTATTCATTTTTTTACATCAAGTTGCCTAACTCTGATTTTTTTAAATTTTTCACCACTTAAGGGCCATTTTTTTCCATGATGATCTTGCACATACCCTGAAGGGTTAGAGTATACAGGTTTTCCTTCATCAAACCTCACTTTGGTAATTAAACCCTTGATAATGAAATGAAATGAGAAGAGAATGATGAACAAGTAACATGGAAGTTTCATAAACTCACCAAACCCTTGTTCTTGAAGTCTGAAGATATATCAATGGCTACTCCAAGATGCTTGATAATTGCTTGATTGAATGATGCTATGATGCTTGAGTGAATGCTTAGATGGCTTGAATGCATGAATGAATGAGTGAATGAATGGGGTTAAAATGAAAAGAAAATCATGAATTTATACACAATTATGCCCTAATTTCCTAAAAATACATCATAGGCCAACCTTAGGTCTTTAAGAATAAAAAACCACCAATATTTTTATTTAATTTTCATTTTTATGCCAAGAGGGACTCATTCACCATCCTAGGAAAATGGGTCCCACTCAAGACATGTGAATGGGTGTCAGGAATTAAGTTGTCTTAAATGATGTTTGTCAAGTTTGTACTAAAAAATACACTAAATTAAGGCCTATAAGTGCATAAAGGGGTCAAATAAAGCATAATAAAGATGTATTTGTTGGTGAAAAGCTGAGAAAAGTGTGAAATTTTGCTACAAGACTATACAACACTTTAGAATAAGACATCGGATGTGATAAAATTAGGGTATGTAGATGAATTATAATAAGAAGAGTCTAAAAAGGTGTGAAAAAATGTGTCACAACACTTCACACCTGATCTTTAGCAAGGCACCATTAAGTTCCATTAGCTCACAAGGGCCCAAGATCTAATGTGATTGTGTCATCCACATTGCAACACTAAATCAAGCCAAAATTAAGCCAAAATCCACAAGGAGGACCCAAACAAGTGTAAAAATATCAAGGGATCCATTTTACTACACTAAATTTAGCCCCCACTTTAGTGGGAGGATGAACTTGCTTGAAAATCACAATAAAGTAGATAAAAAAAAATTGAGGGGGGTTCAAATGTTCCAATACTAGCAAGATGAGACAAAAAAAATCAAGAGGGGTGATCAAGTCCTCGAGACCAAGATATCATGACAAACCAACATAAGCATAAAGGAACACATGTGAGAATGATATAAAGAACAACAAGGCACAAGCATACACTGCCAAAGATGAAGAAATAAAAAGGTGGAATAAAAGAGTCACATCAAGCTTCAATCATTTGTCCATCACGATGTGGATTAGATCAAGGTTGTTTGTCTGAAAAACACATACTCACTCTAAGGTGACAAAACTCCTAACTATCTACTAGGTCAGAAGTCCTGAAAGGTGAGAAACATATACTCATGGATGGTATGTACTCACACACACACAAGTGGCTATGGGGAACATCATGCCTCAAATTGAGCTTCCCTTTCAAACCATACCAATGTTATACTTCCTGATAACTTTAATAAGGTGCCACAAAAAAAGATTTTTGAGCTTTATGAGGCAAGAAAAACTTTGTATGCTTGGAGCTCGTGAACAAATAGGATGGCTCTATAGGAATGTAAGCTTTTTTATGTAAGGTGGCCATATAACAGAAAATTCAAAATGAAAAATAGGAAATGTTTGAAAAGGAGTCTATCTCAATTCATGCAAGGTCTTTAACTTAGGGAACATTGTGCCTAATGTCTTCGAGAGAGTACCAATCAAAGAATAGAAGATTTGCAACTTATTGGATGAAATGTATTGCATCAATCCACCAAGAGGAATATAATATGCTAAGAGAGATCACACCCTTGAAGGACATCACACCTAATGCCATCCACAAATTAGAAAACAAATCATATGAAGTAAGAAAACTACACCAAGAACCATGAAAAAGAAAAATGCAAATGAATAATGCTGATGTATTCCACCACATTAAATAAATTGCTAAACAAAAATATTGTGAGAAATTACTTTAAAGTAGCAAATGAAAAATGAAAACAAGAAGGAGGACATGAGAGCCAACTTGGAAAGCCCTATGCCAAGTCATATGTTATTGAGTACAACTATGTCATGTAAGAGAAAAAGAAAAGAGAGAGGGGTTTCCCCCCAAAATGAAAACACCAAACACATGAAGGATCTATGGATTTGGGATCAATATGTTCTTTGCTACAATTTTTTTAGAGAGCTTGGAACTATCATCATCCCCCAAATACACATAGAACTGGAAGAATGACACAAAGAGAGTGAAAACAAAGAAAAACCTTTTGGGTGGACATGGAAGAGACATAGCATGTCTCAATGCCCTACATCATCCCCAAAAGGAAAAGATGAGACAAATAAAAAAGAGAAAAAGGAAAGGAAAAATAAAAGCCATTTGGGTCAACATGGAAGAGACATAGGGTGTCTTGATGCATTACTTCATCTCCAAAAGGAAAACATAAGACAAATGAAAAAGAGAAAAAGGAAAGGAAAATCCTTTTTGGTAAACATGGAAGAGACATAGGGTGTCTCGAGAACTTGCATCATTCCCAAAAGGAAAACACAAGACAAATGAAAAAGATATGAAGATAAAAAGAAAAATAGATATACGACATAGAGAAGAATGAAGGTACAAATAGAGGAATGTCACAAAAAGAGAGAAAACATCAAACAAAACATCACAAGGGATCACTTTAAACAAATGCAATCACAAGGAAGAAAATGAAAAATAAAAAATGAAAAAAAATAGTAATACAAATGCAAGTCAACCTATGTGCAAGTCATCTACCTCCCAATCATGTCCGTCATATACCAAAGGTGAGCAACTAGCCAAACAGACAAGAGAAAGTGCCAAACTAGGAGAAGCACCAGGTTCAACAATCTTTGTAGGAGATTTTTTTTTTAAGCTCATGGAAGAGGAAAATAATGTATTCAATTCATTATGCACCTCTTCGTCAATTCTAGCAACCTTGACATCGTCATCCAAATTAGTCACAACAGGAGGTTGAAGGATAATGTCCATGGAAGAGTTCAACTCTTGTTCTAGTTTTTGTAATGGATTGTTTTGTTTTGGGGAAGGGGTAGAATCATCATAAATTGCTTCAATCAAATTTGGATCTTGACTTTCTTTGTTTAATTCTTTATGTAACCTATGAGCAAGGGCACAACATCTACTCTTATGCTCCCTAGCAGTACCTTTTTTTTCTTTTGGTTTTTTTTCGAAGTTGCATATGTGTAAGAGAAATTTGATCAACCATAGGTTTCTTTTCTTCTCTAAGGGGAGGAATAGAAGGAACCACAGAAGGTTGTTCAACCACTTTCTCTTTGAAAACTTGTTTTATTCTAGGAGGTGTGATGGGATTGGTTTCATTATCCCTTAGTTATCTATAGGATGAAGTTTTTTTTTTTAGGTTGGTCTTGGTTGTTTGGGTCTTGTTTAGGTTCAAGCATAGTTTCGTCAAGGATGGGAGGTTCAAAGGTGGATGGGGACATGTTTGGGAGAGGTAGTTTGGATATTTTATTTTCTTTGAATTTTTGGTAGGACATGAAAAAGAATTCTTCTAATGGTTTTATAGGTTCCATGGGCTTAGGCCAAAAGGAATCTAAGAAAAAGTTTCCTTTGGATAGAAAAGGGTTAAAGCTGCTATGTTGAACAATTAATACTTCATTTTCAAAGGGAAACATTAATCATTTATGCACAACTGAAGGGACGAATTTCATGGAGTGAAGCCATGGGTGGCCTAGCTTCACAAGAAATTGGTCCGACTGCAGGATGATGGAGAATGTGAAATCTAATGTTTTTGGTCTTATCTGTAATGGTAAGGTGATCGATCTTATCATAGGGAAAGCAAAACCATTGTGTGTCTTGATCCATTCTTTTGGTTTATCATATTCATCTTGATAGAGTTCATGTAAAATTAAAAATTCTTTAGTGATCACATTCTCTCAATAGGTAGGATCTATTAATATCCCATTAGTGGGCTTGTCATAGATACAACTGACTATGTAGAGAGGACCATCGGGTGTATGTTTAATTATATCTTTAGAGGAGGAAGAAATGTCAAGAGGACTCTTAGGTCAACCCTTATGAGCGATGACATCTATCGCCCCTACCATTTCATATATAGGATTCAAATTAATATTTAGCATTATTTAGAATATAATCAGTATTTTCATCATCTATATCAAAATTAATCACATCATTCTTTGTAGTTTTGTTGGCTTTGACAAATGAAGTATTATGTTTGGGAATTGAGTTGGTAAATATCTATATGTTTTGATTCTCAGGGGCAACATACCTATTTCTTTGATCACTAACACCTGCAATAGATAGACGACCAAAATTAATGAGGTCTTGCACAAGATGTTTAAGATGCTTGCAATGTTTTGTGTGGCTATGTGCAAGATCATCATGGAAAAAATAGGCCCTTATGTGGCAAAAAATTTAGAAAAATCAGAGTTAGGGAACTTGATGTAAAAATTTGAATAAGTTATCTATATTATTTCAAAAATATGTAAGAATGGAATCTGTAGCAAATTAAATGTAGTTTCTAAACTACTCGATTTGTTTAAAAGAAAAAAATATCTATTTGGTGAAATTTTGAAATTTCAATGCAGTGGTACTTAAATTTCAGGGGAAAAATAAGTAGGTGTCTATCTTACCACCCTAACCACAATAAAATGATAAAAAAAAATTTATAAGATTTTAGATATAAGTAGAGGACTCATGCCCCGATGTGATACATATTTTTTTGTAATTTTTTTCAAGTAAATAATTAACTATGAATTCTTTTATTACAATTTTTAAAAAATATAAAAACTCGTATGTCTGACCATGTTAACTTGGTCAAAACATGATGAAATTCAATTTTTATTTTTTTAATCCTATAGTATGCGAAGCATAGAATGTGACACATATTTTGGATTCAAAAAAAGTGATACCATTTGAAAGGTATAGATGTTTTTCAATCAGCCTATCAATCAGGACTTTTGTCATAATTTAAATAGAAAGTGAATAATTATTACTTATTAAATTCAAAGTAAAGTATAATTTATATTGGTGGAAAGATGATAATCTCCTATAAAAACCCTTTTCGTTTCAACAATTTTGAGTAAAAAAATAGTCGTCAGCCACATACCCATCATATTGCCAATTTTGGCCCATCATGATCCTGCACATACCTGTGTCATGTTCATTTTTTTCGGTGATAGTGTCAATAAGCATTTGATTTAAAGCTCATAGGTAAAGGCTTATTAGGGTTGGGTGTTTTTATGGGAGGCAAGGTAATCATTTTTTTTTCTAAATGTTGGGACATTGTGTTATGAGGGGTATAAGGCAAGGGAGTGAATTGAATTTTTGGATCTCCATAATGAAAGGGCACTGTGGAATTGACATCAACTACTTGGTTATTGACAGTTTGAGTTGCTTTCTAAGGGGGGTTCAATTGAATGAACCCTTTTTTTTTCTAAAAGGTTGGGGATTGTTTTGGTTTGCGGGCTCGAATTTCTCAATTCAACTAGAAGTGGACTTTATATCTTGATTGCTAACCAAATTTTGATAATCATGAAGGGTAGTACATAGGTGCATGAAGGATGGGAATTTCATCATGGTAAGCTTGTCTTGAATCTTACTCTACAAATTTTCTATGAATATCTTTTGAAGGTGTGGGTTAGGGACCTTGACATCGATTAGGGAATAAAGCGATTGATAGCATGAGAAAAAATTATTTATCTTTTCTTCCTCTTTTTTCTTTCATCTCATTAACTTAGCCAAGGTAATCTTGGGAGTCATATGCATTTGGAAATGGTCTAAAAATTCCTCAACAAGTTCATTGAATGAATGAATTGATTCTTTTGATATAGGATAGATCCATTCCAAGGAAGTATCTTTCAAGGACCTAGGAAAAATATTTCCAACAATTTATCATCAAGGAGAAAGTCACTACATAGGGTAGTATAGGCATTAACATAGTTATAAGGATCTCTCTTCCCTCCATATTTCTCAAATATAGGAACCTCTACTCCTTGTACCATTGATGCTCATAATATCTACAAGGACAATGGACTGCTTTTGACATAATATGTAGGTGGGCCATTTTTATTTTGGTTTTTGGTGGAAATTTGTTTATGAAGGGATGAAATAGTTTGGAAAATTTATGTTATGATAGCATCATTAATTGTGCTATGAGATGGAAGTTAAAGTGGTGATGGAGTGTATGTGTACATAGGACAAGTGAATGGAATGCTTATAGGTGGTAAGGTAGGAGATATAACTTGTGATGCCACATAGGAACTAGGGATTCTAGCAAGAATAACCAAGGAAGGAATCACATTACTAACTTGTTGAATTATTGTTGTGACTTGAGGATTGGTGTAGGTAGGTATATAGGCTATTATTGTGAGAGGAGGAATTTGGGTTCCTCCTTGAATTGTACCATTTCTTGTTCAAAAATAACAATTGGTGGTTAAGGGAAGATATTTTCCAAGGACATCTACACTTTCAGGCATGTGGTGAATGTTTTCTATGGTAGGAATTGCAGTAGTTGAAATCTTTTCTAGGATTATTTGATGCTGTAAGTTGGCTAAATCCATATGAATTTGATTTATTTTTTCTTGTGGGATATTGTAAGTTCTTTTGTCAACATTCATGGTGCTACTTGAATGCAAGGAATTATTAAACATGATGTCCATGCCTAGTATACTAGTGTTAATACTAGGAGTGGAAGATGTAGACAACCAAAGATCCACAACAATTGTGCTATCACAAGATTAAATGAGTGTCAAATTTTTTCTTGAACTATAGTATTAGCAATAGGACACCAAACACTCATTCAAAGGCTACTAAATGCAGGGCAAATTGAAATACAATGTAAGCTAAGAATAGTGAAATCCTTATAACTGAAATTTTGGAAACTAAAACTAAAAAGCAAAAACCGCAAATAGAAACACAGAAAATGCAATTTAAATCCTAGAAAATGTAGTGAAAAATATGTAGAGGGACTGATTTTCCCAAGGTGGCGAATGAGTCCTAGTGATGGTTTTTTTATAAATTTTCAAAAAACATTAATTAAATGTAATGCTTTTTTATGTTTTTTGATGCAAATATAAGATGTAAATTCAGAATTTGATTAATTTTCAGTGAAATTAAGTGGAAAAATGCAAGCTAAATGAGCTTTTCACTAATGCAAAATTTGAAACCCTAGAATGCAAATTAACCAATGCAAAACCTAATCCAATGTTAATGCAAGATAAATCTAGGACGTAAATGCACTCCAAATGAGAATTATGATGTTCACTATGTAGGTTCACCAAAATGAAATGGAGTAAAATTGTAGGCTCTCTTTCACCTTTAGGGTTTATGACCTAAAAGGAGAGACAATCTCCACACATTTCACTCAAGAACAAACCCTTGATATTTCAATGTAAACGAGATTGAAATCTCACAAAGGGACTGTCCTAAAGGCTAAATAAAATATAATGAGGGGTTCACCACCATGTTTAGACTTGGAAAAGATAATGCAATGCACAATAAAATTTAATGCCCTAATTGAATGCAAGGTAACACTAAATGACCTAGAAAAGCAAATGAAATAAATTGAAACTGAATACAAGAAGGTGTGCACCTAGGAAACTAGAGATGGCTAGATGAAGGTCTAGAATGCTAGAAATTCTATAATTGCAGTTGAATGGGACTCATTTTCCAAGCTAGGTGAATCAGTCTAGTTTTTGGGAAAATGCATTAGAGTAGGTTTCAGCCAAAAGGGTATCTAGATTTATGAAAATATTTGTTAGGCCTATATAATGGGACTCATTTTCCACTAATGGCGAATCAGTCCACTTTTATTTTTTCAAAATTTCGGGACTAGATTTTGTTCCTCTTGGTATACTCTACTCTTTTTTATTGGTTTTTAGATCTGAAACTATAAATTTCCACCTGTAGGACTTCTCCAAGCTTCTCCAAGGCTTGATGACAACTTTAGGGATTTGACAACTTTTCTCCAAGTTTTCTCCTTGACAAATCTATAACTTAGCTCTGCAAATCACACATAAGAAGAGGGGAAAATGTTGTGGGGTTAGTGAATAGGGTTTTTCCTTGGTCAAACCCCTTGTTGGTAATTGAACATTGAAATGAAATAAAATATGAATGAACAAATAGTAATTGTTATCACCTAAAATTGCACCTTGTTGAACCTGATGTTCAACACCTCAATATAACATGGGAAGACCTCTAAAGTTGTGGGTCACTTATAGATAGAGGTCAACCTCCAGAGAAGGCCGACTTCCTTTGGTGTCACCTAAACTACTTATCCTGTAAAGGGAAAGGGAGAAGAAGTACATAAAAATGAAGATTAAAACCTATGGTGATGCACCTAAACATTACTTGGATTTGAAATTAGACTTCATACACTTGGTTGCAATGACTAAATATAATTTTTTGCACAACTCACTCTGTATATATTTTTGCAAAAGTGTTTCACAAACAGGTCATGATGCTAGGATCCCTAGAAGGAAAGTTAATTTCACATAAAATTCATTACATCTTTTGACATTATTTGTAACCTGCAAAAACATGCTTTCTGCATAAAGGCTCTAAAATCTGAGACAAAGCTCAAAGGATATAAACATTTACCTCACTAAAAGCTTGATCAATCAGCTAACTGAACACAAAAAATGCAAAGAGAAAGTAGGCAAGTGCTTCAAATCAATAATAATCAAGGTCTTTACTTAATTTCATCTCTGAAATTGAGTTACAAATGCTTGCTAATCTGAGAGAGGACTGTAAAAGTCACAAAACTTCAGAAAAAGCATAAGGAGAACTCCAAATGAGTTACAAAATCTACATCAGTTGAGAAAGGATTTTAGAAAAAATCACTAACTCTCCAGAATGCATAATCCGAACTTTTTCACACAGAGGCAAAAATGCCATATATACAAAAGATATCAGTCCCTAGGGCTTACAAAAAATATCCGTGTTCAGAAAGATATACCCTTAGATATTTTTTATGAAATTAATGTTGCATCCCCATGTCCATGTCAGTGTGGAGTCACTCTAGGAATGGCCTCCTTGATCTTTTGCAACTACCGCATTAACTTTTGGTCTTCATGTCCCTCGTCTTCAAATCTCCTTGCCGAGTTGCTTTGAATGCTTATGAGCTTAGGGCAGATCCACGTCGTGTTCCCTCTGTTGAACTTCTTAGCACCGGTCAAGCTGCTAACGGTCCACCTGTAGCTACCTCCAATTGGTTTAAAAGATGCCATGCAAGCTTCCTTAGGCAGTCAAAAGTTCTTCCTGCAGAATCGCATATCGGTTACACACTATGTCTCCCCGATGCGATTATGCCCTTCGATGGTTCTCAACATAGGTCACAACCATCAGCAAGAGTTCATAGTGATCCCAAAAGTTATATCGATATCACATAGTAGCATCAGCAAGACAATCATTTTTGGCCAAACATCATGGCGAACCCTCAGGAGTCACCGATGTCACCATTTCATTGCCTAGTCATCTGCACTCGCCAAGAGTTCCTTTAGTCGCCAAGAGTTCATACTAATCCTTGCGAGTTATAATGTTGTGCTCCTCCGTCGATGAGACCCTTCGTTGTTGGTGAGACCTCCTGCCAAAGCCATCTTATTTCGGTGGGAGTTTACCTTCCTATTCTCAATGGTCGGCAAGACTATTGGGTCAAGGAGACTTCTCCCCAAACTCAAAATGTTATACCAAAGGCACAAAACATATCGGCATGACTAACAGCCATCGATGAGACATCCTGTCGATAGCACCTCCTTTCGTCGAGCCTTCTTCAATTCACTGAAACATCTCCCTGAGCTCCTATTTGTTTGGCAAGATCTCTGACCTTTGGTGGAACCTCATACCGAACCTCTTTCCTTCACTGATGCCGCTTCACTTTGTTTCGGCAAGACAAACATTCATTGGCAAGAGGTCATAGCGGGCTCCATTAGTCATGTCCATATCCTTTTCCATCACTAAGACCACACCATGTCGGCAAGACATCACTCTGACGGTCGGATGCTACATTGATGTCATCTATGTCGGGGAGACCTTCTGTTATCGGTGAGACCTATTGGCAAGGACAAACTACCTCCCCCAAGCTCAAAATGCTTCTTTCGGTGAGACATGTTTGATTGGTAGGACCTTAGTGGGTCAGGAAAACCTCATGCTAAGCTCAAAATCTTTGGGTGAGCTCATCTCATATCCGGGTGACCTCTTTAGTTGGGGAGACATTATAGCGAAGGCACCAACTTTCGCCAAGACCCCATCCTTTCGGGCAGACATCTCGCTGAAGGAAAAACTTTATGTTGAGAGCTCCCCAATGAACGACTATCAGCATGACCCTTGCTAGTCACCAAGACATCATGCCAACACCAACTTGTGAACAACCTTTGGCGTAACTTTTATTTGTCAGCAGGACCTCACAGTGAACAAGGGCTTCCCTCTAGCGAACTCGTTTCATTTTGGGGAGACTTCGCTTGATCGGTGGGACTTCATAACAAAGGCTTTATCTCTTGGCGAGCTTGGAACTCTTTTGGGGAGACCACCATCTGTCGGTGAGATACTATATCGATGAGACTCCATGTAGGCGAGACTCTACGCAGTCGGCAAGACGTCTCCCCAAAACCATCCCACTTCGGTGAGACATTCCATTATCAGTGAGACCTCATACTGAGCTCAAAACCTATCACCGAGAGCTCCATTCGCTTCGGTGAGACTCTCCCTCATTGGCGAGACGTCACCCCAAAGCCACCTAATTTTAGCGAAACCTCACCCGATGACATCCTTCTTCAGTGTGACTTCCTAGGTCGTTGGGACCTCATGCCGAACACAAACCGATCTCTCTGAGCTCATTCATTTTGGTGTGACTCCCACCTCATGTTCGGTATGTCTCAATGAGGCCCTTTCTTTCTCCACGATGAGATTTCCTTTTGCCGAGACATCTCAGCAAATGTGAACCCCTCTCCACAATGCCGACCCCGTGAACAATTTTTGGCAAGACATCCCCAAGCAGAGAGAAATATTAAACTTTATAGTGACCGAGATGTCTTAGTGACCATGATGATTTCAAATGGGTATAACACGCTGCTAGTCGGCAAGACATTCATCTAGTCTCAGGGACTTTCTTTTTTGAGGAGTTTATGCTTGATCTGACTGAGGCATACTTTTCACATGAGCTCCTTGTGAAATTTCATCAGATGCATGACCCAACCCTTGATGCAAATGTCCCATTTGGCCTTCATGAATGCCTGAAACATAATTTCCTGCTTGATTGAGCCCGTAGGAAAAAATTAAGGAACATTTATGGTGATCTCAGCTGGATGTTTTCCTGCTAAACATGAAAACCAGTAGCCTAGGCTCATCCATTGGGCATCGAGTCATTGGGAAAACTGAGGAACGGACTTGGAGTAGCATTGCACATGGCTATAACACATTTGTAACTCAAGAATAGATCACTCAGACATTTATTGAAAATAGGAAACTACAAAAGGGAAAACTATCTAACTATGCTGAAACAACATTTAGGGAATTGAAACAAGTAAACCTACCCTATACTTAACCAATAAGAAACTGGTCAAACAAAACCATTCACAAGATGATTGAAATAACTACCCTTTCTTCTCAATATGCAATAATTATCATGCATGATGGTAGTTACAAGAGGAAGATGCTCTGAAAAATATTTAAAAAAGAAATGCACTGCCTCATGAAAGAGGGTAACAAGTTCACTTACCTCCTTAAACTAATCATATGCATTTGTATTCAAAGGAGGATAAGTAAATTGAACACACTCTTTTTCAACTACAAGTACATCCCTTATGCCACTTTCAGTTGTGGCTCCATGTGTGAGTGCTTGATTAACCATTGGCACTTTATCAAGCTCCATCTGGGATAAATCTCTGATTGGACAGCCCCTTGTAAAGACAAAAATTGAGCTCTCCTTGCTGATTTCTTGCTCATGGGCTGCCATTTTATCACCTTGCTGGTTGGAAAGGTATAACCCCTATGGTTGACTTGGTGGAAAAATGGAAACCTCCTTAGTATGTTTATGCTTTCCCAAATGGACACTCATTTCTTCAATGGAGAACAATGAGATGGCTTCCTCTGACACACTCTCAATCAATTCATTAACCATAGGCTCTTTTATAGACTAGAATGGAAGCTTCTTATAATTTTCATCATTACTGGAAGAATTACATTCTGATTCAGGCTTGTCCTTTTCAACGAAAGAAGACAACAATTCAAGTGGTGATGAAATCTCAAGTTCTTCTATACAATGGAATGGAAGCTCCTCCAACTAGTTATGATTTTGCAAATCAGGTTCATGAGGTTTTCCCTATTGTTTCATCACTTCTTCAATCTTGTGAACCTGTTGTTCCAACTTACCATGAGTGACAACTTCTTTTGATTCTTTTGATTCTTTAGCATCCAACTTTGAACAAAATTGTTCAATAATACATGTGCACAATTCTTCAAAAAGCTCAACATTAGCTTCCTCATCCAAAACATATTTGAAAACATCAAAGCTCTCACCTTGGAGGATAATATCGGGTTTAATTTTAGGCTTTTCTTCCTAAATTCAGGCACCATTGTCTCGCTAATTATCATCTATCAACAACTCTCCAATGTCTTCCTATTGTTCAATCATTTGTTGTTGTTGCTTTCTATGTTCCTCCATAGCTAGATGTAACAGATTTGGAGTTCTAATCTCCTCCATGGTGAATGAGCCTAAGTTAGTTTGATCAAAGATCTTCTCCTCTTTAGCTGCAACACTCTGCTCTTTGAAACTCCCCTCAAGTTGCCTCTTTTGAAACTCCTCCATTAGTTGGTGCTGATAATCTAAGTAAGCTTGAGTATTCTATACCCGAGTAGAGAGTAGCTTCATTTGTTCTTTCTTAGCATCTATTTCCTATTCAAGTCCTAGGCCTTCCTCGAACTGGATTCTTTTTGCCACTCTCTCTTGATCATAAAAGTAGACTTGTTTAGCCACTTCTTGTTGTTGCATAAGGATACCTTTCTATACCTTGACATCAATCAACATCCTAGATAAGCATGCAAGCACTGTACTAATATCATTAATCTTGATAATGTGAAGACCTTGACTTAGATCCCACAACATATGGTCAATTTGTTGGAACAAGTTCAATATGTTCTAGTATGGATGTTTTTTAGGCTGATTATGTAAATAATCATACTGATTAACATCAGAAACCTCCTCTTAGGGTTGATTTTGATCAAATGTTGGGCAAAATTGAGATTGAGTGGGAGGGTGGGATGCATGATAAAAATGTTGGAACTCTGTTGCTATAGGGTCATTTGGAATAATGACAGTAGGTTTTTCTGTATAATATGGTCGATAAGAGGACATATATGCAAGGTTTTCATGGAATCGAGGGTAAAAGGCTATATTCTCTTGAAAACCTAACATCTTTTTTCCATTTGAATTAGATTTCCTTCCAAAGACTTAAAACATGTGAGCACTTGAGCTGCTGAAACCAAAAAATTTCCACACATGGAGTTGCTAGGTATATGATTGAACTTCCCTCCAGAGGCTGAAACTACCACTCTACACACCAAACAATAGTAACATAAGGACAAGAGAAACTGTTAATTAATTCTCATTCCCACCAGGCGTGCCAAAAACTGTTATCACCTGAAATTGCACCCTGTTGAACCTGATGTTCAACACTTTAGTGTAACATGGGAAGACCTCTAAAGTTGTGGGTCACTTATAGACAAAGGTCAACCTCTAGAGAAGGCCGACTTTCTTTGGTGTCACCTAAACTACTTATCTTGTAAAGGAAAAGGGAGAAGAAGTACATAAAAATGAAGATTAAAAACTATGGTGATGCACCTAAACATTACTTGGATTTGAAATCAGACTTCATACACTTGGTTGCAATGACTGAAGATAATTTTTTGCACAACTCACTCTGTATATATTTTTGCAAAAGTGTTTCACAAATAGGTCCTAATGCTAAGATCCCTAGAAGGAAAGTTAATTTCACATCTAAAATTCATTACATCTTTTGAAACAATTTGTAACCTACAAAAACATGCTTTATGGATAAAGGTTCTAAAATATAAGACAAAGATTGAAGGAAATAAACATTTACCTCACTAAAAGCTTGATCAATCAACTGACTGAACACAAAAAATGCAAAGAGAAAGTAGGCAAGAGCTTCAAATCAATAATAATCGAGGTCTTTACTAAATTTCATCTCAGAGATTGAGTTACAAATGCTTGCTAATATGAGAGAGGACTATAAAAGTCACAAAACTTTAGAAAAAGCATAAGGAGAACTCCAAATGAGTTACAAAATCTACATCAGTTGAGAAAGGATTTTAGGAAAAATCACTAACTCTCTAGAATGCATAATCTGAACTTTTTTACAAAGATGCAAAAATTACATATATACAAAAGATATCGGCCCCTTGGGCTTACAAAAAATATCCGTGTTCAGAAAGATCTACCCTTAGATATTTTTGATGAAATTAATGTTGCATCCCTATGTCCATGTCGCTGTGGAGTCACTCTAGGAATGGCCTCCTTGATCTTTTGCAACTACCGCATTCACTTCTGGTCTTCATGTCCCTTGTCTTCGAATCTCCTTGCCAAGCTGATTTGAATGCTTCTGAGCTCAGGGTAGATCCACGTCATGTTCCCCCTGTTGATCTTCTTGGCACCGGTCAAGCTACCAACGGTCCACCTATAGCTCCCTCCAATTGGTTGAAAAGATTCCATGCAAGCTTCCTCGGGTGGTCAAAATTTCTTCCTACAGAATTGCATATCTGTGAGACACTAACTGTGTCTCCCCGATGCAATTATTCCCTTCAACGGTTATCGGCATAGCTCACAACCGGTGGCAAGAGTTCATAGAGAGCCCAAAAGTTATATCAATATCACATAGTAGCATCAGCGAGACAATCATTTTTGGCCAGACATCATGGTGAACCCTCAAGAGTCACTGATGTCGCCATTTCATTGCCTAGTCATCTGCATTTGGCAAGATTTCCTTTAGTTGGTAGGAGGTCATACCAATCCTTGCGAGTTAGAACATTGTGCTCCTTCGTCGGTGAGACCCTTTGTTTTCGGTGAGACCTCCTAGCGAAGCCATCTTATTTTTGCGGGAGCTTACCTTCCTATTCTCAATGGTCGGTGAGACTATCAGGTTGGGGAGACTTCTCCCCAACCTCAAAATGTTACACTAAAAGCACAAAACATATCGACGTGACTAACAACCATCGGCGAGACATCCTGTCAAAGGCAGCTCCTTTCGCTGAGCCTTCTTCAATTCGATGAAACATCTCCCCAAGCTCCTGTTTGTTCAACAACACCTCTGACCTTCAGAGGAACCTCATACCGAACCTCTTTCCTTCACTGATGCCACTTCACTTCATTTTTGTAAGACAAACATTCATTTGCAAGAGGTCATAGCGGGCTCCATTAGTCATGTCCATATCCTTTTCGATTGTTGTGACCACACCACGTCAGAAAGACATCACTCTCATGGTCGGATGCTACATCGATGTCATCTATGTTGGGGAGACCTTCTGTTATCGGTGAGACCTCTTAGCGAGGACAAAACACCTCCCTCAAGCTCAAAATGCTTCTTTCGGTGAGACACGTTTGATCGGTAGGACCTCAGCGGGTTGGGAAGACCTCATGCCAAGCTCAAAATCTTCGGGCGAGCTCATCTCATATCAAGGAGACCTCTATTGGTCGGGGAGACATTATAGCGAAGGCACCAACTTTCGCCGAGACCCCATCCTTTCTAGAAGACATATCGCCGAAGGAAAAACTTTATGCCGAGAGCTCCCTGGTGAACTACTATCAGCATGACCCTTGCTAGTTGCCGAGACATCATGCTGACACCAACTTGTGAACAACCTTCGGTGTAACTTTCGTTTGTTGGCAGGACCTCACGGCAAAAAAGGGCTTCCATCCAGCGAACTCATTTCATTTCGGGGAGACTTCGCTTGATCGGTGGAACTTCATACCAAAGGCTTAATCTCTTGGCAAGCTCATACCTCTTTCGGGGAGACCACCACCTGTTGGCGAGATACTATATCAATGAGACTCCATGTTGGTGAGACTCTACACAGTCGGCAGGGCATCTTCCCAAAACTAGCCCACTTCCGTGAGAGATTCCATTATCGGTGAGAGCTCATACCAAGCTCAAAACCTATCACCAAGAGCTCCATTCACTTTGGTAAGACTCTCCCTCATCGGTGAGACATCACCCCGAAGCCACCTAGTTTTAGCGAAACCTCACTTGATGACATCCTTCTTTGGTGTGACTTCTTGGGTCACCGGGACCTCATGTTGAACACAAACCGATCTCCCTGAGCTCATTCATTTTGGTGTGACTCCCACCTCGTGTTTGGGATGTCATAGCGAGGCCCTTCCTTTGTCCACGATGAGATTTCTTTTCACCGAGACCTCTCAGTGAATGTGAACCCCTCTCCACAATGCCGGCCTCATGAAATTTTTTTGGCAAGACATCCCCAAGCAGAGAGAAATATTAAACTTTACAGCGACTAAGATGTCTTGGCAACCATGAGGATTTCAAACGGGTATAACACACTGCTAGTCGGCAAGACATTCAGCTGGTCTCAACGACTTTATTTTTTGAGGAGTTTATGCTTGATCTGACTAAGGCAAACTTTTCACATGAGCTCCTTATGAAATGTCATCAGATGCATGACCCAACCCTTGATGCAAATGTCCCATTTGGCCTTCATGAACGCCCGAAACATAATGTCTTGCCTAATTGAGCCCGTAGGCAAAAATTGAGCAACAATAATGTCGCAACTCACCAAAACCTAATAATAAGGTGTTGCAATTATGCTTGAAATGGGTGCAATGGACATGGTTCTTGACTCTTGAACTAATGAAGTTGATCTTACTCAAAAAACTTACTTGGATCATGAACTCTACATCACAATTGTTAGCACAGTAACAAACATGATGAAGAATGCAATCTTTGACATGATCATTGGCACTTGAAGAATGCTATAAAATACTTTATAATATTCCCTTGAAGACTCTTGAATGCTCTTGTGAATTCTCAAATTCTCTTGTAAACTCTCTTGAATGCTAAGTATTGAATATGAGTGAAAGAACCTTGTATTTATACTTAATTATGCAAAAATTCCTAAAATTACAACACTACAAGTTGACATTAAATCTAGGAGAATAAAATCCCTCCAAAAATTTGAATTAAATTTGAATCTAGGCCACACAGGACTCATTTACCCAAGATGGGGAATGAGTCCCATCAGGCATAGCATATTGGATTAGTCAAAAATGAAAATTTCTTAGAAATGTGTGAAAATTGGTTCAAGGACAAAAGATCTGGGTGGGACCCATTCGCCCAAGGTGGCGAATGAGTCAAAGACACTAAATTTAGGCCATACAAGCTAGGAAGACCTAAATTATGATTATTCAATGATTGTTGTCAGGATTATCCTCAAAAATATGGAATAAATGAGGCTTTGGGATGCAAAATAAGACCAATTAAAGTATAAGAAATCCTAATTAAAGCATAAGAAAGCCTAGAAAAATGTACAATTATTTTATAACAATCCAAATAAGGAAAGATTGAGATTGATTTTGATTAAAATTATGTTTATTATGCTTAGTTAATTGATAAAACCCTAGAAAAGTGTGAAAGTGTGTTACAAAACTTCACAACACTTTAGCAAGGCACCATTAAGTCCAAGACCTAATACATATGTTTCATCCACATTGCAACACTAAATCAAGGCTACATTAAGCAAATATCCACAAGGAGGACCCAAATGAGTGTGAAAATGTTAAGGGATCCATTTTACTACACTACATTTATCACCCACATTAGTGGGAGGATGAACTTGCTTGAAACTCACACTAAAGTAGACAAACACGCACTAAGGGGGGTTCAATTTTACCAATGCTAACAAGATGAGACAAAAATGATCAAGAGGGGTGATCAGGCCCCCAAGATTAAGATCTCATGATAAAAAAACATAAGCATAAAGGAACACACATGAGAATGATATAAAGAAAAACAACAAGGAACAAGAATACACTACCAAAGATGAAAAAAACAAAAGGTGAAATAAAAAAGTCAGATCAAGCTTTAATCATTTATCCATTAGGATGTGAATCAGATCAAGGTTGTTTGTCAGAAAAATGCATACTCACTCTAGTGGAGAGCACCATGTTGCTACATTTTGTGAATTTGGTCTAGATAGGTTGTTTGAGTCAAGTTATGGTCAAATATGGCCATGTTAGGCTATTTTCTAATGTTGTTTTTAGTTTTGAGTTTAGGTGGGGTCATGATGCCAATAATGTAATGTTGAAAAGTTGTTGTCATGGGTAGTTGAAAGGTAGTTCTAGGCATTGTGAGTAGTTGGTTAAGTTATAAATATGTTGGAAACTCGAAGTTAGTGGTTGTTGAAGAGTTTGGAGGAGAATATCAATTAAATATCTTTGTTTCTTTGTTAATTTTTGTGTATTTTCTTCTTTTCCAGAATGTGTATGAGTCTATACAACAAGAGTTTTCTCTAAGATGATTTGAATCTATTGTAGAGTGGGTTTAGTTTTTATTTGTATCCATTCTTTTGGAATTCTATTAAGTTCCAAGCAACTTAGAGGTAGATTTCTGAAAACTGGTTTGAACTTGCTCATACAAGGGTTTGAGTGTAATATGTTGAAATAGGCCATTCCACCTATTGTTCTGGTCATGTATCGATGGAATGGGCCATTATGTAAGTAGGATAGGGTTTAGGAATAAAAAAATAGCATTGGTGAAGGCATTTGAAGAGATTGTCAACATTACCCCTGTCGAAACACAAAATTTAGGCCTTAAGAACAAGGCTAGAGTTGGTGAATTGGGGACATTACTTGAGAAAAAGGTACAACTAGTTGGAAAAATTGTGAGTATGTGGAGTTTTTTGTGTTAGAATTTTTTCATGAGCAGGGAAGATCAAATTGCAGGTCTGGGCTTGAAGCCCTAGTTGAGTGAAGACAATTTTGGAAAGGAAAGGTGGGGTTTTAGAGTGAAAAAGTGGTTAAAGTTAGGGGAAAGCATAATTTGGTGGTCAATTAAGCTTGTACAGGTAGAATAAGGTATGTTGGAAGTGATTTCAAGGTTGTGAGAGGTCTAGATATGGTTTCTTCAATAAACCCTTGTCAATTTGGAGAAAAGTGAGGGTTTCATGAAAGTGAGACATAGGAAGCAAGTATTGACTTAAATATTGGAGAATATATAGTTTTGGAGGAATTTTAAGGTATTTATAATGATATTTTGTGTTGGTAGCAATATTTGAGATGTGTTTCTTTAGAAAAATGACCTAATTGATCAAGCTAAACAATGTTGGAAGCCTATTTTTGTGATGATGGTCCAAAGAGACCTAATAAGATTTTGAGATATTTTTTGTGTAGGGTTAATGGGTCCCTAAAAAATATGAGTGCTTGGTGGATTTGTTAGAGTGGTTGAGAGATAAGACCTAAAAACAAGGTTTGGTTACCTAGTAGGAAAGTAGGTTGGTTACAAGGAAGTTAACCCTAGAGAGGTTTTCAATTATTCAAAGGTGATTGAAATAATTAAAAAGGTGTTGATAGGTCAAGGACCTCCTTGTCATTGCATTAGTTTGTATCATAGCACAATACTAATCTGAGGAAGGAAGAGTTACACTGGAGAAAGGATATGATGAATGCCCTGGTTAGAGAATTGACTGAAGAGAAGGACATGCTACAAAGAAAAGCACTTTTCAAAACCACCTACAAGTGTAATGGAAAGGTATGTACCATAATGGTGGATTAAGGTAGCCTAGATAATATAGTATCACAAGAAATGGTTGATAAGTTACATTTAGTAGGGATTACTCATGATACACCTTATTATGTTTCTTGGTTGAATGGTGAACATACTCTTTTAGTTAAATAGAAATCTTGGGTTGAGTTCCAAATAGGTGGTTATAGAGATAGAATCTTGTGTGATGTGGTACCTATGAGTATATGCCATTTGTTATTAGGGATATCATGGCAATAATAGAGATTTTATTTGTATAATGGAAGGCTTAATAGTTATAAGATTATGAAGGATGGAGTTTCCTTTACATTAATTCCATTGGTGGAAAACAATCAGAGAAAAAGTAGGGCAACAAGAGTAATATTGTAGGGTATGAAAGAGTTTATGAGGCATGAGAAAGACAAGTATAGTGAAGGTGTATGTTGTAGAAAAATGTACCCTTTTCTTGACATGGGATTGATTCATGATAAAATGGACTTAAAGAGGTCTTAATCTAGTGTTGTGAGCCATTTTATGCATCCCCACTAGGTCTTGGACCCTTTCAAATTGAATAACATGCTTTTAATGATGTCTTGTAAAGGTGTTATAAAGTCTTGTAAAGGAATTTCACACTTTTCTAGACTTAATCAACTTTTTTATCCCTAATTCAATATTATAAAATGTGTTTAATAACAATATTGCATAAATCTAGAAGGTTCTTGAATTAAACTTAATGGTAAACTAGTGTTGTAATGTGTCTTGCACATTCACATTGGTTTTTGTGCCCTTCTAGGCTATGTGGACCTAATTTTAATCTTGTAAAGTGTATTTAATCATACTTTCACATTGATTTATGTGTCCCAAGCCCTATTTTATAGTTATATCATCACTAATAGGTCCCTAATGACCCGTATTGTGCATCCTGAGGCTTTAATTGATCAAATACCCAACAAAGTTGTAAATTAAACCTTATTTCCTTATTCCTTGGCTTATGAGTTGTTGGAATGGCCCCTGTGGGACCCATTTTCCATGCATGGTGAATCAGTCCCATCCAAGTGGGACCCATTTTCCATGTGTGGCGAATGAGGCCTATCTGGCCCCATTTTGACCCTTAAGTGGGAAAAAGTGAAATTTAAAGTTTAATTTCTCTACATGTCGGCCTTTGATGAGGTATAATTGGGATAATAAGGAACAATTATCTATAAATAAGTGTTTTAATCCTCATTTTACATCTAACATCTCATTTTTACATCGCTCATCATTAATTCATTTTCTATCTTCTCATCCAAGTCAAGCAAGTTAGGGTTTCTTCATTAGAAGTCCTCAAGTTAGCTTTATAAAGCATTCAAGGGATGAACCTTCCTCCATTGTTTAATACTTTCAAGATTATATCATCATGACAAGGTAATCATCTCCATTTTTTCATGTTTCATTACTTTATTTCATCATTTTGGTTTAATTACCTAAAGGGGTTTGACCAAGGAAAACTCACATATCCTAACCCTTAATACTTTTTCCCCTTTGCATGTGTTTGTGTATTAAAATTTAACAAGTGAAAGGTGAGGAAAGGTGTTTC
This sequence comes from Sequoia sempervirens, assembly GCA_007258455.2. NCBI lineage: Eukaryota > Viridiplantae > Streptophyta > Pinopsida > Cupressales > Cupressaceae > Sequoia > Sequoia sempervirens. The sequence goes on along the minus strand of VDFB02075321.1, from coordinate 341,456,905 downwards.
AAGCTCTATTTCAAGCTTGGAGAGAGTCCACAGGTCCAATTTTGCAGATTCAGATCCAGAGATTCACCAAAAATAGAATTGCAAATCCTAAGCCACAGAATCCAATCCATATTTCTCTAGTTTATAAAAGAGGACTCATTCATCATTGATGGAGAATTACTCCCATTTCAAGGCTTGAATAGTGATTTCTGAAGATCTAGATACCCAATTCCCTTAAACTAGTTCTAACACTTTCTTGAAAAAATAGAACTCATTCTTTATACATGGTGAATCAATCCAAATGGGAATTTTTGGTGTCTTCTACAGGTATTCAGAGCCTCATTCTAGCCTCTTCCAACTTCCAAGTTTATATCTTCAACTGGGTTATTTTTTGTTTTAGTTTTTTATTGTCCTAGTCAATTTGTTTGAATACACATTATGTTTTCCATCACTTCTATATTAGGTTAGAATACATTCCTTAATCTGAATTTTCATTAATTTCTTAGCATTTAAATACATCTTCACACACATTTAACACCCCTCTTTCCATTTCTTCTAATGTTAACAAAGTCATTTTAGCCCATTTTCCTCTCCTTATAGGTGAAAATCCCTAACAAGGAGCTAGAGATTTTGGGGACCAAAAATATTTGTTACATTTTGGTGAACCTTCTATTTGAATCCCTTCTTTTCTTATTTTGGATTCCATTCATCATCTTAGAGTTTCTTGCATTGCATTTTGCACTAGTTAGCTTACATTCTAGGGTTTCATTTTTGCATAAGTAAAAGTGCATAATAGGTTACATTTTTGCATCTTTCATCATTGAATAGCTATTAAATTCTACATTTTTCATTTAGAACTACATCATATCACTTAGAGCACATCAAAATCAGTTATAAATTTTTAAAATTTTTGAAAAAAGTCCATCCTAGGACTCATTCGCCACCTTGGGCGAATCAGTCCCTTTTGACACCTGAAATAACACTTTATAGAACTCAAATTTTTACTTTTAGGCTTCTATTTGATGCATTTACCTATATATATCAGTTAGTTACATTTTTGTAGCATGCATTTTGTTACATCTTGCTTCAATTATCTCTTTTCATGCATTGTTTCAATTTCACTTTTGCATTTACAACATTTCATCTTTTAGATTAGTGCATCAGTCAACTACTTTGTTTGCAATCTAAAAATTTACATTTCATTCTATGTCATTATATTGCACTTTATTAGAAATAAGCATCATTTACATTCATGGAATTTAGACTCTTGCAAGTTCCATTTTCAATCATATTTCGTAGTCCTTTTAGATAAGCTTACATTGAGGAAACACTCGCAAATATCCATAACCAATCACACAACACATCAAAAGAACCAATTACAACACACATAACATCGAAGCCCTTTAGTAATGATGATTTTTAAATGTTATATGAATCCTTAGATGACTTCCTCTCTTCTAAATCATCCACTAAATTGTTTCTCCAAAAGGATGCAAGCATTGATAATCATGATAATCATTATTGTTCTTCTCCTGATATCTCTCCCATTGGTGATGAAGGTATCTTGTTGATAGAAGACACAATCATTGAAGATCATGAAAGTCTTTCTTTTCTTCCTTCTCCTCCCACTTGCAAACACATTATGACACACAATGATGAAATCATCACCCCTACCTTACCGAGTCCTCATTCATCTCCCAACACCTCCCCTAATGGTGAAAATGCTACAATAGTGAATGATCATGGAAAACACATTTGTGTGGAGGATATCAATAAGAACTATAACAATCCTACTCAAGAAGATATTCTAGGACATGAGGATGTAATTATAAATGAAAATCCACCATTTTCTTATCCTAATATCTTCTCTACCTAGGAAGACGATAGTTTAGGGTGAGAAGATATCATTGGTGAAACTCCTAATACACTTATTTCTTCATTCTTTGATGTCTCTCCCATGTGGGAAGCTCTTTTTGAACACAAAAGTCCAATCATTAGTAACCATGAAACTCTTAGTAATCCTTCTATTGATGCCTCTCCTATGAGTGATGAAGCTATCTTTCCTACTCTAATTATGACATATGATGAACATATTAGCTCTCCTACTAGGGTCAATCTTATGGCACATAATAATTATATCTTAGTAACAACCAACAACCAAACAAAGTCTAATATCCTCACTTTTGATACTCCAACAAATTCAACCCTTAATCATCACGCTGTGCAAGCCCACACTATACCCAACCTCATTCTTCGAAATCATAGTCTTTGTGATTGTCCTTTCATAGCCATCAACCCATCCAACCACCCCTCACTCAACATCCATACTATCACCAATAATTTTTCCAAGAAAGCTTTACCCTTGTTACATCCTAAATCAATACATAAATAACATTAGTTTCTGCTCCTTGCCATGTAATAGTTGTATGATCATAGTATTCTCACTATTACATGTTTCACATCCCTTGCAAGGGGCAGCATACCATCATCCACTTTAGGCTCACCTTCATCCTACACTAAGTGGGGTCAAGGGGTTTGACAACCTTATCCCTATATGTCACTTGTTGTTATCTCTTTCGACTACTCGTTAACTTTTCATGAACATATAAGAGCAAGCTTGAGATGTGAATGACATGTCTTAAGATTGAATCACATGTGACATACTTCATTTCTTTCAATGACGTAGCTTATCGAAAACATATGACTTGGCATAGGGATTTTTGGATAAGCTCTCATGTTCTTCTCTTCTACTTTAAAGAAATTTCTGACAACAATGGTGTTAGAAAATCTCTTAAAGTGGGCGGCATACAATACCATAATTCATTTGCATTCTTGGTTCCTAGTGTAGCATTGTCATTTATTTGGTGTGTTCATCACTTTATGGATGACATTGCATGTGATGTCCTTCATAAGTGTGATCTATCTCAACATATTACATTCCTCTTGGTGGCCGGATGCAATACACTGCATCCCCTAAGTTGCGAATATACTATTCTTTGATTTGTCCTCTCTTGGGGACATTAGACACAATTTTCCCTAAGTGATTGACCTTGCATGAACTGAAAAAGACTCCTTTGAACATCTTTTCACATTTTACATTTAATATTTTTACACTTTTGCATTTCTTTTTTCCACCTTACATAACACAACTTGCATAACTATGGTACCTTTGTCTTTTTTTTCATAGCATTTTTCTTTCCAGCGCCTTGTTAAATTTATCATAAGGTATAACTTTAACATGGTTGAGATGGAAACCAACCTAGTGGCATGACTTTGTTGGATCTCAGTTGTGTTTATATTTTGTCCTTGATGACAAAATCTTTGATCCTTATGATTTACTACGACACTTCTTTGGTTCTCTTTGGCTATCACAACAAGATATCTGTTATGATTCAAAGTCTTGGGATGAGATTTCTGGTTCATGTTATGATTGCTATTTCTTTAACTGACAGAGTTTGAAAGATGGTTTCTTTGTCAGGATGGTTCTCTTTGCATTTCAGGCTTATACATATCAGCATGAGTATAGTAGGGTCTCCCCGATCCACGTTGAAATGTCTGAATTTCCTATCAAATAGACATTTCAGATGTCATGGCGACTGAATCTAACTTTCAAGCTACAATTTGCAAGACTCTTCTTTGTGTTATGGCAACAATAGAAAGATCATATCGGCATATGCTAGACTGTCAGGATAAGGTCTTATCGATTTCTTTAAGTCACACCAACCCTCTTCAGATTAAGTATAACGGCATGAGTTTGGCTATTGGGCTGAGGTCATAGTGAAATCATATTGTCTCACCCATCGTTGCATAGAATGTCTTATCGGCATAAGTTACTACTTCGGCGAAATGTTATATCGAATGTGTAAAGTTACACCGACCTTGGTGGATGGATACTTTTTGGTAAGAGCTACTGATATTTGAAGGGAGGTCTTAGGGACTCCGAGTGAATGAAGTTTTTTTGTATGTCTCCAACTTTCTACAAAAGGTCTCTCCGATATTGATATGTTATAGCAACCCTCATAACATAGAAGGGTGCATCGGCGAGAGATCCATTATGTTACAGTGACATCACTTAAGGGGTTTCTCTCATAGGCTCATTGGTGTGAGATATTTTCTTCAAAATATGGTCTTATCGAATACCTTGTTTCTCACCGATAGAACAAAGATCACCATCGGTGTGAGAATGATAGTGTTTTGGTGATCTAGAGTGAGCTCAGGATGTTTCGTCAAAACAAAGGGCAGTCTATATACTGTCTCCCTGACTATGTATTGTCGTGGCGACTTGATATTGGCAAAGGACTTCGGCATAGGTAATGGATTGTCATGACGACAATGTGTATTGAATGTCTTTCAATAAAACAAAGACCTATCTTCAAGATGTCTCTCTGATATCAAAAGCTATAGTGATAGAATGATGATTTCATTTTGGTGAAAGAACCATTCTGTCTCATCAACTAGAAGAATGTTATGAACTCTCAACGTGCCATTATGTGTTCCTTCTGACTTCTCCTAACTCTGATGGATCTTGGCAAAAGTGACAACCATAAGGTTGTCTAGCAACATTAAAGTTGCCTACGACATAACGTGTCTTCGATTGAAAAGAAAGTCTCTTAGGGAAAACATTTTGAGTGTATTCTTTTGGCTAGGTATCGAACTCTAGCTTGGCCACCATCATGAATGTTTACGTTTCTGTTGCTGCTGACTGAAACAGTTTCTACAGAAGTTTATGGAAGGTTTGTTGGATGCACCTCTTTGGCTAGATGCTCGATAGTGGTTGATAGAGCCATGGGAGTTATAATTTTGTCTGAGAAATGATCTCACATGTTTCAGAAGCTGGGTGAAACGGCTCTTGTATTGGTTGGTTGTTTTACCATTATTTCTGAAGTCTGTTACTTTTCTGGCATGTATTTATAGAAGCAGAAAACTTAGTTTTATGTTTGACTATTGATGTAATTTTGAGATTATCATTCCTTGGCTATATAAAATATATGGATAAAACTCTACAATAAAATTTGTATAATATGATGTAGATATTGTGAGTTTCTTCTCTATAAGGTATTTTAGGGATTCAGTTATTGAATCTTTAAGGTATTTTGTAGATGAAAAAATAGAGAGATATGTGCTAAACTAAAAATAGAGAAATCCTCTGAATCATTACTATTGTTCAAAAAGTAAACTGAGGGGTTGGTACTCCTTGAGATAGATATCTCTAAACAATGGGTTGGTGCTCCTTAAGTGGGTGCTCAAAACAACCTATAAGGCATTGTGAATAGTTGTTTAAAAGATTAAGACTAGAAGGCATTTACGGAGTGGTTTTTATACCCCAGGAGGGTTTTCCACTCGGTAAAATATTGTGTCTCTTTGTTCTTCTGTGTTTTCTATGTTCTACTTTGTTGTTGTTGTTTCTGTTCATAGTTGAGTCATTATTTTTCTCAATTCTATTTATGAATGATTACATTCAACTCATGAATGCTTTAATTAGAATGATATTGAGATCAAATATGAGTTGTGTGTTTAAATATTTTTAAAATTAGTCAAATAGTTAAGACACTGATTCACCCCCCCTCTCAATGTCATTTTAACTCCAACAATTGGTATCATAGCATAGGGTCCTTTGTTTGGTTTAATTACCTTGGATTGATCTTGGTCTTGAAGTTTTTTTTTAATGGCACATTCTCAAGAAGCTGCCTCTATAACCAGAGCTTCGTTATTTGATGGAATAGATTATGTGTCCTGGAGAATAAGAATGGAAGCTTTTCTTGTTTCTTTTGATGTTGATGTTTGGAGCATTGTTTTAGAAGATTACAATGTACCTGCCACTATTCCCACTGATGCTGCTGAGAAAAAGAAGTATGAAACAAATGCCAGACCTAAGCATTCCATCTTGTGTGGATTAACTAAAGATGTGTTCATTAAAGTCATGCATTACAAATTTGCTCATGGAATCTGGGAAAAACTTGAAACTATATATCAAGGGAATGAGAAAGTCAAACTGTCAAAAATCATTACTCTTAAACATTAGTTTGAGGAGTTAAAAATGAAGGATGATGAAAAAGTAGCTGAATATTTCTTAAGATTTGATGAAATTGTCAATGCAATGAAAGGTCTAGGTCAAACTGTTAATGAATTTGATGTTGTCAGAAAGGTTGTTAGAACCTTACCACCTAAATTTGAATCTAAGGTTTCATCCCTAGAAGAAAAGAAACACTTTGATCAACTTACCTTAGACAACCTGCAAGGAATACTTACTGCCTATGAAATGAGAACTAGTAAAATCAATTCAACAGGAAAAGAAACTACTTTTAATACTGAAAAGAAAGAAAAAGTTGAAGTCAGTGAATCAAAGTTGTCTGATTCTAAAGAATCTCATTTTGTTAGGAGATTTAAAAAGGGATCAAGAAAATATAAGGGAAAACTTCTCTTTAAATGTTTTAACTGTGGAAAAATAGGTCACTTTGCTACAAAGTGTCCCTACGATGACCAAATCTATGACAATGAGACAACTGAAATACAACCTAAGAAGAAGGCTTTCAAACCTAAACGAAACTTCAATTTTAAAAATAAGAAAAGTCTGTTTAGTAAGGACGAATATGATATTGAGTTTGAAGACTCATCAGCTGATGAAGTTGAAACTTTGTTCATGGCTGAAATTACTCAGCAAAATGATTCTAACACTAATGATGTTGAAGAAGGTGAAGTAGATCTTGAAAGTGAATTGAAATGTGCTTTACAAGAGGTTAGAAAACTCAAAAAACAAGTTCTTGCTTAAGAACGTAAACCTGATCAAGAAATGGTCTCTCAGAAAACTCAGCTTGAAGAAGCTAAAAGAGTTGAAGTCTATCTTTGAGAGACTGTAAACTGTAAGGATCAAGAAATTCAAAAATTGGAACAAGAAGTAGTCATTCTTAGGAAGGAAATTGAAAAATATGAAAGCACTCTAAAATTGAATGAGATGCTCTGCAAACAGAAGATGTACAAAGACAAAACTAGTGTTGGTTTTGAGAAGGGTGAATGCTCAACTAACAAAGCAAAACAAAACCCTTCTTCTAAAGTCAATGGCTCAGGTTCAAATAACTCAGAATTTGGTAAGGATCATGCTAAGCTTTTTAAAAGTAATAGACCTTCATACAAAGACAATTCTTTTTTCTATGGTTATTTCTTTTTCTGCAACAAATTTGGTCATAAGGTGAGCACTTGTAGGCTTATGAATTCTAGAATACCCAGGTTTGGTCTTAGGAAACACTATGGTTTTGTTAGACAGATCAAATGTTTTAAATGCAATACTTTAGGACATTCTGTCAAACAGTGAATAACTGATCTGCAATCTAAACAACAAAAAATTAAAAAGGTTTGGAAACCTAAGACTGTTAACAACATTGAACAAACTATGTTGGTTCAAACTACTTTTCATTCCAAGAAAAAGGACTTATGGGTCCTGGACAGTGGATGTTCTAACCATATGATTGGTGAAAAGGATAAGTTTATAAAACTTGAAGATTATGTAGGTGGATATGTTAAGTTTGGTGATAATTATGGTATTCAAATTAAAGGTAGAGGTTCACTTCTTTTGAATGAAGACACTCCTATTTATAATGTGTACTATGTGGAAGGTCTTAAGCACAATCTTCTAAGTGTTAGTCAAATTTGTGATAGTGGTTATCATGTTCTTTTCACTTCTTAGGGATGTGAGATTAAGAACAAGCTTGGAAAGGCTATTGTAGCTGGAAGGAGGACAAAAGGAAATGTGTACAATATTCTTGACTCATCATGCAATGACAATAATCAAGGTATGTGTCTAATGGGAAAAATTGAAGAGAATTGGTTATGGCATAAAATATTAGGACACATAAACTTTGAAAATCTAGTTAGAATTAGTAAAAATCAGAATGTTAGAGGTTTACTTGTTCTTAGCAAGCCAAAAAATTTTGTGTGCAAAGAATGCTTAAGTGGTAAACAAACTAAAATCAGCTTCAAGTCAAAAGAACATTCTTCTTCAAAACCTTTATAGCTTGTGCATACTGATTTATGTTGACCAACTAGAACAAGGTCTATTAATGGTGAAAGGTACTTTATGTTGTTTGTGGATGATTATACTAGAATGATATGGGTCACATTTCTTAAGCACAAATCATAAGCCTTTGGAAGGTTCAAAATTTTCCAAAAAATGGTTGAAAAGGAATCTGATCTGAAACTTAAATGCCTTTGATCAAACAAATGAGGTGAGTTCACCTCTCAAGAGTTTATTGATTACTGTGAACAACATGGTATTAAAAGATAGTATGCTATAACTAAAACACCTCAAAAAAATGAGGTAGTTGAACGTAAGAATAGAACTGTAAAAGAAATGGCTAGAACCATGCTAGATGGAGCTAAGTTGTCTGATATGTATTGGAAAGAAGTTGTTCATATAGCTGCATACATTTTGAATAGAGTGCAGCTTAGGGTGAAATCTAAACACACCCCTTATGAACTTTGGTATGGAAAAACTGCCTCTGTCAAATACTTTAAGATTTTTGGAAGTAAGTGTTTTATCAAGAAAGATGATGATAACCTTGGGAGCTTTCAATCAAAGTGTGATGAGGGTATCTTTTTGGGATACTCAACTCACATCAAAGCTTATAAATGCCTTAACAAAAGCCTTAACAATATTGTTGAAGTTATTAATGTCAAATTTGATGAAAGACCACATTTGATTGCTGAATCTTTGCAGGATAATGAGGAAGAAGAAATTGAATTTGAAATAATTTCAGAAGGAGCTAAAACAACAAAGTCTGTTGCTGAATCAACAAGCCCTAAAAATGAAAAAGCAAGTCCTGAAAAGGTTGCATCAAAAGCTCCTTCGAAAACTCTAGCTATTTATCACCCCAAAGATTAGATTATTAGGGATAAATTTGTAGGAGTTCAAACTAGAAGAAAAGCTGCTGAATCTGATGAAAAGGCACAAGTTGCTTTTTGTTTAGTTACTCAGTTTGAGCCTAAAAACTTTAATGAAGCTCTCACAGACTCATGTTGGCTTAATGCTATGCAGGAAGAAATTGATTAGATTGAGAAAAATCAGACTTGGGAGTTATTCCCAAGACCAAATGACAAGAATGTCATTGGAGGCAAATGGATATATAGAAACAAGGTGAATGAAAATGGTAATGTTATTTGCAACAAAGCAAGATTTTTCTGCAAAGGCTATGCTCAACAAGAAGGTATTGATTTCGGTGAAACCTTTGCACCCATGGCTAGATTAGAATCCATCAAAATATTCTTGGCTTATTATGTTTACAAAAACTCTATTGTTTATCAAATGGATGTCAAAACTGCCTTTTTGAATGGCTATTTAGATGAAGAGGTTTATGCTGAACAGCCTAAAGGATTTATATGCAAAGATAATCCTAACCATGTCTATAGGTTGAAAAAGGCTCTCTATGGCCTAAAACAAGCACCTAGAGCTTGGTACTCTAGGCTGGACAGTCATTTAATTTCTAATGGCTTTGTTAGAGGAGGTGTAGATAGTAATCTTTATGTTAAAACTGAAGGTTCTAATATTTTAGTTGTTGAAATTTACGTTGATGATATTATCTTTGGTTGCAATAATGTCACTATGAGTAAAAAGTTCTCTTAGTTAATGGAATCTGAGTTTGAAATGTCAATGTTAGGAGAATTAAATTTATTTTTGGGTCTTCAAATCTCTCAATGTGAGATGGGAATATTTCTTTCTCAATCCAAATATGCTAGAGAGATGCTTTCAAAATTTAAAATGGATGAATGTCATCCTGTTAGCACTCCAATGGCTACTGGATGCAAACTTACTAAAATTGATGATTCTCCTAATTCAAATCAAATGGAATACAGATCAATGATCGGCAGTCTCTTATATTTAACTGCCTCTAGACCTGACATTATGCAGGTGGTTTGCACTGTTGCACATTTTCAGGCATCTCCTAAAGAATCTCATGTTACTGCTGTTAAACGGATCTTTAGATACATTCAGGGCACTCTTGATTATGGTCTTTGGTATCCTAGGAGCAATGATTTTTCTTTGATTGCTTATACTGATGCTGACTGGGCTGGTTGTTTGGATGATAGGAAAAGCACTAGTGATGTTGCATTCTTTCTTGGTGATCATTTAGTGGCATGGCATAACAAGAAACAAGTATCTATTTCTCTCTCTACTACTGAAGTAGAATACATTGCTACCACTTCATGTTGTACTCAAGTTATGTGGATGAGTCAGACTCTTTTAGATATGGGTATTGATGTCTCTAAACCTATTTCCATTCTTTGTGATAACACTAGTGTGATAAATATTTCAAAAAATCCTGTTATGCAATCTCATACGAAACATATTGCTATTAAGTTTCATTTTCTTCGAGAAAAGGTTTTGGCAAATGAAGTCTACTTACAGTTTGCTAGGTCTCAAGATTAGGTGGCTGACATTTTTACTAAGCCCTTAGTAAAAGAGCTATTTGAAAGGCTGAGACTTCAATTGGGAGTTATCTCTCAATCATTACTTCACTGAATCTCCAAGCTACTGCTTAGGGGGAGCGAGTTACATATTTTTTATTCACTTATAGCTCTCCTACATTCTTGGTTGCTGCACTACTACTTTTTTTTTGCAGCTGTTTCTCATTATGTTTTGGTTGGCTTCTCAGTTGTGTTTCATGGAAATGCATGATCTTCTCTTCTACTCTTTTTCATTGAGGAAAAAAGGGGGAGAGTCATTTGTGTTTTTCCATCAAGGACAAAGCGGGAGTTTGTTGGATCTCAGTTGTGTTTATAGTTTGTCCTTGATGACAAAATCTCTGATCCTTATGATTTACTACGACACTTATTTGGTTCTCTTTGGCTATCACAATAAGATATCTGTTATGATTCAAAGTCTTGGGATGAGATTTTTGGTTCATGTTATGATTGCTATTTCTTTAACTGACAGAGTTTGAAAGATGGTTTCTTTGTCATGATGGTTCTCTTTGCATTTCAGGCTTATACATATCGGCATGAGTATAGTAGGGTCTCCCCAATCCATGTTGAAATGTCTGAATTTCCTATCGGCAAGACATTTCAGATGTCATGGCGACTGAATCTAACTTTCAAGCTACAGTCAGCAAGACTCCTATTTATGTTATGGTGACAATAGAAAGATCATATCGGCATATGCTATACCATCGAGATAAGGTCTTATCGATTTCTTTAAGTAACACCGACCCACTTCAGATTAAGTATAACGGCATGAGTTTTGCCATCGGGCTGAGGTCATAGAGAAATCATATTGTCTCACTGATCATTGCATAGAATGTCTTATTGGCATAAGGTTACTGCTTCAGAGAAATGTTATATCGAATGTGTAAGGTTACACTGACCTTGGTGGATGGATACTTTTCGGTAAGAGCCAATGATATTTGAAGGGAGGTCTTAGCGACTCTAATTGAATGAAGTTTTTCGGGATGACTCCAACTTTCTACAAAAGGTCTCTCTGATATTGATATGTTATAGCGACCCTCATAAGATAGAAGGGTGCATCAGTGAGAGATCCATTATGTTATAGTGACATCACTCAAGGGGTTTCTCTCATATGCTCATCGGTGTGAGATATTTTCTTTAGAATATGGTCTTATCGAATACCTTGTTTCTTGCCAATAGAACAAAGATCACCATCGGTGTGAGAATGATAGTGTCTTAGCGATCTAGGGTGAGCTCGGGATGTTTCAGCAAAATAAAGGGCAGTCTATATAGTGTCTCCTCGACTATGTATTGTCATGGAAACTTGATATTGGCAAAGGCCTTCGACATAGGTAATGGATTGTCACGATGATTTAAATGTGTATCGAATGTCTTTCAGTAAAACAAAGACCTATATTCAAGATGTCTCTCCAATATCAAAAGCTATAGCGATAGAATGTTGATTTAATTTTGGTGAAAGAATTTTTTTGTCTCATCGACCAGAAGAATGTTATGAACTCTCAGCGTGACATTATGTGTTCCTTCTGACTTCTCTCGACTCTGATGGATCTTGGAAAAAGTGACAACCATAAGGTTGTCTGGCAATGTTAAAGTTGCCTATGGCATAACATGTCTTCGATTGAAAAGAAAGTCTCTTAGGGAAAATATTTTGAGTGTATTCTTTTGGCTCGGTATCGAACCCTAGCCTAGCCACCATCATGAATGTTTGCGTTTATGTTGCTACTGACTATAACGGTTTCTACAAAAGTTTATGGAATGTTTTTTTGATGCACCTCTCTGGCTGGATGCTTGACAGCGGTTGATGGAGCCATGGGAGTTACAATTTTGTCTGAGAAATGATCTCACATGTTTCAGAAGCTGGGTGAAATGGCTCTTGTGTTGGTTGGTTGTTTTTCCATTACTTCTGAAGTCTGTTACTTTTCTGGCATGTATTTATAGAAGCAGAAAACTTAGTTTTCTGTTCGACTATTGATCTAATTCTGAGATTATCATACCTTGGCTGTATAAAATATATGGATAAAACTTTGCAATAAAATTTGTATAATATGATGTAGAGATTGTGAGTTTCTTCTCTATGAGGTATTTTAGGGATTCAGTTATTGAATCTTTAAGGTATTCTATAGATGAGAAAACAGAGAGATATGTGCTTAACTGAAAATAGAGAAATCCTATGAATCATCACTATTGTTCAAAAAGTAAACTGAGGGGTTGGTACTCCTTGAGATAGATATCTCTAAACGAGGGGTTGGTGCTCCTTAAGTGGGTGCTCAAAACAGCCTATAAGGCATTGTGAATAGTTGTTTGAAAGATTAAGTTTGGAAGGCATTTAGGGAGTGGTTTTTATACCCCAGGAGGGTTTTCCACTCAGAAAAATATTGTGTCTCTTTGTTCTTCTGTGTTTTCTATGTTCTACTTTGCTGTTATTGTTTTTTTTCATAGTTGAGTCATTATTTTTCTCAATTCTATTTATGAATGATTACATTTAACTCATGAATGCTTTAATCAGAATGATATTGAGATCAAATATGAGTTGTGTGTTTAAATATTTTAAAAATCTGTCAAATAGTTGAGACACTGATTCACCCCCCCCTCTCAGTTTCATTTTAACTCCAACAGACATTTCCCCATAGCCACCTTTGTGTTTTGTGAGTGCATACCAACTAATGTATGTATCGTACCTATTTGGGATTTCTCACCCTACAGAAAACTAGTTCTATGGCCCTAGAGTGAGTATGCTTTTGGCCTTTCTCAATCGGTAGACAACTAAGAAGTTTTGTTGGCCCAGAGTGAGTACATCCTTTATACCTTGTCTTTCATTCTCTTCATTCTTGCTATTGCATGATTTTGTATCTTGGGGGATTGACTTAGGATCATGGATCTTGGGGGATTGGCCACCTTGTTTGATCTTTGTCATTCTTTGTCATTTACATATGTGTATGAAGACCTCTTTTGAATGTCTACTTTAGTGTGAGTTTGAAACAATTTCATCTTCTTACTATAGTGGGGGCTAAATGTGTCATAGAAAAATGTACCCTTTTCTTCGCATGGGATCAATTCATGATAAAATGGACTTAATGAGATCTTAATCTAGTGTTGTGTGGCATTTTATGTGTCCACACTAGGTCTTAGACCCTTGCAAATCGAATAACATGCTTTTAATGATGTCTTGTAAAGGTGTTGTAAACTCTTGTAAAGGACTTATATGCTTTTCTAGACTTAATCAACTTATTTCTCCCTAATTCAATATTATAAAATGTGTTTAATAACATTATTACATCAATCTAAAAGGTTCTTGAATTAAACTTAATGATAAACTAGTGTTGTAATGTGTCTTGCACATTCACATTGGTTTTTGTGCCTTTCTAGGCTATGTGGACCTAATTTTAATCTTGTAAAGTGTGTTTATCACACTTTCACATTGATTTATGCATCCCAAGCCCTATTTTACATTTACATCATCACTAATAGGTCCATAATAACTAGTATTGTGCATCTTGAGGCTTTAATTGATCAAATACCCAACAAAGTTGTAAATTAAACCTTATTTCCTTACTCCTTGGCTTCTGAGTTGTTTCAATGGTCCTTGTGGGACCCATTGTCCTTGCATATGTGGCGAATGAGTCCTATCTAGCCCCATTTTGACCCTTGAGAAGGAAAAAGTGAAATTTAAAGTTTAATTTCACTACATGTCGGCCTATGATGAGGTATAATTGGGATACTAAGGCACAATTGTCTATAAATAAGTTTTTTTATCCTCATTTTACATCTAACAACTCATTTTTACATCTCTCATCATTAATTCATCTTCTATCTTCTCATCCAAGTCAATCAAGTTGGGGTTTCTTCATTAGAAGTCTTCAAGTTAGCTTTATAAAGCATTCAAGGGATGAACCTTCCTCCATTGTTGCATACTTTCAAGATCATATAATAATGAAAAGGTAATCATCTCCATTTTTGTATGTTTCATTACTTTATTTCATCATTTTGGTTTAATTACCTAAAGGGGTTTGACCAAGGAAAACCCCCATATCCTAACCCTCAAAACTTTTTTCCATTTTCATGTGTTTGTGTATGCATATTTATGAAGTGGAAGGTGAGGAAAGGTGTACACATCTCATCAAATTAATTCAAGGTGTTTCAAGCTCTATTTCTAGCTTGGAGAGAGTCCATAGGTCCAGTTTTGCAAATTCAGATCCGAAGATTCAACAGAAACATAATTGCAGATCCTAAGCCATAGAATCCAATCCAATTTTTTTTGTTTTCTAGAAGAGGACTCATTTTCCATTGATGGAGAATTAGTCCCATTGCTAGGCTTTAACAATGATTTTTGAAGATTTGGATACCTAATTCCCTGAAACTAGTTTCGACACTTTCTGCCAAAAACAAGACCCATTCGCCATACTTGGTGAATCAATCCTAGTGAGAATTTATGGTTTCTTCTACAAGTATTCAGAGCCTCAATCTTGCCTCTTCTAGCTTCTAGGTTCATATCTTCAACTCGGTTATTTTCTATTTCACTTTGTTTACAGTCCTAGTCAATTTGTTTGAATACACATTATGTTTTCGAGTACTTTTGCATTAGGTTAGAATACATTCCTTAATCTATATTTTCATTAATTTCTTAGCATTTAAATACATTTTTACACACACTTCACACCCCTCTTTCCATTTCTTCTAATGTTAACAAAGTCATTTTGGCCCATTTTCCTCTCCTAGGTGAAAAACCCTAACAAGGAGCTAGAGATTTTGGGGACCCAAAATCTTTGTTACAAGGCGCAACTACTAATAAAAAGGAAAGTGTTGAGAAAATAGGGATAGACAAGGATGCAATGTTGAAGAGTAAAAATGATGATTAATTGGTGATGAATACTAAGATGGAAAAAATCAAGGGTGAAATGACCTTAAAGAATCAAAACAATTTTGAAAAGCATGGTGAAGAAAAGAGAGGGATTGAGTTTTTTCAATGGAAGGAAAAGGAGGATGCAAGATAGTCAAGCACTGTCAAGGCAGTGATGAGTAGGTCTAATATGACAAAGATGAGAGAAAAGAATAAGAGGAATGCAAATGAGTTTCCTAAGGAAAGGAAAGATTGGCCTAGCAAGGTCACAATAGGAGAGGTTTATTGTCCATTCATTAGGAAAGAGGATAAAGTGTAGTAGATGTTTGATAGAAAATAAGTTGGAATACCTAATGGAAAAAATGTCTTAGAGGTAGAGATCATCATAGGGACACTGAGTTGTCCTTTAAAAGCAAAGGAAGAAAAGGGGCAATAAGTATTGTCATAACAAAGATGAGGAGGACTGAGAACATAGTGTTATTAAGGTAAAATGGTGTACAGACAGTGATGAAAGCAAGAGATGAGGTAACCCAAGAGAAAATGGGTAAGTTCAAGAATGAAGTAGAAACAATAAGGATGAAATGGAAAGAGATTGTGTCAAGGGACATGAAAGAGTGTGAATCCATTCTAAGGCTTGAATATGTCAAGATGATAGAGGTAGAAGGTGAGGATAAAAGTTTGAAACCTGCTATAAAGAGGGTGAAGAGTGACTTGGTTGTGGGAAGACGACCTTGGGAAAAGAAACAAATTGAGAACATGATGGGTAAAGTACATTTTCCATTGATGGGACAAGTACTTAATGAACTTGGAAATATAGAGATGGTGAAAGCAAAGATTCTAGTGCAAGACAAGAAGATGGAGAGTATAGTGAGCCAAGGAGAATGTCAAAGAGTAGTGAAAGAGATTTTAGAGATTGAAGAGAAAGGGAAGTTGCAGTCACCCCAAGAGGTGAAGTTGTGAAGTTGACAATGATAGGCCAAGAGAAGGCTAAAGAAAGAGTTTTTGTGAAGTCTCCAAATAAAGTGGAGAAGAGTGATGTTGTTGTGGTAAGGACAAAGAGTTGTCCTTGAATGAAAATGTTGGTTGAGGGGAAGTTGTATTCTGCCATGACAGTGGTTCCAAGAATGGAGAACTTGAAGAAGGTTGTGAAGATAAGAGCTAAGAGGCAAAGAGTAGAGGAAATCTTGTATTACTTCCTTTTATTGATAATAATCTTGATGGGAGTCAATCCTAGGGTCAAGATGAAAGAGGAAAAACAAAGCTTGGACTATTTTTCAATGAATGAAATTGAAGAACAAAGTGGAAGTAGATGGTTGAAGTAGATGGTGATAAGTCAGAGCATGAAGGTGCATATCCAAAATGATGAGGTAAAAAGAGGAAAAATTTGCATGGACAAGTCCAAACAAAAGGTGAAGATGAAGATCAAGGTGGAGTAGTTGCAAGAACAATGAGGAGCATCAAAGAGTTATTGCAGGTCAAGAGAGGAAGACTTACAAGGGACTTGGAAAGATTTCATGGCTGGGTGAATGGTGAAGAGAACCTTGTTACTCCATTTTGTGAATTTGGTTTAGATAGGTTGTTTGAGTCAAGTTATGGTAATTTTTATTTATTTTTGAGTTTAGGTGGGGTCATGATGCCAATAATGTAATGTTGCAAAGTTGTCATTTCAAATATTGTAAAAGGTGCAAATTTGAAAGTTAGAGGGAATCCCAACAGTCATGGGTAGCTGAAAGGTAGTTCTAGATGTTTTGAGGAGTTGTTTGAGTTATAAATATGTTGGAAACTCGAAGTTAGTAGTTGTTGAAGAGTTTGGAGGAGAATATCAATCAAATATCTCGATTTCTTTGTTAATTTTTGTGTATTTCTTTGTTTCTAGCCTTTGTACAGGTCTGTATAGTAGGTTTTATCTCTAAGATGATCTAAATCTGTTGTATAATGGGTTTATTTTTTATTTGAATCCATTTTTGTGGAATTATATTAAGTTCCAAGCAACTTAGAGGTAGATTTATGAAAACTAGTCTGAACTTGCTCATACAAGGGTTTGAGTGTAATATGTTGAAATAGGTCATTCCACCTATTTTTTAGGCTATGTCTCAATGGAATGGGCCTAATGTAAGTAGGATAGGGTGTAGGAACAAGAAAATAGCATTGGTGAAGGTATTTGAAGATATTCTCAATGTTGCCCCTATTGAAACACAAAATTTAGGCCTTTAGAACAAGGCTAGAATTGAGGATATTGCTTGAGAACAAGGTAGAACTAGTTGGGAAAAGTGTGAGTATGCAGATTTTTTTGTGTTATAAGGTTTGCATAGGTAGGGAAGGTCAAATTGTAGGTTTGGGCTTGAAGCCCTAGTAGAGTAAAGAGCATTTTGGAAAGGAAAGGTGGGTTTTAGAGTGACAAAGTGGGTAAAGTTAGGGGAAAGCATAATTTTGTTGTTAATTAAGCTTGTGTAGCAGAATAAGGTATGTTGGAAGTGGTTTCAAGGTTGTGAGAGGTCTAGAGATGGGTTTTCCAATAAACCATTGTCAATTTGGAGAAAAGTGAGGGTTTCATGAAAGTGAGACATTGGAAGCAAGTATTGACTCAAATATTGGAGAATATGTGGTTTTGGAAGCATTTTTTAAGGTCTGTCTAATGATATTTTTTGTTGGTAACAAGATTTGAGGTGTCTTCCTTTGGAAAAGTGACCTAATTGGTCAAGCTGAACAACATTGAAAGCTTGTTTTTGTGATGATGGTCCAAAGAGGCCTTATATGATTTTGAGATATGTTTTGTGTAGGGTTAATGGATCCATGAAAATATGAGTGGTTGATGGATTTTTCAAAGTGGTTGAGAGATAAGACCTGAAAACAAGGTCTGGATACATACTAGGCAAGTAGGTTAGTTATTAGGAAGTTAACCCCATAGAGGGTTTGAAGTCTTCAAAGGTGATTGAAATAACTCAAAAGGTGTTGATAGGTCAAATACCTTGTTTTCATTGTATCACACTCTGAGGCAACGAAACTCCTGGCTATCTTTCGAGTGAGAAGTCCTAAAAGGTGAGAAACATACATTTTATGGCTGGTATGTACTCACATACATGCAAGTTGCTATGGGTAATCATGCCTCTAATCAGGCCTCTTGCTCAAACCATACCAAAGTTATACCTCCTAATTACTTTAATAAGGAATGGAACAAAACTAATTTTCAAGCCTCATGAGACAAGAAAACTTAGTATGCTTGGAGCTCATGAACAAAGATGATGGCTCTACAAGCATGAAAGTTGTGTTATGCAAGGTGGCCATATAAAAATAAATGAAAAATGAAAAATAGGAAATGTTCAAAGGAGTCTTGCTGATCTCATGTGAGGACTTTAACTTTGGGAACATTGTGTCTAATGTCTCCAAGAGAGTACTAATCAAAGAATAGAAGATTCACAACTTAGGGGATGCAGTGTATCACATCAAGCCACCAATAGGAATATAATATGCTAAGAGATATCATGCTCTTGAATGGAATCACGCCTAATTCCATCCAAAAAGAAGAAAACACGTCATATGAAGTAAGAAAACTAATCCAAGAACAATGAAAAAGAAAAATGAAAAATAGTAATGACGATGTATGCCCCCACTTTAAGGAAATTTATAAACACCTTTCTATGAGAAATTACTTTAAAGTAGAAAATGAAAAATGAAAACAAGAAGGAAGAAATGAGAGCCAACTTGGAAAGCCCTATTCCAAGTCATATGTTTCTGAGTGTAGTTGTGTCATGTAAGAGAAAAATAAAAGAGAGAGGGGTTTCCCCCAAAAATGAAAACACCAAACAGAAAGGATCTATGGATTTGGGATCCGTATGTTCATTGCTACATTGTTTTTAGAGAGCTCAAAACTGTCATCATTCCCCAAATACACATAGAACTAGAAGAATGACATATAGAGAGCAAAAACAAAGAATTTTTTTTTGCGTCAACATGGAAGAGACATAGGTGTCTCGATGCCTTGTGTCATCCCCAAAAGCAAAACAAAAGACAAATGAAAAGGGAAAAGGGATAGGAAAAGCAAAAGCCTTTTGCGTCAACATGGACGAGACAGAGGGTTTCTCAACACATTACGTCATTCCCAAAAGGAAAACACAAGACAAATGAAAAAGAGAAAAAGGCAAGGAAAAAGAAAGTCCTTTTGGGTCAACATGGAAGAGACATAGTGTGTCTCGACACCTTGCATCATTCCCAAGAGGAAAACACAAGAAAAATGAAAAAGATATAAAGATAAAAAGTGAAAGAGATGCATGACATAGAGAAGAATGAAGGTACAAATAGAGGAATGTCAAGCAAAACATCACGGGGGATCACATTACACACATGCAATAACAAGAAAGAAAATAAAAAAGAAATAATTCACAAGACTAGTAAGAAATATGTGAGTCAACCTATGCACAAGTCATTTTCCTCCAAATCATGTTCATTGTATACCGATGGCAAGAAACTAGCTAAAGGGACAAGAGCAAGTGTCAAACTAGAAGAAGCACCAAGTTCAACACTCTTTGTAGGATATTTGTCATTTAAGCTCATGGAAGAGGAAAATAATGTATTCAATTCATTATGCACCTCTTCGTCAATTCTAGCAACCTCGACATTGTTGTGGTTTTTGGAGTGGATAATGTCCATGGAAGAGTTCAACTCTTGTTGTGGTTTTTGGAGTGGATTGTTTTGTTTTTGGGCAAGGGTAGAATCATCATGAATTACATCAATCAAGTTTGGATCTTGATTTTCTTTGTTTAATTCTTCATGTAACTTGCAAGCAAGGGCACGACATCTATGCCTATGCTCCCAAATACCTCTATTTCTTTTGGTATTTTTTTCAAGTAGCATTTTTGTAATATTAGTTTGATCAACCATATGTTTATTTTCTTCCCTAAGGAGAGAAACAAAAGGAACCATAGGAGTTTTCTCAACCACTTTCTCTTTAATAACTTGTTTAATTCTAGTAGGTGAGATTTGATTGGTTTCATTATCTCTTGGTCATTTGAAGGATGAATTTTCTATTTTAGGTTGGTCTTGGTTGTTTGGGTCTTGTTTAGGTTCAAGCATAGTTTCATCAAGGATGGGAGGTTCAGAGGTGGATGGGGACATGCATTAGAGAGGTAGTTCAACTATTTTATTTTCTTTGAATTTTTGGTAGGATATGGAAAAGAAGTCTTCTCATGGCTTTATAGTTTCCATGGGCTCTTTCCAAAAGGAATCTAAGAAAAAATTTCCTTTGGATTAAAAAGAGTTAAATCCACTATTTTGAACAATGAATACTTCATTGTCAAAGGGAAACTTTAAGCATTTATGCACAACTTAAGTGGAAGATTTCACGGAGCAATGTCATGAGTGGCCTAGCTTCACATGAAATTGGCCCAACTGTGGGATGATGGAGAATGTGACCTCTAATGTTTTTGGTCCTATCTATAATGGTAAGGTGATCGATCCTATCGTAGGGAAGGAAAAACCATTTTGTCTCTTGATCCATGATTTTGGTTTATCATATTCAACTTGATAGAGGGGTATGTGCAAGATCATCATGGAAAAAATAGGCCCTTAAGTGGCGAAAAATTTAGAAAAATAAGAGTTAGGAAACTTGACATAAAAAATTGAATAAGTTATCTATCTTATTTCAAAAATATGTAAGAGTAGAATCTATAGCAAATTGAATGTAGTTTCTAAACTACTAGGTTTTTTTTTTTTTAAATCTATTTGGTGAAAATTTGAAATTTCAATGCAATAGTACTTAAATTTAAAGGAAAAAATAAGAAATGGGTGTATGTCTAACCACCCTAACCACAATAAAATGATAATATTTTTTATAATATTTTAGATATAAGTAGACGACTCATGTCCCGATGTGATGCATATTTTTTTATAATTTTTTTCTAGGTAAATAATTATTTATGATTTTTTTATTACAACTTTTAAAAAATATAAAACTCGTATGTTTGACAACCTTAACTTGGTCAAAACTACATGAAATTCTTCTTTTTTAATCCTATAGTATGTGAAGCATAGAATGTGATGCATGTTTCTGATTCAAAAAATGTGACACCATTTGAAAAATGTAGATGTTTTTCAATTAGCCTATCAATCAGGATTTTAGTCGTAATTCAAATAGAAAATAAATAATTATTATTTATTAAATTCAAGGTAAAGCATAATTTATATTGGTGGAAAGCTAAGAATCTCCTTTAGAAACCCTTTTTGTTTCATTAATTTTGGGTAAGAAAAAAGACATCAGCCACATACCCTACACAAACCCATCATGATCCTGCACATACCCAGAGTTCATGCAAAAGTAAAAATTCTTTGGCAGTCACATTCTCTCCACAGGTAGGATCTATTAGTATCCAATTAGTGGGATTGTCATAATACAACCAACTATGTAGAGATGACCATAAGGTGCATGTTTATTTATATCTTTAGAGCAGAAATAAATGTCAAGAGGACTCTAGTTTGACCCTTACGAGGGATGACATCTATCACCCATACTGTTTCATCTATAGGATTGACATTGATAGCATTATTTAGAACCTAATCATTATTTTCATCATCTATATTAACATTCATCACATCATTCTTTGTAGTTTGCTGGCATTGACAAATGAAATATTATGTTTGGGCATTGAGTTGGTAAAAATATGTATGTTTTGATTTAGAGGGGCAACATACCTATTTCCTTGAACACTAACACCTCCAACAGATAGACGACCAGCATCAATGAGGTCTTGCGCAAGATGTTTAAAATGCTTACAATATTCCATACCATGTTCACTTTTTTCAGTGATAGTGGCAATAAGCATTTGATTTAAAGCTCAGAGGTAAAGGCTTATTAGGGTCAAGTGTTTTGATGGGAACCAAGGTAATCATTTTTTGTTCTAAATATTGGGAAATTGTGTTATGAAGGGTATCGAGCAAGGGAGTGAAGTGTATTTTTGGATCTCCATAATGATACGGCACCATGGATTTGACAATAGCTACTTGGTTATTAACAATTTGTGTTGTTTTATAAGGGGGGTTAAATTGAAGGAACCCTTTATTTTGTTTTCTAAAAGGTTGGTAATTTTTTTTACTTCCAGGCTTGAATCTCCAAATTTGGATAGAAGTGGATTTTTTATCTTGATTGCTCACCAAATTTTCATAATCATGGAGGGCAATACACAGGCACATGAAGGATGGGAATTTCATCATGGTAAACTTTTTTTTAATATTACTTTGCAAATTTTCTATGAACATCTTTTGAAGGCCAAGGTAATCTTCGGAGTCATATGCACTTGGAAATGGTTTACAAATTCCTCAACAAGTTCATTGAATGAAAAAAATGAGTTGTTTGGTATAGAAGAGAACCATTCCAAGGCAATATCTTTGAAGGACTTAGGAAAAACATTTCCAACAATTTATCATCAAGGACAAAGTCACTACATAGTATGTGAAAATTTTAACATAATATGTAGTTGGGCCATTTTGATTTTGGTTTATGGTGAAATTTTTTATTTGAAGGGATGAAACAATTTGAAAAATTTGTGTTCTTAGGACAAGTGAATGGAATGCTTATAGGTGGTAAGGTAGGAGATATAACTTGTGATGCCACATAGGAACTAGGGATGCTAGCAAGAATACCCAAGGAAGGAATCACATTACTAACTTGTTGCATTATTGTTGTGACTTGAGGATTAGTGCAGGTAGGTATTGAGGCTATTATTGTGGGAGGATGAATTTGAATTCCTCCTTGACTTGTAACATTTCTTGTTTGAAAAGAACAACTGGTTGTTGAGAAAAGTTATTTTCTAAAGATCTCAGCTATATTTTTCACAAAGTCAAGGCCATATTCACTTTCAAGCATGTAGTGAATGTTTTCTATGGTAGGAATTGTAGTAGTTGAAATGTTTTCTAGGATTATTTGATGTTGTAAGTTTTATAAATCCACATGAATTTGAATGATTTTTTCTTGTGGGATATTGTCAGTTCTTGTGTCAACATTCATGGTGCTACTTGAAGGAAGGAATTGTTAAAGATGGTGTACATGCCTAAGTGTACTATTGTCAATACTAGGAGTAGAAGATCTAGACAACTGAAGATCCACAATGATTGTGATATCATGGGATGACATGAGTCTCAAACTTTGTGTCACTATATAGTATTAGCAATAGGACACCAAACACTCATACAAAGGCTACTAAATGCAAGGTGAATGCAAATGCAATGTAAGCTAAAAATAATGAAATCCTTATAACTGAAATTCTAGAAACTGAAATAGAAAAGGAAAAAAAGTAAACAAAAACCTAAAAAATGAAGTTTAAATGTAGGAAAATGCAGTGAAAAATATGTAGAGGGATAGATTCACCCAAGGTGGTGAATGAGTCCCAGTGATGATTTTTTTGAAAAATTTCAAAATTTTTGAATTAAATTTTATGCTGTTTATGTTTTTTGATGCAAATCTAAGATGTAAATGATGAGTTTGATTAATTTTCAATGAAATTAAATGAAAAAATGAAATCTAAATGACCTTTTCACTCAAGAAAAAATTGAAACCCTAGAATGCAAATTAACTGATTCGTAAAAACCTAATGCAATGTTAATGCAAGCTAAATCTAGGATGTAAATGGACTCCAAATCAAAATTATGATCTTCTATATGTAGGTTCACCAAAATGAAATGGAGGAAAACTATAGGCTCTCTTTCACCTTTAGGGTTTAGGACCTTAAAGGAGAGAGACAATCTCCACGCACTTCACTCAAGAACAAACCCTTGATATTTCAATGCAAAGGAGATCAAAATCTTGCAAAGGGATTGTCCTAAAGGCTAAATGAAATCTATTGAGAGGTTCGCAACAATGTTTATACTTGGGAAAGACAACATAATGCAAAATGAAATGTAAAGCCCTAATTGAATGCAAGGTAACACTAAATGACGTAGAAAAGAAAATGAAACAAAATAGAAAATTGAAGATAGGAAGGTGTGCACTTGGGAAACTGGAGATGGCTGGATGGAGGTCTAGAATGCTAGAAATTGTACTATTGTAGTTGAATGGGACTCATTTTCCAAGCTAGGTGAATCAGTCCAATTTTTTGGAAAATGCACTGGAGTAGGTTTCAGCCAAAAGGGTATCCAAATATGTGAAAATCTCTATTAGGCCCATACAATGGAGCTCATTTTCCACTAATGGTGAATCAATCCACTTCTATTTTTTTGAAAGTTCAGGACCAGATTTTATTCCTCTCAGTCTACTCTGCTCTTTTTGACTTATTTTCAAATCTGAAACTTTAAATTGCCACCTGTAGGCCTTCTCCAAGCTTCTCCAAGGCTTGATGACAACTTTAGGGATTTGACAACTTTTCTCCAACTTTTCTGCTTGACAAATCTACAACTTAGCTATGTAAATCACACACAAAAAGAGTGAAAAATGTTGTGGGGTTAGTGAATAGGGGTTTTCCTTGTTCAAACCCCTTGTTGGTAATTAAACCTTGAAATGAAAGAAAATATGAATGGAGAATGATGAATGAACAAATAGTAATGTTGCAACTCACCAAAACCTAGCAATAAGGTGTTGCAATTATGATTGAAATGGTTGCAATGGATTTAGTTCATAACTCTTGCTTGGACGATGTTGATATTACCAAAAACACTTTCTTGGATCATGAAATCTACATCACAATTGTTCGCACCACAACAAAAATGAAGAATGTAATATTTGACATGATGATTAGCACTTGAAGAATGCTCTAAAATACTTTATAATCTTCCCTTGAAGATTCTTGAATTCTCTTGTGAATGCCCAAATTCTCTTGTGAACTCTCTTGAGTGCTAGATATTGAATATGAGTGAAAGAACCTTGTATTTATACTTAATTATGCAAGAATTCTTGAATTTACAACACTACAAGATGACATCAAATATAGGAGATTAAAATCTTGCCAGAATTTTGAATTAAATTTGAATTTGGGCCACATGGGACTCATTTTTCCCAAGGTGGTGAAGTAGTTCCATCAGACATAATGTATGGGACCAAAAATGAAAATTTCATAGAAATGTGTGAAAATCGGTATGGGGCAAAAAGATCCAGGTGCGACTCATTCACCCAAGGTGGTGAATGAGTCCTAGACACTAAATCTAGGCCACACAAGCTAGGAAGACCTGAATTAAAGCATAAGAAATCCCAATTATTAATGAAAATCCTAGAGAAATGTGCAAGTGTGTTATACCACTCCAAATAAGGATAGAATAAGGTTGATTTTGATTAAAATTATGTTTATTATTCTTAGTTAATTGATAAAACCCTAGAAAAGTGTGAAAGTGTGTTACAACACTTCACAACACTTTATCAAGGCACCATTAAGTTCCATTAGTTCACAAGGGCCCAAAACCTAATTCAAATGTGTCATCCACATTGCAAAACTAAATCAAGGAAAAATTAAGAAAAAATCCACAAGGAGGACCCAAATGAGTGTGAAAATGTCAAGGGATCCATTTAACTACACTAAATTTATCCCCCACTTTAGTGGGAGGATGAACTTGCTTCAAATTCACACTAAAGTAGACAAAAATGCACCGAGGGAGGTTCAAATGTACCAATGCTAGCAAGATGAGACAAAAATGATCAAGAGGGGTGATCAAGACCCCAAGATGAAGATATCATGACGAACCAACATAAGCATAAAGGAACACACATGAGAATGGTATAAATAACAATAACAAGGCACAATCATACACTACCAAAGATGAAGAAAACAAAAGGTGAAATAAAAGATTTGGATCAAGCTTTGATCATTTTTCCATCATGATGTGGATTAGATCAAAGTTGTTTTTTTTTTTAAAACACATACTCAATCTAATGCGATGGAAGTCCATGTTCTCTTCCAGGTGAGAAGTCCTAAAAGGTGAGAAACATACACTTGTGGCTAGTATGTATTCACGCACACACAAGTGGCTATGGGGAAAGTCATGCCTCAGATAGGGCTTCTTCCTCAAACCATACCAAAGTTATACCTCTTGATAAATTTAATAAGGCACCACACAAATATGATTTTTGAGCTTCATGAAAGAATAAAAACATTGTATGCTTGGAGCTCATGAAAAATAGGATGGCTCTACAGGCATGCAAGCTATGTTATGAAAGGTGGCCATATAACAAAAAATGCAAAATGTAAAATAGGAAATGTTCAAAGGAGTCTTGATTAATTCATTAAAGCTCTTTAACTTAGGGAACAATGTTCCTAATGTCTCCAATAGAGTACGAATCAAAGAATAGAAGATTCACAACTTAGGGGATGCAGTGTATCACATCAAACCACCAAGATGATTATAATATGCTAAGAGAGATCGCACTCTTGAAGTACATCACACCCAATGCCATCCACAAAGTGTAAAACACATTGTATGAAGTATGAAAACTTTACCAAGAACCATGAAAAAATAAATTAAAAGAATAATGCCAATGTATGCCGTCACTTTAAGGAAATTTCTAAACACCATGCTGTGAGAAATTACTTTAAAGTAGAAAATGAAAAATGAAAACAAGAAGGAAGACATGAGAGCCAACTTGGAAAGCCCTATGCTAATTCATATGTTTTTGAGTATAGCTGCGTCATGTAAGAGAAAAAGAAAAGAGAGATGGGTTGCTCCCCAAAATGAAAACACCAAACACATAATAGAGAGCTCAGAACTGTCATCATCTCCCAAATACACATAGAACTAGAAGAATGGCATAAAGAGAGAAAAAACAATGAAAAACCTTTTGGGTCAAAATGGAAGATACATAGGGTGTGTCGATGCCTTGTGTCATCCCCAAAAGGAAAACACAAGACCAATGAAAATGAGAAAAAGGCAAGGAAAAACAAAATCCTTTTCGGTCAATATGGAAGAGACATAGGGTGTCTCAACACATTATGTCATCCCCAAAAGAAAAGCACAAGATAAATAAAAAAGAGAAAAAGGAAAGGAAAAAGAAAGTCCTTTTGAGTCAACATGGAAGAGACATAGGGTGTCTTGACACCTTGCATAATTCCCAAAAGGAAAACATAAGACAAATGAAAAATATATGAAGACAAAAAGTGAAAGAGATACACAACATAAAGAAGAATGAAGGTACAAATAGATGAATTTCACAAAGAGATAGAAAACATCAAACCAAACATCACAGGGATCACATTATGCACATGCAATCACAAGAAAGAAAATAAAAAAGAAACAATGCAAAAGACTAGTAAGACAAATACGAGTCAACCTATGTGCAAGTCATCTACCTCCCAATCATGTTTTTTGTATACCAAAAGTGGGAAACTAGCCAAATGGACAAGAGTAAGTTTTGAACTAGGAGAAGCACCAAGTTCAACACTCTTTCTAGGAGATTTGTTGTTTAATCTCATGGAAGAGGAAAATAATGTATTCAATTCATTATGCACCTCTTTGTCAATTCTAGCAACCTCAACATCGTCATCCAAATTAATCACAAGAGGTCAAAGGATAATGTCCATGGAAGAGTTCAACTCTTGCTGTGGTTTTTGTATTGGATTGTTTTGTTTTGGGGTATGGGTAGAATCATCATGAATTGGTTCAATCAAGTTTGGATCTTGATTTTATTTGTTTAATTCTTTGTGTAGCCTATGAGCAAGGGCATAACGTTTATGCCTACACTCCCTAGCACATCTGTTTCTTTTGATTTTTCTTTCAATTTGCATTTGTGTTATAGTAGGTTGATCAACCATAGGTTTCTTTTCATCCCTAAGGGGAGGAACGGAAGGAACCATAGGAGGTTGTTCAACCGCTTTCTTTTTGAAAACTTGTCTTATTCTAGGAGGTGTGATGGGATTGCTTTCATTATCTCTTGGTCATTTGTAGGATGAATTTTCTATTCTATGTTGGTCTTTGTTGTTTAGGTATTGTTTAGGTTCAAGCATAGTTTCATCAAGGATGGGAGGTTTGGTGGTGGATGGGGATATGTTTTGGAGAGGTAGTTCGGCTATTTTCTTTTCTTTGAATTTTTCTTAGGATATGAAAAAGAATTCTTCTCGTGGCTTTATAGGTTCCATGGGCTTAGGGCAAAAGGAATCTAAGGAAAATTTGCCTTTGGATGACAAAGGGTTAAAGCCAGTATGTTAAACATTGAATACTTCATTGTCAAACGAAAACTTTAAGAATTTTTGCACAACTAAAGGGATGACTTTCACGTAGCAAAGTCATGGGTGGCCTAGCTTCACATGAAATTGGTTCGACTGTAGGATGATGGAGAATGTGACATCTAATATTTTTGGTCCTATCTTTAATTGTAATTTGATTGATCCTATCATAGGGTAAGAAAAACCATTGTGTCTCTTTATCCATGCTTTTGGTTTTTCATATTCATCTTGATAGAGTTCATGCAAAAGTAGAATTTCTTCGGTGATCACATTCCTTCCATAGGCGGGATCTATTAGTATCCCATTAGTGGGCTTGTCATAGATAGTGTCAGCAATTTAGAAAGGACCATTAGCTGTATGTTTAATTATATATTTAGAGGAGAAAGAAAATTCAAGAGGACTCTTAGTTCAACCCTTACAAGGGATGACATCTATCACCCCTACCATTTCAACTATAGGATTGAAATTCATATCATTCTTTGTAGTTTCATTGGCTTTGATAAATGAAATATTATGTTTGGGAATTGGGTTGGTAAAAATATGTAAGTTTTGATTCAAAGGAGCAATAGACCTATTTCCTTGATCACTAACACCTCCAATGGATAAACGAACAGAATCAATGAGGTCTTGCAAAAGATGTTTAAGATGCTTGCAATGTTTCATGTCATGTTCATTTTTTCAGTGATAGTGGAAATAAGCATTTGATTAAAAGCTTGGAGGTAAAGGCTTATTAGTGTTATGTGCTTTCATGAGAGGTAAGGTAATCATTTTTTGTTCTAAAAGTTGTGACATTGTGTTATTAAGGGTATCGGGCGAGGGAGTGAATTATCTTTTCTGATCTCCATAATGAAAGGGAACCATGGCTTTGATAGTAGCTACTTGGTTATTGACAATTTGAGTTGTTTTTTTAGGGGGGTTAAATTGAAGGAACCCTTTATTTTGTTTTCTAAAAGGATGGGAATTTTTTTGGTTTACAGGCTCGAATCTCTTAATTCGGCTAGAAGTAGACATTGTATTTCGACTACTAACAAAATTTTGATAATCAAGGAGGGTAGTACATAGGTGCATGCAGGATGGGAATTTCATCATTGTAAGCTTGTCTTGAATCTTACTTTGCAAATTTTCTATGAACATATTTTGAAGGTGTGGGTAGAGGACCTTGACATCGATTGGGAATAAATTGATTGATAGCATGAGATAAAATCAGTTATCTTTTCTTCCTTTTTTTTCTTGCATCTCATCAAATCGGCCAAGGTCATATTGGGAGTCATATGCACTTGGAAATGGTATACAAATACCTCAACAAGTCCATTGAATGAACGAATTGAGTTGTTTGGTAAAGAAGAGAACCATTCCAAGGTGGTATCTTTCAAGGACCTAGAAAAAACATTTCCAGTAGTTTATCATCATGGAAAAAGTCACTACATAGGGAAGTATAGGAATTAACATGGTTAGAAGGATCTCCCTTTCCTCCATATTTCTCAAATCTTGGTACCTCTACATCTTTTGGAATCGGTGTTCATAATATCTTCAAGGAAAATGATTTTATTTTGACATAATATGTAGGTGGGCCATTTTGATTTTGGTTTTGGTGGAAATTTGTTTTTAAAGGGATGAAACATTTTGGAAAAGTTGTGTTATGAGAGCATTATTACTTGTGTTATGAGATGGAAGTGAAAGTGGTGATGGAGTGTATGTGTTCATAGGACAAGTGAATGGAATGCTTATAGGTGGTAAGGTAGGAGATATAACTTGTGATGCCACATAGGAACTAGGGATGCTAGTAAGAATACCCAAGGAAGGAATCACATTACTAAGTTGTTACATTATTTTTGTGACTTGAGGATTGGTGTAGGTAGGTATTGAGGCTATTGTTGTGGGAGGAGGAATTTGGGTTCCTCCTTGACTCGTAACATTGCATGTTGGAAAAGAACTACTGGTGGTTGAGGGAATATGTTTTTCACAAAGTCAAGGCCATCTTCACTTTCAAGCATGTGGTGAATGTTTTCTATGGTAGGAATTATAGTAGTTGAAATGTTTTATAGGCTTATTTGATGTTGTAATTTTGCTAAATCGTTATTAATTTTAATGATATTTTCTTGTGGGATATTGTCAGCTCTTGTGTCAACATTCATGGTGCTACTTGAAGGCAAGGAATTGTTAAAGATTTTTCTCATGCCTAGTGTTCTAGTGTCAATACTAGGAGTGGAATATCTAGACAACAAAATATCCACAACAATTTTTCTATCACATGATGACATGAGTCTCAAACTTTTTCTCACTATAGTATTAACAATAGGACACCAAAAAATCATACAAAGGCTACTAAATGCAAGGTTGATGCAAATGCAATGTGAGCTAAGAACAATGAAATCATTATAACTAAAATTATAGAAACTGAAACAAAAAAGCAGTAACAACAAACAAAAACTCATAAAATGAAGTTTAAAATTTATTTTTTGTGCTACTATTTTCTGCTTTTAGTTCTCTGTTAGAGTTTGTAGAATTATTGTTTCTTTTGTTTAAAGTATATTTGTTCAATCTTCCATCATGGATATGTTCTTTGGAAAGATTTGGATGTCCTTGAAATCTTTGATAGATGTGTCAAGTTGTGCCTTTGGTAATGACCCTAATGAAATTGAACTGGTGCATGCTCACAACTCCTAATGCATGTCCTCACAATGTTGACATCATTGGAGAAGGTAATGAAAACATGAATAAGTTCTTAAATGATTTTCTCAATAACCTTGAAGCCAATGCATCCTTTTATCCATCCATGAAACAAGCAAATTCCCCTACAATACCACCTCTTGAGTTGTTTGGTTACTTACATCCCGAAACTGAGACAAAAGTTGAACCTAAGTTCCCTACAATAGGTGAACCTAGTTCCTCTAAGCAAGAAAATACTCAACCATTTTATGCTAACAAAGTAACAAACACTCCAATCAAACTAGAAGAAACATATGGAAAGGGCTTAAAAATCTTAAATAAACAAGCATGCAATACAACAAGTGAACATAACATTCACCAAGTCCGAGAAAAACTATCAACTAATGAAAACACAATAGGGTTAGGATATCAAGATCCCCATCGCAATATACAACCTCCTCAGGAATACCTAAGACTTCATAGTGATGGTATGGTGATCTTTGATTTTTCCCCTGATATGAATTTCCTTGTTCCTAAAGAACAAACAATGATTTAGAACAATGACAACAATGATAGGAACACACTAGGTCCTCTTCCTCAACCTTCAACTAGAGATATTGTTGAATCTAGCAAGTGCAAAAGGCCTTAAAAGTTACAAAAACAAAATTTTCCTTGTCTGCCACCTAAAAGTGAAAGGAAATTACAATTTCTTTTGAACAAAGAACTAATAAAATTACCACCAATAAAAGACATACTAGTGTTATATCCTAAAGATGCAAAAGTTCCACATTGTTGATACCATTGAACTCTCAGACATAGTATCGATGACTATCATGCATTCAAGTTAGTATTACAAAACTTTCACTTTGATAGCAATGATTTCCATCAAGTGATTGCATAACCTATCATTTTTTGCCTCTCTTTTCATGTAATAGTTTTAGAATATTATATTCTCACTATTATATGATCCTTCTTATCACCTACCTCAGATCATTCTCATCTTGCACTCAGTGGTGGCAAGAAGAAGATAGCCTTGTCCTAGTAATGCATTTGTTGGTGTCCCCTAGGTTTGATATCTACCTTCCACTTATACAAATTGAGATATGGGAGGTAGATGGCCTACCTTAGGTTGACTCATCTGTGCCTTACTAGAAGTTTGCATTATTTATTTTTTTGTGATTGCATGTGTAATGTGATCCTACGTGATGTTCTATTTTTTGCTTCTCTCTCTATGTGAAATCCTCTAGTTTTACCTTCATTATTGTATATGTCATAAGCTTTGTATTGATCTTTACTTTCATTCTCATTTTTTTCTTATGTTTTCCTTTTGGGGATGATGCAAGATGTCAAGACACCCTATGTCTCTTGCATGTTGACCCAAAAGGTTTTTCTTTGTTTTCACTCTCTTTGTGTCATTTCTAGTTCTATGTGTATTTGGGGAATGATGATAGTTTCAAGCTCTCTAATATCATTTCAGCAAAGACATATACTAACCCTGAATCCATACATCCCTTATGTGTTCTAGGGGGAAACCCCTCTTTTCCTTTTCCTTTCCATGTTTTAGCTACTTTAAAGTAATTGCTCACAACATGGTGTAAGCAATTTCTTTAAAGTAGGGGCATACATTGGAATTATTTTTGGCATGATTTCACATGTATTTGCTTTCATGTTCCTTGTGCAATTTTCTTTCTTCCTGCAATGCATCCTTTTCTTTGTGGTCTCATCAAGTTTTATTTCTTTCGAGAGTGTGATATTTCCTTGTCCTCTCTTGGAAACATTAGGTATAATGCTCTCTAGGATGATACCTTACACTTTTCCTCTCTTGGAAACAAGATGAGACCCTTGTGCTTGTCCTCTCTTGGAAACATTAGGTACAATTTTCCCTAGGATGAGACCTTGTATTTATCGTCTCTTGGAGACATTGAGCACAATGTCCCATAAGATTAATACCTCACATGAAATAATAAAAATCCCTTTGAACATCCCTCATTATTTATGTATTTTCCTTTTGTGCCTTATTAAAGTCATAGAGGTATGGCTTTGATATGGTTCCTCTAGGGCTCACCTAGTGAACAACTAGCTTCACTAGCCCTTGTGAGCATGTATTTTCTCTTTGTCTTTATTAAAGTCATGGGGGTATGACTTTGATATGGACCTCTTGGGGCTCACCTAGTGAACAACTAGCTTCACTAGCCCTTGTGGGCATGTAATTTCTTTTTGTCCTTATCATAGTCATGGGGTATGACTTTGATATGGACCTCTTGGGGCTCACCTAGTGGACACCTAGCTTCACTAGCCCTTGTGAGCATGCGTTTTGTTTGCATAATGGATAGTGAATTCCACTTGTAAACCTTTTTTGGACAAACAACATAGAACCAATCCACAACATGTTGGATGACTAGTCAAAGCTTTATCCATTGTATTTTTCCTTTTTGTTTTCCATTTTTCCTTTTTTTTCTTTAATCTGGTGTATGTTTGCGATCTGGTTATGGCTTCATATATAATCTAAAAGTGTGTTCATTTATGCTTATGTTGTTTACCATAGGATCTTGATCCTAGGGGCTCGACCACCCTCTTTGGTTATTGTCATCCTATCTCACTAGCATTTGTACATTTAAACCCCTCCTTATTGCATGGTTAGCTACTTTAGTATGAATTTGAAGCAAGTTCATCCTCTCACTAAAGTGGGGGATAAATTTAGTGTATAAAAATGCATACCCTTTAATTTTCACACTTTTTTGGGCCTGCATTGCTTTATTTATCCCTATTTATGTCTTAATTGGTCCTATTTTGCATCCACAAGCTCTATGAATTATATATTTTTCTGGCTAATCTTGACATTCTCCACTGGATAAATGATAATTTAATCATTTTGTCTGAATGTCCCTATTTTTTTTATTAGGACTAAAATGCCACCTAGGGCATATTTTTCCCCCAAAGGTCTTGGGACCCTAATTTTGAGAGCACCTAAATAGGTCCCTTTTTGGAATTTGTGCCTTGAGTTTCATGCCTCAAGACTCAGATGCCACCTAGGGTGTCTTAGTCCCCCTTGAGGTATTTTTGGGATTTAATTTCAAATTTTGGTAGGATTTAGCCTCCTTTAATTAATGAATTCATATATCAGCTTGGTGTGGTGTAATTTTAGGATACTAAGCATAGATAAGTATAAATACAAGGTTCCTTCTCTCATTTTCTCCTAACAAGCAATCTAATAGTCCAAGCATTCAAGTATTCAAGAGAATTCAAGAGAAATTTGTCAAGCATTTGGAGCCATCACCAAGTGGACCATAGATTCTTGGCACCTACTTACTTTCTATCTCTCATAGGGTTTTTCACCTAGAAGGACAAAAGTGGGCCAAAAATGCTTATGTTCTCATTGGAAGAAATGGAAAATGGGGTGTGATGTCTAGATGTATTTAAATGATAAAAACCTTATGAAAATGAAAACTAAGGAATGTAATTTTAATCAATGCAAAAGTGTTGGAAAACACAATATGTATTCAAACTATTTGACTAGAAATGTAAACAAGCTGTAACAAAAAGTAACCCAATTGGAGATATGTACCTAGAAGTTGGAAGAGGGTGGAATAAGGCTCTAAACACTTGCAAAAGACACCAAAAATTCTCACTAGGACTGATTCACCATTCTGGGCGAATGAGTCCTATCTGTGCTAGAAAGTGTCGCAACCAGCTTTGGCAAATGGGTATCCAAATCTATAGAAATCATTGTTCAAGCATGGAAATAGGACTGATTTTACATTAATGGTGAATGTGTCCTCTTTTTGAAAATAGAGAATTCTAGACATGATTCTATGGCTTATGATTTTCAATTTTGTTTCTGAAGATTCCCTGGATCTGAATTTGCAAAACTCAACCTCCAGACTCTCTCCAAGTTTGAGATAGGGCATGAGAAACCTTGAATGAATTTGATGGGACATGGACACCTTTTCTCACATTTCCATTTGATAAATCTGCATACAGAAATATATGCTAAGGGGAAAAAGTGTTGAGGGTTAGGATATAGGGGTTTTTCCTTGGTCAAACCCCAGTTTGGTAATCAAACCCTTGAAATAGAAATAGAAGTGAAATGGAAAGAGAATGATGAATACACAACATGAAAATGTAAATCCTCACCAAACCCTTTGTTGGGGAAATATAAAGTGATGTCAATGGATGCTCCAAGAAGTTTGATTTATCCTTGATTTCATGATGTAAATGCTTGAATTAGTGAATGAATGATTTCATGTTGATGGGTAAATGCAATTGGGGTTGAAATGAGGTGAAAACACTTATTTATGCAATCTTGTGACATAGTAACCCTTGATACCACATCATAGGTTGACATCAAGTGATTTTGAATAAAAACCCAAAAGGAATTTTAAAATATTTTGAATTTGGAGCCAAGGAGGACTCATTCGCCACCAATGGTGAATGGGTCCCACCTTAATGTTGTTTCTGAGGTCTAAATTCAAGAATACACTTAATTAAGACTTGTAAGGGAATAAAGAGGTTAAATAAGTCATAAGAAAGGTGTAAATAGTGAAAATGTGCCTAGAGAAGCATGAAATCTTGTTACAATACTTTACAACACTTCAAAATAGGACTTGATTAGTGACGAAAAGGTGATTTTTAGGTGAATTCGAATAAATAGAGTCTAGAAGAATGTAGAAATTCCTTAAAACACTTCACAACACCTTCAAAAGACATTATATTTGAATTTTAGTATAGAAATATACATGTTAAAGCCATGTCACAACATAAAATCAGAGCAAAATAGATCAAATACCATGAAGAAAGACCTAAAAGACCATGAAAATGACAAGGGGTCATTTTTCTACGAAACATTTAGCCCCCACTTTAGTGAGAGGATGAACTTTCTTCAAACTCACACTAAAGTAGCCATGAACATCGAGAGGAGGGTTCAAATGTACTTACGTTAGCAAGATGAAATGACAACAATCAAGAGGGATGATCAAGCCCCCAAGATGAAGATCACATGGAAAACTAGACATAAGAACAAAGGAATGCACAAGTGTTGAAATGAATCAAATGAAGCTTCGATCATCTATC
Source organism: Sequoia sempervirens (assembly GCA_007258455.2). Lineage (NCBI taxonomy): Eukaryota > Viridiplantae > Streptophyta > Pinopsida > Cupressales > Cupressaceae > Sequoia > Sequoia sempervirens. Next base: position 341,420,791 of record VDFB02075321.1, on the reverse strand, counting down.
CAACTAGTTGTGGAATAGATCTAGGCTAATTGTTTGAAAAAGAGAATGTATACTCACTCTAAGGCGACAAAACACAAGATGGTCTGCTAGGTGTGAAAGACCAACAATACTCACTCTAGGACCACATAACTTTTGGTTGTCCACAAGGTGAGAAAGTCCAAATGTACTCACTTTGGGGCCATGAAAATTCTAGTTGTCTGTGGGGTGAGAAGGCCCAAAAGGTAAGACACATACGCTAGTTGGTATGTACTCACAAACAAAAAGGTGGCTATGGGGAAAAGTCATGCTAGTAGTTGTGCTTCCCACTCAACCATATTAAAGTTATACCTAATGATGAATTTAATAAGGCACCACAAATTAAAATGTCATGAACAAAAAGATAGGTACCACAGGCATGCAAGTTGTGTTATGCAAGGTTGAAAAAATGCAGTGTAAAATACCAAAAATGTAAAGTGTAAAAATGTAAAGATGTTAAATGTAAAATGTTCAAAGGAGTCTTGTTCAGTTCATGTAAGGTCAGTCACCTAGGGAACATTGTGTCTAATGTCTCCAAGAGAGCACCAATCAAAGAATAGTATATTCACAACTTAGGGGATTCGGTGTGTCTCATTAGGCCACCAAGAGGAATGTAATATGCTGATATAGATCACACTTATGAAAGACATCACACCCAATGTCATCCAAAAAGTGATGAATGCATCATATAAATGGCAAGGCTACACTAGGAACCAAGAATGAAAATGAAATAATGGTAATGCATGCCCCCCACTTCAAAGGAATTACTACACATCATTCTATGAGAAATTACTTTAAAGTAGAAAGAGAAATGAAAAAAGAAAACAAGAAATGAGAGCCAACTTGGAAATATCTATGCCAAGTCATATGTTTCAATAAGTTGTGTCATATAGAAAGGTAGTATGTCACATGCGATTCAATCTTAAGGAAAGTCGTCCACATCTTAAGTTTGCTCTCATATGTTCATGAAAAGTTAAAGAGTAGTCGAAAGAGACAATGAAAAGTGGCATCTAGGGGATAAGGTTGTCTAACCCTTTGGCCCCACTTAGTGCAGGACAAGGGTAAGCCTAAAGTGGATGATGGTATGCTACCCCTTGCAAGGGATGTGAAACATGTAATAGTGAGAACTCTATGATCCTACAAATATTACATGGCAAGGAGTAGAAAATAATGTTATTTATGTACTGATTTAGGATGTAACAAGGTCAAAGGTTTCTTGGAAAAAAGGTTGGTGATAGTATGGATGCTGAGTGAAGGTTTGTTGGATGGGTTGATGGCTATGACAGGACAATTATGAAGAATATGATTTGGAAAAATGAGGTTAGATATAGTGTGAGCTTGCATAGGATGACGATTAAGGGTTGAATTTTTTTGGTTGTCAGTTGTCACTAAGATGTCATTCTTATGTGACATAATATTGACCCTAGGAGAAGAGCTAATATGTTCATCACATGTCATAATTGGATTTGGAAAGAGAGCTTCATTTCTCATAGGAGAGGCATCAAGAGAAGGATAACTAGGAGTTTCATGGTTACCAATGATGGGATCAAGGAAGGGAGAAATAAGTTGTTCATGAGTTTCACTACCGATATCTTCTAACACTAAACTATCTTCATCATGTTTAGAGAAGATAGTAGGAGAAGAAAAAGGTGGATTGTCATGATTATCTACATCAACATGTCCTATAATGTCTTCTAGAGTGGGAAAGTAGGATTTTCATACCTCTCAATCATATCCTCCACATGAATGTGTTTGTTATGATTGTTCAAGATTGTATCCATATTCACTAAAGGATTATCACAAGTAGGGGAGGTATGGGGAGATGAAAGGGTACTTGATACTTGGTAGTGGAAATGATTTCAGATTTGTGTGTTATAATGTAGTTGCAAGGGGGAGGAGAAGGAAGAAAAGCAAGGCTTTCATGATCTTCAATGATTGTGTCTTCTTTTATCAAGATATCTTCATCACCAATGGGAGAGATATTAGGAGAAAAAGAATTATGATTATCATGATTATCGATGCATGCATTCTTTTGGGGAAAAGCTTTAGTTGATGGTTTAGAAGAGATAAAGTCATCTAGGGCTTCATCTAACATGTCTAAATCATCACTACTAAAAGGTTTGTGGGATAAATTGGCATTAATTGGTTTATGTTTGTCATCACAAGCCTTAGTGGATGGACTTGGAGAGAGAAACCCTTTTAGGGTTTCATCTAACCTATCCAAGTCATCACTAATAAGAGGTTTGGATGATATGGTTTTTTGAAATTGAGTCATTTTGTGAATTAGATCATTGGATGTAGTTTTGTTTTTTTTTTTTGTTGCTAATGAGTCTGATCTAAATGAACTAGGAACTAATGTTGAAAATGAAAATTGCAAAAGTCTAAGTGCCATGAGTGTAAACAATGCTAATGTATAATGATTTAAATGTAGGAGAATCTATGCAAACTTAAAATTAAATTGAAAGACATAGGATGAAATGTAACTTTTCAGATTTCAAACAAAGTAATTGACTTATGACACTATGCAATAATCTGAAAATGAAATGTTGTAAATGCACAATTTGAATTTGAACAATGCCTATATTAAGTGAGCTAATTTATGCTAAATATCATGAAATACATACTACAGAAACTCAACCGACTAATATAGGTAGGTTAAGGCACCAAACAAGAGTCTAAAAATAGATTTCTAAGTTCTGTAAAATGTTGTTTTAGGGGTCTAAAGGGACTAATTCGCCCAGGGTGGCGAATGAGTCCCAGTATGGACTTTTTTAGATTTCTCAGAAAGTTTGGACTGATGTTTATGGTTTCAGAATGCTAAGAGGTAGGCCTAAGTGAAAAAAGCAGAATTTCAGAAAATTTTCATGAAATGAAATGCCAAAACTGCAATCTAAATGCACCTTTTAGGAATGCAAAATTTAACACCTAGCATGCAAATGAATCATGCAAACCATAATGAAAGCTAGATCTATGGTTTTGAAAGGACTCCAACTTGGATAAGAAAGCATTCAAAAATAAGTTTCACCAAAATGGACCATAGATTTTTGGCACCTACTTGCTTTCTATCTCTCCTAGGGTTTTTCACCTAGAAGGAGAAAGGTGGGCCAGAAATGCTTATGTTATCATTAGAAGAAATGAAAAATGGGGTGTGAACTATGGATGTATTTAAATGATATAAACCTAATGAAAATTCAAACTAAGGAATGTAATTTTAATCTAATGTAAAATTGTTGGAAAACACAATGTGTATTCAAATTATTTGACTAGAAATGTAAACAAACTGAACAGAAAGTAAGCCAATTGGAGATATGTACTTGGAAGTTGGAAGAGGGTGGAATGAGGCTCTGAATACTTGCAGAAGACACCAAAAATTCTCACTAGGACTGATTATCCATTTTGGGCGAATGATACCTATTTTTGTCAGAAAGTGTTAGAACCAGTTTCAGAGAATTCGGTATCCAAATCTACAAAAACTATTGTTCAAGCCTGGAAATGGGACTGATTTTCCATCAATGGTGAATGAGTCCTCTTTTGGAAAACAGAGAATTCTAGACAGGATTTTGTGGCTTATGATCTGCAATTCTATTTTTGAAGATTCCCTAGATCCAAATTTGCAAAACTCAACTTGCAGACTCTTTGCAAGCTTGAAATAGGGCTTGATACACCTTGAATGAATTTTATGGGATATGGAAACATTTTCTCACCTTTCCATTTGAAAAATATGCATACACAAACATATGCTAAGGGGAAAAAGTGTTGAGGGTTAGGATATAGGGGTTTTCCTTGGTCAAACCCCACTTTGGTAATCAAACCCTTGAAATAGAAATAGAAATTAAATGGAAAGAGAATGATGAATACAAAACATGCAAATGTAAATACTCACCAAACCCTTTGTTGGGAAAATCTGAAGTGATGTCAATGGCTACTCAAAGAAGTCTGATTTATGCTTAATTTCAGGATGTAAATGCTTGAACTAGTGAATGAATGATTTGATGTTGATGGTTGAATGAAATTGGGGTTGAAATGAGGTGAAAACACTCATTTATACAATATTTTTCCTTAGTAACCCTTGATACCTCATCACAAGCCGACATCAAGTGATTTTGAATAAAAAACTCAAAGGAATTTTAAAATATTTTGAGTTTGGAGCCAAGGAGGACTCATTTGTCACCCATCGAGAATGGGTCCCACCTTGGACTCAAAAGTGGGTTTCAGGAATTAAGTCATATTTAATGTTGTTTCTTGGGTTTACATTCAAGAATACACTTAATTAAGACTTGTAAGGGCATAAAGAGGTTAAATAAGTCATTAGAAAGGTGTAAATAGTGAAAATGTGCCTTGAGAAGCGTGAAAGCTTGTTACAAGACTTTACAACACTTCAAAATAGGACTTGAATAGTGATGGAAAGGTGATTTTTAGGTGAATTGCAATAAATGGAATCTAGAGGAATGTAGAAATGCCTTACAGCACTTCACAACACCTTCACAAGATGTCGTTATTTGAATTTTAGTACCTAAATATGCATGTTCAAGCCATGTCACAACATAAAATCAGAGCAAAATAAATCAAATAATAGGAAGCAAGACCTAAAAGACCATGAAAATGAAAAGGGGCCATTTTTATATGGAAAATCAAGATTCAAGCATCATATCAAAGATCCTCTTGCATCATGTGTGTTGTGCTAACATTTGTGATGTAGGGTTTTGATTCAAGTGAGACATTTAAGTCCATATCTATCAATCCCTTATTTGATTCAAGATCCATATTGATTGAAACCATTTCACACAAGTTTGCAGACTTTATAACAAGGGTTTGGTGAGTTGTAGCATTGCATGTTGTTCATTCGTCATTCCTTTATTCTATTTCATTTCATTTTAAAGTTTAATTACCAACAAGGGGTTTGACCAAGGAAAACCCCCATTCACTAACAATCAACTAGTTTTTTATCTCTTGCATGTTTGTGATTGTAAATTTAGGCTGAAGAGTTGAAGATCATTTGAAGTGTAAAGTTACAAAGTTGCAAAGCTACATTGCAAAGCTCTTATCTTCACATTTAAACTCATCTATAGGCTAAATCTAAAATTTTCAGAACCTAAGATTAGAGAAGAAGTGGAGACACAAAGCCTTAGGACCACATTTAGATATTCCAAAAATTCCAAAGGGGACTAGGTCGCCACCTAGAGCATCTTAGTCCTCTTGAAGGTATTTTTTAGAAATTCTTCTAGATCCGGTTCTAACATCCAAACATTCTGCATCTTCCCCAAAAAAAGAGCAGTGGGACTAAGGAAACAGTAAGGGATTATTTGTCATTCATAGCATATTTTGATAGCTTATTTGCATTTTTAGAATCCTCATTGCATTTCAAGACTTCACAGGTATACATATCCTAACTCCCTATTGCATTATTTCATCATTTGCATCTCTCATTTAGCTTGTATTACTAGGTTTTGTAGGTTGAATGATTATTTGTCTTTTCCAAGCATTTGCTTAGTGGTAAACCCCTAAAAGCTAAAAGAAACCCCTCCTAGGTGCTCCTTGTTTAGAATTGACTCACCTTGTGAGGTTGATAGTCAATCCAATTAGGGCTCCTAGGACATTTTTGAATGATTGTTGGAGAAAAGTGATATTATACATCACCATTTTTCACCAAATCAAGAATATTGGAGAAATTTAGATCCTCTAGGGATCCACCTTGACTTAAAGAATTCCCTTTTCTCCTTTCCATGTAATAGTTGTAGGGTCATAGTAACCTCACTATTACATTTTATATATTCATTACAAATCATTTATCATAAGAAGCTCATTCTCACCACCTATCTCAAATCATACTTTTCCTACACTTAGTGGAGGCAAGGAGTAAGGTAGCCTTGTCCTAGTTCAACACTTGTCATTGTCCCTTTCACTAGTTTTTTTCCTTTCATATATATTGATCAAGATTGGGATGTAGACAACCCGCTATAGGTTGAATCACATGTTCCTTCCTAGTCTTTTACATTGTTTTCTTTTTCATGTTCATTTAGGTGATTACATGTGCATAATATGATCCCCTATACTATTTTGTTTGGTGTATTTCTCTCTTCATGTATTCATCTATATGTATCTACATTCTTTTATATTTTGTAAACATTTTTTCTTTGCCTCGTGTTTTCCTTTTAGGGATGATGCAATGCATCGAGAAATTTAGGTCTCTTCCATGTTGACCCAAAAAGATTTTTCTTTGTTTTCACTCTCTATGTGTCATTTTTCTGGTTCTAGGAGTATTTTGGGAATGATGACATTTCCTAGCTCTATAACAACATTGTAGCAAAGATATATTGACCTTGAATCCATAGATCCCTTATGTATTTTTTGAGGTTACCCCTCTTTTCTTTTTCATGATGCCACTTTATTTTAGAAACATATGACTTGGCATAGGTATTTTTCTAAGGAAGCTCTCATGTCTTAGGATTAAACATTAGCTACTTTAAAGAAATTGCTCACCACAATGGTGTTAGTAACCGCTTTAAAGTGGGGGCATACAACGATAATACCTTTCGACATTTTTTCATGTTTCATTGTGTGATTTTCTTTTTTCTTGTGATGCATCATTTTTTTGCTAGTGTCATTGGGTTTGATGTCCTCCAAGAGTGTGATATTTCTTAGTGTACAACTTTCCCCTTAGTGGTGATGTGACAGACTGCATTCTCTAAGTTGAAAATATTTTACTCTTGACTTGTCCTCTCTTGGATACATTAGGCACAATTTCCCCTAGGAAGAAGACCTTACATGAATGAAGCAAGATCCCTTTGAACCAAAATAATATATATAATTTTTGTAAGTTTTTTGCATAATACATCTTGCTATCCTTGTGAAGATCAAACCATAAGTTCAAGGCCACCTAGCATAACACACCTTGCTTGCCTATGGAGCCTTCCCATGTGGAACCTTATTGAAGTTATTAGATGGATAGCTTTGGTATAGATAGTATGATGAGAAGCTGACATAGAGGCATAGATTTCTCATTGTACAATGAGAGCGTGTAGACTTGGAATGACTTTCTCACTAAGCCGCTTTATTGGAAGAATCACCTAGTGGACAACTGGAAGTTCTGCACCTCAAAGTGAGTGCAAACCAAAAGCTTAGATGTGTTCCACATTGCCTTGGATAGTCTAGACTTGATCTTATTGGTCTTTGGTGTTGTACGATTGTGTATATGTCATTATTGCATACATAAGTGTATTGAGTGTCTACTTTAGTGTCAATTTTACATGGGGTCATACTCTCACTAAAGTGGGGAAAATTTTATTTTAGGAAAAAGTATCCCTTTTTCACACTTAATTTGGGAATAATTAATAATAAAATGAGCTTAATTATGCCTTAATTTAGTGTTGTAATATTTTTTTCATATTCAAATTAAGTTTAGGTCCCTTTTAGACTAAATGGACTTAATGGTACCTTATATTTTATGTTGTATTAAAGTGCACCTTTACACTTTCAAATTAATCTAGGGATTCATTAATTGATTGCGGTTAATTTTCCTTAATTGTCCCCTTTAATTCAAATCCAATCCTACTTGAATGTAATTTTCAAGGGATGGAACCCATAATTCATAAATTCCATTACACAACACTTACCTTTACAAAATGTCTATCCTAGGTAAGTGACCTAGAACCCATTAGCCATAGGGAAAATGGGTTTCACTTAGATATATGACCCTATTTTTACATAATGCTTAGCATTGTCCGATGTGTGTCCTTGGTAAGTGGCCTAGGACCCAGTTTCCCTATGGAAAATGGGTCCTTAGTTAGACCTAGGACCCCCTTTGAAATATGTTTTTGGTGATATATTAATGACTTCAAATCTACAATTCAATGTCAGCTTGTGATATTTGAATTTAGGGAATTAATGTTAAGATATATATAAATGCAAGGTTATTTCACTATGTTTCATCCTAAAGAATCCAAGACTTTCAAGCAATCTTATCGAATTGAAGTTATCATAAGAGAACTTTCAAGAGAGAAATATAGGAGTGTTGAAGAGTATTTTAAAGGCATTCAAGGGCAGAATTGTAGAATATTATTGCAACAATCAATATCCTTTCATCATGTCAAAGATGTATTTCATTGAATGTATGTTTTTTGAGCTAATATGGTGATGTAGTGTTCAAGATCTAATCAAGCATTCAAGGGTGTTATTTCACATCAAGTTTCATGATCAAGATCCTTATCCATTGAAGTCAATTCATACAAATTTGCAGATCTACAAGTCCAAGGTTCAAATAGGGTGTGGTGAGTTGTGACATTGTTGTTCATTCATCATTCCTTCTTTCATGTTTCATTTCTTTTCAAGGTTTAATTACCAAAACAAGGTTTGACCAAGGCAAACCCCCATTCACCTAACAAACAAAATTTGTCTCTCTTTGATGTGTGATTGCATATTTTAGGTTGAAGATCCTTTGAAGAAAAAAATTGAAGAAAGTTACAAAGATGTCAAAGTTGCAAAACAAGTTTTCAAATTAGGAAAGTCTTCTACAAATTTTATTTCTGGTTGTCTGATAGTGAACAGCTAGAATCTAGAATTCCAAAAAAAGTAGAAGAGAACCCATAATGTAATTTCCATAAAACCTAGCTAGGACCCATTCATGATAGGGAAAATGAGTCCTTGGTGAGCTTCAAAAGGTGGATTTTGGTGAAAGGTACACTTTGTTTTCCCCTTTCCACATCTATTTTTTTCTTACTATTTTAGTCAAATTTAATTACTATTCTTTATTTGCATATTGTAGCTTACATTTTGAATGAAATAGGGATAATAGGTCCATGGTTCATTACTCCATTATGGTAACCAACCTAATTTTTCTTTGTTTTAGATTAATATTTTGGGTGCAAGATGAGTTGAAGCAACACATAGTAAAGAATGTGTGATTTAGTTGAATGTTTGCATAGATGGAATGTTCTTAGTCATAGTTTTGTGAAGAAACATGGATAAAGATTGATATTCACTAAGTGAGTTTCATGTCAACAATATCAACAATTATAGACCAAGAAAAATGTGTTTCCTACTGGGTAACTCTAATAAAGTTCTACAAATATGATCAAGAATTTATGATAGCATCACCAAGTTCATGGTGTGTGAACAAAGTGAAGCACATAGTGGAATGTATGCCCCCACCTTAAAGTAATTTCTAATGCCAATTGGTAGAAATTTCCTTTAAAGTAGAAAGAGTGATATATACAAAATAAGGCATGAGAGATTTCAAAAATTCATATTCCAAGTTATATGTCTCAAAAATATATAGCATGACAAGAGGTTTGCCCCAAGTAAAAACAATTCATAACAATGTAATGTAATAATCAATGATAGCACATGAGGGATTCAAATATTTTGGGTTAGTATAAATATTAGATGCTATATATCAAAATGATCATTTGAATTGGCATCATTCCCAAAATAGTATGGAACTACAAGTACAAGGGAAGAAGAGAACATGAAAAAAATTAAAATTTTGGGTCAACATGGAAGAGACCTTAATGTTTTAACACTTTGCATTATCCCAAAAATTCATAAAAGGATGCATTTGTGATAATTGTAAGAATGAAGATGCATATAGAGGAATGCCACAATTTAGATTCATTCTCTTTATATCCTTGTTTCAATAGTAACATGAAGGGTCAACAAAAGAGAACTAACAAACAAAATACACACCAAAATATACCTTATGGGGAGTAACGGTACATGAAAGCATAAAAGAGACAAAGGGTACTACAAATGTGATTAGACCTATAGTAGATCATGTACATCCCAATCTTGCTCTTCATATAGATATGGTAAGAAACATGCTAAAGGGACTACATAAATTGGAGTATAAGGAGAAGCACTAGGTTCAACATGTGGTAGATTGTTGTGTCATAGAAAAAAGGACCCTTTTCTTGAAATGGGATTAAATCATGATAAATTGGACTTAATGAGGCCTTAATCTAGTCTTGTGAGGCATTTAATGAATCCACACTAGGTCTTTGACCCTTGCAAACTAAATAAAATTCTTTTAAGGATATCTTGTGAAGGTCTTGTGAAGTGTTGTAAGACATTTCTACATTCTTCTAGACTCTGTTAATGCCAAATCACCTTTTTATTCATCAACATGTCCTATTTTGAAGTGTTGTAAAGCCTTGTAACAAGATTTCATGCTTTTCTAGGCACATCTTCACTATTTATCCCCTTTTCATGCTTTATTTGGCCCCTCTATGCCCTCATATGCTTAATTAAGTGTATTTCTTAGTATTATCCCAACAAAAAACATTAAATACAAGATATTTCCTAACACACATTTTCAGGTCCTAAGTGGGACCCATTTTCCATGGGTGGCGAATGAGTACCCCTTGGCCCCAAATTCAAAATATTTTAAATTTCCTTTCAGGATTTTATTCAAAAGCACTTGATGGTGGCCTGTGATGAGGTATGAATGGGTAACTAAGGCACAAGTGTGTATAAATAGGTGTTTTTCTCCTCATTTTACATTTTCTTCAATCTTCTACATTCACCTAATTCATTCTTCATTATTCATTCACCAATCTTCCATCTCAAGCTAAGCAACTTACGGTTTTATTATTTCAAGGCATTAAGAGAACAACTTTAAAACTTTCAAGGGAAGATTCTATATGTTATGTTATAGAATTTCAAGATAAATCATCATGGAAAGGTAATATACTCCATTATTGCATGATCCATTTCCTTCTTTCATAATTTTGGTTTAATTACCTAAATGGGGTTTGACCAAGGAAAACCTCTATGCCCTAACAATCAACATTTCTTCTTTTCTTCTTATGTGTTTGCATATTTAGGTCTCTTGGAAGCTTGGAAATAATTTAAGATCAAGTTGTAAAGTTATTCAATTCATCTCTTCATCATTCAATTCAAAGAATCAACAAAAAGTCACTTTCAGACCTAAATCTGACAATTTCAGAAGCGAACACCTATAGAGAGCAGAAGTGCAGATCTAGCTCCACATAATCTAATCCTAAGTTTTTTGATTCCTGTAGGTGGACTAATTCACCACCCCTGATGAATGAGTCCCATCTACAAGCCTAAAAAGTGGTTTGTCAGAATTTAGCTCCCAGCAGTCAGAAACCTATATATGGAACTTTTCACCAAAAGCAAGACTGGTTCGCCATGCACAGAAAATTAGTCCCAGTGGACATTAATAGTGATTTATAGAACATTCCAAAACCTTCCAACAACAATAATCTGGCTCTATGTGCACTATGTTTAGTTTCATCAACTTTTGTTTTCATTCGTCTAGGTTTCTAGTTCATATTTACAATCAACACTGTGTTTTCCAGCATCTTGCATTAACGATTAGTTTACATTCACTTATTTTCATTTGTAAGCATTCAAAAACATTTAAAAACACTTCACATCAATATTCCATTCATCCTTACATTAATCTTGAATGAAACATTGTGCATTTTTGGACCCATCTTTCTCCTTTTAGGTGAAAAACCCTAGAAGCGATAGAAAGAAAGTAGGTCCCAAAATATTTCATTTCAATTGCTCACTTGAGAGGGATCATCATTCCTTCCCTCTAAAGCTATGTTTATTTATTATGTAAATATAAGATATAATTATACAAAGGATTATTGTGTGCACTTTCGTTGGAATTTTCATCAACCTTCCTAGTGTTTAACCCTTTCGGTGTCTAGCTCCTAGTTGAAAAGGGATTAGCAGTTATATTTAGTCAGAAAGGATAATATATGTGTTCACTTCCACTTAGTGGGATTTCCTTGGGCTTCAATTTTATGGTGATTATTTGGATTTTCCAAAGTGTTGCTCGTATTACTCGTCTGATCTCTGGTTTATTTCCTTTCCATTTTCATGTCACTGCACTTGTCATACATGAAAAATGACCATTGTTATATTAAAATGGAAGCCCCTATTCAACATTTTGGTAGGAGTCAAGTAGTTTTATTTGGTAACATAACCAACCAGCACCTTCAAGGTTCTTGTTAAATCTGGTTTCTTGACCCTCGAGGCATTGTAAGGGTTTACTCATTTAGTTGCTTCCTTCATTTATTTTTTGAAGAGGTTTTAACATATATATCAAGTCGCAAGTTTGCAATGGGTATCTGATTCAGTAGCCCATGAGTTTGATTAGCATTTGGATAAGTCTTTCCCCAATTTTTGGAGAAAATATTTTAAGGAGCTAGGTCCTAGGACTTATGTGAGTGAAAGATAAGAAATTTTCCCCCTTTTTAAAAAAATAAGTTAGAGTAAAGTATTAGTTTTTGGGTTAAGAAACATGCAAAAGATATTCTATAATAACATTCTAAGTTTAGGGCTAGGAAAATTTCAATAGATTTATTATATAAAACTATAAAGAGGCTTTATGTGTGGTGAATGATTTTCAGATAATTTCCTTTTGAATAGTGCCACTAGATATTATTTATTGATTTTTTTGTTTAAGAAAAAATGCGGGTTGTTATGGTATCAGGCTTAACTAATTCTTGTGTCTTCTATTCCCCTTTCAAAAAGGAAGCTCTGTTAATTGCATTTTATGTGTATGGGTTTTTAATTCTTTGAATGTGAGATTTGATTAATTATTATTGATTATTTAATTAAATATTAAATCTAATTGTGCACACGGAAAAATGTCCCTTTTTGCTTGCTTGATTTGAGAATAATTGATGACAAGCTAGACTTAATGTGGCCTTGATTTGGTGTTGTGAGGTATTGTACATATGCACACTAGGTCTTGGACCCTTGCAAATGCATCTAACGATATCTTGTAAAGATGTTGTAACTTGTTGTAAAAGACTTTCACAGCTCTATAGACTTTATAAACCAATTTTCCCTTAATTCTACATTATAAAATGTATTTAATTTCATTATCACATTAATCTAGAAGGCTTGTAAATCAAACTTGACTTTAATCTAGTGTTGCAATGTGTCCTACACATTCACATTGGATGTTGTGCCTTTCTAGGCCATACAGACCCCATTTTAGTGTTGTAAAGTGTATTTAATCACACGTTCACATTGAATTTTGTGTCCTTGGCCTTAGTTGACCTTTACATTATCATTAATAGACCCCCATGACCCCATATTATGCATTGCAAGGCATAATTTGAGGAAATAACCAACAAAGTCACCATATAGGCCTAATTTCCTTACATACTAGCATTCCAACTAGAAAAATAGCCCCTGCAGGACCCATTCACCATGGGGGAAAATCAGTCCCATCCAAGTGGGACCCATTCACCCTTGATGGAAAATGAGTCCAATTAGAGTCATTTTTGGGGTTTGAGCAGGAAAAGTTGGATTTTAAGTTTCATTTTTCTCCATGTCAGCCTTAGGGATCCAATTAATGGGAAAATAAGGTGAATTACCTATAAATATAAGTCTCTAAACCATAATTTACATATCTTAACTTATACACAACTCATTCATCATGTATCTTCTACTTCAATTCAAGCAAGGTAGGTTTTTAACATTCCAAGTCATTCAAGATCATTTTTTAGACATTCAAGGACAAAATATTCATCTATTGTTGTAGAAAATCAAGCTAAATCATCATGGCAAGGTATTAACTACATTGTTGCATACTTCATTACATTATTCATTCTTTGGTTTAATTACCTACAAAGGGGTTTGACTAAGGAAAACCCCCATGCCCTAACATTCAATATTTTGTCCTTCTTTCCTTGTGTGTTTTCAGATTTAGGCATCTTGGAGGCTTGGAAATCATTAAATATCAATCTGAAAATTTGTTGAAGACACCTTCCTATTGACCAAGGAAAAATATCAACAAAAAGTCACTTTTAGGTTTGGAAATCAGACTTTTAGAGGTGAACACCTATCAAGAACCGAACTGCAGACCGAGGGCTTTAGTTTCAACTTTTGAATTCTCATAAATTCAAAAGTGGATGGATTCACCATTAGTGGTGAATGAGTCCCACTGCCAGGCCTAAAAAAGATTTTCTATAGTTTTGGACACCCATTTTTCCAAAATGGGCTTCGGAACAGTTTCCTAGAGTTGGGACTAATTTGCCCAGAATGGCGAATGAGTCCCAATAGGCCAAATTTTTAGCATCAACATAATTTTAGAAGTCATTTCCATTCTACACCAAGTTCTCAGGTGGAAACCTTCAGTTTCATCAATTTCTATTATAGTTTGCATTCATTTCTAGGTGTTTTTGCATATTACAATATGTTTTCCAGCAACTTACATTTTCTTAGTTCACTTAATAATCAAAATTTTTCTTTAGTTTTATGCATTTAGAACATTGCATTTAGACATATTCCATCCATATTAAATTAATCTTAAGTGTAGACATTGCCCATTTTGGACCATCTCTCTCTTTTTAGGTGAAAAATCCTAGAAGTGCAAGAGAGTATTAGGGTGCCAAAATCTTTGTTTACACTAATATATATTTTTTAATTAGTCGATAGGCTTATTGTGTGCACTTTGGTTGGAATTTTCATTAGCATTCCCAATTTTTAACCCTTCCAATGTTTGGCTCCCAGTTAGAAAGGACTTCTCCTCCACCTATTGGCTCATCATTGCATGTCACTACACACAACTTCTAGTTATTTATGATTCTACAATGGTTCATACATTTTATCATCTGAATCAATTTCAAAATAGACCAAAATGGGTGTTATTTTTGTGCTACCAAGTGATGTGTTACGAAGGTGAAACCCTAGAAACACTTCCACAATAATCTCTCACTGCTTGATAAATAACACCTAGGTTCTCTAGCAAGAAATGCACTATCAATAAGCAACTTGTACTTGAGACTTTTGTAATAGGTAGGTACATAAATTTTAACTCATAATTAAGTAAATTTTAACATAAATTTTAACTCATTAATAAGTAAATTGTAACTTATCAATAGATAGGTATCACAACTATAATAGGTAGGTAAACAAATTTTAACTCATCAAATCTTGACCTATCTCAAACCTCAATATTGGGATGTTTAACATTCTCCTATCCAAGCTCTAAGAACCCTTATATTACATTTGCATTGGACGACCTTTAGGAGTTCATCAACATAAAATCTCTAACATCTAAGTTAGGATTTATAATGGTTTTCCATGTCAGATGAAGATGAATGATATCACCTTCCATTGAAAGTGCACATTATATTTTCCATCACTTTTTATTTATATAATTAAATCACTTGTTGATATCATTTCAACTCATAAAAGAAAAATAGAAAGATCCTATTATTGCTAATTGTACACTTAGTTTAACAATCTTGAACCTAGACATCATATCAAAGCCACTAGATCAAAGCTACAAGAGTCACTCAATAACATGTATATTTAATGATGTTTGTAAAATCATGAGATAAATGAGCTCTAATACAACCCAAGCCTTCAATAGGCTCTTAACAAAGAATAAACCAACATTTTATTTTCCTTGTAGCTTAGCATTTTCTTATACTTACACCTAGTATAAAAATCATGTGAAAATGGTTCATGCTTCCTATCCTTAACACAAAATATGATGAACACATTCCACTTGATAACTAATGCTCATTTTAAAGGTGATATCGACACAACATTAAAATTTAGTATTTGATAGTACAAGATTTAGGTATCTATAAAAATAAATCAAGGAGTAGGAAAAAGGATAACAATAATTAGAAAATCACCTAAAATATTACTACATGAGCAATCATTGAAATTGGTGTAAGAAGAAAAAGTATAGATTGCAAAATAGACCTTTTTTGACCTTATAAATAAATGTGACAAATAATGAAATAATATAAATATATGAGAAATATATAAACACATTAAAAAAGGTAAAGAATACATCTATAACATTATAGATAATAAACAAATAGATAACATAGAAAAAAAACCTAACTTTACACACAATTATACCATTCATCAATATATTAAGAATCTTCCGAAACCAAAAACAAGTGAAAATGGATTAGCAAAATTCACCATTACAATAATAATAATACACACCAATCATAAAGAGAAGCCAAAATGAGACCATGTCCTAAAGTCAAACAAAAAATATCAAATTTATACATTGGATGAAAAAATTACAGTTAGAAAAAATTAAAACGTGCACGCAGTCTTCAATTCAAACTTACACCATGCCCTAATATACAGATAGGCTACGACACAAAGATGAGATCATTAGGCGTCTTGAGACGAAACAAATGTTCATGGTTTTAGGCACGCTGCCCAATGAAATTGATCACTTGATTTGAACAGGATATTACTTGACTTCGTTATGAATTCCCATTCTGCAATAGAAATGGTCAAATGAGAAATGCAGAATTAACGTTCCCCTCATGCATTTCTGATTTGTTAACATTCCTTTTGACTGCTCTCATATGTATGAATCAGACACCATGAGGACAACTACATACCCGTTGAACAATGAAAAATGTGGAGTTGAAGCGAAGAATTTACATTTACATTTACATTAAAAAAACTAAATCGAACTTGTTCAGGGTCTCACCTGCCACGATGTGACTCAAATTTTGAATGGGTTCTCCTTGTTCGATTTACAATATTCAACCATTCAAATTAGTATCTATCCATAACCTCGCTATAAATATGGCCTCCTTTGTATGGGTCAATTACCATCTTCATCTGCTCTCTCCCATATAATTATATTTCACCGTTTCTCATCAAGTGCTCTTTTGTTTTTTCTGAGTTGCTCATTTGTAATCTGAACAGATTTCTTTGTGAAAGAATGCTCTCCAGTAGTGAATATGGCAAGATCAATGCTTATGCGAATCATGATAGTGTTTCTTGTTCTAACCATTTTGTTTTCCCTACAAGTTTCTGCTAGATATAACATCAAGTCTAATGCAAATACTAGTGCAGATAGTAACTACAACAAAGCAAGTTTTAATCTGTTTCAAGTTGTGGAGAAGTTGCCATCATGTACCAATTCCGTAGGCCATATTACAGATCCTAAGTGTTGCAAATAATAAAGCAGTGCTGCATGTGGGAGTCTACCATTCTGACTCATATGTACAGAAACAATGATATACATATCCAACGACCTAATTCATATTCTCCTCCTAACTAAATTGATGTTGCTTTTATTACATATTGATCTTGTGTATTCTACAGTTATAAAGGAGCAATAAAAAGTATTTCTTTCTAGTGTCCCTGATAAGATTCAAATCTCAAATTTCTATCATCTTGCTAAATTTCAGTAATATTCATGTATATGTTGTTTGGATAAGTTTTCACAAATGTATTCTTACTATCCTCTTGTGAATTTGCTTAAGAAAATATTTATTTCTATCCTCAATTAAGTAAATCAAAGAAAGTTTCCATATGCAATGAAAGATGTGAAATGCATTTATATCCCCTTTCGCAACTCCACTTGGCCTTGCACGCACGTGCAATTTGAAAACCAAACTAGTGCAACTCTCTTACAATTAGTTGATAGGCTATTTGTTTGAAGTTTCCATCTGGATTTTTGTAATCCTAGCCATGAATAGGATTTGTTGGCACTGGAAATCTCCCGACCGGCAGCAAGTTCCCTGGGGTTTTTTATGATGACATGGAGGTTGCTAACTACATGGGTTGGTGGTGGTTAATGCATCCTGCCAACCCATCTTCTTTCTTTCATCAAAAATTATGGTTAGGGTTAGTAATTTTTTCACCCCTTGTTTATTGTTTGTAGTTATCTCTATGCATCTTTGACATTATACCCATTACTATAGGAGCAATTGTAGTTAAATCTTCTTTCTTTCATCAAAAAATATGGCTAGGGTTAGTAATTTTGTCGCCCTTTGTTTATTGTTTTAGTTATCTTTGTGCATCTTTAGCATTATACCCATTAGATTAACATAGTATATATATATATGCAGAGGGTTAGTATGAAAGCATAAACATAAACATATTGGAGATAAAATTAGTTTAGTGGCTAATAAGTGTTATTCTAATAGCTCTTTTACAATTTCTCTATTTGTCTATAATATTTAGTGCTAGGTAATGTAGCTCAAATTTTTAATAAATTTTGTGGCGTTATACCAACTTTGCACAGATTATTGCTACCTATTGGCTTTAGTTCTATTTAATGTGGCTTTCCATTCATTTGTCTTGTATCAATATGTTTCATGATATTATTTTTTCTCATGTGTTTGAATCCCTTTTTTCAGTTCCCCATAACAAACTATGGATTATCATAGTTTTCCTCTTCTATTCTCCATATTTTATTCATGATATTCTTTTTTCCTCATTTATTTGAAGCTCCTTATAAAAAATTGTTAATTGTCATGGTTATCTTGTCTAGATGAAACGTGTTATATGTCTTGTATCAATATGTTTCATGATATTCTTTTTTCCTCATTTGTTTGAAGTTCCCCATAACAAATTGTTCTTCATTTAGTGCCACATAATGTAGCTCAAATTTTCAATTCATTATGTGCTGTTATACCCATTTTTCATAAATTGTTGCTACCCATTGGCCTTACGAGTTCTATTTAATGTGGGTTTTTGTTCATCTTTCATTTATGTTTGATTCTTAAGTTTTATTCTAACACCTCTTACAACTATTACATAGACTGCTTGTCTTGTACCAATATATTTCATGAATTTCTTTTTTCCTCATCCGTTTGAAGCTCCTTATAACAAACCGTTAATTGTTGTGGTTATTTGGTCTAGATGGAACATGTTATATGTCTTATATCAATATGTTTCATGATATTCTTTTTTCCTCATCTATTTGAAGTTCCCCATAACAAATTGTTCTTCATGATATTCTTTTTTACAGTTCCTCATAACAAACTATTTATTATCATAGTTTGTCTCTTCTATTCTCCATATTTTAAAGTTCTATTTAATGTGGGTTTTCGAACATCTATCATTTTCTTGTGATTATTAAATTTTTTTCTAATAGCTTTTTTCCAATTTCCCTTTTTGTTTATATTAGTTTCATGGTTGTTAAGTGTTATTCTAATACCTCTTATACAATTGCTCTATTTTTCTTCAATATATATATGCATATATTTATTTGTCTATGTTTCAAAGCATTAATTTCCACATACCGTTCACATTTCATACCATTATCTTTGTAAGGATTGGAATCTAAATCTATCAAAAAGATACCAAGGAACTAACTGTGCAAAATGCGTATAACACCAAAGATGCATAGAGTATATATATATATATATGGGAAAGTATGTATGTATGTATGTATGTATGTATGTATGTATGTATGTATGTATGTATATATGTATGTATATATAAATATATATATTTATATATATGTATATATATATTTATATATGTATATATATATGTATATGTATATATATGTATATATATACGTGTATATGTATATATGTATGTATGTATATTTTTCTAATAGTTCTTTTACAATTTCCTTATTTTTCTATAATATTTAGTGCCAAATAATGTAGCTCAAATTTAGAATTGACAAGCCAACTGTTACATAGATTTCCTGTGTTGTATCAATATATTTTATGATGTTCTTTCCTCCAGACTTGCAAAGCAAACTATTCAATATCATAGTTTACCTCTTCTATTCTCCATATTTTGAAGTTCTATTTAATGTCAGTTTTTTATCATTTGTCATTTTCCTATGATTCTAAAGTATTTTCCTAATAGCTCTTTTACAATTTCCCTATTTTTCTATTATATTCCTTTTTTCAATATCCTATAACAAATTGTTCATTGTCGTTAAAATGTATGATGTGCCCTCAAATCTATGGTGAAATATATGATAGCTAATATCTAAAATGTTTATCTTCTATGATATTTTTCATTACAAGATCTTTGATCTTCATTTGAGGATCAACATACAATATTGAAGATTTAATTTCTAGTAAGGTTTGCCATTGCAAGCTTTTTAATGTCAATAAGGTATATTCTTTTATCATTTCTATAGAGGGTTTATTTGATGTTGTATTTTTCTTGTTGTAAATGAAAAGTCTTAATGCTTAATTTATCTTAATTTCACATATAATTTGACCTAAAATCTAAAATTTAACAACCATTATCCTATCATAATGACAAATGGTCTAGATCAATCCTCTATTTAGTCATTTCTATGTCTTGGATTGATTCCAAGTGCTAATAAATCCTCTTGATAGTGCATCCTATGATCTTGTCCTAATTTAAACCTTTTTTCTGTCTCTCCAGTTGAATATTTCTCTATATTTAAAATTTCTATTTAATGTTGGTTTTTTATCATCTGTCATTTTTATGTGGTTCTTAAGTATTTTCCTAATAGTATTTTATCAAACCAACACCATAATGACTCTTTCGATAATTCAACTTAATCAATATACTTTCTCACACATTTCATAGCACATCAGTAACCTGCTATCAAAAAGAACAATAAGCAAAGAATGAAAGACTTGAACAATAAATTAATCATTTATGCAAAATACCCATGTAAAATGACTTACAGATTCTAGAGCACAATAGTTTTAAAACCCTCTAATTTGTTATAAAACGGAGCCGAAGGAAATGATTTTTACAATAGTCTACTATCAAACCAACACCACGATGGCTCTTTCAACAATGCAACTTAATTTATATACTTTCTCATACATTTTGTAGCAAATCAGTGTTAAAACCTTCTAACCTGCTATCAAATGGAGATGAAGACCATGATGATTTTTCAATGCTCTGCTACCAAAAACAATATATTTTCCCACACTGCAACATTAAATATTGCATTTACTTCATCCGCCACCACCATACAACAATGCCAGAATGCATTAACCCTCATGTCAGCAAACACTTACCATTTTGCTTCTACATATCGAGGCAACCAACTTCACCACTACTAACCCATGTAATTAGAAAACTCCACGTCATCATAAACAACCCCGGGGAAGTCGCCCCTGGCTAGGAAATTTTTAGTGCCAAAAAATCCTATTCATGGCTGGGCTAATGAAAATCTTAGCAAAAATTTCAAACAAATAGCCTATAGGCTAAAAATTAACTTTTGAGTTTTATTCCTCTCATTCGACACTCCCATATCCTAGGTTTTAACTACTCCAGGCCCTATTGAGGACTCATTAATCTTTAGTGGCGAATGGGTCCTTTTAGGATTTTCAAAAACTAACTTTTGGGTTTTGTTCCTTGATTCCTACACTCTCATATCCTTGTTCTTTACCTCTCGAATTCCTGTAAAAAAATTTGTAGCTTCCTTTCTTTGTTCTTGTACTATGAATGACAATCTTGCAACTTGACAACTTTGATAATTTTGCTTCAATCTCTTCTCCACTTGATGTTCAACCTGTAAATCTACAAACACGCATTCAAGGGGAGAAAAACTTGTTTATTGTTAGTGAATGGAAGTTTTCCTCAGTCAAAACCCTTTTAGGTAATTAAACCAAATAATAAAATAATGAAATTGAAGCATGAAACATGAAATATGTAATTGATGATACCTTGGATGATGTCAAGTGGAATGTAAATCTACAAACTAACATATAGTGGCCATGAAGAATGTATACCTTGATCTTGAACATGATGTATAACAATGCTTCCAAGTAGATCTTCAATGCTACATCAACTATCTTAGCTCAACAACATGTATGCATGCACTATGCCTTAGACATGATAAAATGATGTTGAATTGCTACAAGAAATCTCCATTAATCTACCTTGAAATGCCTTTAAAATTCTCTTGAAGTGCTCTAATGGTTGAAAAATTGAATGCTTAGGCCTCTTGTAAACTTTCTAGGAGAAACAATGTGAATTAACCCCATATTTATACTAAATCTAGAGATTAACCCCAAAATTCAAATAATTCAAACTGACCTTAGATTTAGGTATTAAAATCATAAGGATCCCGCCATAATTAAATTGAAAAGAGGCTATCTTATGTGAGGAGGACCCATTTTCCACTAAAGGTGAATGGGTCCTAGCACAACTTTCTAGGACCGTGCTTCAGGGGGACGAAATACCATAAAAAAATCACCTCAAAAATGCATAGAAAGGGGTGTCCTATGTGGAGAAGACTCATTTTCCACTAAAGGAAAATGGGTCCTAGCAACATTTTTTAGGACACCAAAATTTCCAAATTAAATGTCATACAATATCATTATTGGGTGTTGGGATAGATCCTTGAAAAGAGGGCTTGAATTTGAATTAAATGGGCCAATTAAGCTCAATTAACCACCATTAATTAATGAGACCCTAGATAAGTGTGGAGGTGTGTTACAACACTTTACAATACCTAAATAAGGTATAATTTAGGTACAACTTGTTGAAAAGGGGCCCTAGATTAATGTGAATGTGTACAACACTTTACAACATTAAACATAGGCATTATTAATTTAATTTTGTGCTAATTATTCCCAAATTAAGTGAGGAAAAAGGGTTACTTTTTCTATCAATACAATATAAAACTATAAATATGATCTAAAAATATTAAAAAAAAGTAGAGAAACACATTCATAAGCAAATAAATAATTACACCATAATATAATTATTTATGTGGGAATAACCATTTTGAGATAGAACCCCACACTCCATAACCTACAAAATATACTATCAAATCTAAAATAGATTACAACATACTTGAAACATGAGTCTTTATAGAATTAATTCACCAACAATTAAATTTGGAAGAGTTTTGGTATCATTTAAAGAACACTTGTATATCTATGAACTATTATACTAAGAATATTTCCTTAACTGTCAATTTATATGCAAGTGAACAAACTAGAAGTAATTTTTTTTTACATAGCCATGTGAAAAACCTCTAATGGTATGACACCCAACTTGGGCTTCAAAAATCTAATACCACTTTCCAATATTCTCACAAAATATTAAAAATAGTACTTGCCAATAAATATCTTGTAACCTCTTATTTGACCCACTCAACATGGGCACCCAACTTGTCATGACAAGTCATCTAAAAAAACATTACAGGATGAACAATAGCCTACCATAGTTGTCCAATATTTTAAACTAGATCCCCCTTTTTTTGTCTCTTAAGCATCACAAGATTATATCATAGCTTAGTGAGCTCATGGTACATCACCTTATATATACAATCACTCCTATATCACATATACTATAGCTAGGTCCATCACTTGTGAATTATCAATCTTGATCAATCCCAAACATTAACATTTATATTTTTAACATTCTTCTATCAAAGCACTAAGAACCCTTAGATTATATTTATTGTGCAAAACCTTCAAGAGATCATGAAAATAAAAGAGAAGGCATGTTCCAACAGTTCCATGAACTTTACATGTCATAGGGTGATGACGTTATCTTCCACTAAAAACACACATTATATTTACTAGTACTTTTCCTTTAGCTAATTAAATTTTTTATTGATATATTGCTTGCACTAACAAAAGAAAACACTAGAAATAACCTAACATTTCTAATTATGCACTTAATCCACAAATCTTCAACCTAGATTATAATTTTATTGAAATTATTAGCTCAAAGCTTCACAAACTGCTTAATCACATCTCCATCTAATGATCCTTAGAAAGTCACAAAGCAAATGAGCTCTAAGACAAACAAATTCCTTAAGATCGTCATGTTGAAGAATGAATCAACATTTCCTTTTCCTTGTGGCTTCACATTTGCTTGTAGTACACTAATCTATATATATGTCATGAAAATAGTCCATGCTTCCTTTCCTTAACACAAAATGTGATGAACACCATTCCATTTGCTAATGTGTGTTCATTTTAACATGATCTCCACACAACATTAAAATTTAGTATGTGATACCATGGGGCTTACAAGTCTATACAAATAATTTCAAAAAGTAGGAAAAATGTCAAGAATGATTAGAAAATGACTCTAAAATATAACTATATGAATAATTGTTAAATAAGTGTCAAAAAATAAGATATGTATTGTAAAATATGATTTTTTATACCATATACATAGGTGTAATAAATAATTAAATAACACAATTATATAAAGATGTATAAAACACATGAATAAAGATAAAGAATACATTCATCACATTATGTATACTAGATAAATAGATGACATATATAAAAGACCTAAACTTCACACAAATTACACTTTTTATCTATACATCAATATATAAACTCTCCTCAAATAAAAAATGAATATACAAAATTCACCGTTACAATAATACACACTATTCAAAAAGAGAAGACGATATGAGACCATGTCCAAAGTCAATAGAAAAAAATATAAAATTTATATGCATTCCCAGTTAGACGAAAAATTTAACTGTTAAAATATAAAAACGTGCACATGGCCTTCAATTCGAAGTGGAGCTAAATCGATGGATTTTGATTTTACATAAACATGGATGCCTATTCCATGCTCTCAGGTATGAGTTTAATCTAGGACAAACAACACTATATTCTGGGCATGCACGGCGTGGTGGGTGCAGGAAAATCCGTGCTGATGAAGCGCGTGTGGTTAAAACTTCATTAGAGAACGATGTCTTAATATGGGTTACGCTCTCCACCGGTCAAATACAAAGCATGGACAGGAGACCAACGAAAGGGAAAGAAAAAGTCAATGTAATCGCTACGATCAAACGAGAAACTGAAGATTTAATGTTTCCAAAAAGCGTTCGCGGTTTCATAATATTCGGTTTGACGTATGAATCACACACCATCACCAAAATTACACAGCCGTTGAAAAATGAAAAACGTGGATTTGAAGCGAATATCCTACATTTGGATTGCTATAATTTGCGGACCTGTTCAGGGTCTCACATGCCACTGTGCGGCTCAAACTTTGAATTGGTCCTCCTTGAACGACTTACAATATTCAACTATTCCAATCGTCTACCGGTAGCCTCTCTATAAATATGGCCTCCTTTGTATGGATTACATACCATCCTCATCTGCTCTCTCCCAAGATATATTATATTTCACCGTTTCTCGTCAAGTGGTCTTTTGTTTCTGCTCAGTTATTCATTTGTAACGTGAACAACTTTGTTTGTGAAAGAACGCTCTCCAGCAGTGAATATGGCGCGATCAATGCTTATGAGAATCATGACAGTAGTTCTTATTCTAACTGTTCTGTTTGCCCTGCAAGTTTCTGCTCGATACAACCTTAAGACTAATGCAAATAGAATGCAGAGAATAACTATAACAAAGAAAGCTATAATCTGTTTCAAGTTGTGGACATCTTACGATCTTGTACCAATTGCGCAACCCATATTCCAGATCCCAAGTGCTGCAAACAATAAAACGGGGATGCATATGGGAGTCTTATCATTCTGAGTTGTGACTCATTTGTACAGTAACAATGATACACATGTCCAACGAGCTAATTCATATTCTCCTGCTAACGAAACTGAGTGTCGCTTATATTAAATATTGGCCTTGTGTAGTCTGCAGTGATAAACATGGGGTTAACTTAAAGTATTAGAATGCAATATTTTACAAGATAAATTGAATTGAAAAAAATGCATTTCCTGATCATCAGTGATTTTTTTCTATTTTAAGAGCAATTTTAATATTTACAACCTTTTCATATTAACGTGGTGATTGGTGGAATTAAAAGCTTTCATGTTTGGCTGAATAGGTTCTAATCTCCTCCTTTTACCTCTCAAAAGTTTTGAACTAATTAACGTTTCAGTGAAGTCAGAAAACACAAATATATGGTAGGGCAAGGGTGGCATAAATATATGTATGAGTAATTGCCAAGTAGTAGGACAATAAAAAGGTCTGCTTTATGGTTTAATTTTTCTTGTATACAAGATATACAATGAGATAGGGTTAGAAGATGCTTCAATCACTAATGGAAAATTTAAAAAAAATGATTTTGTAAGAATTCTAAGAAAGAAATTAGAATTGACAATTATCATTAAATTTTAAAATAAATTTTTTTATTGATTCAAAAATCGTATTAAAGGGAGAAATTGAAATAAAATCTATATAATTTGTTGGTGAATTGAGACTATTATCCACAATCCTAGAAAATAGATTCAAATCTTAGATTCAAGGAAATGCTACCTAGATTGAATGAGATAGAAATTTTGATTAGAAAGTAAAAAGTTATAGATCAAATATTAGGGAATTATAGACCTTATAAATTGTATCTAATATGTAGCTTAAATCATTTCCTCCCATTAAGCTAGAATATACACATGTAATAAAAATAAAAAATAAGTCATGTCTACAATAATAGATCTACTAATTAATTTAACAAAAATTAATGCTTAAATTATATGACCAAAATTTATATTCTTAACAAATTAATATTTTTTAATATTAAAATAAAATTAATTTTAAAAATTATTCTTGTCTAATAATATATTTTTATAATATATTATTTTATAAATCTAAAATATACAATTATAAAATCAATATATTAATTACATAATTTTAATAATTAATATTAGTGTGTTATATATCATTACATAATATTTTTAATATGTTTAATTTTTAATTTGTATTTTGACTTTTTAATATATTACTAATATTATTTTTTACTTTATAAAAATATATTTTAAGAACTATTTATATTTTTAATAATATTATTGATATAAAAATAAAAAATTCAAACCAACATGTTATTTATTTCAACTATATTTATTTATGCGTAATAAATTTATATTCTTAATTGAGAATTTAAAAAAATTATATTAAAATTATTTTAATGATAAATAATAAAATTTTAAATATCCTTTATTAAATATTTAACAATATATTTAGATAATATTATTTTATATATCTAAAATATAAATTATAAAATTAATATAAATTTTATATATAATAATATTACTAATATAGATTTTAGCCTTTGCCGATATTGGCATGATGTGATGGTTTAAAGGTGACATTGTTGTTCTTGCCACCAAGGTTCAAACCCTATTGGGGTGGTATTGTTGAGTGGTTGTATTTCGATTCATAGCTCCATTCAAAAGCGTTTATCCCTTGAATTTAAAAGGAAAAAAATCATTTACTCATCAATATTTTATAATATTTATTGTAATAAACAAAAAAATCAAATTCAACTATGTTAATGAGAGTTGCATTTAGTATGCATCAAGCTTAGTGTCAAAGTCAACCCTAACAATTATAATATTCCTAAACCTAGTAAAATCATGATAAATTTAACATAAAATAATTTTTTGATCCCAAATTATTATATAACCAACCTTTAAAGTATTCTCATGACTTATCCATCCATTATACAACAAATACTTGTATTACAATCATACAAAAATAGATACTTGTCACTTATGGCTACACTACATATGATTTGCAAGAATTTATTATTTCAAACTATTATCTTACTTGCCCCTAATTGATATTTCATAAATAATTTATCTACCAATCATCAAATATAATTACTACAATACTAAATAGACAAATGCTCACCATTATGTGACACTTATTTAAATATTAATATAGTCAACAGTGGCTATTTAAGATAATAGATATTGATTGCAAAAAAGAATAGGTTTAATCTTTTAATATTATTAGAAGGAAGACATAATTTTTTTTAAATTGATGTTTTTAAGTGTTACAATGACTAGAGGATTGGAGTGCAAAAGAATGGGTGGAGTAAGAGAAGCATTGATAAATCAAATGTTATGAATTCCCATTCTGCATTATAAAAAGTCAACATAATCACTAAGATCAAATGAGAAATTGTTAATAGTATTCACCAAAATTACACACCTATTGAAAAATGAAAAACATAGATTTGAAGCGAAGATTTTACACTTCGGTCTCATATGCTACTGTGCAACTGGAATTTTGAATTGAACCTCCTTCAATGACTTACAATATTCAACAATTACAATCGTCTACCCATAGCCTCTCTATAAATATGGCCTCCTTTGTATGGGCTAATTACCATCTTCATCTGCTCTCTCTCACTGCTTCTCATCAACTGGTATTTTGTTTTTGTTGAGTTGTTCATTTGTAACTCAAGAACAACTTGCATTGTGAAAGAACACTCTTCACCAGTAAATATGGTGGGATCAATGCTTATGAGAATGATGATAGTGCTTCTTGTTCTAACCATTCTATTTACCCTACAAGTTTCTACTCGATATAACATTAAGACTAATGTAAATATAGAGTTAGATGATAACAATAAAGAATGTTATAATTTGTTTTAAGTTGTGGATAGCCTATGATGTTGTAACAATTGTGCAAGCCATATTCAAGATCCCAAGTGTTGTATGTTGGAGTAGTGATTTCTCCCATCCCAATGTAATGATCATAATATTAAATGAGAGGCATAATACAATATTCTAGAATAATGTCAAGATAAGGATGAAAGAGGAAAACAATAAATATTATACAAGTTAGTCTATGATCCAATATAATCTAGAAAGATCATTGTAATGATCAAAGTCCTTTATATCTAAGGTAGTTGTAATTGGTTTGAATCAAACAATAGAATTTGTGTGTAGTAACACATTTGGGGTTATATATTGTCTCCTCTTCAAACCAACAAGTGATATTAGAGCACAAGGTTGAGCGAAAAGATTAGGCCAAATATTGGAGACAAGATTGGATTTGAAGATTAGAGCCAGACAAAGAAAAGTTCATTGAAGATTTTTGTTTGTATCCAAGTGTAACACCTCGCCACGCAACCCCAAAGGAAACTAAAACAAATCCCAAATTATGGCACAATTTTTTTTTATAGTAACTAACATGTATCATAATATGACATACATCATTTGAAATGAAACTATACATGTTCTGGATATAACAAATCCCTTGAGGTTACGTGACTACATTACTTTTTGTATCAACATCATTACATGACATGAAAAGGAACAATTGAACCATCGTCTACGATTTGACTTTTCACTCAATAAGAAATCATTTTAGATCATTAAAGGCTATATACACATTCCTCACTAACTTCTCACTATGCTCATTATAAAATTGTATAAAATAAAAGAAGTTATAAAAGAATTCCAACAAACTAATTTTATTCCAAGCCATAATTTATAATCATTCCTATAAATATATACATATATACAAATATAATTAGCCAATTAATACTCTTATATGAACCTTAAAATAGAGAACACTAAATATTATTGATGATTTTCTATTCAACTAATTTATATTTGTGAAATAACTCATCATTCCTTATAAAGCTACAAGAGTAGACTAGTACACTTAATGAGTCATTCAAGCAATATTCTCAAGTGTCAAAGTTATCAATAAATTTAAATTTCCTTCCTCTTTGGAGAAAACAACGAAAAAAATGTTTTAAAAGAATATCAACTTATGCACTAAATTTAGTTATTCAATTATCTACATATACTTATCACAATTTCATATTAGGAAGACAAAACCTTTTTTTTTGCAACTAGTGAATCATGCATTAGGGAAACATCATGCTAGGAAAGTATTCATTGACCGACTTGCTAAGAGACTATACCCTTCCTATTCATAAACAAAGGGCCCACAAAATATGGCTACAATGTATATATATACATCTCAGTTATCGGGTTTATTGTCATGGTCCACAGAGGTGAGCAAGACGTAAAATGTATGTCCATGCTGCAACAGGGGACACTGTGTAACTGACACTTAAATATAATTCTTTATCTCGACTTGACCTATCGCTCTTAACATTTAAAATATTGAAGGAGGAAATAAGAATTAGTCTTGAATGCATGCTGTGGAATCTCATAAAGACAATGAAGCTATAAGATCTTAAGGATTCTCCCACGAAATGGTATACATGAGACTGTACAACCCGAGATGAGATAGATTTAGAATGAGGATGATCAAGAGTTCCATTCGCTCTAACTAAAAGTTTAATTCTGTGAGGTTACGGGTGAAAACGTAATGTAAAGATTGATTGCACCATACTAAGGTTATACTAACCTTATGTTGGGATCATCTTGAGGCTTTCCATTTCAAAAAGAGCAAATAGGGACAGCAAAGTATCAAACTTTGTGAGTGTCCAACTTAAATTGGATTCAAAGACATTAAACAAAACCATGGATTTCTAAACTTAATGAACAATTAACTTCGCAACACTCAGCACCCAAAACCATCGAATAAAAAGAAATGATTGTGCACAGCTAGGTATCAAATACAAGTCATAAAATATGGTCTATTCAAATCTAGAGGCATCGAATGACTTGTCCAATCTAATCCGAAGAGTTCAATTATGCATGAGTAGACGCTAGGAAGAAGATATGGGTGCGGCCTTAGAAAAGACCCTATAGTTTCCAAAGAACAGGGTCACTTTACTTGATAGTTTATATTAAGTCTAGACATATGAGTATTGAATACTTTAAGAGAAAGATGCCAATGTTGTTCAAGTTCCACACACAAATTCAGGTAACTGAATATGGCATCAAGATTTCATTTCGTATAGCCACCATTAAGAGTCTTACAGGCCGCAAAAAGGGGGGAAAAAGTTCATATATAGGATATTGTATGATATCATGGGCAGCGCCGTAAAGGCCAATTGCATGCCATCATCAGATTTCCTTAAGATATTACTATTAAGGTAATTTCCTTGAATCCAAAGATTCGCAGCAATCAACCATGTGGTACAAATTATTAAATCCTACAGACGACTTGCAGTAAAGGGAGATTATTCTGAGAGATGTGAACCATTTCCATCATTTTAAATAGGGACAACATTCTTGTGGAGATTACTGGTGCTGATAAATAGGACCATCTAAGGCATGACAAGAGGTAAACCACTAGTGAGCACGTATACCTCTCAAGAGACGCCATCGGGCTTTTTAGGAGATAAACCAGATTTAATGGAGCACTACACAAACTAGGAAGTTGGTGCTATAGAGATATGGTTCAAAATTACCGTGAAGGGGGAAGAGGGCTAGCATGAGGAAGATTACACATTATACATTCTTTTTATCTCGGTAACCATGCCGATGATTTGTGAAAACATAATAAGCACATAGATTCTTGACAAAATATTACAAAGGAAAGTAATAACAGGTAATGCAATTGTTACAGGAATAGCAAACTGCATCTAATGAAAGGTCATAAAACTTAAACACCATGGGTTGCAATGAGGCTGTATTCTCTCAATATTGATACTCTACACGTCTTAGGGCAAGTATGCCATCAACAATACTAAGAGAGAAGACAAAATTTTGCAAACAATTGTAATTAATTCTCATTGGTAAATACACATGCAATATAGTGGAATTCCTTGAAGAGATAACTTACATGCATCGAATTTGATAAAGTATCTCAAGAAATAAGTATACATGAGGATTGATAGAGCACCGACCTGCAATGGAAAACATAGGAGAATACCAGAAAAGGACGCAGTGAAGTGGAAAAAAACAGGTAACACCTACTTGAATGTGAATTTATCAAACACCCTGAAAATTCACTTTCTCCCCAATGGTCTGATATCGTGCCTTTCTTTTTCCCAAATTCTTCTTTTTCAGGCGCAATCGTCAATAATGGCTGATATGGTGATCTTCCAGGCCGAGGGTTGTATTTTACTCCTCCAAAGAAAACATGCATCCCTTCTGGAATGAATGAACCGATCCCCCCGAAAAGGTATGGTTGAGATCCTCTAATTCCTTCCCCCAACTCCCATGCACCCATTGCATGCTCCTCCGTTTACCAAGCCGAACTATTACAAAAACGTTACATGCCATCCTCCTATCTTCACAGAGAGATTTATTAATGACCACTGAACGTTTGTCATCATTTATTTATTTTTATTTTATTCTTTCCCAACTACTCATTACCTCCACTCTCAATTTTCTTATTAATTAACTTATCTTCGTTTATTTACACAATAATTCAATCTTGGAATATTTCACTTATTAATTTTTATTTATTTTTAAATATTATTTTCACCTCGGATAAACAATATGTATCTATTTTAATTTATTTAAATCAAATAAGAGTGTAAATTAATATTTAATTAAAACCACCATTATAAATAAGCATTTATTTTAATTATTACGATATTTTAAATTTCAATAACTTTATATTTGGTGCAAATAATTAATTAAGTAGTAATTAACCCAATGCACAACAAGCAAACAACACTGCAACAAAAGAGGCGAACCAGATTACAAAAGCAACCAAGTTGAAACTTCGAGAGCACTACATCCTCCCCCCCTAAGATCCGACTTACTCCTAGAAGTCGCAAGGTTAAAGAGAATGTATACAAAGGAAAAACAACATCAACTTCTACAATAACATCACAACATAAACAAATAACGAAAGACACCCAACAAAACAACTTGAAAACTTGAAAACTATACCGACAGGGTTACACGGTGGAGGTACTCATCCTTGTCAAGGATGATGGCAAGGTTGGGGAAACCTTCTTGTCAACTCTATTTTTCCACATCATGCCCATTGGGTTTTAAGAGGCTCGCCTAGTCCTGCTAGAGCAGGTGGAGTCGAGGCTTGGTACCTGCAATCCTGCATAAAAGAAAATATTGTATACAACATATATATAACAAACACACCGTGAAAGGAAATTACAACATGTAGTATGGCACTCACAAGCGAGTGATACTACACTATTCCTCCCACCAAGACCACATACAATAACTGCAACATAATCATCTCATAAAGAAATCACTAATCAACAACATAATAAACGTAGTACAAGTCTATCTTAACCAGTTTAATCCAGTCACATTGTACTCAAATCAATACTTCTAATGTCATATAATACATGTTGCTATGTCGGATTATCAAATTTTCACAAAACAGTACATAATTATGCATTGAAGACACTCATCTTTCATTAAATATTCAACATTCTCATGCAAGGAAATCTACTTCATTCATTATTCAACACCAAATCTCAAAACATAAGTGACACAAGCTCATAGTTTTATGCCTAATCGAAACATAAAACACAATTTTAGCACATCAAAAACTCAAAATTTTAGGTTAAAACACACTCACCACAAACACTCACAATTCACTTCACCACAAGGCAACACAAGGGTAACACAAGGGTCCAAAAATGCATTCCTGGTAGGAAGAATATCGGTGTATTGCGCACTACACCGAGGATCCTATCCTTTCCACCGGTTTTCTGCACCTTTGGACCAACATAACCTAGGGACAAACTTGGTTCGCTGAGTGTAGATGACACAAAAGAAAAAACACAACCATAAGAATATGGGCAACTAGGTCAACGTAATGGGCTTATAGTGCCCAGTGTATGAACCTATGCTCTGATACCATCTGTAACGCCTCGCCACACAACCCCAAAGGAAACTAAAACATCTCACAAATTATGGCACAATTTTTTTTTATAGTAACTAACATGTATCATAATATGACATACATCATTTGAAATGAAACTATACATGTTCTGCATATAACAAATCCCTTGAGGTTACGTGACTGCATTACTTTTTGTATCAACATCATTACATCACATGAAAAAGAACAATTGAACCATCGTCTATGATTTGACTTTTCACTCGATAAGAAATCATTTTACATCATTAAAGGCCATATACACATACCTTACTAACTTCTCACTATGCTCATTATAAAATTGTATAAAATAAAAGAAGTTATAAAAGCATTCCAACAAACTAATTTTATTCCAAGCCACAATTTATAATCATTCCTATAAATATATACATATATACAAATATAATTAGCCAATTAATACTCTTATATGAACCTTAAAATAGAGAACACTAAATATTATTGATGTTCTATTCAACTAATTTATGTTTGTGAAATAACTCATCATTCCTTATAAAGCTTCAAGAGTAGACTAGTACACTTAATGAGTCATTCAAGCAATATTCTCAAGTGTCAAAGATATCAATAAATCTAAATTTCCTTCTTCTTTGGAGAAAACAACGAAAACAATGTTTAAAAGAATATCAACTTATTCACTAAATTTAGTTCTTCAATTATCTACATATACTTATCTCAATTTCATATTAGGAAGACAGAACCTTTTTTTTTTTTTTGCAACTAGTGAATCATGCATTAGGGAAACATCATGCTAGGAGAGTATTCATTGACCAACTTGCTAAGAGACTATACCCTTCCTATTCATAAACAAAGGGCCCACAAAATATGGCTGCAATGTATATATATACATCTCAGTTATCGGGTTTATTGTCATGGTCCACAGAGGTGAGCAAGACGTAAAATATATGTCCATGCTGCAACAGGGGACACTGTGTAACTGACACTTCAATATAATTCTTTATCTCGACTTGACCTATCGCTCTTAACATTTAAAATATTGAAGGAGGAAATAAGAATTAGTCTTGAATGCATGCTGTGGAATCTCATAAAGACAATGAAGCTATGAGATCTTAAGGATTCTCCCACGAAATGGTATACATGAGACTGTACAACCCGAGATGAGATAGATTTAGAATGAGGATGATCAAGAGTTCCATTCCTTCTAACTAAAAGTTTAATTCTGTGAGGTTACGGGTAAAATTGTAATGTAAAGATTGATTACAGTATACTAAGGTTATACTAACCTTATGTTGGGATCATCTTGAGGCTTTCCATTTCAAAAAGAGCAAATAGGGACAGCAAAGTATCAAAATCTATGAGTGTCCAACTTAAATTGGATTCAAAGACATTAAAAAAAACCATGGATTTCCAAACTTAATGAAAAGTTAACTTCACAACACACAGCACCCAAAAACCATTGAATAAAAAGAAATGATTGTGCACAGCTAGGTATCAAATACAAGTCATAAAATATGGTCTATTCAAATCTATAGGCATTGAATGCCTTGTCCAATCTAATCCGAAGAGTTCAATTATGCATGAGTAGACGCTAGGAAGAAGATATGGGTGCAGCCTTAGAAAAGACCCTATAGTTTCCAAAGAACAGGGCGACTTTACTTGATAGTTTATATTAAGTCCAGACATATGAGTATTGAATACTTTAAGAGAAAGATGCCAATGTTGTTCAAGTTCCACACACAAATTCAGGTAACTGAATATGGCATCAAGATTTCATTTCATATAGCCACCATTAAGAGTGTTACAGGCCGCAAAAAGGGGGGGAAAAGGTCACATATAGTATATTGTATGATATCATGGGCAGCGCCATAAAGGCCAATTGTATGCCATCATTGAATTTCCTTAAGCTATTACGTGGTACAAATGATTAAATCCTACAGACAACTTGCAGTAAAGGGAGATTATTCTGAGAGATGTGAACCATTTCCATCATTTTAAATAGGGACAACATTCTTGTGGAGATTACTGGTGCTGATAAATAGGACCATCTAGGGCATGACAAGAGGTAAACCACCAATGAGCACATACACCTCTCAAGAGACACCATCGAACTTTTTAGGAGATACACCAGATTTAATGGAGCACTACATAAACTAGGAAGTTGGTGCTATAGAGATATGGTTCAAAATCACCGTGAAGGGGGAAGAGGGCTAGCATGAGGAAGATTATAGATTATACATTCTTTTTATCTCGGTAACCATGCCAATGATTTGTGAAAACATAATAAGCACATAGATTCTTGACAAAATATTACAAAGGAAAGTAATAACAGGTAATGCAATGGTTACAGGAATAGCAAACTGCATCTAATGAAAGGTCATAAAACTTAAACACTGTGGGTTGTTATGAGGCTGTATTGTCTCAATATTGATACTCTACACATCTTAGGGAAAGTATGCCATCAACAAGACTAAGAGAGAAGATAAAATTTTGCGAACAATTGTAATTAATTCTCATTTGTAAATACACACGCAATATAGTGGAATTCCTCGAAGAGATAACTTACATGCATCGAATTTGATAAAGTATCTCAAGAAATAAGTATACATGAGGATTGATAGAGCACCGACCTACAATGGAAAACATAGGAGAATACCAGAAACGGACGCAGTGAAGTTGAAAAAAATAGGTAACACCTACTTGAATGTGAATTTATCAAACACCCTGAAAATTCACTTTCTCCCCAATGGTCTAATATCATGCCTTTCTTTTTCCCAAGTTCTTCTTTTTTAGGCACAATCCTCAATAATGGCCGACATGGTGATCTTCCAGGTTGAGGGTTGTATTTTACTCCTCCAAAGAAAGCATGCACCCCTTCTGGAATGAATGAACCGATTCCACCGAAAAGGTATGGTTGAGATCCTCTAATTACTCCCCCCAACTCCCATGCACCAATTGCATGCTCCTCCGTTTACCAAGACGAACTATTGCAAAAACGTTACATGCCATCCTCATATCTTCACGTATAAATTTATTAATGACCACTGAATGCTTGTCATCATTTATTTATTTTTATTTTATTCTTTCCCAACTGCTCATTACCTCCACTCTCAATTTTCTTATTAATTAACTTATCTTCGTTTATTTACACAATAATTCAATCTTGGAATATTTCACTTATTAATTTTAATTTTTTAAAAAATATTATTTTCACCTCACGATAAACAATATGTATCTATTTTAATTTATTTAAATCAAATAAGAGTGTAAATTAATATTTAATTAAAACCACCATTATAAATAAGCATTTATTTTAATTATTACGATATTTTAAATTTCAATAACTTTATATTTAGCGCAAATAATTAATTAAGTACTAATTAATCCAATGCACAACAAGCAAACAATACCGCAACAAAAGGTGTGAACCAGATTACAAAAGTAACCAAGTTGAAACTCCGAGAGCACTACACGAAGCCATTAATAGAAGGAAAAGTCATCCACAATTGAGGTGAAGTGAAATCATAGATAGATAGGGGTAGATCATAGAGCATCCCACCAAAAGAAAAAGTGCAAGGAAAATGTTAAAGGTTTAGCCATAGCCAAAGTTTCCATGCAAGAAGAAGGATCGTTGCAATTTGAAGGTCGTAGAAAAGGATATTTGTAAAGTCTGCCAAGTGTGTTTTATAGCCTGACTGTTCATAGCCTTTAGGAAAGATTAGGTTGGAGTAAATATTGGAGAAGCCATTGGATATTAATCCAAACTACTAAGCATCGTGGATCAGAGAGATGAAGATTGATACATCCAGTCAAGTAAAGAAGGTTGCTATTGATCACAATTTTAGATCAGAGGAATTCAAAGGTGTTTAACACAACCAAAGGTAAATAAAGGCCACCATTATTTAAGAAGGAACTACCAAATTCAATGAATTTCTAAGAAAGGCCGCAACTAAAGAAATCACAGCTACCAAGTAACCAAGCATAGTTAAGTCATCGTCCAAGCTACAAATGGTAGGAGATCAAATGAGGAGTTGTAGTTTAATGACATAGTCGTTGCCCAAAGGAACAAGTGTACAAAATATGAGGTGACACCACAAGGTTATCACATAGAAGATAAGTTGTTAAGAAGATGTAGTGTAGGAAAAAGTATCCCTTTTTCACACTTAATTTTAGAATAATTAATACTAAAATGAACCTAATGTTGCCTTGATTTGGTGTTGTAATGTGTTTTACACATCCACATTAACTTTGAGGCTCTTTTAAGCTAAATAGATCTAATTTTTCCTTAATTTAGTGTTGTAAAGTGTATTTATTTACACCCTCACACTAAGTTTTGGGCCCTTTTGCATTTATGACCTTCACATAATCATTAATAGGCCCTTATGACCCTTCATTATGCATCCCAATGCTCATTTCAACTGAAATCCCAACATAGTCAATAAATACACTTTATATTCTAACCCCCTAATATTTCCTTAGCCTGAAAAGCTATGGTGGGACCCATACACCACCTTAGGAATATGAGCCCCCACTAGATGGGCCCTATATGCCACCTTAGGTGTATCGGTCCCATTTGGCCCCTTTTTAGGGTTTTGAATTCAAATTTTATGAATGTCAGCATTTGGGATCTAACAAATGGTAAATTAGATGGAATGCATATATAAACAATGTTTAAAATCATTATTTCTCCTAGAAATCAAGAGTCAAGAATGATAAGACTTTACATGAGCATTATAGAGTATTTAAGAGAATTTTTAAGGCATTCAAGGGAAAAATTCTTCATCATTTGTTTTAGCAATCAAGATGCATTATCATATTAAAGGCTTGATACATCATGCATGTGGTTTTGAGCTAATGTCGTCATGTATTGTTCAAGATCAATTCAAATATTCAAAGGCATTATCTTTCATCAAGAAACATGATCAAGATCTACATCCATTGAGGCCACTTCATTCTTGTTTTCATATCTACAAACTTCCAAACAAGGTTCAATTGTTTCACCTTATATTTCATGTTCATTTCATTCATGTTTCATTTCTCATTAAGGTTTTATTACCAAAATGGGGTTTGACCAAGGAAAAGTTCCCTTATCCATTAACAAATCAACATTTTTTTCTCTCTTTATATTTGTGAATATAGATCTAGGTGTTTTAGAGCTTGAAGATCCTTTGAAGACTAAATTGTAGGATTGAAGAAAGTTTTCATAGTTGTCAAGAAGATTCCATCTTCATGGAAAGTCACTTATAGGCCAGAATTCAAGCTTTCAGACTCAAAGATTTAGTAGGAGAGAAGCTACAACAAACCACTAGAGGATACCTGAGTTTCAACCAAACCCTAATACTAGGACTAAATCACTACGTTGGGACTATGAGTCCCATTACAATACTTTTTCTAGTTTTTAGAAGATCTAAATCAATCATTGAGAGATTCCACTTCCTACCCAAAAACCCTAGATAGGGACTAAATTTCCCAATTTGGCATATGAGCCCTAGTGAACTTTAAACAATAGAATTTCAAGGTTTAAGAGCTTGTTTTGACCACATATTTTTTCTAGGTACCTTTTTGTGTCTTTCTATTTAATTATCTAAATTCAAGTTTGATTTTGTAGGTCATTTCTATAAATTTTCATAGTACTTTCATATCTTTCTTTCTAAGAACTTGCTTAGTGGTGAACCTCCTTTTTTAATCACACCCAAGGATACCTTATAGTAGATCTCTTTCCATAACTCAATCACTAGGTTGAGATCTCTAGGTTTTCCTTGAATGAACTAGAGTGAAATAGTAAGCCCTTACCCCTTGTTCCATCTTCTAGAAGGTGGAACCCTTTTTCCTTTTGTTCATTTTGGTGAACCTGACCTTTGGACACCTTATTTATGATTTGGAGTGCATTTCAGTCCTAGATCTATCTTGCATTAACTTTACATTAGGTATTGCATTAGATAATTTACATTTAGGGCTTCTAAAAATCTTGCATTAGTGAAAAAAGCATATAGGTTGCATTTTTGCATCTTAGATCCTTCAATTTCACTGAAATTCTATAGTTACAAATAGTAAAATCAATATACAAGCTAGAAACCTTAGAATCAACTTGCAAAATTTGTTGAATTTGGTGCAAAAACCTTAATTAAGATTCATTCACCCATTTGGGAAATTTAATCCTTATACAAGCATTTTTCCTAGATTTTTGGGAATTAATATTAACTTTTGTATGGTTTAGAACAAAGAGAAAAGCCACTTCACAATTGTCTCATTGAAGGGAAACCCTAAAGATCTCAATGTAAAGTATTCAAAGGGGAAGGAGATCTTGTAATAAGGTTGTCCTAGGATCTAGATTGAGGTGGGACTCCTTGAACAATAATTTTTCTAGGTTAGGCATTACATCTTACATTGCATTTATATTTCCAAGCCCTAGCTTGGTGGTGAACCCCTCAATACACCAAAAAACCCTAATTGGGACTCATACGCCCCTTTGGGTGATTTAGTCCCAGATCAAACCTAAAAGTTCCTTTTACAATATTAAAAACATCATTTTTTTGTTTTTGTTTGTTGTTGTTACCAATCTATTTCATTTTGTTGAGTTTCTATTTCATTCATTTCATTACATCTAGCTTAATTTAGTTAATTTAGTGCATTGCCTAATTTCAAATTTGCATTTACAACATTTCATTTTCAGATTGTAGCATAGTGTAATTAGAAAATTACATTGTTTAGAATCTAAAAATTGCATTTACACATTTCATTCTAGGTCATTGCATTGCATGTTAAGTCTCTTTCCATTTTGAGTTTGCATAAGTTTCTTTTCACAAATGTTAATATCTATATTTTCCAAGTTTGCAAAGAAATTTTTTATTAATAATCATGTTAGTCATTCATTCAATGCATTTCCTAGTTATGAAAGTCTCTTAGTGCAAGAAAGTAAAAATGTTGATTCTTGCCTTAAATATACACTCCTTCCTATCTCTTCTATTTGTAGGAATGATGTGATAGAAGAGTATACAAGCATAGATAACCATGACAATAATATTTGTTCTTCTCCCTATTAGAGTAAATGGTTTTCACCATTTACCTAATTAAGTTTACTTAGATAGATTAGTTCATTAATTTTGCTTTTGTTATTTGGGTAGTTTTTCCTGTGTTGGGAAGTTTCTCACCCGTCACCCACCTTTTATGCCTTTTTAAGGCAATGTGTACAATATGTAGTATCATCTCATTCATTTTTTTTTCTCTGGTGAAATAGCCTATGTGCTACTCTTGCTCATTTGTGAAGGTTTATTGGCAGATGGTCTTCCTAGGTTATTCGTTCTATTATGGTATTAGAGCCACCCCGTATGCACTCCTTCCTATGAGATTTTTCATTAGGAGATCATTTATTTTTCTAAAATTTGAATTTTTTATAAAATTTCAAAGCTGCCTATCTTCTATTTTGTTGGCATCAATTATTCTTGGTTGGCATGCAACATCATTGTTCTTGGCATTGATTTTCTATTTTGCCTGATTTTGAATTAAAGAGGGCCTATTTTTGTTGTCATTTGAAGTTGGATCATTGGTCGTAATATTTATGTGTAGGCTGATTTAATCTGCATGAGAGGGCTCAGAAGGCAATGATCTGAAGACACTAGAATGTGGCATTTTTTTGAGAGCCTAAATTCATTCTTGGGAGACTTGATTTCTAGTTTCCTTGCTATGTGTGGATTTCATTTCCTGAAGCACAATTCATTGCCATGATCAGAGGGTGTTAGTATCTCATTGTCTTCCTGATTGGAATTCATATTTTTTAGACATTGGTTGCTTGTTCGTAGAATCTCACATTTTAGATTTGGAGGACACATTTGAGGGTATGTCCCTCCTATTTGATTATAGTTGTGGTACAACTGTTGTCACCCCATTTCAATCTTTGGATATTGTTCAGATTCAGTTTCTAGTGGTACCTTGTGTTTCACCTTTTGTTGTGATTGGGCATGTTCTTGATTGGTTCGTGGCATCATTTTCCAAGGTCTTGGCAACACATGAGCAGGTTTCAGAGTCATCATCATACATATTCATGCTTCTTTGGTAAGCATACCTGCATTTGTATTTGGTTTTGTTTCTTCCAAAAGGGAGACAAGTTGTTTGTCGACATTGGATCATGTTTTTCCTTCAAAAACTTACCATTTTTGTAGGTGATTACACATTCTAGGGGGGCTATATAGTCTCTCTCTTTCCATCTTATGGGGGGATATTGATTGTATATATATGATGTATGTAGTAGTTGGGGGCTGTGATTGAGTCCTCCATCCATGCATCATTTTTGTGTTTTCTTTTCTCTCTTTTGGAGAGGGGTTTCTTCCCACAAGGTTTTTTTGCTTTTCTTCGGTTGTGAGAGATTTCTTTTTTTCATTGTAAATGGGTACCTAATGTAGTCGGGACTAATATTGCACATTCTTCATTTTTTTGCATTTTCATTCTCCCTAAGTTGCACTTAAGGGGGTTGTTAGAGCAAATGGTTTTCACCATTTACCTGCTTAAGTTTACTTAGGCAGATTAGTTCATTAATTTTTCTTTTGTTATTCGGGTAGTTTTCCCCGTGCTGGGAAGTTTCTCACCTATCACCCACCTTTTATGCCTTTTTAAGGCACTATGTACAATATGTAATATCATCTCATTCATTTTTTTTTCTTTGGTGAAATATCTTGTGTGCTTCTCTCGCTTATTTGTGAAGGTTTATTAACAGATGATCTTCCTATGTTATTTGCTCTATTGCTCCTTATACCTCTCCTATTAGTGACAAAAGTATCTTTGTGAAAGAAGATGCAATCATTGAGAATTGTGAAAGTATTATTTTTCCTTCTCCTCCCCCTTGGGAAGATATTATGACACAAGAATATGAGATCATTACCACTACTTTACTTAGTCTAAATTCATCTCTCAACACCTCCCCTAATTATGAGAATGCTTTAGTGAAAGAGGATAGAATTGAGAGAAATCATAAGAATCACAATTGTGAGGACATGTTGGTGTTAAACGATCTAATGATTGAGAGTTATAGCATTATTTCTCTCTTTCCTAATGTCCCTAACATTTGGAAGGACCTATTTGAACAAAAGGATCCAATCATTTGTAAGAATAACAATGATAGTTTTCCTTCTTTTGATGCCTCCCCTATTTATGATGAAGTTACTTTACAAAATTTAACCATGGAATGTGATGAACCTCTTGTTTTCTCCTCACCTAAAAGATCTCCTACTAGGATAGAAGCTATGACACAAGCCCTTAGAAAAAAAGGATGAAATCATGGACAATCATAACAATCAAATTTGTCCCTCTCCTAATATCTCTCCAATTTGTGAGAGTTATGAGAGTTCTATTTGTGTCCCTTCTTCTAGGGAAAATATTAAAGAAAAAGAGAATGTCATCATTGATTAACAAGACAATCCAACCATTGATAACTCCCTTACTTTCGATGAAGTCATTTTAGAAGAACCAACCTTTGAATGCCATGAACATCTAGTTTGTAGTTCTCCTAAAAAATCCCCTCCTAAGGAGGATATCATGGTGCAGAAAAATGAAAACATTAACAATAGTGGTATAGATTCCTTAGATGAAAATGATGAAATAACATTAGACTCTCCTTCACTAAGAGAAGTTAATATTATTCAACCTCAACTCATCCTTTACCCACCTTCACACAAACCTCAAACTCAAAACAAACCTATCCTCACCCTCGAACCTCCTAAGAATAATATGTCACAACAGCCAAGTTATAATAACATTGCTCTTACATATAACACTAGAAACAATCTGCAACCAAGACAAACATCTTCAACATCCCTCCCATTACCTAACCCTATCTTGCCTAGCGCCCCTCGTTTGCCTTTACATAATGATGAGGAGTACAATCTTGCTGAACAACTAAAGAATACTCTTGCTAAGATATCATTATGGGACCTTATTCAATCATCCCCTCATTGTCATAACATGATTCAAAGTTCTTTACAACAAGTTCCTACACCCCTACTGTGTAATCAAATCATGTAGTAGCCCAAATTCAAGCTATAACACTGAACAACTTGGACATTACTTTCCATCAAGATGAGTTACCTCCATTAGAAGTGCAAAAACAAAATGAAGATTTCATGATAATAACTGGGTTTGTGCAAGATCATAGGGGTTCAAAAAGTGGCGATAAGCAAAAAAAAGGCATTTTTAACTTGCTCAAAAATGTGAAAATCCACTTTAACCTTTTCTAGGCTTGGGTAGAAAGTACATGGTGTTAAAGCAAAATCCAAACTGAAATGGATATTCATTTGAAACAGATATCCATTTCAAAATGGATTATCCGTTATGAAATGGATATCTGTTTAGAAACGAATATCTATTATGTTTAGGTCAATTGTTTTAATTTGTTCAGGTCTGGGATCGGCCAATTATTTAATTTAATATATTATAATAATCTTTTTAATATAATTATAATAATGTTTTAATATAACATGTGAATATTTATTTTAATATATTATAATATTATATTATATTATATATAGTATAATATATATTATATTATATATATAATATATATTATACTATATATAATATAATATAATATAATATTATAATATAATATAATAAATATTATAGTATAATATAATATTATAATATATTATAATAAATATTATAGTATAATATAATATTATAATATATTATATAATATAATTTAATATTATAATATAGAATAATTTTTTATTACCTTATATATAAAAAAACCTATATATTATTATAGTTTAAATTAAGAACAATTGAAGATCTCTTGAAGACAAAAAGTTGGAAAGTTGTCAAAGTTGTCAAAGTTGTTGTCAATTCATACAATCTCACCTATAGATCTAATTTTTGACTTTCTGACACTGAAACCCAAATCAAACAAAAGCTATATACTGACATCAGAGGCTCCTAAAAGATGGTTGAAATCCTTGAGAAGTGACCCATTCACCCATTGGTGAATGAGTCCCAATCAGCCTCTTGAAACTGCATTTTGGTGACTACTAAGGGTTGTAACAATTCTTTGTGTGGATCTCATTTCCTAATGAAATAAAGAAAAATAGGTCCATCCACATCTGAATTTTAAAATTAGTGAACCCCCATTTTCCTCATTTCAAATTTAATAAACCCTATTTTTCTATTTTTCACTATCTTTTGAAGTTCCCATTCTTGAAATTATTTAGACAATGAGAACTCTTCATAAATTTATTCATTTTTCAAACCAAATTTGTTAATTTAAAATTTAATTTCAAGAAATATTTCCTAAGCCTACTTCCTTTTCAAAAAGTATTACCAAAACCAAAGTTTTTACACCTTTTAAGATTAAATTAACATGCTAAATTCTTGTAAAGAAGGAATGCATTGTAGTAACAAATGAGATTTTTCCTTCCCATATACTATACTATCATGTACTCATGTAAAGTTTAATCATAAATTCACATGAACTAGACCTTTGAAAGGGGCCTTTCAGGATAAAAAGAGAAGAGGTAAACTTAAGATGCCAATAGTTAGGAGTTCCATGTTGCTACAAAATTTCAAAAGTAGTAATCCAATTCTT
Organism: Sequoia sempervirens; assembly: GCA_007258455.2. Lineage (NCBI taxonomy): Eukaryota > Viridiplantae > Streptophyta > Pinopsida > Cupressales > Cupressaceae > Sequoia > Sequoia sempervirens. The sequence goes on along the minus strand of VDFB02075321.1, from coordinate 341,376,109 downwards.
TCCAATATAGAAATTCAAAACAAAACCCCCCTAACATCTAAAAAAAAGAGATTAAACCACGTCTAATGTTGTTTCAAGTGAATAGAGCACCACTTGGTTAGAAATCCATAAGATTAAGAAAAAATATATTCTCAAAACAAGGTGAAAGATTGGTCAAGCCAATTCAAAACCCTAATTTTCTTCCCAAGTGAAAGAATACCATTAAAAGTCCCAACCAAGATTAGCACTATCTACACTTGCAAAGGAAAAAAAAATTAACATTTCCTCCAAAAAAAAAAAAAGCCTTTTTTCTTCATTGAAAATAATAATATCAGGCTTATTTCACAAATAACTTATTGAAAAGAGATACTTACCAAACACCTAGTATTTCATTAAAAATTACCATTTTGGGGGATAGATAAATGAGAATCCAAAGCATGAATGACCCTAAATTCAACAAAAGTTTTCTCAATCATCTTTAGCTTTTCATGATCACTTTTCTTTGCTACATTATAAACTTTATCCAACCCAATTCTTAAAATATTTTTTTATTAGAGACATAAAGGAGGAGTTTTCTTTTTAAAATTATCTTTAGTATAATGTTATGAAGAACCTCTAGCATCACACAATCCATAGAATTTTTAATAGAAACAATTCTCATAATTAGAATATCAACTTAATCCAACTCTAAAATTTATCTTTGAAACATTGACAAGGTATTTCAATTGAGGAAGATGAATCACTTGATCCTTAGATTATATTTACATTGGGCAACTATAAAAAGTTCATGAGCATAATAATACTAGCATTTACTAGGAGATTGAAGACCTTGCTATATCACATGATGATGGAATTATCTTCCACTAAAAGCACACATTATAATTTTTGGGACTTTTTCTTTAGCTTATCAAAATGTATGATGATATATTGCTTCCACATTGGACGAAAATTTTAACTGTTAAAAATGTAAAGACTACCGTTGGCCACCAAATAAAGATAACCTTCGACAAAACATGAACAGAAGAAGAAGTCAAAGCTGAGATTTTTAGGGTTTTGAACACCAGTTTACCCGACTTCGTTGTGAAAAGGTCAACGTAATCCTCACGCGTTTATGGTTCGGTAATATTCCTTTTGACTCCTCTCATATATACAGTAACCCTCACCAGAAACGCGGTTTTGAAGTGAAGCTTTTAAATTTGTATATTTGGAAAGAAATGAAGACTTATTCAGGGTCTCACACAAGACTGTGCGATTCAAGTTTTGAATGAATGCTCCTTGTATGGCATACAATATTCAACTTTTTCCGATCGTCTATTCTTAGCCTCTCTATAAATATGGCCTGCTTTGTATGGGTTATATACCATCTTCATCAGCCCTCTCCCAAGATATATTACATTTCACCGCTTCTCATCAACATTTCTTCTGGTTCATTTGTAACGTGAACAGCTTTGTTTGTGAAAGAACGCTCTCCAGCAGGGAATATGGCGGGATCAAGGCTTATGAGAATCATGATAGTAGTTCTTATTCTAACCGTTCTGTTTGCCCTGCAAGTTTCTGCTCGATATAACCTTAAGACTAATTTAAATACCGATGGAGAAAGTAACTACAACAAAGCAAGTTTTAATCTGGTTCAAGTTGTTGACAGCTTAAAATCTTGTACCAATTGCGCAGGCCATATTGCAGATCCTAACTGCTGCAAATAGTAAAACAGGACTTCATATTGGCGTCTACCATTCTGACTCACATGTACAGTAGCAATGATATATGGGTCCAATGACCTGATTCATATACAATATTTTTTGCAAATGTATTCTTACCATCCTCTTGTGAGTTTCGTTGAGAAAATGATGCTTTTTATTTTATTCTTTAGGAAGAATAATTTATTTATTTTTGATGTTCTTAGGTATATTCAAAGTCACATATGCAAAAACGATTGAGAATGTTGATTTGAAAAATAAACTTCATTCATTTTAATGATCTAATACATTTTTTAACTCTTCCCAATTAAAAGAATTTGCTTTTTTTAATGCAACGACCTCCTCATGCTTCACAAAATTTTCTTAAATATTAGATGTTTAAAAGTAATCTTACTTTATTTATTTGTTAATCTTTCGTTGGTTCGACAGATGTGTTTAAATTATTTATCACCACATGCTTACTTTGAGACATTTTTTTTAGAATTGAATAAAATTTCTTAATAAGAATTATGAGACTTGTGTTCATCGTAGCTACCATTTAAATTGGTTATGAATTGGAATCATACTAGTATCGAAATTCATGATAACAGTCTTTTGGTTAATAGTACTTAATATAGTCACCATTTTAGATAGTATTATTATTTTTTTAATAATAAATCTTATCTTTATTATGCAAGACAAAGATTTCTATTTTCTTAGAAATATTTTTGTGGTTCTTGTTAGGATTGGTGATATTATCCTCCAATTAGATGAATATGTATTTTAACATTAATATTTTACTAGTTAGTTATTATTTTATATGATTCCAAGATTCATGGAAGAGGAGCCTTAATATCCTATGTGAGGAGAAATATTTTTTGTAGTTAAATATTAGCTTTAGGCACTTAGAATATTTATTGCAAGGTGGAATTGATTGGAAAACCTTAATTTTCCCAACGACTGCACCTTTAGACACTTGGTATTAAGTGGAAGAAAATCTCACTATTTATAATGGTGTAAGAAGCATTTATGATAGTGTAAACAATGCAAGAAAACATCTTGGAACATGTGTAAGAAGTGGGTAGTTTTCTTTGGACATAAGAAGTTATTTTATGTTATATTTGGTTTGTGTTGTTCCCTAAGGAAGTTGAATGTCCAAGTCCATTACAAAAGCCTAGGATCTTCTAGAAATATACTTGTAACTCTAGGACACTTGTCATTAGAAATCTATGCATGCAAACTACTTTGCTCATGGTTTTATTCCATGGTATTGAAAATTATTTCTAGTTTCTTGTATTACTTTAGACTATATATTGGATCTTGGAGTAAGAGGAAAATAAGTTGTTCTGAAGTTCAAGTAGCGTAGAAATTTAGAGGAAAGAATTTATATTAATATAAATATATTTAAGGATTTAGATGAGCTTTAGATCTCTTAGGATACATATTTATCTCCTAAAATGGTTTATCCACATATATCTAATGTAATGGTTTGCATCTCTTATTTGTCTATTTTCATTTCTATCTATGATTTATCACTAGTATATACTTTGATGCATTAAGTATGGAACATAATTTCACTTGTAAGTTGTATCCCACCTCTACATTTTGTATCAAACCAATGGTTATTTTTATTAGAGAGAGTGATTTCACTCTTTAAATGTGTGTCTAGTTTTTTTGCTATAGTTGGAGTTGATTATGTTTTCTTGCAATTTTGGATTTATAGTAATAAAATGTCATGGCTATTGCATCTCAATTAAAGATTAAAATTTCATTTGTATAGGATATGTTGGAAGATGGTTAGCGCTCCCCTTGGGATATGTGACATGGACTAACCACCTCCCATGGATCTGTTAACTCTGGTAGTTGTACTGGACATTAATAGGCCGATCTTTTGGTACAACCACAACTATGGGAAAAAAATTGGTATCAGAGCCAAAGTTGCCAGGTTTGAATCCCCTCGCGTAACACTAAGGGGGAGTTTGTTGGGAGATGGTTAGCGCTCCCCTTACGATTCATGACATGGACTAACTACTTCCCATGGATCCGTTAACTCTGGCAGTTGTACCAAACAATAACAGGTTGATATTTTGCTGCAACAACAACTGTAGGCCAACAAGATATACAATTCATAAGCTAAATATGAGAGATCTCTTGGAAGAAAAAAATATATATTTTTGTGAATAGTGGGAGTAAAGGAAAAAGGGTGTTAAACAATAAATGGGTAAAAGTGGATAAAAAATCATGTGGTATAGTTTATTCGTGTCAATTTCAATTTTATTGAATGTTTCTAATAAAAGTACTACATATAAATAATAGAATAGAATAGATATACAAAACTATGAGTCTCATTAAAAAGTTATTTCTAAAAGGAAATTTAAATTCTCTTAAACTAAAGGATTGAGACTAAGGCACCTAGTAGGTGTTATTATGTGTAGCTTTATTATGCTCCAATTTAATGTTTTGGCCTCTCTTGCTAGCTTAATTTCCCCCAAAAATGATTAACAAGGGAGTGTAGGGGAGGCTAAATCCCCTCTTGTAAGGTCTATGGGATTGCCCCCCAACCAAGGGCTTGAGCTCAATGTGTCCAAAGAAAAACTTCACTAATTTTTAATAATGGAATTTTATAATTAATTCTCATTGAAAAATAGTTTGAGAACTTCGTGAAATGGTTGACAATTTCTTGTTGTGGACACACGAGGAGTTGAGGCAACATACATTAAACAATGTGTGGGTTAGTTGAATGTTCATGTAGATGGAATATTTTCAGTCATGACTTTGTGATGTAACATGCAAAAATTTAACTCATCATGTGGAAATTGGAAAGTCACACAGGAAAAGTTTCCAATTAACAGTTTTACAGCTGAAGCACACAACAAAGTGTGTGAGGTGAATTCTATATTTCTTGTAGGTTTATGAAATATAATAATATGTATTCTTTTTGAAATTTAAATAAAAATATATTTATTTATGGACGTATCCCAAAGGATGAACCATGTTAAGAGAAATTATCTCTATGAATTTTTTTATTTCTATCATTTATTTATAATCTACATTGTTTAATTTGTTTTTTTCTCCAATCTCACCTAAGATTAAAGAAGATTTTGTATGTTTGCCATAGAAAAATGGCCCCTTATCATTTTCATGGCATTTTAGGTCTTTCTTCATGATGCTTGGTCTATTTTTCTTTGATTTAATGTTGCAATGTGGCTTAAACATTCACATTTGATCCTTAAAATTTAAATTAAGGCATCTTGTGAAGGTGTTGTGAAGTGTTGTAAAACATTTCTACACTTTTCTAGACTTTATTCATCACAATTCATCTAAAAATCACCTTTTCATCAATTATCAAGTCTTATTTTGAAGTGTTGTAAAGTCTTGTAACAAGATTTCATGCTTTTCTAGGCACAATTTCACTATTTACGCCTTTCTTATGCTTTATTTGACCCCTTTATGCACTCTTAACGCTTAATTAAGTGTGTTTATGAATGTAAACCTAATAAACAATATTAAATACAAGATAATTCCTGACACCCACTTTCAAATCCAAGGTGGGACTCATTTTCCATGGGTGGCAAATGAGTCCATATTGGCTCCAAATTCAAAATATTTCAAATTTTCCTTTGGGTTTTTATTTAAAATCACCTTATGTCAGCCTATGATGAGGTATCATTAGGTTACTAAGGCATAAGAGTGTATAAATATGTGTTTTTCTTCTCATTTTACATCTACAATCTCCTAACTCATTCAAGCAATATTTTCATTCACTAAGCATTTAATTAGCATTTGAGCACTTTGCATCATTCTATCAAGCATCTTAGAGCATCCATTAACATATCTTTAGATTTTGAACATCAAAGGTATGGTAAGTTTATGACATTTTCATGTTATCTATTTATCATACACTTTTCATTTCATTTCATTATTTAGGGTTTGATTACCAAAGTGGGGTTTGACCAAGGAAAACCCCTATTCTCTAACCCTCAACCATTTTCCCCCTTTTGCATGTGTGTTTGCAAACTTGTGTATGTAGATTTGTCAAGCAATTAGGTGGTGGAAGGTGGTCAACAAGTCAACAGAGTGTTCCAATTCAAATCAATCCTATTTCAAGCTTGGAGACAACCTACATTATATTTTCTACAGATTTGGATTCATCAACCTGACAAGTAGACAACCTCAAATCTGGTGCTAGAGAATTGGTTCTTGATTTCTCAGAATTTTAGGAGAGGACTAATTTTCCAGCAGTGGTGATGAATCCTACTTTAAGGCTTGAAATCCATATTTTGTCAGATTTTAAATCTTGACACTCAAAAACCTATTCTTAGATGTTTTCATCAGAAGTAAGACTGTTTCGCCATCAGTGACGAATGAGTCCTACTGGTGATTTTTAGTGATCTTTTTTAGCATTCAAAATATTCTAGAATCTTCATGAGACTTCCAGTTGCTCTTTGAATTATCCTTCTTCTTTTTTGTTTTGCATTTTCTCATACTTAGTTCATGTTTGAATATCACATTGTGATTTCAAAAATTACATAAATCTTAGGTCTTTGCATTCATAATCAATCAATTACTTAATTTAATTACACTTAGATCATTCCATTTAGTCTAAATAACATCATGCATTACATACTTTGATTGAACCTACCTAGAATTTTGAGTGGAGTTTATCTCTCTCTTTTTAGGTGAAACATCCAAAGAGTGCAAGAGTAGCCTATAAGCACTACCCAAAAATCTATGATTCATTTTGGTGAACCTGTATATTAAGCACTTTACATTTTTAATTTTCACTGTATCTTGCATCTTACAGTTCATTTACATGAACATTCAATTAGGTTTTGTTTTTTCATCCTAGGGTTTACAAAATTGCATTAGTGAAAGACTCATTTAGATTTCAATTTTGCATTTCGTATCATTGAAAAATTGAAAAAATGCATCTGCATCCTTAATTTACACCTAAAACGCATTAGAATCATTTTAAATTTTCTAAAAAACATAAAAAAATCTCATAGCTAGACTCATTCGCCACCCTGGGTGAATCAGTCCACCTGCACATTTCATACTACATTTTTAGGCATTTTTCATGCATTTTCCTACATTTTTATTCTTTGTTGTTATTTCTCTATTTAACTTTGTATCATTCCTATTATTTTCATTTTTCACTCCTAGATTACCTTGCATTTGCATTTACCCCATCTTTTTGGTACTTGTATGAGTGTTTGGTGCCCCATTGATAATACTTTAGCGAGACGAAGTTCTAGACTCATGGCTTCCCGTGATACCACTTTCATTGCGGACCTTGGGATCTCAAGAGCTCCTACTCCTGGTATGGACAATGGTGCATTAGGCATGGATACTACCACTAATATGCCTTCACCTTTCCATCCAATGAATGTTGACACACAAAACAATTCCATCCCGCAAGAAAAAAGCATTAGTATTCATGAGGATTTTGCACACTTACAACAAGATTTATCCCTTGAAAACATTTCCAAAATTTCCATACTTGCAATAGAAAACCTTCATCATTTGATTGGAAGTGATGATGGCTTATAAGTTATAAAAAGAATTGTTTAGATATACAATAAACATGCTCCTAATCCTTCCCAATCTGCAAAAATTGTTGTGAGCCAAGGAGAACCTCACATTCCTCCCCCTTCAACAATAGCATCCATACCAACGTATACCACTCCTCAAGTTACAACAACTATGTAATAGGTTAGTCATGTGGCTTCTTCTTTCACAATTCCAACTAGCATTCCTAGTTCTTTTGTGGCATTACAAGTCCCCTCTACCACCTTCACCCCTCTTAGTGTCCCTTTCACTTCCCCTAATATTACATACACTCCATCACCATTTTCTCTTCCACCTCATACCACTTATATTGATCCCATCATTACACAACTGTTTAAGACTGTTTCATCCATGCAACAACAAATTTCTACCATTAGCCAAAGCAAAAATGCTCCACCCACATATCATGTTTGTAGTAGCCCCTTATCTTTAGAGATTTTAAGAACCTCGATGCCACAAGGGATTGAAATGCTTAGGTTTGAGAAATATAGAGGTAAAGGAGACCTTATTAATCATGTCAATGCTTACACAGCCTTGTGGAGTGATTTTTTCCTTGACTATAAGCTATTAGCCAAACTTTTTCCTAGGACCTTAAAGGACACTGCATTAGAGTGGTTTTCAAATTTACCTAATCATTCCATCTAATCATTCAATGAACTTATGGATGCCTTTATAAGTCACTTCCAAGTTCATATGATTCCTAAAAAGACAATAGCTGATCTAATTCCCTATAGACAAAATGTCAATGAAAAAGTAACTAACTTCATCTCACATTATCATTCGTTGTATGCTCAAGTTGATGTCAAAATTCTTGATTCACATCTGTAGAAGATGTTTATCCAAAACTTACACACTCACCTTCAGGATAAGTTAACTATGATGAAATTTACTTTGTTTATGCATTTATGCAAAAGCATTTGTCACTATCATAACTTGGTTTCAAGTCATGATTCAAAGTCAACTTCTAACTGAGCTGACAAGTCTGAGCAAACTAACCAAAAAAACACACAAAACTTTTGAAAACCAAATAGATGCTATTTACAGTTCAATCCGCCTTCTTTGTAACCAACCCAACCTATTCAGAGTCAAGTGGCAATTGTTAAAGTAGTGGTGCCCTATACCTATGGGGATCAGAAGAGACAATTTACTCCCTTACCTGATACCCTCCATAATATAATAAATCAAATGTCCACCTTGCCTACCATTAAACCAATTGATACCACCAAGCCTTTACCACCAACCTTCAAACCAAATGCTTACTACCATTTTCATCGCCAAAATGGCCTTGAAACCAAACAATGTAAGCGTCTCAAACTCTTAGTTCAAGACCTCATTGATTTGGGCCATTTATCCATTATAGGTGTCAATGATGAAGGAAATAATTTTGTTTCACCCCCTAACCAGAATTTACAATTTTTCACCAACCCGATGCCTAAACACAATATTTCATTTGTCAAGGATAGTGAACCTTTAAACAATGATGTACTGAATGTTGATACAAATAATGAACAACATGATATAACTCCAAATGTTACCCAAGTTAATCCTATGGATGAACTTGTGGGTGTGATAGACGTTATTCCTCATAAGGGCCCAACCAACAAAACTATTGATATCACTTTTTATTCTATATATATATGCTTAGAAAACTTCTTTATGGTCCTCTTTATATAGCTGGTAGAATCTATGATAAGCCCACTAATGGGATATTAATAGATCCCACCTGTGGCAAGAATGTCATCACGAAAGATTTTTTAGTATTACATGAGCTATACAAAGATGAATATAATGAACTAACTACATGGATTACAAAAAATACTAGTTTTGCATGCCCTATGATCAGATCAATTGTGCTCCCCTTACAAATAGGACCCAAAACTTTGGATGTAACATTTTCTATTATTCCATAATTGGATCAATTTCAACTGTGCTAGGCCACCCTTGGCTTCGCTTGATGAAAGCGGTCCCCTCAGTTGTTCACAAATGTTTGAAGTTTCCACATGGAAATGAAATATTTACCATACACCATAATGGCTTTAATCCATTGTCCTCTAAAGGTAATTTCTCCTTAGAATCCTTTTGGACTGAACCTATGGAACCCATCACTCCCTCGTAAAGATTTATTTTTCATAGCCTATCAAAATTTCAAAACCAAATGAATAGCTGAATTGTCTCTTCGTAACATGTTCCCATCCACTTCTGCTCCTCCTATTCTAGATAAGACCATGCTCCATCTTGAGTTTGAAATTGAACAAACAACACCACCACATGAATAACCACCCATAAACACTTCCCCTTCCACATTTAAACGACCAAGATAAAATGAAACCAATCTTGTAATGCCTCCTTGCATTAAACAAGTCTATAAAGTTAAAGAGAAATTTATTGACCTATCTCCTTTGGATTCTTCCATTCTTCCCCCTCTAGAAGAAAAGGGACCTATGATGGATCAACCCGTTCTTACACCTCAACAACTTTAGAACAAAATATAATAAATTTTTTGTGCTAGGGAGTGTAGGCGTCATCATTGTCTCCTTGCTCATCAGTCTTGAATGGAAGAAAATAAAGAAAACCAACCTCTACCTTTGACAGAAGAAATATATCATCACCCTCCTCCCCCTGAACTACCACAAGATAGTACAGTTCAACCCTCACACCAAAATGATCCAATCCAATAGCTGCAACTTTTGATACATCCTTCCTTGTAAATAACCATTCGTCCTCTTGTTTTAATCAATCTTGATGATGATAATGATGAGTAGATCACAAAAATAGATGAAGAAGTGCATAATGATCTAAACTCTTTTTTTTCATCTACCATGAGATTAAATGATAAATCTTCTCAACCAAGTGAAGAACCTAGCACATATCCTAGTTCGAAATTTGAAATTATTCCTTTGGATAGTCAACTGACCTCACAATACATTGTACATGATTGGGAGGCAGATGACTTGCCAGATGGTTGACTTGCATTTACCCTACTAGCCTTTTATATTTTTTTTTCCTTTTTCTTTGAATGTATGTGTGTATCGTGTTCCCCTGTAACATGCATTTGATGTTCTCTCTCTTTGTACAATTTCTCTATTCTTCTATGTGTCATACATTTCCCTTTTCACATTTTCTTTTATTTTTTTTCCTTTTGGGGATGATGCAAAGTGTAGAGATGCCCAATGTCTCTTCCATGCTGACCCTAAAGGTCCTTTTCTTTTTTTGCTTTTTGTTTTTGTGTTTTCCTTTTGGGGATGACGCACAACATTGAGATCGCAATGTCTCTTCCATGTTGACCCAAAAGGTCCTTTTTCCTTATTTTTCACTTTTTTTTTGTGTTTTCCTTTTGTTGATGATGCAAGGCATTAAGACCGAAATGTCTCCTTCATGTTGAGCCAAAAAAATTTCCTTTTCTTTTGCCTTTTCATTTTCTTTTCACTTGTGTTTTCCTTTTGGGGATGATGCAAAAAATTGAGACCGTAATGTCTCTTCCATGTTGAACCAAAACGGATCTTATTTTTCTTTTGTTTCTACTCTCTTTGTGTCATTCTTCCAATTCTATGTGCTTTGGGGAATGATGATAGTTTTGACCTCTTTAATAAAAACATTGTAGCAACAAACATACTCACCCCAAATCCATAGATCCCTTATGTGTTTGGTGTGTTCTCTTCTGGGGGGAAAATCCCTTCTTTTGTTTTCTTTTTTTTTGTTTACATGAAACAACCTTACTCAGAAACATATGACTTGGCATAGGGCTTTCCGAGTTGGATCTCATTTCTTGTTTTCTTTTTTTTTTGATTTACATGATGCAACCTTACTCAGAAACATATGACTTGGCATAGGGCTTTCCGAGTTGGCTCTCATGTCTTGTGTTTTTTTTTTTCATTTTCTTTCCTTCACTACTTTAAAGTAATTTATCATAGAGCAGTGTGTAGAAATTCCTTTAAAGTGGGGGGCATACATTGCCATAATTCATTTGCATTCTTGGTTCTTAGTGCAGCCTTGTCATTTTGTACGATGCATTTGTCACTTTGTGGGAGACATTGGGTGTGATGTCCTTCATAAGTGTGATCTATCTTTGCATATTACATTCTTCTTGGTGGCCTAATGCGACACACTACATCCCCTAAGTTGTGAATATTTTATTCTTTGATTGGTCCTCTCTTGGAGACATTAGACACAATGTTCCCTAAGTGAACTTAACAAGATTCCTTTGAACACTTCTACATTTTTAATATTTTTCATTTTTTCCACCTTGCATAATGCAACTTAAATGCCTGTGGTGCCTTTCTTTTTTTTTCATGAGTTCTAAGCATACAAAGCTTTGCTTGTCTCATGAATCATGAACCAATATTTTTCCTTGTTGCACCTTGTTAAAGTTATTAAGAGGTATAACTTTGATATGGTTGATAGGGAAGCCCATTCCGTGGCATGAATTTCCCCATAGACACCTATGTGTTTGTGAGTGCATACCAACTAGCAGATGTACTTAACCTTTCAGTCCTTCTCACTCAGCGGACTGTCATGAGTTCTGTCACCCCAGAGTGAGTATGCATTCTTGTTTTCTCACAAACAACCTAGATCTAATCCACAACTAGTTGGACATCCGATCAAAGCTCAATCCAATTCTCCCTTTTCTTCTTTCATTCCAACACATGTGTTCCTTTGTTCTTATGTTTAGTTTTCCATGGGATCTTCATCCTAGAGGCTTGATCATCAATCTTGATCATTGTCATTCCATCTTGTGAAGATACGTGCATTTGGATCCCTCTTGATATGCATGACTAATTTAGTGTGAGTTTGAAGCAAGTTCATCCTCTCACTAAATTGGCGATTAAATGTCCTATAGAAAAATAGCCCCTTGTCATTTTCATGGCCTTTTAGGTCTTTCTTCATGATGCTTGGTCTATTTTGCTTGAATTTAATGTTGTAATGTGGCTTAAACATTCACATTAGGTCCTTAAAACTCAAAATAAGGCATCTTGTGAAGGTGTTTTGAAGTGTTGCAAAAAATTTATACACTCTTCTAGACTCTCTTCATCACAATTCATCTAAAAACCACCATTTCATCACTTAGCAAGTCCTATTTTGAAGTGTTGTAAAGTCTTGTAATAATATTTTGTGCTTTTTTAGGCATAATTTTACTATTTACACCTTTCTTATGCTTTATTTGACCCCTTTATGCACTCATAAGGCTTAATTAAGTGTGTTTTTGAATGTAAACCCCCAAAAAAATATTAAATAAACTATAATTCCTGACAATCACTTTCAAATCTAAGATGGGACCCATTTTCCATGGGTGGAAAATGAATCCCTCTTGGCTCCAAATTCAAGATATTTCAAATTTTCTTTTGGGTTTTTATTTAAAATCATTTTATGTCATCTTGTGATGAGGTATCATTGGGTTACTAAGGCACAAGAGTATATAAATATTTTTTTATTCTTCTTATTTTACATCTCCTACAATATCCTAACTCATTCAAGCAATCTTTTCATTCACTAAGCATTCAATTAGCATTTGAGCACTTTGCGTCATTCAATCAAGCATTGATGAAGCATCTTAGAGCATCCATTGACATATATTTATATTTTGAGCATCAAAGGTGTGGTAAGTTTATGACATTTTCATGTTATCTATTTATCATACACTTTTCATTTCATTTCATTTTTTAGGGTTTGATTACCAAAGTGGGGTTTGACCAAGGAAAACCCCTATTCTCTAACCCTCAACCATTTTTCCCTTTTTGCATGTGTGTTTGTAGACTTGTGTATGCATATTTTTCAAGCAATAAGGTGTTGAAAGGTGGTCAACAAGTCAACAGTGTCTTCCAAGTCAAATCAATCCTATTTCAAGCTTGGAGACAACCTACAATCCGTTTTCTATAGATTTGGCTCTATCAACCTGGCAAGCAAATAACCTCAGATATGGTACTATAGAATTGGTTCCTGATTTCTCAAAATTTTGGGAGAGGACTACTTTACCATTAGTGGCGAATGAGTCCCACCTTAAGGCTGGAAATCTAGATTTTGTCAAATTTTAGATCCTGACACTCAAAAACTTGTTCTCAGAAGTTTTCATCAGAAGTAGGACTGAGTCACCATTAGTGGAGAATGAGTCCCACTAGTGATTTTTAGTGATTTCTATCACCATTCAGAATATTCTAGAATCTTCATCAAACTTCCAGTTGCACTCTAAATTAGCCTTCTTCTTTTCTATTTTGCATTTTCTCATACTTAGTTCATGTTTCCATATCACATTTGACTTTCAAACATTGCATAAATCTTAGGTTTTTTCATTCATAATTAGTCAATTACTTAATTTAATTGTACTTAGATCATTCCATTTAGTCTAAATAACATCATACATTGCATAATTTGAGTGAGGCTACCTAGACTTTTGAGTGGGGTTTATCTCTCTCCTTTTAGGTGAAACATCCTAAGAGTGCAAGAGTAGCCTATAAACCCTAGCCAAAAATCTTCGGTTCAATGTGGATTTAAGAAAGCACCTTGGAAATGGTATTTAAAATTTGATAATTTTATGGCTGAACAAAGTTATAGCCAGTGTCATTTTGACCATTGTGTTTATTTTAAGAGGTTAGATAATGATAGTTATATTATCCTTTTTTTATATGTTGATGATATGCTTGTTGGAGGGCCTAAAACAAAGAATATTAATGAGTTGAAATAGAAATTAGCAAATTCTTTTTCTCTAAAGGATTTGCGTGTAACCAAATAGATCCTTGGAATGAGTATTTCATAAGATAGAGAAAATAGGAAATTAACTCTATCTCAAAGTAATTATGTTGAGAAGGTGCTGAAATAGTTTAATATTGAAAATACCAAAGCTATTAGCACACCTTTTCCTAGTCATTTTAATTTACTAAGGAAATTTTTCCAAAGATACAAGATGAGGAAGGAAAAAATTCCAAGATTTTATATCCTTCAACTATTGGTAGGTATGCCATAGTGTGCATGAGGGTTGATATTGCACATGATATTGTAGTTGTGAGTAGGTATATATGAGTAATTCTAGAATGGAAATGGATTCTCAGGTATTTGAGAGGCACAAAAAGTAAACATGTATGTTTTGGAGGATCAAAAACTACTTTACAAGGATATGTTGAATCCTATTTGGTGGGTGATATTGATAAAAAGTGAAGTACTATAGGCTATGTGTTTACCATTAATGGGATAGTAGTTAGTTGGATTTCAAGGCTATAAAAGTTTATTTCTCTATCCACCATAGAGGCATAATATGTTGTTGTCACTAATGCAGGCAAGGAGCTAATTTGGCTACATAAATTTCTAGAGGAATTGGGTAAGAAGTAGATTAAAAAAAAATTACATATGAACAACCAGAGTTCCATACATTTTGCAAAGAATTTTCTCTTGCATTAAAAGAAAACACATATAGATGAGATATAACTCCATACAATCAGTATTGGAGGATCGAGAATTGAAGCTAGAGAAAATTTATACAAGAATCCAATAGATATTTTTATGAAGATGGTAACATGGGAGAAGCTTATTTCCTCTTTAGCTTCTATTGGTCTTCAAGATTAGCAATGGTGGAAATAAAAGAAAACTATGTCCAGGGGTGTAAATTCTAGTGGCAACTATAGGGGCGACAATGCTATGAGATTAATTTCCATGTGGGATATGGTTTAGTGTGGCACTTGATTAGTCTCCAAGTAGAATATTTTTAGTATGTGTAGCTTGATCATGCTCCAGGTTAATATTTTTACCTCTTTTCATAGTGTAGATTCCCCCTAAAATAATTAATGGGGAATTGTAGTGGGTGAAGCACCTCCTATGGAGTATGGGGGACCACCTCCCCAATTAGGCGCTTGAGAGTAGTGCCCTAGAAGCAAAAAATTACCAATTTTTCATAAAGGGATTTTATAATCAATTTCCATTGAAAAATAATTTGAAAATTTCTTGAAACACTTGATAGATTATGTAGTGTAGGAATTTTTTTCCCTTTTCACACTTAATTTGGAAATAACTAATATTAAAATGAGATTAATTATGCCTTAATTTAGTGTTGTAATATTTTTTCATATTCACATTAAGTTTAGGGTTCTTTTAGACTAAATGGACCTAATTGTGCCTTGTTTTTTATGTTGTAAGGTGTACCTTTAAAATTACAGATTAATCTATGTCTTCATTAACTGATTAAGGTTAATTTACCTTAATTTCCCCCATTAATTCAAATCCAAGCCTAATTAAATGTAGTTTTTTAGGGATAAAATCTTACATTCATAAATTCCGTTATAAAACACTTAACTTTGGAAGATGTTTGTATTACGTAAGTGACCTAGGACCCATTCACCATAGGGTGAATGTGTCCTCACTTAGACTCATGACCCTATTTTTACATAATGTTTAACATTTTTTGATATGTGTCCTAGGTAAGTGGCCTAGGACCCATTCACCCTATGGTGAATGGGTCCTCACTTAGACCTAGGACCCCCTTTGAAATATGTTTTTTTTGGTATTTTAATGATTTCAAATATATAATTCAATGCCAGCTTGTGATATTTGAATTTCAGGAATTAATGTTAAGATATGTATAAATACAAGGTTATTTCACTAGGTTTCATCCTAGAAAATCTAACACTTTCAAGAAATCCTAGCAAATTGAAGTTATCATAAGAAGACTTTCAAGAGAGAATTATAGGAGAATTCAAGAGCATTTTCAGGAGATTCAAGGGAAATTTTTTAGAAGATTATTGCAGCAATCAAGATCCTTTCATCATGTCAAAGATGTATTGCATCATGCCTGTTGTTTGAGATAATAAGGTGATGTAGTTTTCAAAATATAATCAAGTATTCAAGGACATTGTTTCACATCAAGTTTCATGATCAAGATCCTCATCCATTGAAGCCAATTCATGCAAATTTATAGATCTACAAGTCCAAGGTTCAAATAGGGTGTGGTGATTTGTGACATTGTTGTTCATTCATCATTCCTTGTTTCATGTTTCATTTAATTTCAAGGTTTAATTACCAAAATAGGGTTTGACCATGGTAAACACCCATTCACCTAACAAACAACATTTTTCTCTCTTTGATGTGTGATTTTAGATTTTAGGTTGAAGATCCTTTGAAGAGAAGAATTGAAGAAATTTGAAAAGTTGTCAAAGTTGCAAGAAAAGTTATCAAATCATGGAAATTATTATACAAATTTAATTTCTAGTTTTATGATAGTGAACACCTGGAATTTGGAAGTGCATACCAAGCAAAAGTGAACCCAAAAAGCAAATTTCATAAACCCTATCCAAGACCCATTTGGCATAGGGCGAATGAGTCCTTAATGAGCTTCAAAATGAGACTTTTGGTGAAAGTTACACATTGTTTTCCCCTTTCTAGATCTTCCTTTTGATTACTATTTTAGTTATATTCAATTACTATTCTTTATTTGCATATTGTAGCTTGCATTTTGAATGAAATAGGGATAATAGGTCCATGGTTCATCACTCCATTATGGTAACCAACCCGATATTTATTTGTTTCATTTTGGTGAACTTGAGTTTGTTCATTGCATTTTCTAATTTTGGAGTCCTCCTTCATCCTAGATTTAGATCTTGCATTCATTTGAATCTCTTTGCATTAAATTAGGTCTCATTTATGGTGTCTATTTTTCATTTAAGGGTTTTTAGGATTGCATATTTGCATTCTTTAAATTTCAAAAATACAAAAAAATCAGTCATGCATTTCATCTGCATTTGAAATTGAAACAAAAATTGTATATCAAACTAGTTTTTCTAGGTTGTCATTTTATCAGATTTTGCAATTGTATTTAACATTGAATTTCACAAAAAATTAAACTGAAACCTACTGTAACAAAATAGAATTTGGATACTACTAAAAATCACTCAGAGATCTATAAATATTTGTTTCAAAACCCTCACCTAGGACCCATTTTCCCTAGGGAAAATGAATCCCTAATAAGGGTCACATTCTAATTTTCTAGGCATTAAAATATCTATTTCTGTAGTTTTGTTTATTGCTTTTAGATTTATATTTCTATTTGTAGACATTGTGTTTCATCAATTTGTTTCATCAATTTGATCATATGTAGCTTAATTTGATAAATTTAGTGCATTGTGTGATTTGAAAATTGCATTTACAAGACTTCATTTTCATATTTTTGCATTGTGTAATTAGAAAATTACCTTGTTTAGAATTTGAAAATTACCTTTACATATTGTATTCTAGGTCATTTGCATTGCATCTCACCCTACTTTTTTTTTATGAATAGGAAGCTATCTATATTATTAATAAAGATAAAGTTACATATTCACAAAAGAAGGGTGGCTAGTAAGAAGGCACACCCTGAGAGTCATATGGGTAGGGCCTAGAAAACCAAAAACCAAAGTCACTTGGGCCTAGCCCAGAAATCCATAAACATTACAAACCTATAAAATAAAATGGCCATCAAGTGACCAGAGTAGTACCAGTAGATCCAAGAGGGTCTCTTTCATCCATGTGTTTCCCCCATATATCAACAATGGGGTATGTGTAAGATCATGATGGGCCAAAAAGTTGAGATATGATGGGTATGTGTAGGGTATGTGGCTGACGACTTTTTTTTACCCAAAATTGATAAAACAAAAATGGTTTTTAAAAGAGATTCTTAGATTTACACCAATATAAATTATCCTTTACTTTGAATTTAATAAATTATTATTATTCATTTTCTATTTGAATTATGAGTAAAGTCCTGATTGATAGGCTGATTGAAAAACATCTATAGCTTTCAAACTGTATCACATTTTTTGAATCCAAAACATGTGTCACATTCTATGCTTCACATAATATCTAGGATTAAGAAAATAAATTGAATTTAATGAACTTTTGACTAAGTTTTAAAAGTTGTAATAAAAAAATACATAATTAATTATTTACTTGGAAAAAAATTATAAATAAATATGCATCACATCAAGATATGAGTCCTCTACTTATATCTAAAATATTATAAAATAATATTATCATTGTATTGTGGTTAGAGTGGTTAGAAAGACACTCATTTCTTTTTTTTTCCTAAAATTTAAGTGCTACTGCATTGAAATTTCAAATTTTCACCAAATAGTTTTTTTTTTAAATAAACCAAGTAGTTTAGAAACTACATTCAATTTTTTATAGATTCTATTCTCACATATTTTTGAAATATTATAGATAACTTATTCAAATTTTTACATCAAGTTGCCTATCTCTGATTTTTTTGAATTTTCATTGCCACTTAAGGGCCTATTTTTTCCATGATGATCCTGCACATGTTGGTGTTTGGAGTGACATTAGGAGGAGGACCCCATCCATCATCAACATCTTTCTCTTCATCTTTATCTTTATCCTTGTGCTAGGGTGAGATTGCAAGTGCCAAACGTAGAAAGCATTTACCAAAATCTAGCCAACCGGATCCAATAGCAGGAGTATCAGTAGAGAGCCACCTAGAACCACCACCACTACACTCCACTTCTCCTCTAGAGGGCCACCTCTAGCTAGACCACAAAGGAGGAGAATGAGTTTTTCAAGGAGGGTGGGAACAACATCAAAGAGGAGGCTAAGAATGGGGGAGAGTAGTGCCACTTCATTGTCGGCCCTGAGAGGACGACTAGCTATGAGAGGAAGTGGGTGAAGTGGGAACCCGAGCAACAATACATGGGGCATTTCCCCAATGTTCCAAAAGCACGTGAAGGTGAGCCACCTCAAGTGAAACCTTGTTGGCTTGAACTTGAATCTGCAAGAGCACATTAGAGAAAATAATAGCTTTAGAATACAAAGAAACATTTTTATCCATTTGTGTGTTAGCAAATATGCAAGAATTTCTATCTTTTCAGATATTGAAGAGGATTTCCATCCTAAAAGTGTGCCAAAGCTAGGTATATTTAGTAGGAAGTCTAGGTGAATCTCCTAGAAAAATCATATGCCAAGAGAAGGGCTCTGGTCTGAAAGGCTGAAATAATTCATGAATCCAATTCCAAAATTGTTGAGTTCTGGTGAAAAACTAGAAGAGATGCTTAAAAGACTCATCTTTCCCATAAAAATGGCAATGAGGGTCCTATACCCCTAAGTGAACAAGCTGAGATCCTGCAGGTAAGCCTTGGAAAAGAATATACCAATCAAAGTGGGAAAGTTTTGGCTCAACACTTGCAAACCAAGTGGCAGAGAATCTTTTTTCGCTAGACATGAGTGGGGGATTGAAGAATCCACCTCTTGTTTAGACTTTCAATCATAGGAAAGTTTGGTGAAAGCCATCTATAACCAAGGCTAGGCTTGTAATTCTTAAAAGGGGTTTCTAGGTACCACTTCCATTCCCTCCACCAAGGCTTGGACCCATGAATTCCTACCTTATGAAGCATATTTATAGGAATAAAATTCACCAAACATCATAAGTATCACGGTCTTGGTTTTGAAGCTTGTAAAGGGCACAAAAATCTTCCCACAACATGATGCACATTGTGGGTCTGTGAAACACGTTTCGCAAAGTTTGAATTCCTTTCTTGTGGAACCTTAGTGCCTTAAGCCAAGGCGACTTATCCAGTGGCTAACTATTAATATCAAAGAGAGGTGACCACCTCCCAGGATCTCCAAATGCTCTTGGCCATGAAAGTTCCCACAATTTGAACTAGTTCCCTCATGACCATAGGGGTTTGAAAACTAATCCCCTTCTAGGTAGGTCTATGAATAGGAAAACTAGACTGAATGCAATATTTGAGGAAAATATTCTAGGCTTCATCTCCAGTAAGAGCTCTAATTATCCATTTCACACATAAGGAAATCCCTTGTTTTTGAGTGGAAAGAAATCCAAGTCCTCCAAATTCTTTGGGAAGGAAGAAAAACTCCCAAGCAATGTGGTGAAACCCTCTGTGGGACTCTGTAGAGGCCCAACGAAAGTCCCAAAACAAATTTTGAAGCTTGGCATAGGTAGCTTTCGAACGGACCCAACAAGAGGAGTAGTAGACATGTGTGGCCACTAAAATATTGGAGCACACATCGAATTTCCATGCTAGAGAAAGAGGCTTGGTAATCTAATAGGCCAACTTTTTCTCAATCCTAGAGAGGACAACTTGCCAAAACTCATTTGGAGAATCCTAGAAGGAAAGGGGAATGCCCAGAAACCAAAAGATTTCCCTTGGCTCAATCCATTTCCAACTGTACTATTGAATCCAATGAGGAGTGGGAAATATAGATTGTCTGTAGCACAAATTTTTATGCCACTATATGGCAGAACCAGACATAAGGAATTTTTTTTTAAGACATTCAAGAGCTACCTTAATATTATTCTCTTCCTCCATAAGAGTGAGGAAAGAGTCATAAAAAAAAATTGCCATTAACTAGTTGTGTCTGGGAGTTAGGTAGAGTAATTCCTTTGACATGCTGTTGAGAAACTACATTGGCCAAAAGATAGCAAAATCCTTCAGCAGCAATCACACAAAGAGAAGGAGCAAGAAGACATCCTTGTTGAATGGAGCAGAAAAGACCAAACACAAGAGATTGGTAGTGATTAATGGTGATACATGTAGATATGTCTGAGAAGAGAATTTGGATAGCCTAAATGAAATTAGGCCCAAACCCCAAGGCTTTCAACATGGCCATAATAAAAGGGGATTCAATGCGGTCATAAGCTTTAGTAAAGTCTATTTTTAGAAAAATAGCTTTCTAGTCCAAACATTTGGCCCACTCCATGCATTCCCACACAACAATGATATTTTCCAAAATAAATCTAGACTTGATAAACCCATTTTGCTCTAGGCACACAATCTGAGGTGAAGTATGGTAGATCTTTAGAGCTAGAGCTTTGGCGATGATTTTGTAAGAAACATTGAGGAGCGTGATAGGCTACCAATTCTAGATATCCTTTGGATCTCCAAAAAATGTAAGAATAGAATCTATAACAAATTGAATGTAGTTTCTAAACTAGTAGGTTTATTTATTTTTTTAAATATATTTGGGGAAAATTTGAAATTTCAATGTAATAGTAGTTAAATTTCAAGGAAAAAGAAGAATTAGGTGTTTGTTTGACCACCCTAACCATAATAAAATGATAATATTTTTTATAATATTTTAGATATAAGTAGAGGACTCATGTCTTGATGTGATGCATATTTTTTTGTAATTTTTTTCCAAGTAAATAATTAATTATGAATTTTTTATTACAAATTTTAAAATATATAAAAACTCATATGTGTGACCACCTTAACTTGGTCAAAACTTCATGAAGTTCAATTTTTTTAATCCTAAAGTATGAAAAGAATAGAATGTGATGCATGTTTAGATTCAAAAAATGTGATACTATTTGAAAGCTATAGATGTTTTTCAATCAGCCTATCAATCTAGAATTTAATCATAATTTCAAATAGAAAATGAATAATAATAATTTATTAAATTCAAAGTAAAGCATAATTTATATTGGATGAAAGAAGAGAATCTTCTTTAAAAACCCTTTTTGTTTCATCAATTTCAGGTAAAAAAAAGTAGTCAGCCACATACCCATCATACGCCACTTTTTGGCCCATCATGATCTTTCACATACCTAGGTATGAATTTAATATTTCC
Source organism: Sequoia sempervirens (assembly GCA_007258455.2). Taxonomy (NCBI): domain Eukaryota; kingdom Viridiplantae; phylum Streptophyta; class Pinopsida; order Cupressales; family Cupressaceae; genus Sequoia; species Sequoia sempervirens. The sequence continues at coordinate 341,354,336 of VDFB02075321.1, read as the reverse complement.
TTTGTATATTAAATTACCGAGGGATTTGGAATGAAAAGCCTCAAGGTAGACTTTATGCATGTTGTGCCTGACACAGTCCTAAAGGGCCTTGTAAAATTCACAAGGGAAATCATCAATCCCTGGGGCCTTGTCATCAACCATGGAATGAACAACTTCCTTTAAGTCTTCAACTATGATTAATTGGTCACAAAAGTATTTCTAGGATGAAGATAGCCTATTTGGAACACTAAGACAATCCTGAAGCACTTGCTATTGCTCGGGCATAAACTCCTAATGCATGGAGATGAGTTCCTAGCACATAGGGCTAGAAAAAAATCCTTGAAGGCATGGCCACCAATATTTAACTGGTGCACAATCTGGCTTTGATTTGTGCACCTTTGACAACATAATTATCTACAACTTGATTTTTGTGTCTTAATTTTGTACCTTGACATGTAATGATGGGGAGAAAGGGATAGTTACTAGAGCCTCGGTAGTTGAGCATAGGTCAACTATGATAGCCTCATAAGACCACAGGTGAAAAATGGCTAGTTGGAACCCATAAACACACAAAAATCGCGTCGTGCAAGTGCTAGCATCATTCCACCAATTAATCCAACCTATATTATGAGCTAGCCCACACTCCAAATTATAGACTCTATGAATGTGGACCAACGTGGGCTGATGACAAAGTAGAGACATGTTCAAAAGTAACTATGTTTTGCAAGCCTGAGGTTATCTTGTCTCCCATTCAATGCAAAAAGAAATGGGGAAATGATTTGACAAATTCATATCCACTAACAGCTTAACTGGGAGTGAAGAGTTGTCAAAAGAGAAAAAAGATTGAGCTGAGATCATAGCATGATCAAGGCATTTGAATATCTTGTCATATCCAACCCTATAATTACACCAAGTGTGATAGAGGGAATGAGAATTGTGGCAACCAATATTGGGATCAAAGAGCCTCAATTTATTATGCATGTAAAACCATGCCTCCCTTTCACTGACTACCCATTTGATTGGAAAATTTCCATATTTATCATAGGACATCTCAACCATATTGAAATCCCCACACAATAACCAAGTAGCAACTAAAAATGAATCAATAATTCAACACCAAAGCACAGAGCATTCCACAACATCATTAGAAGTATAAACATTAATAATCCCAAAGGAATGATTATCAATGTTGAGAAGGATCTAGATGAGTCGATTTGTGGGGTAAGACCCATGGTCGACCACACAAGCATGCCACCATAGGGACAAAAGGGTGATATCTCCACCACTCCCAAATTCATGATCGATACAAGACATTTGATTGGCTAGCCAAATAGAGTGACAAGTCTACGTGAGTAAAAAAATGGAAATTTTAACTTGGAGAAAAAGAACTTCAATTCTAGGATATTTCTTCAAAGTATCCCTAACAAAATAATTTCTAGCAAGGTCTAAAAGACCTCAAACATTCCATGAGAAGAAATTCATGAGTGAAACTCCATATCATTGGAGTCTAACTCCTCTTAATTTATAGAAGAGAATCGATTTTGAAAAAAATTTGGTGGAACTAACCCAATTTGAATATTCAGAGAAGAAAATCTCTATTTCTCCTACAAAAATTCACCTTCTTCCAATGGTAGAGAAGGACTATCAGACTGCTTTTGAACTCCCAAAATGAGAGGAGAAGCATTCGGTTGTGCTATCATAATGACAACATGATGAGGTGTACCCTTCGGGTTCAGTCATGCTGGAATATTATTAGCCCTGATTAGAGCCTCTTTCCCCTTCACTAAAGAGTTTGAAACTTTTTTTGTTGGCTCAGGGGCTTTGGAATCCGACCTAGAGCCACTAGACTTATTTTTATGGTTTGTAATCATGGCCCATTTTTCATCAAGTTTGGCAACAAAATTATTTTCTTGACGAGCCTTTTCAAACTCCCATGGTAGAGGAGTATGAGGCACTACCAAAGGACAACTTCCTTGATATTGTGGTCTATGGAATGGCACCTATAACACAAGTTAGTAACACTAAAATAAGTGAATTTATGGGTATGCCAGAGAGCTCCAATTTGAACATCAATGGAATCCTTCAAATCTTGGGAAAGGTTCACTTCAACATAGAACTATTTCTGGCGTCAAACCTGAAAAAACCTATTTGGATCAATACAAACGACCCTCCCTAGAGAGTATGTAATATGATTCATAAAAGGCACACAAGGAAAGGGTAAACCTAAAAACTCAATCCAGACTGGGACCCACAACTTGGTGTCATTCGAGACAATGAAGTATAAAGTCCACGACTGGAAAACCAACAAAGAAGACCTGACATACCAGGGACCATGGTTCAGGATTTCCTGAACATGACTTAACTCCACAAAACAAAACAAAAAAAATCCTGTGTTTAAATTTTGGATCATATCAAGGTGGATTCGGGCATGAGGGACCCAAACCTTGTTGACCCATTCTTTAATAACACTTTTAGGGGGAGTCCTCCAAAAAAAAAACCTAACAAGGGTATATTGCTCAAGCCATTGAGAAGAAGAATCAAAATAAGGAAAAGGTTAAACCAAATCAGTTGGGGAGTCAATAGACTTACCTCATGAAACACCTTTGGAATAAATTTTTGGGGTCGTTTGTTTGGAGGAGCCATTGAACAGAGCTGTTGAATCGACAACACTAGCACAAACTATTGGGTTAGAGCTAGTTGAGGGAATATTAAAACCAAAAACTATAGTAAATTTAGTCATAGGCATAGGAAAAGAGAAAATTCATATGCAAAGAGCGCAGTATGATGCAAGAGGGGCCAAGGATGACCACAAACACAAGAAAATCCTAGGAGAGCTCAAACACCTTCCCAGTTACCCTACTTTTTATTTTTGGTTGGGATTGAGTTTGTGAATCTTGCATGATATTTATAACTTGGTGTCCTATTATGAATACTATTGTGAGACATAGTCTAAGACTCATGTCACCACAATACACCATTCATCATGGATATTTGGTTTTCTAACTCTCTCTCTAATAGTGTTGATCAACCTCCTATGGATTATAACATGCATAACTAATTTCCTATGACTTCCCTTCCTACAATCAATTGCATTATATTTATAATATCCCACAAGACAACATAAGGAGGCTAGACAAAGAATTACAAAAATTACAAAACTTTTTGAAAACAAAACCTATTGCTGGTAATGCCATTCTTCTCATAGGGAACGTACAGATGATTCTTAAACATAAAGAAGGGATATAATTCATGTGCTCCTTGGTACATACCATTCAATAAAATTTTCCTCCCCCTCAACCACTTTCGAATACATCTCCCATTCATAAGAGAAAAGAAACAACAAATTCTGATTACTTCACATCCTTTTCTCAAAAAGGAAAGGGTTTGCAGTTAGAAGAAGAAAGTGATGACAACATAGTAATCAAATCAAATAAAAATAATTTGAAATTACATGCACATCAAATAATTCGTTTGTAAAAGCTCTATGAAATTCTTGCAACTTCCTATGACCTACTATAAATGTCCAAGACTGAGAATATATTTTACACTCTTATACATTGGAAACTAATTGAAATGCCACCTAAATGTGAGAATTTAATTGAATATCAAAACTTATCAAAATATACCATATTTTTCTTGTCATAGATTCTCTTGACATCACATCAATAATTGTCCTATTTTAAAGGGAACATTAGAGAAATTTAGATCCTCTATGGATCCACCTTGACTTAAAGCATGCCCTTTGCTCCTTGCCATGTAAAAGTTGTAGGTCCTAGTATCCTCACTATTACATTTTATATATTCATTGCATATCATTTATCATAAGGAGCTCATTCTCACCACCTATCTTGGCTCATCCTTGTCTTGCACTGAGTGGGGGAAAATGAGTAAGATAGCCTTGTCCTAGTTCAGCACTTGTCATTGTCCCTTTTGCTAGTTGTCTACCTTCTGTATATATTGATCAAGATTGGGATGTGGAGAACCTCTTATAGGTCGACTCACATGTGCCTTACTAGTATTTTTCATTTCTTTCATTTCCATGTCTGTTTATGTGATTGCATGTGTATAATTTGATCCCCCATACTATTTTGTTTGGTGTATTTCTCTCTTCATGCATTCCTCTATATATATCTACATTCTTCTATATTTCATAAAAAAAATTCTTTTTCTTGTGTTTTCCATTTGGGGATGATGCAATGCATCGAGATATTTACATCACTTCCATGTTGACCTAAAAGTATTTTCTTTTTTTTTCACTCTCTATGTGTGATTCTTCTAGTTCTAGGAGTATTTGGGGAATGATGACATTTCCTAGCTCTATGAAAACACTGTAGCAAAGATATATTGATCTCGAATCCATAGATCGCTTATGTATTTTTGGGGGTAACCCCTCTTTTATTTTTCATGATGTCACTTTATTTCAGAAGCATATGGCTTGGCATATGGATTTTTTGAGGAAGCTCTCATGTATTAGGATTTGAAATGAAGAAAAATAGGTTGGGGGATCTTTCTTTTGCTTCTAGGGTTTTCAACCTAAAAGGAGAAAGAGTTGTTCTTCTACCACTTCACTAAAGAACAAACCCTTGAGATTTCAATGCAAAGGAGATTTAAATTTGGCAAAGGGAAGGTTATAGGGATTGAATAATTTCTAATGGAGTTCACCACCAAGTATAAACTTGGAAAAGAAAACATTTGAAAAAATAGTGTGATATCCAAACAAATGCTAAATGACCTAGAAATGCAAGCAAAATGTAATGAAAAACTATGAAACTAGAAATGTGCACCTGCGAGACAGAATGGAGGTCTAGAATCTTGAAAAGTATGATGCTAATGGTGAATGGGACTCATACGCGAAGCTGGGTGAATCAGTCGAGTTTCAGCTAAACTATGTCAAAACAGGTTTCAGACAAATGGGTACTTAGATCTACAAAATACCATGAAAAATAGGTACAATGGGACTCATTCACCAGTAAAGGAAAATCAGTCCACTTCTATATTTCTAGGAATTCAAAATTCTATTATGTAGCTCTTAGTCTTCTTTTCTGTTCTTTATTTAGATCCAAGTCTGAAGCTACAAAATTCAGCCTGTGGACCTTCTCTAAGCTTCTCCAAGGCTTGATGACAACTTTGAAAACTTTGAATTGTTTTGACAAATTTTCTCCACCTATGCTTCTTAGAAAATATGCAACCAAGCTCTAAAAATCACACACAAGAAGAGGGGAAAATGTTGTGGGGGTTAGTGAATAGGGTTTTGTCTTGGTCAAGCCCCTTATTGGTAATTAAACCTTGAATTGAAAGAAAATATGAAAGGAGAATGATGAATGAACAAAATGAAATGTTGCAACTCACTAAACCCTTGTAATAAGAGGTTGCAAACATGTAAGTTCTGGCTCTAATGGATGTGGTTCTTGATTCTTTCTTGATGTTGATATGTCTTGAATGCAATTCTTGCTTGAATCACAAAACCATACACCATAATTGTTAGCTCTAAAACAACATGATGCAAACAACCTTTGACATGATGATTGAAAATTGAAGAATGCTCTTAAATGCTTGATAATCTACCCTTGAAATGCATTGAATGCTCTTGTGAATGCTCAAATGCTCTTGTGAACTCTTGAATGCTTGTAAAATTTGCTAGGTGTTGAATATGAGTGAAAGAACCTTGTATTTATGATCAATTATGCAAGAATTCCTAAAATTACAACACTATAAGCCAATATCAAATCTAGCAGAATAAAATCCTGGTAGAAATTTGATTTAATTTTGAATTTTTGTCACATGAGACTCATTCACCCAAGGTGGTGAATGAGTCCCATCACACATAATGTATGGGACAAAAAACCAAAAGTTTTAGAAATGTGTGAAACCTACATCAGGGCCAAAAATACCTAGGTGGGACTCATTCACCCAAGGTGGTGAATGAGTCCCAAAGACTAAATCTAGTCCACACAAGTCGGTAACACCTGAGTTATGATTGGTTACTAATTGGTGTCAAGATTATCCTCAAAGAGATGCAATAAATGAGGCTCGTGGATACAAAATAGAGCCAATTAAAGCATAAGAAAGCCAAATTATTAATGAAAATCCTAGAGGAATGTGAAATGTGTTACAAAACTTTAAAACACTTCAAATAAGGAAATATTAAGATTAATTATGATTGAAATTATGTTTAGGTTGATAAAACCCTAGAAAAGTTTGAAAGTGTGTTACAATACTTCACAACAATTTTGCAAGACACTATTAAATTCCATTAATTCACAAGGTCTCAAGACCTAATGTGAGTGGGTTAACCACATTACAACACTAAATAAATGTAGCATTAAGCCAAAATCCACAAGGAGGACCCAAACGAGTGTGAAAAATGCTAAAGGATTATTTTTTTGACACTACATTTAGCCGCCAATTTAGTGAGAGGATGAACCTGCTTCAAACTCACACTAAAGTAGAAAAAATGCACCAAGAGGGGTTCAAATGAACCAATGCTAGCAAGATGAGGCAACACCAATCAAGAGGGGTGATCAAGCCCCCAGGATCAAGATCCCATGACAAACCAAACATAAGCACAAAGGAACATACATTCAAAAATGATATAAAGAATAGTGACAAGTCCAATCATACACTACCAAAGATGAAAAAGAGAAAAGAAAGGAAAGGAAAGAAAGAATAAAATCAAGCTTTAATTATTGGTCCATCTCGATGTGGATCAAATCTAGGCTACTTGTCCATAGAAACACATACTCACTCTAAGGTGATGGTACTCTTGGTTGTCAGCCAGGTGAGAAGTCCTAAAAGGTGAGAAACATACACTCATGGCTGGTATGCACTCACACACATGCCATTAGCTATGGGGAAATTCATGTTTCATATTGGGCTTCTAGATCAATGATACCAAAGTTATACCTCCTAATAACTTTAATAAGGTGCCACAAAAAAATGGTTTTTTGAGCTTCACATGAGACAAGTAAAACTTCATATGCTTGGAGCTCATGAACAACCATGATGGCTCCATAGTCATGTAATTTGTATTATGCAAGGTGGCCATATAACAACAAATACAAAACACAACATGCAAAGGATGTTCAAAGGAGTCTTGCTTATTTCATGCAAGGTCTTTAACTTAGGGAACATTGTGCCTAATGTCTCCAAGAGAGGACCAATCAAAGAACAGAAAATTCACAACATATGGGATGCAGTGCATCACATCAAGCCACTAAGAGGAATGTAATATGCCAAGAGAGATAATTCTCCTAAAGGAAGTTACACCCAATGTCATCCAAAAAGAAACAAATGCATCGTATGAAGGAAGAAGGCTGCACTAAGAACGAGGAAAAGGAGAATAAGAAAGAATAATGCCAATGTATGCCCCCACTTTAAAGGAATTTATAAACACCATGCTATGAGAAATTACTTTAAAGTAGTAAAATGAAAAAGGAAAACGAGAAATAAGACATGAGAACCAACTTGGAAAGCCCTATTCCAAGTCATATGTTTCCTAGTAAAGCTATGACATGCAAGAGAAAAAGAAAAGGGAGCGGTTTCCCCCAAAATGAAAACACCTAACACAGAAGGGATCTATGGAGTTGGGGTTAGTATGTTTTTTGCTGCAATGGTTTTTAGAGAGCCTGGAACTATCATCATCCCCAAATACACATAGAACATGAATAATGACTCAAAGATAGTGAAAACAATGAAAAACCTTTTGGGTCAACATGGAAGAGACATAGGGTGCCTCAACACCTTGCGTCATCCCCAAAAGGAAAACACTTTTAAGATAATGATGAAATGAAAAGGCAATGAAAAAAAAGCCTTTTGGGTCAACATAAAGGAGACATGAATGTATCGATGCCTTGTGTCATCCCCATAAGGAAGATAGACAAAAAGGATAAACATGAAAAGTTAAAGAAATGCATGAAATAGAGAAGAATGAAGGTACAAATAGAGGAATGTCATAAAGAGAGAAAATAAAACAAAACATCATGTGGGATCACATTATGCACATGCAATCACACAAAAGAAAAATAAAAGGAAAAATAAAATGCAAAGGACTAGTAAGGAAAATGTGAGTCAACCTATGAGCAAGTCATTTTCCTCCCAATCATGCTCATTGTATACCAAAGGCAGACAACTAGCCAAAGGGACAAGGGAAAGTGCCAAACTAGGAGAAGTACCCAGTTAAAAATTCTATATAGGAGATTTCTTATTTAAGCTCATGGAAGAGGAAAACAATGTGTTCAATTCATTATGCACCTTTTCGTTGATTTTAGCAATCTCGTCATCATCATCCAAGTTAATCACAATAGGAGGATGAATGATAATTCCCATTGAAGAGTTTAATTCTTATTGTGGTTTTCATATTGGGTCATTTAGTTGCAATTGGAGAGGAGGGGGTATGTGAAAGATCATAATGGGCCAAAAAGTGGTGATATGATGGGTATGTGTAGGGTATGTGGCTAACGAATTTTTTTTACCCAAAATTGATAAAACAAAAAAGGGGTTTTAAAGGAGATTCTTAACTTTCCACTAATATAAATCATGCTTTACTTTGAATTTGATAAATAATTGTTATTCATTTTCTATTTGAATTATGACTAAATTCCTAATTGATAGGTTGATTGAAAAACATTTATAGCTTTCAAACGGTATCACATTTGGGTATGTGCAGGATCATTAGGGAAAAAATAGGCCCTTAAGTGGCGAAAAATTCAGAAAAATTAGAGTTAGGAAACTTGATGTAAAAAATTGAATAAGTTATCTATATTTTTTCAAAAATCTGTAACAATACAATTTTTAGAAAATTGAATGTAGTTTCTAAACTACTAGATTTATTTAAAAGATAAAAATATATTTGGTGAAAATTTGAAATTTCAATGCAATAGTACTTAAATTTCAAAGAAAAAATAAGAAGTAGGTGTCTGTCTGACCACCCTAACTACAATAAAATGATAATTATTTTTTATAATATTTAATATATAAGTAGAGGACTCATGTCCAGATGTGATGCATATTTTTTTGTAATTTTTTTCCATATATATAATTAATTATGATTTTTTTATTACAACTTTTAAAAATTATAAAAACTTGTATGTCTAACCACCTTAACTTGGTCAAAACTTCATGAATTTTTTTTTTTTAATCTTATATTATGTGACACATAGAATGTGATGCATGTTTCAGATTCAAAAAAAGTGATATCATTTGAAAACTATCGATGTTTATCAATCAGCCTATCAATCAGGACTTTAGTCATAATTTAAATAGAAAATGAATAATAATTAATTATTGAATTCAAAGTAAAGCATAATTTATATTGGTGGAAAGCTGGGAATCTCCTTTAAAAACCCTTTTTGTTCCATCAATTTTGGGTAAAAAAAAGTCACCAGCCGCATACCCTACACATACCCATCATATCACCACTTTTTGGCCCATCATAATCCTGCACATAGCCATTTTCTAAATCCAAAATATGTGTCACATTCTATGCTTTGCATACTATAGGATTAAAAAAAAAAAAATCATGAAGTTTTGACCAAGCTAAGGTGGTCAGACATATGACTTTTTATATTTTTAAAAGTTGTGATAAAAAGATCATAATTAATTATTTACTTGGAAAAATATACAACAAAATATGCATCACATCAGGACATGGGTCATCTACTTATATCTGAAATCTTATAAAAAAATATTAACATTTTATTGTGGTTAGGGTGGCTAGACAGATACCTACTTATTTTTTCCTTGAAATTTAAATGCTACTGCATTGAAACTTCAAATTTTCACCAAATAGAATTTAAAAAATAAAAATAAACCTAGCAGTTTAGAAACTACATTCAATTTACTACAGATTATATTCTTACATATTTTTGAAATAATATAGATGACTTATTCAAATTTTTACATCAAGTTTCCTAACTCGGATTTTTCTCATTTTTTCACCACTTAAGGGCCTGTTTTTTCCATGATGATCCTGCACATACCCGAGGGTCATCATGCATTGGTTCGAGCAAGTTTGGATTTTGATTTTCTTTGTTTAACTCTTCATGTAACTTGTGAGCAAGGGAACAATATCTTTTCCTACACTCTCTAGCACCTGGGTATGTGCAGGATCATGATGGGCCAAAAAGTGACAATATTATGGGTATTTGTAGGGTATGTGGCTGATGACTTTTTTTAATCCAAATTTGATGAAATGAAAAGGGTTTTTAGAGGAGATTCTCAGCTTTCAACCAATATAAATTATGCTTTAGTTTGAATTTAATAAATAATTACTATTCATTTTCTATTAGAATTACGATTAAAGTCTTGATTGATAGGCTAATTGAAAAACATCTATAACTTTCAAACAGTATCACATTTTTTGAATCTAAAACATGTGTCACATTCTATGCTTCACATACTATAGGATTAAAAAAATAAAAATTAAATTTCATGAAGTTTTGACCAAGTTAAGGTGGTAAGACATACAAGTTTTTATATTTTTTAAAATTTGTAATAAAAAATTCATAATTAATTATTTACTTGGAAAAAATTACAAAAAATATGCATCACATCTGGACATGAGTCCTCTAATTATATATAAAATCTTATAAAAAAATATTATCATTTTATTATGGTTAGGGTGGTTAGACAGACACCTACTTCTTTTTTTTTCCCTGAAATTTAAGTACTACTTCATTGAAATTTCAAATTTTCACTAAATAGATTTTATTTATTTTTAAATAAACCTATTAGTTTAGAAACTACATTCAATTTTCTATAAATTCTATTCTTACATATGTTTCAAATAATATAGATAACTTATTCAAAATTTTAATCAAATTTCCTAACACTGATTTTTCTGAATTTTTTGCCACTTAAGGGCCTGTTTTTTCCATGATGATCCTACACATACCCACCTCTATTTCTTTTTTTTTTCCTTCAAGTTTCATTTTTTTAGGAGAGAGTTGATCATACATAGGTTTCTTTTCTTCCCTGATGGGAGGAATGGAAGGAACCATATTAGGTTTTTCAACCACTTTCTCTTTTGCTTTATAAACTTGTTTTATTCTAGGAGGTGTGATGGGTTTTTTTTCATTGTCTCTTGGTCTTTTGGAGGATGTAGGTGAAGTTTCTATTTTTGGTTGGTCTTCCTTGTTTGGTTCTTGTTTAGGTTGAAGCATGGTTTATTCTAGGATCATAGGTTTGAAGGTGGATGAGGACATGTTTTAGAGAGATAATTTTGCTATCTTATTTTCCTTGAACTTTTGATAGGATAAGAAAAATAAGTCTTCCCTTGGCTTGATAGGTTCCATAGGCTCAAGCCAAAAGGAATCTAGAGAAAATTTTCCTTTATATTACAAAAGGTTAAAGTTGCTATTGTAAATAGTGAATATCTCATTATCAAAAGGATACTTTAAGCATTTATGCACAACCGAAGGGACAACTTTCATGGAGCAAAGCCATGGGTGGCCTAGCTTCATACAAAATTGGTCTAACTATAGGATGATGGAGAATATGACATCTACTATTTTTGGTCCTATTTACAATGGTAGGGTGATCGACCCTATCATAGGGTATGCAAAGCCATTGTGTGTCTTGATCCATTCTTTTAGTCTATCATATTCATATTGATAGAGTTCATGCAAAAGTAGAAATTCCTTGATGATCACATTCTCTCCATAGGCGAGATCTATTAGTATCCCATTAGTGGGATTGTCATAGATACATCAGACTATGTAGAGAGGACCATTTAGAAAATGTTTAAGTATATCTTTAGAGGAGAAATCAATGTCAAGAGGATACTTAGTTCAGCTCTTATGAGGGATGACATCTATTTTCCCTATCATTTCATCCATAGGATTGATATTGATAACATTATTTTAAGAAAAAGCATTGTTTTCATCATTTTTTATCAAAATTCATCCATAATTCTTTGTAGTTTCACTATATTTGACAAATCAAATGTTGTCTATGGGAATTAGATTAGTGAAATTTTTCAAGTTTTGGTTCAGAGGGGCAATGGAATTATTTCCTTGATCGCTAACACCTCCAATGGATATACGACTAGAATCCATGAGGTCTTGCACAAGATGTTTAAGATGCTTGCAATGTTCCATCTCATGTCCATTTTTTCGGTGATAGTGGCAATAAGTATTGGGTTTGAAGCTTGGAGGTAAAGGATTATTAGGGTTGAGGGTTTTGATGGATGGAAAGGTAATCCTTTGTTGTTCTAGTAGTTGGGACATTGTGTTTTGAAGGGTATTAGGTAAGGGAGTGAATTTTCCTTTTGGATCACCATAACTAAAGGGTACCATGGTTTGTATAGTAGCTACTTGGTTGTTGAAATTTTGAGTTGTTTGTTGAGGGGAGTTGAATTGAAGGAACTCTTTATTTTGTTTTCTAAAAGGTTTTTAATTGTTTTCGTTTATGGGTTCGGATTTCTTGATTCGGCTAGAAGTAGACCTTCTATCTCGAATACTAACCAAATTTTGATAATTGTGGAGGGCAGTGCATAGGTGCATGAAGGATGGGAATTTCATCATGGTCAACTTGTCTTGAATTTGGATTTGTAAGTTTTTTATGAACATCTTTTTAAGGTGTGGGTCGGGAATCTTGACATCAATTTTGGAATAAAGCAATTGATAGCATTAGATAAAGCTAGTGACCTTTTCACCCTCATTTTTCTTGCATCTCATTAAATCATCCAAGGTCATCTTGGGAGTCATATGCACTTGGAAATGGTTTACAAATGAATCAACAAGTTCATTGAATGAACAAATTGTATTGTTCGGTAAAGAAGAAAACCATTCCAAGGTAGTATCATTCAAGGATCTAGGAAATTTTTTCACCAATGGTTTATCATTGTTGATCATCAAAGCTTGTACCTCTTCAACAGTCTTATGGGAAATTTAGTGAGTGGGGGAAAAATTGTGTTTCACTGAATACCTCTAGGTTTTTTATAGAAAGTTGGCTCTTCTTTGGGGTTTTCAGATAAGGGGAGAAGGAAGCGTAAACATAAAACATAAAAGGAGATGTGCCAAAGCTTTTACAACATTTTAAACCCAAATCATTCATATGATTGATATAAATAGACATAGAATGCCACAACCCCTCATTGATGGAAAGAGAATGAACAACAAAGGCTAACTTCAAGCACAATGTAGACTTTAAAATATTTCTGCTGGTAGTGTTCATTAAGGTCCAATCAAACATTAAGATTTCCTATGGGTAATAGAAAAATATCTCAAAAATCACATGAACTCTTACTCCTAATACAATATAGCACAACAAAATAATAACTTTCAAAAAAATACAAAATTCCAATGACATAGTCTAGTTTTCTTAAGCCACTACTCTACCATACGAGCATAAAGCATAGAAATTTGCTACTTAAACTACAAAGATATAGCTTGCAATACATAGTGTCTCATTCAAAATAATAATATAAAGGAAGAAAATTTGAAAAAGGCCATACATGCATAGTCTCAACAATTTATCCTCAATAACTCATGCTTTAAAATATCAAGTGAACTTTGAAACAAAGGTTGGATGCCAGTTTGACAATAGTTTAAACCTTAATAGATATAACATGCCAAAGTAAAGTAGTTCTGCAACTTGCTTCTGAAAATAATTCTAAAACCCTAAGAAAACTAAAGAAATTTTCTTAACAAAGAAAATATCACTTGGAAAAATTGTCTTTCATTTGTTTCATCGCCCTCCTTATATAGCTAGGAAAAAAGATACACACTACTTCAGCTCATTTGTAATTGCCCCAAGTGTTGATAGTTAATAGAACATGATATGATCATAGATCTTTGGTTAGGTTGCAATTATCTTTGCACATCAATTCTCAGCTACAACATTAATATCCTTTAGATATTTTAGCAAAGATAGAGGCTCATAAATGATCAAATCCTAAAAAACAACAAACTAGAAAAGGAACAGTTGATCGATCACATCACTTCCAAGCACTGTCTCAAAGCTTCCATCCAAAAAACTAAGGAAAAAAAAAAGGCCAACCAACTCTGGAAAACTCCTTAATCATATTGCTCTGTAGGAGGTGCAAATAGACTATGGAAAAAAGATGATGTGTAAGCAAGGCGAAAACTCCTGAGCTTATGAATATAGCTCCCAAGAAAATTTATGACAAGTCAACATGTGTCCTAAACTCTCTCCTAAAAAGAAGGTGAAAGATGAAATTTGCACAGCCACCATGTGGTGCACCTGAAGTTGAAGACATTTATGCAAGCCAAAAATGGAAATGACTGAGAAAAAAAAGTACTTCATAGTTCTAAAAACTCACAGGGGTCTTCACTCTATGAAGATATGAGCATAGGCTTTGGTTATTCTTGGATTTTGATGAAAGAAATATGGTGAGCCTCCTAATCTACATTAGTTGGTAGAACAAGAGTCTAGATATTCCTGCATGCTTGCTTGAGATATAAGATATCCTTAAAAGGGATGACCCCCCATCTGGAAGAAATCACACCTAGGTTATAATAGAGCCAAGAAAGAGGGTATATCTCACACTCAAAATCATCTACTATGGGTGCAACACTCAAGCTTAGAAGTTCTACGATGGTTTAGATTTTGTGTCAGATTGCATTATTGATTTTCTCCATTGTCAGTGCATCTTCATCTAGTGAAAGAAGAGGAGGAAACCTGAAACCAATTAACACAATGAAGTCCTTCTTGATCTCAATGACCTATTTATTCAAAAACATTTGGTAATCCTTACATTATTCCACAACCATGTGACAGTTAATGATCTCATTAGCTTTAATGGAGGTGACCTGCTGATTGGGAATTATCGCTCTTTCAAGAACCTGATCAATGATGATGCTCAATTTGGAGATAAAAATTTGGGAATCTGCCACTCGAGGTGAACATTTTTTCATGTCAAAGTGATCAGCCAATAGACTGACCTTGGCATTTAGTTCCCAAACATCCCTTAGAAATTGCAAGGCAGGTCCTAGAATACACACACCAGTCGCTATCTACTCCCAATGCATAACTATCAGCCTTCTCGTTATAGGGAGGGATCCAAATCCTCTTGCAATAGTTAACTCCTGGTTAGATTGAGCCTCTCTTTCCCTCATGTTTTCTTCCATTTGACCCTTCTCTTGAAAAGAATTTTCCAACTTAGAACTTAGTCTTTCAACTTCTTGTCTTGAATCTTCTGCCTCTATCTGGATTCTGTAAAGATCATAGTCATTTCGGGATCTAGCATCACTTAACTCTCTCTTTAAGTTTTCAATTTTAGCATGAACCTAAACTTGTTCATTCCAAGCATCTACAAGCAACCTCAACATGTTTCCTTGTTGGCCTTGAATTTTCCTTACACGGGTTACCTTAGCCTCCTTGGCTTAGACTTCATTTTGCAGTCTACTCATTGTTCCTTTTACATTTTCCAACTCAACCTCGCACTTCCTTAATTGTCTGTCCAACCTTTCATAGTCAGCATATACCACCCTTTGCGTAGCTTTGGCTAGGATCATCTTATCATGTGGGAGAGTTTCGCTCAAGTCCAGACCCATAGCATGAATGTCATAATCTTCCATCTGCATCTATCCTCTGAGCTTGGAAACAAACGACTTCATGGTGGTAATAAGTAGAGAGTTTCATTCTTCATTAAAATAGGCTTTTATCCTCTTGGTGGAAGGCCTCTCGACACTTTTTGACAACATTTTATACTTCTTGGCCTTTTGGGCCTATTTGGTAGTGTTGAAATGACCCTGAAGAGTCTGAGGGACATTAACACTTTAAGATGAAATGAGAGTGCTAGGGGGAAGCCTAAAAAGAGTGATTGTAGGGGAAACTTTAGATGTGTGAGTGTGGGGGGACACAAAGGGTACTGTTATCATGGAAAAAGGTAGGACACCAAATGGAGTTAGGGAAGAAATAGTAGGGGTAAACACAAAAAGGTATGATGGAGAGCTACCTTCCTAGAAGTAGATGGGCTTGCAGTAACGAGAAAGGTAGTGGTTTCAACAGTTCCAATAGGGGCCTTGGACAAGGTGAGTAATGACACAATGTCGGCCACAACAGATGATGCTCCTTTGGTGCATGAGATGGTTTCAATAGTTTCATTGACAATGGTAGGGGGTGCATTCAACATTACTAGTTCAGGAACCAAAGATGGAGGATTCCCTTCGATAGGAAGTATGGCATTGACCAAAGACACAAAAATACGAAGAAGGGGGGGAGCAAAACTTACCTGAGTCATAGTGGATGAAACATTTTGTAGGGAAGAATCCACTTCTTCTTCATAATGGAACAATATGTTAGGGCCAGTTAGGTCTTGGATCCTCCTTCACTTCACATGATAAGGACCAAAATGTTCTGATCCTCTAGTTAGAGAGTCCTTTGACATTTGACCTTCAGTGGCCGCTTTTCCTTTACTTCAAGCACGAGAGGTAGATGGAACTTATGGACCCCCTTTCCCTGAATCTCTTTGGATGTCAGATTCCTGAGGTCTAGAAACTTAGAGTGGAACTTGTTCCTCATCAATTTTATGGCCTTTCTTTGGATTTTTTGTTGTTGGAATCAACCTCTTTGTCATATAAATCCTTGAATTCATCATCAAGCTGAAAGCTACCGAACAAGGCACCTAGATTTCTCATCCCTTGTTGGAACCTCTAAAATTATTCTTTCTTTCTTTCTAACCATCCCTTATGCCTCTGTTGTGCATTGAGAGATTTTCCAATTGGGAGATTCCTCTAATATTGTACCTGGGGTTCATAAAAACTTATTCATTTTGGCCGCTCTTTTAGAATGTCGGCCAGGTCAATGTATATTTCTGCACTCTCCTGACCAGGATTTCTCCTTCTTTGGAATTATTCCCTATCCTTGTGCCTTAAACTAAAACACCCATCTAGGTTATAATTCCATTTTTCACAAATGAGGACCAAACCAAGAGTCTCCAGTAAATTTGTGATCTCATTCTTAGCCTTCCACTTAGCCAGTATCACCAAACTCTTTGCAATCACAAGGGGAAGATCGAAAAGCTTTGCTTTATTCCTCCAAAAACCACAAATCCTATTGACTGTGGAAACTTGTTAGCATGCCTCCAATGTAAAGGTTCGATCTATTACAAATCTGGGGAGTTGACAAACCTTCTTGGAAAAGCCATGAAATCTAACAAACATGAAATCCTCACCCAAGAAATAATCCAATGGGATATGTGGATGCTCCATCCATTCTATAACCTCTTGAGAGAAATATCCAATGGGGTGAGGCAACAAATCCTAGAGCACTAGCCTCATAAAACAATTGGCAAATCAATAATAATCTCTTGTTCTTGAAAATATAGGGGTCCATACAAAAATTGGCTCGGGACAACCCCTTTCATCTATCCTAGACATTGGTACATTCCTCCCTAGCCACTCAAAATTTTGATGTAATAAAAAATGATCCAAGAAGGAAGAGTACTTGAATTTGGACTCAACATTGTAGTTCTTCAACTGTAGATTCAAATTTCTAGCTATTACCTCAGCAAAATCTTAATGCCTCTAGACCCTTTCTCTTTTGAGTGCAAGGCCTAGGGAAAAATGGAAAGGGTTGACCTCTTAATCATCATAGAGCCCAAAAACCTAGGCCAACATTGAGAATACAGACTGCGTATCCTTCTTAAATTTCTTACGCAAAAGAGGCCATCAAATTTGTCCTCTCTATGACCTTTCGTTTGTCTTATCCTCATAGAAACTTGTTTTCCTAAACATATCTTCTCCCAGGCCATCCATTTTCTCTTCATTGAAAATCTTGGCACCCCATCTTGTAGGGATACACAACATATCCCATATAGCTTTAGTAGAAATGGTAATCTTTACCCCATGACCCTCAATGGCCTATGTATTTTTTTAAACCTCTTTGCACATGCATCAACCAACTCTGGGCATGGATGCACAATAGTTAGCACAAACTATGGAAAACCATTGTTCCAAAGTTGAAATGCAAAACCCTCTGATGGCTCATGCTCTAGCATCCTCTTAAACATACCTTCCCTAAGATTTTTAGGGTTGGTGGATAACTAAGGGTCAAAAACATTGTCAATGATGTCTTGAACCACCTCTCTTTGGATGCTTTTATCAGGTTGAACTTTTCTCCAATGTTCAAATGGATGTTCTTCTAGTGCTAGGGAATTAGTGAAAGAGTAGTGCCCAAATACGTTGGTGTAGCTAGGTCTTCTACTTTGAACTTCAGCCTTCTTGCCAAAGGTAGATGCTTCCACCATGATTGTTTAAGAAAGTTGAAAAGAGCTTCTCTAGTAATAACAACCACTTGCCTTATGAATCTTTAGAAAAAGCCACTTTTGAGTATAATTAATTCTATGAATTATGCATGTAGTTAAGACTATGCCACTATCGATGGCCCACTATATGCTACCACTAGGGTGATACGTGTGAATATGAGATCCATATCCCTTGGGAATGCCGAGAAAACTATGAGAATAGAATTAGTACATTCTCCCCACCACCTCTTTTACAACTAAATTTATTGGATCGAAAAGCATTCTTTTCATCATATGGAACATGCTGAGGTGACATAAGGTACTCCTAAAAAGATGTTCTCATTCATTTGTCAAAGTTTTAGCATATTAATCCATGTCTTTTCCCACTAGTGAACTTGTTAGCACTGATGATGGTGAAGGAAACATGTAAACCATCGACGTACGAGAGAATTTACTCACAACATCCAAATTTATTTCTTAGGGCATTCCATCAAATCCTGCATATGATTTATCCATCTTGCTTTGTTCTATCTTCAAATTCTCCATTGCCATCTGACCAAAAATAGACATCTTGTGGGTTGAGTTTTTCGGTTGGCATTTTCTATATATAGCTATGCCACCTTTTGCAACATTCATTCGAACATATAGTCCCCTAAGTTAGCTAGCCTTCTACTTATTCTCTTTCCACCATAATTTACTGCTTCATCAGAATGTCTACTAGTCTAGGAACTCCTATTCAGCTCCTTCCATGGAGACCATAAAACTGCTTCACGGGAGAGGTCATTGCTAACCAAATCAAGCATTTGGTGAAGAATCATGACCCCCTTTTCATGGTAGTGTTCAAGTGGGTACTCAGCAAAAACTTCATTACTGACAAGAACTAGCTTCAAAGCAACTGGAACATGCTTTCCCAGTTAGTGGCCTCATTGTTGAACCTGAATGTAGCCAAGCCCATGATAATCAAGTTGTTCACGAAGATGTTTGACACTTGTCTAATGGAAGGGCTTGGTGAGATAGTGTGAGTGTCTATCCTTGTCATTGTTATCGCAAGTGCTATGGACCTCTACAAGCATGTGGACTTTGGAGTATACATACCCTAGTTGCCTTCCTTACTGATTTTCACACCATGGATGTTGAGATGCAATACTATTCTTCTTAGCCAGTGGCCACCTTTCTCCTGCAAGAGTACAACATGGAGTGGGTTTTGAGGATCACCTAGAGGAAACAGTTTGGCTTCCTGGTGTAAATTCATGCTGAGTAGACCTTAGGTCTACACTGCGTGGCCTATGTGCATTGTGTGCTTTTCCCTTGTTTCCAACTAGTTAGATGGAAAGAAGAAAAAGAAGAAGAAAAAGAAGAAGAAAAAGGAGAAGAAGAGGAACCTGATAACAAGCCCCTTTTGTCTCATTTTCAATGGCTTGTAGGATGAATTTTACTATTTTTCTGCTCATTGCCTCCCTTTTGCTTCTTTTTGCTTGCTACTTCTTTTGATTTTTTCTCAAGAGAGCCTTATTTTAAATTTTGATCCTTAGACTGTGCATTATATTATAAATTTTGTTGATAAACATAATATATATAGCCTTTATCTACTCTATATTATCTTAAGTTGTTTTTCTCAAAATTTTGAAATAATTACAAATTTTTTACATGTATGGTACATTATATACTAAATATTTTAAAAGAACTACACATTTTGATGGAAAATCCTTAGATAAATACCATTCATCAGTATATCTAAAGCGTTGTTCTCCATTTCTTCAAGTTCGTAGACATTATTTCCTTTGCATGCACTATCTTATAGAGGTTCTCTCCATAGTGCTTTAAACTTTGAATGTTTCCCTAGTTTTGCAGCACATTTGTCACACTTTAGCACTAAGTTCCCTTCTTTGAATTATGGTTTAGAAGTGTTTTTGTGAAAATGCCACTTGATTGTCTACTGGTGATTTATTGTCGCTCCATGAGCCTTTTCTCTGTCTTCTTCTAGTCTTCAAGTTTTTTCCAATTTTTTGTACATCAACTCATATGGGAAAGCCTTTAGAACCTGCTTGGGGGGGATTTGGTTCACTAATAGGAAATCCCATTCATGATTATGCCAATCTCTTT
This sequence comes from Sequoia sempervirens, assembly GCA_007258455.2. Lineage (NCBI taxonomy): Eukaryota > Viridiplantae > Streptophyta > Pinopsida > Cupressales > Cupressaceae > Sequoia > Sequoia sempervirens. Next base: position 341,334,046 of record VDFB02075321.1, on the reverse strand, counting down.
GTCATTCTAACCCAATATGTTTGATTAACCTAGTTAGGTTCTTGTTGGTTGACTTTGTTAACCTACTACCCTGTAAGTAATAATTTGATGAAGCTTTCAAAAAAATCCTATATCTGGTAGCAAAAATTGACCCCCATGATTCCACTAGACCTCAGGCATTATCAGGTAATATGGTCTTGAGTAGGCCAAGCCTGGCTTCTAGCTACTCAAGAAAGTTGACAATTTTTTCCCTTGTGATGTATTCCCACACACTAGCTCCTTTTTCTTCATAGTCCTTGAAGGGAATGCAATAGGATGCTCTCTATTCTCTTCCTTTTACTTCTAAGTGAGCATAGAAACTATACCATGTTGGGCATTATACATACAAAGTAGAAAGCCTTTTAAAAAAATTTGGGCCAATCAATGTCAGGGCTTCTAAGAGGGTCATCTTTAGTTTCTTGAAAACTGTTGTGTCCTTGGAAGTTTTCTAGAAAGATAGATTCTCTCTAAACATCAGGGTGCTTATGAGCACAATGCTTGTGAAATTTGATATTAATCTACAAAAAAAATTAATCTTCCCTAGAAAATATTGCAACCCCTTTGTCATTCGAATCTTTTCGGGATCTATTACTATTCCCTTCTATGGTACTGCAAAACTAAGAATCTTTCTTTAGGGCACTCTAAGGAAATAATTTTTTAGATTAAGAAGAATCCTAAACCATTGGTGTTTCAGAAAAAGCCCTTTTTGATGATCAAAATCATCATCTCTAATTGCTAGATCAGCCTGATATATGTAAATAATTTGGTTTACCCATCCTTTTAAAGTAATGCCCATTTCCCTTTATAGGGTTGCACCAATATTAAAGAGTCTGCATAGTGTTTTTGAATATGCAAACATTTCCCACTTAGTGGTAAACATCATCCCATGTTGGTTGGACTCCTTTATGTGGTCTTGGTTGTACCTTGGGGGACCATCTATCAAGGAGAAACTCCTCGATATGGTTAGAGTCTATGAGAGATACTTCATCAATGGTGAGGGATAATGGTCTTTTAGCGAAGTCCTTGAGTCTTGAAAACAACCACAAAGTTGGATATCATCATTCCTTTGCCAAACTGAGACCAAATTTAATACCTTGGCGAAAAATTTGATAGGGCATATGACCTTTGATTTGTCCCACTTCACGAGCTCTTGTACTATCAAAGCTTCAACCTTTGGGTTGACTAACGTTTGTCTCTATCACATGGACTTGGGTCCTTTAGCCATGTTGGTTCCCAAATCAATAGATGCAATTCATAAAGAGTAGCCACTCTCTCATATTTAGAATCAATGGGTTGATGTGGCCAATGAACAAGATTCAATCAAAGAGACTGAAATCTTCTACACTTCTAGCTTTGGTAAAGTAGGAAGGGTAATCCCAATTAGTATATTTATATATACTTGTGTGCTAAAGTACCAAATACACTGTAGAAAGATGGTTCTCCTCTAATTGTTTGAAAGACACGATACTCTAAAGGCTTGGCTGAATTCTATAGTAATGCCTCATTTAAACATGATAGATGTGATTCATTAAAATGAGCTCAACACAAAAACAAACTAGGACTGATAAGTAATATGATTTAAATTTATAATCAGCTGTTGAATTAACCAACATAATGTAACATGAATAACCCATAGATTAGTGCTTCATTCATTGGAATAGAGTCAACCTAAACACCCACATAATCTAATAACAATCTTCAAACTTGACATTAAATGAAGCTCTAAAATGTTGCATAACAGTATTTCAGCATAATATCTCGACCACTACTTCTTATCAGAATCCTAGCACTCATTTTAATACAAATTTATAGCACTCATTTTAATACAAATTTATAGCCATACCCAAGTACCTACATTAATTATTTGAATTAATAGATAAGAAAAAAGCCACACATCTATCTAAAACTGATGTAGACAACTAAGATAACCTTGATTATATTATTCATAACTTGCAAAAAAAGTACATAGGAGAGTAAAATGGCCTTGAAATTGCACTATTCAATATTATCTTGAAAGTATTGCAATCAAAATTACACACATCAACAGAGTCCAACCTAAATCAAAACCTTTGAAATGTTCAATTTTCACATTACAATATACTTTGTGTCTAATTACAAAACAACCTCCCTAAAAATAAGGCAGAAAAACAACACTTAAGGAAAAATAAAAAACCCTAAATGCTCATTTGAAGAAGACACGTGGCACATTCAGGTCCATAGATTAGTAATTGTCTTTGCTTGCTAAAGAAGTTCCAGTCTGCTCCCAGATTCATGCATCTTACACTTGCTTCCCTCTAATAGAAAATATTCCATAATGATGATCTTCTTCATTATGCCCTGTAGTAGAAAATGTCTTTATTTGCAAAAGATTTCACCTCCTCTCTATCAGCTGTAAAAAACCCTTGCACCTTCATTTTATTGTAGAAAACCATTGCATGCAAGAAATATCCATTTCACCTGTTCATTTTTCACTTTTACTGTCTGTGTAGTCTCTATGAAATGTTTTTTATTTCACTGCCTTAACAAATAAAGTTTTTATTTTAAAATCTCTATGAAGAATTTAAAATTTAGAATGGCTATAAAAATCCATTTATTAGTGAGTTCATAATTTAAATGCCCAACATTTAAATGTAACTTTATTTACTCATGGGGTTTTAATTCTTATATTACCAGGCAATAAAACAATTTACCCACACTTCTTATTTCTCCTCCTTGGAAAAGAAAGCTATTGTTTTTACCTATGAGAGCTTCAATTTATTTACTGGATGCATAAAATCACAATACCTATGCCTTTTACATTTTGATTTCTACTCACCTTTAAAAAATTTATCAAACAATAATATTAAAGATGAATCACATGCCCAACCACCATCTCACACAAGGAACCCATCACACATCTCCAATTTGGTATGAGAAGTGAAAAATGTATGAACAATGGGTGATATGTTATATGGACTTGCTCCACAAACATTTCCCAACATATAAAATTTTACCTTCTATTAGTAAAGGCTTTAATTTTTGCAAAAATATTTACCTGGGCCTTTGGTTTGACCCTTAGATTATAATCACTTTAACTTCTAGCAACATTCCCTTTTCACCATCACAAAACTTTATGAAAATTTTGTTTTAAATGCCAACCATGGGTCTGTTGCACTTTACAAAATTTACCCAGCCGTACATCCTCATTGCTCATCGTGAATGGAATGAGAAAATGATATATGGAATAGTGATAAAAAATGAAGCAACACAAATCTCTAATGTGAGGAGAAAAAATAAAATAAAATCAGCAATGCCCGATATCATGTTCTCTAGCCAAAGAAATTTTAACTCCCTTTTTTTATTAGCTGCAGAAGGCGTTAACTGTGAGTTCACCATTTATTTACTTCACTGTTAGAAAGAACTCATGAAATAATTCCTAGCATTGATCCTCTGTACAAAAAATGTACTTCGCAACCGTCATCACACATCTTTGATGTGGGACAAAAGACAATATAAAATCAGCAATGGGCATTGAAACCTTGCTCCATTGTTGATTGAAAGTGGAGACAGTGGCATGTATTAGCGATGGGAGATGGACACAATAGCCATCACTCATCACTATTTTTTTTTGCATTCTGGACTCAAAACTTTGATTTGCTTCTTCATTTCCACTTCAAACTGGCGATTGGCGATGAGTTTTCCATGCAACTGTGAAAGTCATGAAAGTTGTCTCTGGAACAATCAGAAGCAAGAATTAAACTTGCTTGTCCTCAAAAAAATTTGAAATACAAATTATTTTTCCCTAAATTCCCTTTTTCATTTGCACAATATTTAAAATATTCAAAATATTTTAAATATTAACATTTGAAAACATTAGAAAATGGGCAGATTTTAATTACGCTTGTGACCCAAATGAAAAAATTTCACTATGCACAAATGGTGACTCCTGGAGTCAATTATTTTTGTGTGCGATTGTAATAAATTATTTAGAGAAAACCCACTGCCTCAAATGTTTCCCAACCATCAAGAATCAAGTACCTCCTTTGTAAACTAGCCCCCGATACATGTTAGCCACACTAGAAATGCATTAAAATAATGTATCAAATGACCTCCTTTTTATATGAAAATGGATTTGTAGAGGTTTTAGATGAGGAAAAGAAATGGGGTTTCCTTAGAATTGCAAAATTGGCACTTTATAGAACACCATTTTTGGCCTTGTTGTGATTAGAAAATGATTAAATAACCCATTAAAACTTATCCTAGGAGCCTAAAATTGAGTAGGAATGTAGAAAATTTACCCAAGAATGCAATGCAACAAACATATTGAAAAAGGGATCCTGAGGTGAAAGATATTAACCAACAACGTTTCTCACTTAGGCATTTATGCAATTACACATGTTTAACACCAATCAGGGCTCTCAAAGTCACCACTTTGAAAAAAATATCAAAAAAACTTTTGGGTGGCTGCCACTATAAACATAAGCTCATCTAGGTACATTGAGTATGTCTACAAAATGGATTTTCTTCAGTCATTATTCTTCATGAGATATTAGGGATCAAAGTTGACCATCTTGAAGCATTGATAGAAATGCAGATGTAACACTAAACAAAATACATCGCTTTTGATCTCGAATAAATAGAAAATATGATCCCAAGACTCTGAAATTGGACAAGGGATTACATGAATTTAAGGAGAATGGAGAGAAATAATCCATTTTTCATAAAAGTCATCTGATTGCAAAATATCAATTTGAATAGGAGGCCAACTTGTAGGACTGACAATATGCAAACAACAAAAAAGTTTTAGAACCCTCCAGCTTCTTTTTTTAAAATACTATGAAAACTCATCATGGGAAGCTGAAAACTAACACACATGTTCACTTATATCACATGACTATGTCCATGAAAATATTTGACATGAAAATCAACGGGCTCCAAATTGTGACCCTTCAAAGTAGGTCATTTGGGAAAATTCTATAGGTGCACTTTTGAGTGTGCAAAGGCACATTTTTTCAATATGGGCACTTCAAATTTGCAAAATTTCAAGGTTCCATTAGTGGCTATCTCTAGGGATGTATGCCCCTTGTGGGCATAGCAAGAATTTAGATCTTTGGGAGAGTAGACCAAGTGCCAAAATCATTGGTCAATAGAGTCTTTATTTTTTCAACTTTTTAACCTCATTTGGCAGCCCTAGGCCACCAAATGGAAAAGGGAATCCATTTCTTACCCCTATCAAATACTATAGATGGTGAAATCTGCAAATAGTTAGTTTAAAATAAAGCAACATTTCAACATCCCTATGGAATAATAATCCATGTTAATCATGCCATAAATGAAACAATGGAAACCAAATAAAAGCATATAAAAACATGAAATTAATCCTATCCCATAGTGGATTGGTGCTATTGTTGAAAATAGCCCTTTCCCAATCCTTGATTGATAAGCTAGTGATGAAATTGCTATGGATATGGAGATGATAAATGGACAAGATCAGTTCTCAAAGAGAATGACCTTGCATCAAGTTGTGGAGATGATTTGTGGAGGATTTTCTTGAGGATGAAGCCTCTATTTCAAGATTTTCAAATGCTAAGAGTGTTGAAAATGGACCAATGTGGGACTAAGATTGGACCAATGAAAGAAGGCCACTTGTCAAGTGGTGAGTGGTTGATGCATGTGCAAGATTAGGGAAATGTGCCAATGAGAGGGAGAATTTGAATTCAAATTTGGTAATAAATTTAGAGAGGGGGACAAGAAAAAGAGCAATAAATGCAATGTTGGAGGGACAAATCAACTTGTCATGATTTTCAAATTTGAGGGCCATGTTGAGTGAAAATGAGGGTTTTAATAAATCAATAAATTTATTTATTTGTGCAAGTGACATAATCTAGAGAATGCAAGTAGGTGAGATTACCATTTAATCATGGTTAGATTAAATTAATGATGATTAGGATGATTTGACCAGTTTGACTTGATTTAGGGATTTAAATCAAATCAAAGAGAGAAATATAAATGATGATTTGAGTTTTAATTAAATAAATGATTGATTTATTTAATCAAAGAGGGAATGATAGGCTTAAATCAAATAAAGTTAATTTATTTAATTTAAATGGATGATGAACCTAATTTTCCTACTGAATGGATCAATGTGAATTTGATTTATGAATGAGTAGATGCATATGCATAATGCTAATTTTGCGTGTCTACATTTTTCCCCTCTTTGAGCAATGTACTTGTTGTGTTGGTTCAAAGAATAAACTTGCCGCGATCGAAATTTAAATTTTTTCTAATTTTTGGGATGCCCCAGTAGAAAGAAGTACACTAGTACATTGCCCCCTCGAGAGATCGATCGAAAAGATTTGATGAGGTTTGATCTCGTGATAAAGAGGTTCAAGATGGATGGTTATGGATGTTACACTGGTACATTGCCCCCTCGAGAGATCGAGCGAAAGGATTTGATGAGGGTCGATCTCGTGATAAAGAGGTTCAAGATGGATGGTTATGGATGATGATGCAAATAAGATAGTTGAGATGGATGATGTGATGCGCTATGATTATGCAATGGATGATTTATGCAAATATGTGATTTATGAGATACTTAGACTAACATATCTATATTATGATGATGATGCAAATGCAATTCATGTGAAATGATCAATGTTTCCTATTATGTATGATATGAATGATATGTGGTATGCTGATAGTTTTGTGGATGCATGATGGATGCATGATGGATGCATTGATGATGATGATGTTAGTTCGGAAATGAGACGATGACAAGAGGATCCAACAATTCCATGATTGATCAAGACTTTATTAGAGATGATGATGATAGATGATGATGATGATTTGCCTATCAAGGATTGGGATTTAAAAAGGGCTACTTACCTTATGTTTGATTACACATGTAGATACGATGCATCAAGGTATAAAGAACCAGGATGGCATTGTACCTAGTGTGATTGAATTTGAATCGACAAATAGATAGGAGTATTCTTGTTCACACTTGACATACGGAAACCCTGCTAGGGTGTACCTAACAAAGCACGTATTCGCCAAGTTATTTTACAAGAACATCCAACAAGCACAACAGACAGAAGATAATGATCGTTGCCCCATTCCTATCTCTCTAAATCCTTCATTCGGATATCATCGAGAGGTCCTTGGAATGAGCGTAATAAGATAAATCAAAAGAAAAGATCAAGTACACAAACAAGCCAATGTTCTTCATATCTCTAGCCAAAGGGATTTATTTTGATAGGATAAGAATCCAAGGTGATATCCAAAATGATGCCCATTGTTAGAATGATATATCCTAGGACATGCATTGTATAGGATGATGATGGTTTGATAAGTTGATTGATAGGCTAATGATATAAAGTTGATTGACATGTTTGCGACTGATCAAGAGTTTAATTTTTTTTAAGAGGTCTGTTGTTTCAATTTTGATTTTACGATTGAAGTTTGCTTTTGTCGATTGTTGTGATTGTTTCTGTTTATGTTGCCAAAGGATGAAGGTGCCAATAAGTTTATTATGGATGATTGATTATTGCGGGTGAAAGTGAGATGAGATGGATGGATTTTTTTCAAATATTTGAAATTTTTTGACATTTTTGGAATGTTTTCAGGCTGTTTTTGGTATTTTCAAGATTTTACAAATGTTTTGATTTTTTTGACTTTTCGAATGTTTTTGGATTTTGATGTTTTTCAAATGTTTTTGATTTTGATGGTTTTCAAATGTTTTTGGATTTTGATGTTTTTCAAATGTTTTTGGATTTTGATGTTTTTCAAATGTTTTTGGATTTTGATGTTTTTTGAATGTTTTTGGATTTTTGATGTTTTACGAATGTTTTGGGATTTTGATGTGTCAGGGGTTGATCAAAGATTAGCCTTGCCTATGTTTAATCTCAGAGATGATGTAGTTTGGATTTTAATGTTTTTGGCATTTTTCTAATTTTTTTATGTTTTTGGATTTTTGCATGATTTTGATGATTTGGATATGGACATGTGTGATGATATCAGTTCTCTATTTGGGATTTTTCTAAAAACCAAGTTAAGGTTGATTGATCAGATCGATGGATTGATGATGATAACATTGTTGAGGATGCACAACAATGCAAGGATAGTGTTCAGCAACACAAAGATTGAGATGTTAATAGGATTGATGATGATAACATTGCCGATGATGCACAACAATGGAAGGATTGTGTTAAGAAACACAAGGATTGGGAAAGATATCCCAAGATGATGATGGGTTGATTGGATTTGATTGATCATGATTGATAAAGCTTGATTTTGGAACAAAATTTGTTCGAATGATTTGATATGACATTTGAAGGGTGTGTTAGATGCGACTGATAGTGATTATTTGGATTGATGTTTGATGAAAGATGAAGACTGATAAGGAACATCTTCTTGTCAAAATATGCCATGGGCTAGTGATTTGGATTCTGGATCACAAATGATTTGACCAATTTGATTTCTCATTTTCCAATGTTTGGATCACCATATAAGGCTAAGGATATAGATCAAGATTTATTCCCATAGCAAGATGAAAATATCTACCCCCAGTGTCTAGCAATGTATGGAACGTCATGGATGGATGCCCGAATAAGTGTATGGATGGATGGATATGGATTATCTTGTGATAAGATAAGGTGTTTGGATAAAAAATTCTCATTGGATAATGTTTCATAGCTCAGATAATGCTTCATAGGATAGGATTTAATGAAAAAATCCCATGTCAAGATGTTTACCATAAGCAACTGTAAAATGTGCCCTAAAATTCATCAAGATCAAGATAACTTGGATGATGGATGTAGATGGATGGACACAAATTGGATAAATGGTTTATGGATGAATGGATTTATTATGGATGGATGACATACTAGATTTATTATGGGTGGGATAAGATGCTTTCAACTGAACTAGCACACGTAGATGGGTGATTCTACACATGATGCCTATTTTCTAGGTTTTCATCATGGTCTTTCCCAAAGTGTTGCCCATGCGGTTTTCACTAAAGGATGATTTTTATCTTTACTATTTTCAATCCATTTTCTGATTTTTTTGGACTTTTTTTCTTTTTTGATTTTTTTGGTTTTTTTTTGAAAGATTTTAAGCTCATGTTGAATCACAAGTTGTTGCTGATGTAGATGCCCCTATCATAATGTCCCATCGATATCCTACTCGAAGAAGTTACTTTTCTAAGATACATGCACTTGAATACAACTTTTGGGATTCATGATCTGCTTCATCGATACTAGATTTGACTTTGTCTTTGTGTGCACATCGCAATAGATTTCCTTCTAAATCCTTATGATAAAGGGTTGTTGCCAATACATGGACAATGTGAGAATTGGATATCATGCGTGGAGGCATGGATGGAGTGTGTTTAGGGATAAGAGATGGATTGGTTGACAGTTTGGAACCTTTGACTCTCCAAACTTGGGAAGATGAGCAATGATGGGTGGATACAAAAGTGTGCATGGAATTAGGACCAACTGCTTGATATACCTTGTACATCGCTTGAAAAGCTTGCTTTTGCTTTTGTGGACATCTTTGATGGATAATTTTCCCTTTTTTATTTTTCCCCATAGTTTCTTTGACTGATGGAGTTTGATAGGGATAATCTTTCTTTGTATTCTTTGGTATCCATTTGTATTTGATTTTTTCATCATGCTTCTCAACTTCTTTTGCTTTGATAATGTTCTTCGTACTTTGATTTAACTCTTTCTTTCGATGTTGGTCCCAATTGATGGATGGGATGATAGGTGGATGAAGATTCATGGTGTGGCTGGTTGTAGTATTGACATCAGTTTCATCATAAGGATTCTTCGTGCTCCCTATGTTGACATTTGCACTAGATAAAGTTGCCCCTAGTATAGTGGTAGTAGCAACTTCATGCTTTGATTCTGCTTGTTTGAAGATGTCTTGTTTAGAATGCATTCTCTGATAGATGACCACCATAGGTGACGTTATTTCCATTTGTTGCTCTGCTAACTCTAGAATATCCTATTCTATCTGACTTGTTTCCTTGAGCGGATAATGTTGGACATCCACATACCTAATGTCCTTAGTCAGAATTCAAGATATATGTGATCCTAATGTTGATAACTTAGTTTGACTATAGGAGTTGACAATCTGCTCTTTTTGTGTAACAAAATTTTGTTCTAGATGAAGTTCATTTACGTGTCCATCCATAGAAAGCATCTCATGGGTAGATGGAGAAGTATGTGCTACATGGATATGATCATCTTGCATAGATAGGAGAGTGTCCATTAGATGATTGTATTATCTTGATGATAAAAATTTTTGATCTTGAATGATTTTGAAGTCACTTTTGACATTCTTTGGATCAAGTTCTTGACATGGGTCAGTTTCAAAGGATGGATTACTTATGAAAGGTTCTTGGATGTCGTCATTATACATGGTAAGTGGTTCAATATCCTCAAGTGTCGAGTTCAGGGTTCCTTCAGTATCTGTAACCATGAGGTCAAAGGGGATCAATATGTCTTGGAAAGGACCATTGCTAGACTTTGGTGAAAGATGTTGATCATGCTTTGGGATAAGTTCTTGAGATATGTCCTCTAACTCATAAGGTAAAGTAGAGAAATTTTCAACATGATCATAGGTGAACTGATTGTGCATTATGTAAATTGGATCAAATAATCATAACACTCCTTGAAAGAGATCACTAAAAAGTGGCTCTTGATGTATGGTGAGTTGATCATCAGATTGTGTAGATACATCCTCAATGTGCTCCTCGATGGAGAGGTTTTGATCATTTTTTTCAAAAATTGCAATGGAGAGATTGTGAATGTTTTCGACCATAGAGTCAAGTGATGTTGATATTTATTGAATTGCCTCATTGTCGAGTATTGGTGGATTTTGATCGTGATTCAAAAGTGACTCTTGAAATATGTTGATTTGATCATTGGATGAAGTAGACATAACTTCAAGGTGCTTAATGATCGATTGATCTTGATCATTGTTCTCAATAGTTGTCATTTTTTTGTTTGTGCTTGTGTTTGTTGAGTAGCTTGAGAGGATTGGGAAACTTGAGAGGATTGTTGCACTTGGTGAGCTTGTTTTTCTTGTTGCATGGCTAGATATTGTTGGAATCCCTTTTGAAAAGCAACTTGTAATGTCACATTGTATTGCCTTGATGTGGTGGAAGTTGGTGGTGGTGGGGGTGGTGGTGGATTCAGAATCATGTTGGATGTAGTGACAAGTGTTTGAGATATGCTTGGAGCGATCATGGTAGTGAGGGCTTGAGATGTGATGGGTGTGAGAGTGGTGGTTGGAATGATCAAATTGATGGGGATGGTTGGAATGACTGAGGTGATAGGCCCTTGGGAAACCATGTTTTGATTTGGGATCAACATTGTTGCTTGATTGAATACTATATGTTGGCACGATGTTGATGGTATACTCAAAGGATTTGATTTGATGGCTTGATTGGTGTTAGGTGGATTGATTTGGATGGAGTGATTGGTGCTAGGTAAAGGGGGAAGCCCTAAACCAAGGAATGTTGTTGATATGGGTAATGGTGGTGGGGATGTCTCTTGGAATAATGTATCAACTATTTTGGTAAATGTAGCAATTTGATCTAGCCAAATTTGTTCTTGATTTTGATCTTGACTCCCTTGATATAGTTGATTTGGCTTGTGTTTAAGCAGATTTGGAGTGTGTACTTGTGTTTGATTTTTGACAATGTTTTGACTTGGGATGACACTCAAATTTGGCATGATAGGTTGAAATTGACCATTGTTCATGTTTGGAATATTCATATCTTTTGCAAATGTACCCATCCCAAATTTTTCTAGATTCATGTTTCAAACACTTGTGCTTGGTACATTCTTTTTGTTCGTTTGAAGGCTCATGCATTGATTGTTCAGTTGAAAAACTTGTAGGTTTGGACTTAGATCTACCATCGCAAAATGTGTTCCAATTTTTGATTTGGGTATACTCACACTTGTTGTGCCATTGACATTTGTAGAAGGTAATGATCCCATGTATGGATTGTATAAGTGTGAGTTTTGATAATCAATAGGCATTGTAAGGCTTTGAGCATTCAATAGATTTGGATTACTCATGATGTATGGGTCAAGTTTGTATTCCATGTTCCTCTTGTGTTTTGACCTCATTGCAAAAGTGACTTCTAAGATTCTTAGGACTAATGGCAAGATGAAGGATGAAAGGTGTCAATGATATGACTGATGAAAGTTTAGGAACTTTGGATCAATGCTAGACTTGAGGTTTGATTTTGATTGGTTTGATTTGTATAGTGAATTTGTAAACCCTAAGATGTTGGATGTGATCTTAGGATGAATTTTCTCAAAGGATTGCTAATTCAATTAAATGTATGAGAAAGGATGCATTCCCATACACCTAACTAAACAAGGTGATTTTGATTTTGATGATTTACCCATCTAGAATGATGTTTCCAAAGCTCTAAATTTGTTTCATGGGATGGATTTTGATAAATGTTTGGATGCATGAAGTGTTTGATTTTGATCCTAAATGAACCTAGGAAGTACTTGTTTACTAGGCCAAGATAGTGAAGAACATGCCTTTCCCAAAGAGTAATTCAAAATAAAAAAACCAATGTTTTCATGAAAACCATATGACTAAAAGATGTCAAGCACATGTGTGGGGTCCAATTGATTCAATATTTTCTTAATGGATTCTTTTTACCACAAAAACACTCTTGATTAGGTTTTCAATTGAATGTCCAATATCCTAATTCCCTTTCATCCCACAAAATGCATTATGCAGAAATTGAGGAAATCAAGGCAAAAATTTCCTAATGTTGACCTTAGTAGGAGAAAATTGAGATAAAATCCAAATGTGTAGATGCCTCTAAGGATACGAATCCCAAGGTCAAGCAATAACATGTGAATTTGTTCAAGGATATTTTCCTCCCCTAAAGGGTTTGCAATTTTGATGATTCATTGTATGTTGGTTTCGATGTTTTCGATTAAAGCACCGTGTTTTCAAACCACAAGCAATATGACATCCTAGCTCAATTGGTACATTTTTCTTGGTGGGATTGCCTCATTCCCTTCGTAGAAGAGATGATTTTACATGCAACCAAGGAACAAATATATAGGTATGTTTAGAATGAAGTCTTAACCTCTATATTTCAACCAAGATCCGACATGGCAAGTAACTTCTTGGGATCTAAGTTCCAATGCACCACTTCGATAAACTTGCTCAATGGATCAATAGGCCACTACAAACAAGGGTTCTAGTTCATAATTTTCATTCGTAGGAGTTGACCCAATGTGGCAAGAGTCCCCTTTTGGATCCATCTTGTCAGAGTCAACTGCATGATATTGGCATTTCATCCAATATCCACATTTATATCCCAACTGGAAATACTCTTGGCTTTAGAGTGTTACCGGTTGAGTTGTTCACTTGGGTGAGTACTTTTTCCCCAAGGCAGGCCCTCTAGGATAAACAAAAGTGAGCAAAGACACACTCTGTAACTCGATCAATCTTTGATGACTCAAAGAGAGAGAATATATGCGATGATTCTCTACTCACACAAGATGTTCAATTTTAAACCCAAATTGAAGTGTGTATGGGCAATTATTTATGCAACTTAATGTCACCAAAAGCCTTTTGATTCTCAAGATCGCCGTGAGCCACGAGAGAAGTGCATACGTCTTTTGATGATATTACTTTGTGTAAATAATTGCAAAACAATAAAAGCACAAATTCATTTTATCTTTCAAAGCAATGCTTTGATTCATTTTAAGCACCAAAGGAAAGATGAAGATTGCCTTGTTTGATTTTAGCCCCAAATTGAAATCTAGTAAGTGTCTAAGCTTGAATTTTAACCCTTTGCAAATGAAAAAAAATCAAAGTGTTCTTTTTAGACCCAAATGAAAATTAGTGTCCTAAAAATGAAAGATAACAATTTCATAAAGAAGTGTTAAACAAACACTTAAAGCGTTTAAAAAAACTTTGATTTTTCAAAAAAAATCCTTCTTCTTTCTCTTTCTCTCTTCACTTCCCCTTCGCTTTCCTTCATTTGTACCTTTGCTGACTTTTCACTTTCCTTGTACCTCATTTTCCTTCATTTGTACCTATTCCATGCTTTCCTTTCACTTTCCTTTATACCTCATTTTTGTTGTACCTATAAGAGCATACAAGAATCAATTCATCATTTTAAGTCTTAACTTTAAACAACAATAAAAACTAATGATTTTGACTAATTAACGAAGCAATTAAGAGAGCCTTAATTTCCACCAATTTTAAAATACTCTTTGACCAAAAAGAAAAGAAAAACAAACCACAAGACTATTCCCTTTATTCATAATTTTGAATCCTTCTATGTTCAAGACTTCTCCAAAATTCAAAACCCCACAAGAAATTTTTTTTAATAATAATAATAAAAACATCTATGAGCTATATAATGTTCTGCGAGCTAGCAGTAGACTAAATAATAGTGGTTTTAATTCTATCTTACTAGCTTGCATTGAATTTTTCCTTGTTATTAATCTAACTCACGAAAAATGATATAGAAATCATGAAACTATCATTCCTTGGAATTAGCATTCAATATGAAAGGGTAGAATATTACCACCACATGCATACTTACCTGAATTTCTGAGTGATAAGACTGGATACTTGGCTAGTTCCATCAATCTGATCTATTTAACTCAATTACTATAAATGACTAGTCAAGTCAAAGTCAGAAATTAAACAATAAAAATTACCTTTCTTAAGCTGATAGGCATGATGGAAGCTTGGTGGAAACGGGTATATTTACCAAGCTATGTTGGAGGACAGATCAGTAGTAACTAGATTCAAAATGTAACTTGTTGTTTCAATGTTTTCCTACCATTCAGAAGGGACAACTCAAAAGGTAGTTGCAAACTATACACACCTGGCCATTCTCATGCTTCCCATCACCAAATGTAGATCTACCAGTAGCGCGTATGATAGCAGAAGGTTTTTATACACTTGTTAGTGAAGGCTCACATGGTTGTTGTAAGGGGAAAATATTGGTACACTTCCTTTGCACATAATTCAACTTCACCAACATGCTGTGTAGATACTTGGTCTCCTTTTGGTCAATGATAATGGAAGCACTACTAAATAAATTCACACATGGCATCTGGTAAAACTCCTACTAATGGCAGTGAAGGATTTTGACATCAATATTGGAGATGCTTCTTATACAATGGGACTAGTTGACTTGTTGCTTGAGTGTGTCCAACTATCATATAGATAGGAAGGCTAGGGATGTCCATCAAAGTATAAAGCAAAGATAAGTCAGGTGAACTGTTTTGATAGATTGTGAACATAAGATAAGGTGTGTGAGCTAAATTGACAGATTGCTAACTGTTGGCAAGTGTAAAGACAAATTCCTTAACCTTTTCCATGTCCTCTGAGAAATTAAAAACCATTGGCATAGCAATGCAACCAAGCTAGAGAGGTGTTGTAACTGCCCTGTCAGTCATGTACGCAAAAAGGATTCACATGGAGAAGGAAAATGAATTGAAGCAAACGTTCAACCCAAAAGTTAGCTCAGTCAGCAAGACATTTTTAGAATGAAAATAAGCTTTATCATTTTCCTCAATATTAAATGTGTTTTGTAGAGTAGATGAATCCAAACAAATAGTTATGAATCAATTTAGATTTCATAATAGATCATTGACAGAGATAGAATGAGGTTAAGTACATCTGTCATTCACTCATTCAAACATATTTGTCACCGAGAATTCCCTAGAAAATATCGATAGTATAGGATATATTAATCACATCCACTTCCAGCAAAATGACAATGACACAATCATGCCTTCAGAGGTGAACATCTACCATTTAAAAACTAAGCAAAAATAAATGCAACCTTGATTGGAGAAATAAATCCACATAAATACCGAATCATACCCACCGCAAGAAGTGTGAAACCTTTTTCTTTTTTTTAAGGATGTTGGTCAATGATATAATGTGAGGTGCGGTGGTCTTGGATGATAAATGATCATTGACATCAAAAGCATGATTATCTGGTTGTGAATGGTAGCAGTGAGAAAAAAAAGGAAAAGAAAAGAGGCTACAAAATCTGACAGCAGTGAAAAAGAGAGACTGTAGAATCTGAAGTAGAGATTTCTGGTTTTTTTTTTGAAACTTACGAAGCAATCATAGGAAGATGCTCATATTCTAAATCTGTACCTCAAATAAATCCTAGAATTCTACAAGAGGTCACCCAAAATATTATTAAATGGTTAGGAATATAATGAACAGAAAGTCACAGTTTATGCAACAAATATCCAACTAAATGCAAAGGAACAATTAAAAGCCAAACATAGAGAGTATTTTAAATAATCTGATGAGCATACACAAAAGATGCAATAAATTTATACTCCACGTTGAAGAAACTTGTGACTCATATATGAAGCAACAAAATGACTATAAGGAAAAATACAACAAATTAAGTCACACAGAGCAGAAGGCCCTCCTTCTTGTGCCAGAATGCAGATGGTGAAATCTGCAAATGGTTAGTTTAAAGTAAAGCAACATTTCAACATCCCGATGGAATAATAAGCCATGTTAATCATGCCATAAATGAAACAATGGAAACCAAATAAAAGCATATAAAAGCATGAAATTAATCCTATCCCATAGTGGATTGGTGCTATTGTTGAAAATAGCCCTTTCCCAATCCTTGATTGATAAGCTAGTGATGAAATTGCTATGGATATGGAGATGATCAATGGACAAGATTAGTTCTCAAAGAGAATGACCTTGCATCAAGTTGTGGAGATGATTTGTGGAGGATTTTCTTGAGGATGAAGCCTCTATTTCAAGATTTTCAAATGTTGAGAGTGTTGAAAATGGACCAATGTGGGACTAAGATTGGACCAATGAAAGAAGGTCACTTGTCAAGTGGCGAGTGGTTGATGCATGTGCAAAATTAGGGAAATGTGCCCATGAGAGGGAGAATTTGAATTTAAATTTGGAAATAAATTTAGAGAGGGGGACAAGAAAAAGAGCAATAAATGCAATGTTGGAGGGACAAATCAACTTGTCATGATTTTCGAATTTGAGGGCCATGTTGAGTGAAAATGAGGGTTTTAATAAATCAATAAATTGATTTATTTGTGTAAGTGGAATAATCTAGAGAATGCAAGTGGGTGAGATTAGCATTTAATCATGGTTAGATTAAATTAATGATGATTAGGATGATTTGACCAATTTGACTTGATTTAGGGATTTAAATCAAATCAAAGAGAGAAATATGAATGATGATTTGAGTTTTAATTAAATAAATGATTGATTTATTTAATCAAAGAGGGAATGATAGGCTTAAATCGAATAAAGTTAATTTATTTTATTTTAAATGGATGATGAACCCAATTTTCCTACTGAATGGATCAATGTGAATTTGATTTATGAATGAGTCGATGCATATGCATAATGCTAATTTTGTGTGTCTACAAATACCAATATTTTAAAAAGGTTGATCCCCTTTAATCCATATCTACCTTTGTTATACCACATCAATATGAGAAACTTCTTTTTTGCAAACACAAGTTTTAGGATACCTTTGTATTTAGCTTTACTATCACATGGAAACCAAATGACATAGGCCATATCACTACCACGCATTGAATTTTATGATCTTGTGGAAAATGACAGAACTTGAGGATGATGATCAAGACTATGCAAAGACACAATATTGTCACATTCACTAATCCCCTCATAATGATTAGGCTCAAAGAAGACATCATACCTCAAAAAAAATGTGCAATCGTTCTATGTGTCAAAAAAGAGTGCTCACACATTTGTAACTCATCCAATTGAATTGCATCACATGTGATTTTTTCATCATCCAAATAACACAAATTAATCACATTATTACATGCCTCAATATCCTAAAAACAAGATTCACCAACACTCATAATACCCTCATGCACATTCAAATCATGGCATTTAGAAGAAATGTCAACATCCCAAACAATGTTTCCCACTTCAAGCTTATAGACAAGACTGTCAATATTAGTAATGTTATCACACAAAAATGTTTAAAAAGTAGGCTTAGATGAATCAGATTTTACTTTTGCAACAAACTTCTCATAATGACAGTTTAAAACAGATTTAGTGGTGAAAGTAGAAACATATTCAACACTGGTGATCCCACAATAGTGGTTTACAATTTTTGGCCAAACTGGACACTAAAATATTTTTTTGTAACTAAATCTTCACTTTCGGACACCTATAACGACTAAATCGTGAGGAGTTTGAAGATGATGCAAACTAGAGTTCTATGAAATTTTGTTTATATATTCTAAATATATTTTTTTCAAAAATTTTGGAATCAAATTGATTTTTTTTTTCCATCTCCCTCGAAAACTAATTTTTTTCATAAATCAACATTTTTAAAAAGTGATGCTCACCGTATAACGCATAACTTTTTTTCCATGAAGGATAAAATTCTAATTCTTTTAAATTTAGATTTTTAACTCTGATATCTAGTGCTTCCACTTGGTTAGATAGTTTTTTATTAAATATTTTTTCTTTAATCAAGTTTGAAAGTCAAACCAATTATAATCCAGACATGGTCTGACTATATAACGTGTAACTCTTTTTGTATGTATTAAAATTCAATTTTTTTTCTCTTTGTTGGATCAAAAACTTCAATATCTAGTGCACTCATATTTTTTAGAATTTTTTTTTTATAATCTGCTATTTTTCCACATGTGAAGAACATAGAGCTTGATTTTCAGTGAAAAACCTACATTCATGATAAATAAAAAATAAATATAATAATAAAATAAAATTTATTTAAAATTATACTTTTTGGGAAGCTTATAATAAGGACTACATACTTACAAAAAATAAATTTTAAGTAAAATCATTTGATCCCCCAAAAGGTAAATCCAAAGTGGGTTTTTATCAGCATTTTGATAGGTGTAAAGGAGACTCTGTTATAGGCATGGTTTAAAAATAGAGGGGTTCTCTCCAAGGGGGTTTGATTTAAGGTAGTTTGATCAAAACCTCTTCAATTGGAATGCTTTAAACGAAACTTTTTAAGGCTTAAATCATTATATTTTCTAAAAATATGTGATTTCAGCAAAAATCTGTTCCTCCCAAAAATTGTAAAGCAGCTTTGTGGGAGTACCACGGGTTGCTGCATCAACATGACAATTTGAAACATACTGCTCAAGAAGAAAACTATGAGTTGTAGATACAAAAAATAGTTATGTATATGCATCCATGTGATTGTAAAAATCATGTTCTTCAAAGTGCAAACTCATCATAAGGATTGTCATTAGTTGTACCAATGTTTATCTCTACACTTTCACTTTCATGTAAAACTATATCAATGCTATCATTATGCAAATACTTAGTGATAACTTCAAAATCAACAAAAGAAATAGAAGAAGGTAAAGCATCAAACAAAATAGGAGTTCCTTGATTATCATTACACTATAGAAAAATGGCTCATTGTTATTTTCATGGTCTTTTAGGCATTGCTTGACAATGTTTGGTCTATTTTGCTTTGATTTATTGATGTAATATGCACATTTTGGTCCTTGAAACTCAAATTATGACATCTTGTGAAGGTGTTGTGAAGTTTTGTAAAACATTTATATGCTTTTCTAGACTCTATTAATTACAATTCACCTAAAAATCACCTTTTCATCACTTATCAACTCTATTTTGAAGTATTGTAAAGTCTTGTAAGAAGATTTCACACTTTTCTAGGCATAATTTCACTATTTACACCTTTCTTATGCTTTTTTTGACCCCTTTATGCCTTTATAAGGCTTAATTAAGTGTGTTTTTCTATGTAAACCTGACAAATAACATTAAATATGACTTAATTCATGACACCCATTTTCAGGTCCAAGGTGGGACCCATTTTCCATGAGTGGCAAATGAGTCCCACTTGGCTCCAAATTCAAAAAAAATCAAATTTCCTTTTGGGTTTTTATTTAAAATTACTTGATGTCAGCCTGCAATGAGGTATCAAAGGGTTACTAAGGAACAAATGTGTATAGATAAGTGTTTTTACATCCATGATTCTAATCCCCATCCATCAAGTTCACTTATTCACTCATTCATTCAAACATTCAAGCAATTTGCATCACTTAATATAGCATTAATCAAGCATTTTGGAGCATCCATTGACATATCTTCAGATTTTCTTTAACAAGGGTTTGGTAAGTTGATAGCATTTTCATGTTATTTATTTATCACCCTCTTTCATTTCATTATTTCATTAAGGGTTTGTTACCAATGTGGGATTTGACCAAGGCAAATCCCAATAACCTAACCCTTAACCATTTTTCCCTTTTGCATTTGTGTTTGTAGACTTGTGTATGAAAATTTGACAAGCTTTTAGGTTTCAAAAATTGGACAATAAGTCAAAAAAGTGTTTCAAGTCAACTACATCCTATTTCAAGCTTGCAGAAGGTATTTTATTTGTTTTATGTAGATTTTATTTCAGCAACCCGACAAGCACACAACCTCAGATCTGGTGCTACAAAATTGTCCCCTAATTTCTCAAAATTTTGAGAGAGGACTGATTCTCCATTAGTGGAAAATGAGTCCCACCTTAAGGATGGAAATATAATTTTTTTCAGATTCTGGATCTCAACACTCAGAAACCTATTCCTGACATCTTTCATCCAAAGCATGACTGATTCACCATTAGTGGCGAATGAGTCCCACTAGTGATTTTCTTTGATTTCAAACAACATTGATAGCATTCCATATTCTCTAATCTCTGCCCAAGTGCACTTAGCTATACTTTTGGCCCTACTTTCTCCTTTTAGGTGAAAAACCCTAGAAGTGCAACAAAGGATTAGGGTGCCAAAAAATTATGATTAATTTTGGTGAACTTGCATTTTGAACACTTTACATTTCTGATTTCAATTGCATCTTGCATCCTATACATCATTTGTATCAACATTCAATTAGGGTACTATTTTCTTTTTGCATTCTAGGGTTTCTTAACTTGCATTAGTGCAAGAATTAATTAGATTTCATTTTTGCATTACATCTCATTGAAAAAATTTAAAATATGCATTTGCACCCTTAATTGGCATCTGAAAAGCATTAGAATCACATTAAATTTTCTGAAAAACAGAAAAAAATCTCATACTAGGACTCATTCGCCACCATGGGTGAATTAGTCCACCTACACATTTCAGACTGTATTTTTAGGCATTTTCTGGCATTTTTTTGCGTTTATGTTCTCTATAGTTACTTCCCTATTTCAATTAGTAGAATTTATGTTATTTTTATTTTTCAATCCTAGATTATCTTGCATTCACATTTGGGTATGTGCAGGATCATGGTATGCCAAAAAGTGGCAATATTTGTAGGGTATGTGGCTGATGACTTTTTTTTCACCCAAAATTAATGAAATGAAAAGGGTTTTTAGAGGAGATTCTCAGCTTTCCAAAAATATAAATTATTACTTAATTTGAATTATAAAATTAATTATTATTCATTTTCTATTAGAATATCAACTAAAGTCTTGATCGATAGGTTGATTGAAAAACATCTATAATTTTCAAATGGTATCATATTTTTTGAATCCAAAACATGCGTCACATTCTATGCTTTACATACTATAGGATTAAAAAAAGAAAAATTAAATTTCATGAATTTTTGACCAAGTTAAGGTGGTCAGACAGACGAGTTTTTATATTTTCTAAAAGTTGTAATAAAAAATTCATAATTAATTATTTACTTGGAAAAAAATTACAAAAAATATGCATCACATGACATGAGTCCTCTACTTATATATAAAATCTTACAAAAAAATATTATCATTTTATTATGGTTAGGGTGGTTGCAGACACCTACTTCTTATTTTTCCCTAAAATTTAAGTACTTTAAATTTCAAATTTTCACCAAATAGATTTTATTTATTTTAAATAAACCTAGTATTTTAGAAACTAAATTCAATTTTCTACAAATTCTATTCTTACATATTTTTGAAATAATATAGATAACTTATTCAAATATTTACGTCAAGTTGCCTAACACTGATTTTTCTGAATTTTTTGCCACTTAAGGGCCTGTTTGGCATACCATGATCCTGCACATGCCCATTTACCCCATCTTTGTGGTACTTGCATGAGTGTTTGGTTCCCCATTGATAATACTTTAGTAGTAAGATGAAGTTCTAGACTCATGACTTCTTGCGATAGCACTTTGATTGTGGACCTTGGGATCTCAAGAGATCCTACTCCTAGTATGGAAAATGGCACATTAGGCATGAAAAATACCCCTTCTATGCCTTCACCTTTCCATCCAATGAATGTTGACACACAAAACAACTCCATTCTATAAGAAAAATTAATCAATATTCATGAGGATTTTGTGCACTTACAACAATACTTGTCCCTTGAAAACATTTCCACCATTGCCATACCATCCATAGAAAACCTTCATTGTTTGTTTGAAAGTGATTATGGCTTACAAGTCATGAAATGAATTGTTGAAATTGACAATAAAAATGCTTCTTCTAATTCCCAATCAGCAAACATAGTGAAAAAGTCGAGGACCTCACATTCCTCCCCATTCAACTATAGCATCTATACTAACTTATACCACTCCTCAGGTTACAACAACTATGCGATAGGTTAGTCATGTGGTTCCTTCTTTTACAACTCCAACTAGCATTTCTAGTTCTATTGTGGCATCACAAATCCCCTCTACCACCTTCACCCCTCTTAGTCTCCCTTTCATTCCCTCTCACATTACATACACTCCATATCCATTTTCCCTTCCACCTCATACCACTTACCCTGACCCCATCATTACATAGCTCCTTAATACTATTTCATCTATGCAACAACAAATTTCCTCCATTAGTTGAGGTAAAAATGCTCCAACCACATATGATGTTCGTAGTAGCCGCTTATCTTTAGAAATCTTAAGAACCCCAATGCCACAAGGGATATAATTTCCTAGGTTTGAGAAATACATAGGTAAAGGAGATCCTATTAACCATGTCAATGCTTATACAACTTTATGTAATAATTTTGTCCTTGATGATAAACTCTTAGTCAAACATTTTCCTAGGACTCTGAAAGACACTGCATTAGAGCGGTTTTCAAACCTGCCTAATCATTCCATTCGGTCATTTAATGAGCTTGTGGATGCCTTCATAAGTCACTTCCAAGTTCATATGACTCCTAAAAATACAATTGCTAACCTAATGTGATGTAGACACAATGTTGATGAAAAAGTAACTGATTTCATTTCACGTTATCAGTCATTGTATGCTCAAGTTGATGTCAAAATTCTTGACTCACATCTGCAGAAGATGTTTATCAAAAAATTGCACACAAACCTTCAAGATAAACTAACTATGATGAAATTCCCTTCATTCATGCACTTATTCACAAACCTGTGTGAATATCATAACTTAGTTTCAAGTCATGATTCAAAGTCCACTTCTAACTGAGCTACAAAGTTTGAGCTTAATAACCAAAACAACACACAAAACTTTCACAAATGAAATAGAGGATTTTTGCAGTTCACTTTGCCTCCTCAACCACAAACCCAACTTGTTCCAAGTCAAGTGGTAGTTGTTAAAACAATGGTGCCTTATACCTATGGGGACCCGAAGAGACAATTTACTCCCTTCCCTAATACCCTCCATAATAGAATGAACCATTTGCTCCAACAACAAATGATCACCTTGCCTACTGTCAAACTACTTGATACCACTAAACCTTTACCACCCACCTTTAAACCAAATGCTTATTTCCATTTTCATCACCAAAATGGCCATGATACCGAACAATGTAAGCGTCTCAAACACTTAGTTCAAGACCTCATTGATTAGGGTCATTTATCCATTGCAAGTGGGTATGTGTAGGATCATGATGGGCCAAAAAGTGGTGATATGATGGGTATGTGTAGGGTATGTGGCTGACAACTTTTTTTAACCCAAAATTGATGAAACGAAAAGGGTTTTTGAAGGAGATTCTCAGCTTTCCACCAATACAAATAATGCTTTACTTTGAATTTAATTAATAATTATTATTCACTTTCTATTTGAATTATGGCTAAAGTCCTAATTGATATGTTGATTGAAAAACATCTATAACTTTCAAGTGGTATCACATTTTTTGAATCTGAAACATGTGTCACATTCTATGCTTCACATGTACAACAAGATTAAAAAAATAAATGAATTTCATGAATTTTTGACCAAGTTAAGCTGGTCAGACGTATGAGTTTTTATATTTTAAAAAAATTGTAATAAAAAAATCATAATTAATCATTTACTTAGAAAAAAATTACAAAAAGACATGCATCACATCTAGACATGTGTCATCTACTTATATGTAAAATCTTATTAAAAAATATCATCATTTTATTGTGGTTAGGTGGTCAGATAGACACCTACTTCTTATTTTTTCCTTGAAATTTAAGTACTACTACATTGAAATTTCAAATTTTTACTAAATAGATATTTAAAAAAAAAAACTAGTAATTTAGAAACTACATTCAATTTTCTACAAATTCTAGATATTCTTACATATTTTTGAAATAATATAGATAACTTATTTAATTTTTTATGGCAAGTTTCCTAACTCTAATTTTTTTGAATTTTTTGCCACTTAAGGGCCTATTTTTTCCATGATGATCCTGCACATACCTAGGTGTCAATGATCAAGGCAATAAGTCTATTGCACCCCCTTACCAGAATTTACAAATCCTTACCAATCCCATGCCTAAACATAATGGTTCATTTGTTAAGGCTAGTGAACCTTCAAACACTAATGTAATGAATGTTGATACAAATACTGAACAACATGGTATAACTCCAAATGTTACCCAAGTTAATCCTATGGATGAACTTGTGGGTGTGATAGATGTTATCCCTTGTAATGGCCCAACCAACAAAACTCTTGATATCACTTTTTCTGCTAAAGATATACTTAAAAAGCTTCCCGATGGTCCTCTTTAGATAGCCAAAAGAATCTATGATAAGCCCAATGGGATATTAATAGATCCCACCTGTGGAAAGAATGTGACCATGCAAGAGTTTTTAGTATTACACGATCTTTATCAAGATGATTATAATAAACCAACTACATGGATTAAAACACATACTAGTTTTGTGTTCCCTATGATAAAATTGATCATACTCCAATTACAGATAGGACCCAAAACATTGTATGTAACATTTTCTATTATCCCACAATTATATTAATTTTGTTTGCTGCTAGGCCATCGTTGGCTTTGCTTAGTGAAAGTGGTCCCATTAGTTGTACACAAATATTTGAAGTTTCAACATGGAAATGAAATATATACTGTACACCATGTTGGTTTTAATCTGTTGTCTGCTAAAAGTAATTTTTCCTTAGAATCCTTTTGGCCTGAACCTATGGAGCTCATCACCCTCATAAAGATTTATTTTTCATAGCCTATCAAAACTTCAAAGCCAAATTAATAGAAGAATTGTCTCTTCGTAACATGTCCCCATTTGCTTCAGCCAGAGTTTGACACTGAGCAAACCATACAACCACCCATGCAGACTTCCCCTCCATCATTTAAACGACCAAGAGAAAGTGAAACCAATCCAGTCATTCCTCCCCACATTAAACAAGTGTATAAAGCTAAAGAGAAAGTGGTTGACACACCCTCTTCAATTTCTCCCATTGTTCCCCCTCTGGAAGAAAAATAGCCTATGATGAATAATCTTCTCTTACACCTCAACAAATTCAAAATAAAATTAAATGCAAGCGTGGTGCTAGGGAATGTAGTCATCATCATCATTTCCTTGCTCGTCAGTCTCAAATGGAAGAAAATAAAGAAAACAACCTCCACCTTTGACCAAAGAAATAGATGACCACCCTCTTTCCCTTGGCCCACCACTAGATAGCACATTCTAACCCTCACAACAAAATGAACAAATCTAAAAACCACAACTTTTAATACAACCTTCCTTGGAAATAACCTTTTTTCCTCCTCTCATAATCAATCTTGATGATGACGATGATGAGGAGATTGAAAAAATAGATGAAGTACATAATGATATGAACTCTTTATTTTCATATACCATGAGCTTAAATGATAAATCTTCTCAACCAAGTGAGGAACCTAGTACATTTCCTAGTTCAACACTCACAATTCTTCCTTTGGACATTCAATCACCCTCACAATACACTGAGCATGATTGGGAGGCAGATGGCTTGTTATATGGTTGACTTGCATTCGCCTTACTAATATTGTACATTTTTCTTTATTCTTTCTTTTTCTATTGTATGTGCATATCGTGTTCCCCCATGTCACGCATTTGATGTTTTCTCTCTCATTGTACACTTCTTCTATTTGTACCTCTATTCTTTTATATGTTGTGCATTCACTTCACTTTTTTTTTATGTTTTCCTTTTGGGGATGACACATAGCATAGAGATGCCCTATGTCTCTTGCATGTTGACCCAAATGGTCCTTTTCTTTTGTTTTGTGTTTTCCTTTTAGGGATGACACAAAGCATAGAGATTCCCTATGTCTCTTCCATGTTGACCCAAAAGGTCATTTTCTTTTATTTTTTGTTTTCATTTTAGGGATGATGTAATACATTGAGACAAAAATGTCTCCTTCATGTTGAACCAAAAAGCTTTTCCTTTTCATTTTATTTTTGCTTGTGTTTTCTTTTTGGGGATGATGAAAATCATTAAGACTACAATGTCTCTTCCATGTTGACCCAAAATAGACTTTGTTTTGTTTTTTATCTCTTTGTGTCATTCTTCCAATTCTATGTGCTTTGGGGAATGATGATAGTTTTGAGACCCTTAGTAAAATCATTGCATCAACGAACATACTAACCCCAAATCCATAGATCTCTTATGTGTTTGGTTTTCTCTATTTTAGGGGACAACTCGCTTTTCTTTTGTTTTCATTTTCATTTACATGAAGCAACCCACCTCAGAAACATGTGACTTGCCATAGGGCTTTCAAAGTTGGCTCTCATGTATTGTTTTTCCTTTTTTCATTTTCCCTTTGCTACTTTAAAGTAATTGTTCACATAATAGTGTGTAGAAATTCCTTTAAAGTGGGGGGCATACATTACCATAATTCATTTGCATTCTTGGTTCTTAATGCAGCCTTGTCATTTTGTATGATGCGTTTGTCACTTTGTGGACAACATTGGGTGTGATGTCCTTCATAAGTGTGATCTATCTTAACATATTACATTCCTCTTGGTGGCCTAATGTGACACACTACATCCCCTAAGTTGTGAATATTTTATTCTTTGATTGGTCCTCTCTTGGAGATATTAGACACAATGTTCCCTAAGTGGTAGACCTCACATAAACTAAACAAGACTCCTTTGAACATCTTTTACATTTTACATTTTTCTTTTCACACTTTGCACCTTTTTTCCACCTTGCATAACGCAACTTGCATGCCTGTGGTACATTTCTTTTTGTTCATGAGTTCTAAGCATATGAAACTTTGCTTTTCTCATGAAGCACGAACTGACATTTTTCCTTGTGGCACCTTATTCAACTTTTCAAGAGGCATAAATTTGATATGGTTGACCGAGAAGCCCATTCAGTGGCATGACTTCCCCCATAGTTACCTTTGTTTTTGTGAGTGCATACCAACTATCGTATGTTCTTCATCTTTTTGGGTTTTCTCACCTAGTGGACCACCATGAGTACTATCATCCCAGAGTGAGTATGCGTTCTCTTTTTTAAACAAACAACCTAGATCTAATCCACAACTAGTTGGACAGACGATTGAAGCTTCATCCTATACTTTATTTGAGCACTTGTGTGTTCCTTTGTTCTTATGTCTAGTTTGTCATGGGATCTTCATCTTGGGGGCTTGATTATCCCTCTTGATCATTGTTATTACATCTTGCTAACATAAGTGCACTTGGATCCTTCTCGATATGCATGAATGCTTTAGTGTGAGTTTGAAGCAAGTTCATCCTCTCACTAAAGTGGGGGCTAAATGCACCATAGAAAAATGGCCCCTTGTCATTTTCATGTTCTTTTAGGCCTTTCTTGACAATGTTTGGTCTATTTTTCTTTGATTTATTGATGTAATATGGACATTTTGGTCCTTGAAACTCAAATTATGACATCTTGTGAAGGTGTTGTGAAGTGTTGTAAAAAAATTATATGCTTTTCTAGACTCTATTCATTACAATTAACCTAAATATCACCTTTTCATCACTTATCCACTCCTATTTTGAAGTGTTGTAAAATCTTGTAACAAGATTTCACACATTTCTAGGCATGATTTCACTATTTACACATTTCTTATGCTTTATTTGACCCATTTATGCCATTATAAGGATTAATTAAGTGTTTTTTTTAAATGTAAACTCGACAAATAACATTAAATATGAATTAACTCCTGACACCCATTTTTAGGTCCAAGGTGGGAACCATTCACCATGGGTGGCGAATGAGTCCCCCTTGGCTCCAAATTTAATTTTTTTCAAATTTCCTTTCAGGTTTTTATTCAAAATTACTTGATTTCGGCCTGTGATAAGGTATCAGAGGGTTACTAAGGCAAAAGTGTGTATAAATACATGGTTTTACATCCATGCTAACCCCCATCCATCAAGTTCACTTATTCAATCATTCATTCAAACATTCAAACACTTTGCATCACTTAATCTAGCATTAATCAAGCATTTTGGGCATTCATTGACATATCTTCAGATTTTCTTCATCAAAGGGTTTGGTAAGTTGATAGAATTTGCAGGTTATTTTTTTTATCATCCTCTTTCATTTCATTATTTCAGGGTTTGATTACCAAATTGGAATTTGACCAAGGCAAATCCCTATAACCTAACCCTTAACCATTTTTCCCTTTTGCATGTGTGTTTGTAGACTTGTGTATGTAGATTTGAAAAGCATTTAGGTGTTGAAAAGTGGAAAAGAAGTCAACAAAGTATTTCAAGTCAACTACATCCTATTTCAAGCTTGGAGAAGGTATTCTGTCTGTTTTCTATAGATTTGACTTTGACAACTTGACAAGCAAACAACCTCAGATCTTGTCATACAAAATTGTCACTTGATTTATCAGAATTTTGGAGAGGATTGATTCACAATTAGTGGCGAATGAGTCCCACCTCAAGGCTAAAAATATAAGTTTTGTTAGATTCTGAATCCTAACACTCAAAAACTTGCTCCTGACAGTTTTCATTAGAACCAGGACTGATTCACCATCAGTGGTGAATGAGTCCCACTAGTGATTTTTGATGATTTTAGACAACATTCATAAGATTCCAGATTCTCCAATCTCTACCCAAGTGCATTCTGATTCATTCCTTTTCTCTTTTTTCTTTCATATGTTCATTCATGGTTCATTGCTTGCAAACATCATTATGTTTTCCAACATTGCATAAATCTTAGGTTTTGCATTCATGATCATTCAATTAATTCATTTAACTATATTTAGATCATTTCATTTAGTCTAAATACATCATAGATTACATAATTTGAGTGAACCTAGCTAGACTTTTGGCCCTACTTTCTCCTTTTAGGTGAAAAACCCTAGAAGTGCATGAAAGGAATAGGGTGCCAAAAATCAACAATTCAATCATTATCAACATATGCATGCTCCTCATAATCAGTTACCTTTACTGATTCATCTACTAAATCTCTTGCATACATATATCCTTCTTTGTTCATATTACTGCAACAATTAGTAGAACTACATTCTTCATTGTCAGACTGAAAACCATCAATGGTTTCTTCATTGCAATTGCTTGTGGTTGATCTCCAAATGAAATACATTGCACTCCTTGTCATTTTCATCATAGAATTGATGATCACATATTTATTCTTCTTAAATTTTTTCCATCATCTTGTTCTTGTCAGGTTTCAAAAAATTTCTCATCATTTTCTTTATTTAAACACTTTCCGCTTAGAGAAATCAATTCTACATCTTCCTTTTGAGAAGAAACATAGTAATTGGGGCTACCAAATGATGCATCATTCTTGTCTTCTACTATACTATCTGCATCTATTAGATTGGGTCTTGAAAAATACCACCACACAATTGAGTTAGGAGATTACTTCCATATTTATCTATCATTTCCTCAATTACTAAAATCCATTGATATATGCATTTGAGATTAGGAGACTTCAAATGAGCTAGAATAGTATTCAAACTTGGCTCATAATTCTCACAAAACAAATCAATGTAAAATAAATCATTAGGTATTTCTGATTCTGGTATATGAAGCAGAAATTTCATGAATCTATCATGAAAATCATAGATAGATTCATCCTCCAATCTTTCTATATGACACAATGTATCCATAAATGACATAAGTTCAACCTAATTTTTAGATTTCTCTTCATATTCTTCTTGGGTATGCAGATTTCTTTCTTCGGACAAGCATTCATCATTCACTTCACCAAACTCATCCAAGAACAGTTTCTCAAGCTCATTCCATGAACATATAGAATGCATTGGTAAACTAGAAAAATAGTATTTGGCAATATCTTCTAAAGTTCTTACAAAAAACTTCATGATAGCATCTTTTTCTACTATTTGACAGTCTTCCATTACATCAAGAAAAAAATGTACATGTTCTAATGTTGATTCTTCAAAACCTCCTCTACTTAGGAAGACATTCATTAATTCTTCTTGGGATAGAATGTGGGTAACCCTATATTTGACTGAAATCTAAAGGGTCCTATCTTTCACTAGTGAACACCTTCCTTTGAGTACATTACTATGTTCTATGCATGATAGTATAGCTTGTAGAGGGAGAACTAGGATATCAATACATATTTGCAAATAAAATTTATTCCCTCCACAACTATTCAATTCCAATATCCTATTCAGAATATCCTACTTTCTCATTT
The DNA here is from genome assembly GCA_007258455.2 of Sequoia sempervirens. Lineage (NCBI taxonomy): Eukaryota > Viridiplantae > Streptophyta > Pinopsida > Cupressales > Cupressaceae > Sequoia > Sequoia sempervirens. The sequence continues at coordinate 341,303,213 of VDFB02075321.1, read as the reverse complement.
CCCTTTCTACTAGTATCTTGAAATACTAAATAAGGGACAATATTAAATAGAACATTTAGTTGAAAACCTTCATACAAAGATATTACAATATAAAAAGACCTGAGAACTACTACAACCAACTCTTTTGATGATGTAGAAAATTATGTAGTGTTGCCACCTCTTTGAAAGAGGAAAAGATCTTCAAGTAGCAAACGCTGCTTCCAAGATTTGTGCATTTTTTAGTTCTCTCCACCAACAAAGCAGAAAAATTCAAGAATACATCAAAAACATTGTAGATATCTCCTTCAAGTACACAAGTCCTTGGATCATTTAAGCCAAAACTACATATCAACAAATTGATTAACTCTTTTGAATTGGTCCCTAGCGGAGTCACCAATCTGTTGGTTCCAAAATCAATAGATGCAATGTGTCCTAAAGAGTAGCCTCTCTCTCATATTCAGATTCAACGAGTTGATGTGGCCAACAAACAAGATTTAGTAAAAGAGATTGGAATCTTCTACACTTCTGGCTCTGTTAAACCAGGGAGGGTAATCCCAATTAGTATATTTTTAGATACTTGTGTGCTAAAGTACCAAATAAACTATAGATAAATGGTTCTCCTCTAAGTGTTTGTAAGACACAGTAATCTGAAGGCTTGGATGACCTCTATAGTAATGCCTTAATTAAACATGAGAGATGTGATTCATTAAAATGATTTCAACACAAACAAACAAGGACTAGCAAGTAATATGATTTAAATTTGTAATCAATCATTGAATTAACCAATATAATGTAACATGAATCACCCACAGATTAGTGCTTCATTCATTGGAATAGAGTCAACCTAAACACCCACATAATTTGATAAAAATCTTCAAACAGGTATGACATTATATGAAGCTCTGAAATAATGCATTATAGTATTTCAGCATAATATCTTGAGCACTACTTATTAGAATCCTAGCACTCAGTTTAATACAAATTTACAGCCATATTCAAGTACCTACATTAATTATTTGAATTAATAGACAAGAACAGAGCCACACATCTATCTGAAATTGATGGAGAAAAATAAGATAACCCTGATTCTATTATTCATAACTTGCAAAACTAGTACATAGAAGAGTAAAATGGTCTTGAAATTGAAATATTTGATATTATCTTTCCAGTATTGTAATCAAAATTACATACACATCAACAAACTCCAACCTAAAACAAAACCTCTAAATTGTTCAATATTCACATTACAATATACTTTGTGTCTAATTATAGAACAACCTCCATGAAAATGAGGTAGAAAAGCAACCCTTAAGGAAAAATAAAAAACCCTAAAAGCTCATTTGAAGAAGACACTTGGCACATTTAGGTCCATAGATTAGTAATTTTCTTTGCTTGCTAAAGAAGTTCCAGTCTACTCCTAGATCATGCATGTTATGCTTACTACCCTCTAATACAAAATATTCCATAATGATGATTTTCTTCATTATGTCATGTAGTAGAAAATGTCTTTATTTGCAAAAGATTTCACCTCCTCTCTATCATATGTAAAAAAACCCTTGCATCTTCACTTTGCTGAAGAAAACCCTTGGCTGCAAGAAATGTCCATTTCACTTGTTCATTCTTCACTTTTACTGCCTGTGTAGTCTCCATGAAATGTTTTTTATTTCACTGCCTTAACAAATAAAGTTTTTATTTTAAAATACCTATGAAGACTTTAAAATATAGAATGGGTGTAAAAATCCATTTATTAGTGAGTTCATAATTTAAATGCCCAACATTTAAATGTAACTTTATTTACTCATGGGGTTTTAATTCTTATATTACCAGGCAATAAAACAATTTACCCACACTTCATATTTCTCTTCTAGCAAAGAAAGCTATTTTCTTTACCTGTGAGAGCTTCAATTTATTTACTAGTTGCATTAAATCACAATACCTGTTCCTTTTACATTTTGATTTCTACTCACCTTTAAAACATTTATCAAATAATAATATTAAAGACGAGTCATGGGCCCCACCACAATCGCATATCTCCAATTTGGCATGAGAAGTGAAAAATGCATTAAGGAGGGCGATATGTTATATGGACTTGTTGCACAAACATTTTCTAGCATTTGAAATTTTACCTTTTATTAGTGAAGGCTTTAATTTTTGTAAAATATTTATCTAGGCCTCTGATTTCACCCTCAGATTATAATTACTTTAATTTCTAGTAACATTCCCTTTTCACCATCACAAAAATTTATAAAATTTTTGTTGTAAATTCCAACCATCTGTCCGTTGCAGTTTACACACTTTACCTAGCCGAACATCCTCATCACTCACCGTGAATGGAATGAGAAAATGAGATATGGAATAGTGATAAAAAATGAAGCAACGTACATCTCTATTGTGAGGAGAGAAAATAAAATGAAATCAGTGATGCTTGATATCATGTTCTCCAACCAAAAAATTCTTAACTTTCCTTTTTTATCAGCTGTAGAAGAACTTACCCATGAGTTCACCATTTATTTACTTCATCATTAAAAACAACTCATGAAATAATGCCTAGATTGATCCTCTGTACAAAAAATTTACTCAGCAACCATCATCGCACATCTCTGATGGAGGAAAAAAGCCAATATAAAATAAATGATGGGCAATGAAACCTTGCTTCGTCACTGATTGAAAGTTGAAACAGTGGCATGTATTAGCGGTGGGCGATGGACACAACAACCATCGCTCATCACTAATTTGTTTTTGCATTCCAGACTCAAAAATGTGACATGTGATGCCTACTATCGAGAACTTTGAAAAAATATTAAAAACTTTTCCTCTACCTCAAAGCTTTAATTTAAATTATTTAGAGAAAACCCATTTTCTCAAACTTTTCCTAGCCATCAAGAATCAAATACCTCCTTTGTAAATTGGCCCTCAGGATGTGTTCTCCACACCAGAAATGCATTAAAATAATGTATCAAATGACCTCCATTTTTTTATGAAAATGGAGTTGTAGAGGTTTTAGACCAAAAAAAGAAATGGGTTGTCCTTAGAATTTCAAAATTTTACACTTTTTGGAACACCATTTTTGGCCTTGTCACGATAAGAAAATGATTAAATAACCCATAAAAACTTATCCTGTGAGCATGAAACTGAGTAGGCATGTGGAAACTTGACCCAAGAATGAAATGCAACAAATGGATTGGAAAAAGGGATCTTGAGGTGAAATATATTAATTGACAAAGTTGCGCACTCATACATTTCTTCAATTACACATGTTTAACACCATTTAGGGCTCTCAAAGTCACCGCTTTGAAAAAATATCAAAACAACTTCTGGGGGGCTGCCACTAGAAAAATAAGCTCATCTAGGTACATTGAGTATGTGTGCAAAATGGATTTTCTTCATTCATTATTCTTCACACGATATTAGTGATCAAAGTTGACCACCTTGAAGTAGTGTTAGAAATGCAGATGTAAAACTAAACAAATGACATCTGCTTTTGATCTTGAAAAATAGAAAATTTGATCATGAGACTATAAAATCAGATAGGGGAGTACATGAATGTAGGGAGAATTGACAACAAAAATCCATTTTTCTTGACAATCATCCAATTGTAAAATATCAATTTTAATAGGAAGCCAACTTGCAGGACTAACAATATGCAAACAACAAAAAAAAATTAGAACCCTCCAACTTTGTTTTTCAAAATGCTATCAAAACTCATTATAGGAAGTTGAAAAGTGACATGCATGTTCACTTATGTAACATGAGTATTTCCATGAAAGGATTTGACATGAAAATAAATGGGCTATGAATTGTGACCCTTCAAAGTAAGTTATTTGGGAAAATTTTGTAGGTGCACTTCTGAGTGTGCAAAGGATATTTTTTCAATATGGGCACTTCAAATTTGTAAAAAATGAAGGTGCCATCAAGCTAGGCCAATTTTATGTTGAACTATACATGGGTCGTAACCTTTGAGATCATACCTAAACCATAGATCCTTTAGCTTTCTTTTGTCCCTGCAAGAGACCTCCTTGCCAACTGTCAGTGTTTTGTTACGTTTGACATCAAGCTCTTCATAATCTTTTTTGACTGTGGAAAATATGTGCTTTCCATTCCTTTCATCTTTAAGAAAATCCATTCCTGGTGGTGGATAGTCAGAAGCTATTCCTGATTTCTATATGAAAGAAACAATTTGAATATCATTGCCCAAAATTTTCCAATTTTCACCTTTGTTAAAAATTGCAGGTTGGGCAATGATTTGCATCACATCCTACTTCATCAGGTCAAAAACTAATTCCAACTGTGGTTAGATAGGAAATGTCTAATTAGTAATGCTATTTTGTGGTAGGTGAGTCACTTGTATGTCGAAACCTTCAAAAATCTTGATGAGATCCAATACCTTATGTATGCAAGATCTTAGCCTTGTATTTATTGCAATTTCTCGCCCATGGATCTAGCTTACTACTAATTCTTATTTTTTGAAAGCTTGTATCTTTTTTGCACCAATCTACTCTGCTAGAATCAAACCATGAACCAAAGCTTCATATTCGATGTTGTCGCTAGAGCATGGAAACTAAAAATGATAGGTTCTTGGGTTTTCCAGTCTTGTTGGAGACACTAATCAAACACCCACTCCAACACCAACCTTGCATTTGGAACTATCAAAATATAAGGTCCATAAATGATTATTAGATGGGTCGTCAGGCTTCTCTTGATCCTTCATTAGTTTTGGAAAGACTTGATCCCTATTGAAAATTACATAGGTGCTTAGCCTTGTAGAATGGAAGTTTCCAAATGGATCAAAATCAATGAACTAGTTGAGAACAATTCTTCTTTGGAAGTCCATTTTCTTGTGTCTTCCTCTTCTCTAGGAATTTCTACACAATATCTCTCCTACTGAAAGATAGAGGCATGGGTAGACCCAAAGCATAGATTTGTGTCATATGAAAAGTGTTCAAGACACAAGGAATTAGACATGATATTCATCTTCAGCCCATGTTTGGTTCTCAATATTAGGTGAGACGAGTTGAGTGCCAAGTATCTACCAAGTTTGGGAGTGAAATCACTTGATAGACACATTCTGAAGACTAGTGGAATGTCTATTATTACTGCTTCCTACGTGAATGTTGGCTTGGGTAGGAGAAAAGGGTCAGGGACAAATAATTTATCCAACCAACAGTCAGGACCTTCTTCCCATCTAATTGCATGATTCCTTTTTCAAGGGGCTGATGCCTAAGCTTTAAAGCATCCACCACTTGTTTTGGCATAACTGTTGTGCTAGCCCCAAAATTAATCATATTATTATACAACAATTTGTCTCCTACTATAAGCACTTGTTAAAAAGAAAGGCATGGGATTTTTTTCGCTTACCTCTTTCTCTTTTGTGTTGCCTACATTATTTTCACAAGCTATTGTTTTTAGAGCCTAAGGGGGAAGCATGGATTTTCCATCTCTACTTTGATTGCACGACTGAGTTGTGTTCGCCTATGGGAATTGTTATTCTACCTTTAACGCTTCTTGAAGTATAATTTTCTATTCGAGAATTGATATGACATCCCACAATGATACATTAGCAAGTACCTTATTCAATTTCTCCACCACATTAAGCATCCCAACCATCTAGGCCTTAGGCTTGAACAGTGGTATTTCTCTCATTTTTAGAAGAAATTTTTTTGATGTGATTGGGCTTGGTGTTTTTTCCATGTCTTTCTCTGCCAATGATATGTTATGTGGCTGCAAAAAAGGTCAGATGATGGGCGATGAAGCCTGCTTCTTTGGGGGGAATAGTTGACATGGTTGTGTTTGTGGTAGAGCTTGTTGCACATACTCTCCTGAAAGGCTTCTCTTTGATCTTGTGTTGTATTCTGACTGCACTTGTGGAACTCGAGTCATTGAAGTTTCATTTGTTAACATAGCCTCATCCTCTTCTAACAATGAGAAAAGAGCTTGGTCAAGCACAATATCTAACTCTTGCTCTAGGGACATCCCTTGCATTTGTTCTCTAAAACAAGCATTCTCCATTTCAAGTCATCCATACTCATCCATATTCGGGAGAATTCCCTTACTTCTTTGTTTTGTCACCTTCTATTGCATATTTCTCCTTGGGAAATTTTGGGGCATACATGGCTATCATTGCACAGAAAACACCATACATTTTTTTTGGCTGAGGTGAAAGCTTTCTAGCATCGATCAGATTATTCTTTGTGTGTACCATCACCTTGTATGCATCGGGTAGGATATCCCCTCCCATGGAGGTTATCATGACTGTGATATCTAGGTTAAAAGCCTTCAAATAGAATATGAAGGCCATGGCGCTTTGGGGTCGATCGGTCATGGGGATCCTTTGCTTGGTCTTGTGGAACCTAGTATTGAAGTCACTCATGGCTTCATGCAAATCCCTCTTGATGGTAATCAATTGTTGTAGCAACAATGAGTGGTCTTCCTCTTATGAAAAGCATTCGAATAGGTGTTGTTCGAGTTGTTCCAAGGAGAGGATAGAACCTAAGGCCAAAGATTGATACCAATATTGAGTCTTCCCCTTAAAAGAGTTAGCTAGTAGTCTCAACATGATGTTTTCCTCTGATATGCTCTGTATGCTACATATCTTTGCTATATCTTGAAGATGTTTAGAAGGGGTTTTGAAATCTTCTCCAAAAAAGCTTGGAATAGCCTTAAGGGAATTAGCGAGTATAGCAGGCCATACATCTAGTGGTGTGGGTGGCACATGTTATGAAATATTCTAGGAGTAGGGGGAGGTACATGAGCCATAAGGAGAAGACTCCTATGGATCAGATATATAGGTAATATTATTTGAAATTTTAAGCCTCTAGGTGGAGTAGATAAAGCTCTAGATACTTGGCTCTGACTTCTCACTATATTACTCCTTACAGGTGATATAGAACTTGTAATTCTTCTCCTTCTAGGGGTTGAGGCAGGTAAGTGAGAGTATTGGAAGTGACCTCTCGAGGATGCTCTTGTTTGGACTCTGGGCATGAAACTTCCAATTTCCTTCCTTAGCCTAATTGAAGAAATATTTCTAACTTCTAATCAAGCTTTTGGAAAAATTTGGTCCCATTGGGTGTGCCAAAAAAAAAGAATTGTTGATCATCAAATCTTGCACCTCTCTGATAGTCTTATGGGAAATGCAACGAGTGGGGGAAAAATTGTGTTTCACTGAATACCTATGGCTTTTTTATAGAAGTTGACTCTTCTTTGGGGTTTTGAGATAAGGGGAGAAGGAAACGTAAATATAAAACATAAAAGGAAATGCACCAAATATTTTAAAACATTTCAAACCCAAATCATTCCTATGATTGATGTAAATAGACACAAAATGCCACAACCCCTCATTACTATAAAGAGAATGAATCACAAAGGCTAACTTCAAGCAGAGTGTAGACTTTCAAATATTTCCACGGGTAGTGTTCATTAAGGTATGATCAAACATAAAGATTTCCTATGGGTAATAGAACAATATCTCAGAAATCACATGTCCTAATACAACATAGCACAACAAAATAACAACTTTAAGAAAAAAGAGAAGTCCAATGAAATAGTCTAGTTTTCGTAAGCCACTACTCTACCATATGAGCATAAAGCATAGAAATTCACTACTTAAACTACCTAGATATAGCTTGCAAGACACATTGTTTCATTTAGAATGATAATATAAAGAAAAAAAACTTGAAAAAGGCTATGCATGCACAGTCTCAACAATTTCTGCTCAATAGTTCATGCTTCAAAATATCAAATGAACTTTGAAATAGTTGTCAGATGCCAATCCAACAATAGTTTAAACCTTAATAGATATAACATGCCAAATTAAATTAGTTCTGCAACTTATGAAAATAATTCTAAAACCCTAAGAAAACTAAAGAAACTTTTATTAACAAGGAAAATATCACTTGGAAAAAATCCTCTTTCTTTTGTGTCTTCACCCTCCTTATATAGCCAGAACAAAAGATACATACTACCTCAACTCAAAAGTAATTTTTGCTAGGTATTGACAATTAATAGCACATGATCTGATCATAGATCTTTGGTTAGGTTGCAATGATATTTTCACATCAATTCTCAGCTACTGCATTAATATCCTTTAGATATTTTAGCAAAGATAGAGGCTCATAAATGATCAAATCCTAAAAAACAACATCCTTGCAAAATGATGAGTTGACCAATCACATCACTTCTAGGCACCGTCTCAAAACTTCCATCCCAAAATTAAGGAAAAGAAAAGAAGAGGCTAGCCAGCTCTGACAATCTCCTCAATCATATTGATCCATTTGAGGTGAAAATATCCCATGATGAAAAGATGATGTGTTAGCAAGGTGAAAAATGTTAAGCTTATGAATATAGCTCCCAAGAAAATGTCTGAAGAGTCAACACATGTTCTAAACTCTCTATCGGAAAGAAGGCGAAAGATGAAAGTTGTGTAGCCACCACTTGACACATTGCACATATTTCTAATGATTCTATTTGAGTGTGGGTGCACCTAAAGCTGAAGACATTTATGCAAGCCAAAAATGGAAATGACAGAGGAAAAAAGGGTACTTCACAATCATCAAGGACAAAGTCAATACATAAGGTACTATAGGAATTAACATGGTTATAAGGATCTCGCTTCCCTCCATACTTCTCAAATCTAGGCACTTCTACACCTTGTGGCATTGGTGCTTGCAATATCTCCAAGGACAATGGATTACTTTTGACATAATATGTAGGTGGACAATTTTGGTTTTGGTTGATGGTAGAAATTTTCTTTTGAAGGGATGAAATAATTTGGAATAGTTATGTTGTGAAAGGGTCATTGCTTGCGTTATTGGATGGAAATGAAAGTGTTGATGGAGTGGATGTGTTTTTGGGACAAGTGAATGGGATGCTTATAGATTGTACAGTAGGAGATATAACTTGTGATGCCACATAAGAATTAGGGATGCTAGCAAGAATACCTAGGAAAGGAATCACATTACTAACTTGTTGCATTATTGTTGTGACTTGGGGAGTGGTATAGGTAAGGATTGAGGCTATGGTTGTGGGAGGAGGAATTTGAGTTCCCCCTTGGCTTATAACAATGTTTGTGGGTAAAGGACAATTAGTGGTTGAGGGAAGATGCTTGCCAAATATTTACACTATATTTTTCATGAGGTCAAGTCCATTGTCCCTTTCAAGCATGTGGTGAATTTTTTTTATTGTAGGAATTGCAGTATTTTAAACGTTTTCAAGGCTTATTTGATGTTTTAAGTTTACTTGATCCTCACAAAGGTGAATTATGTTTTCTTGCAAAATGCTATCATTTCTTGTTACAAATTGCATGCAGTGTGAAGGAAAAGAGTTGCTAGGGATGTTATCCATGCCTAGTGTACTAGTGTTAATACTAGGAGTGGACACTCCAGATAACCCAAGATCCACAATGATTTTTCTATCATAGTATGACATAAGTCTCCAACTTCTTCTCACTAAGGTATTAGAAATAGGACACAAAACACTCAAGAAAAGGCTACTAAATGTGGGGTGAATGAAAATACAATGTAATCTAATGAGAATGAAATGTAGAAATAGTAAACAAAAACTCAGAAAATGAACTATAAATGCCAAAAAGTGCAGTGAAAAATATGTAATGGGACTGATTCTCCCAAGGTGGCGAATGAGTGTAGGTGCTAATTTTTTAAAAAACTTTCAATTTTTTTGAATTCAACTTTATGCTTTTTATATTTTCTAATGCAAATCTAAGATGAAAATGAATAATTCTACTATTTTTCAATAAAATTAAGTGCAAAAACACAAGCTAAATGATCTTTTCACTAATGCAAAAATTGAAACCCTAGAATGCAAATTGAACAATGCAAAAACTAATGCAATGTTAATGCAAGCTAAATCTAGGATGTAAATGCACTCCAAATCAGAAATATGATGCTCTATATGCAGGTTCACTAAAATGAAATGAAGAAAAATATATTGCGGGAGCTTTCTTTCAGTTCCAGAGTTTTGGACCTAAAAGGAGAAAGACCTATTTTTCTACCACTTCAATCAAGAAAAAACCCTTGAGATTTCAATGCAAAGGAGATTGAAATCTAGAAAATGGAAAGTTCTAGGGATTGAATAATGTCTAATGGAGGAGTTCACCACCAACTATAAACTTGGAAAAGAAAATGTTTGAAAGGACAATGTGATATGAAAACAAATGCTAAATGACCTAGAAATGCAAGTAAAATGTAACAAAAAACTATGAAACTAGAAACATGCACCTAGGAGATAGAATGGAGGTCTATAATCTTATAAAACCTAATGTTAATGCTGACTAGGGCTCATACACCAAGCTGGGCGAATTAGTCTAGTTTTTGGTAAACTGTGTTGGAACAAGTTTTAAAAAAATGGGTACTCAAATCTATAGAAACCCTTGACAAATAGGTACAATGGAACTCATTTTCCAGTAATGGTGAATCAATCTACTTCTACATTTCTAGAAATTCAAAATTGGATTTTGTAGCTCTTAATCTACTTTTGCATTCCTGATTCAGATCTAGGTCCCAAACTACAAAATTCATCTTGTAGACATTCTCTAAGCTTCTCCAAGGCTTGATGAAAAATTTGACAACTTTGAATTGTTTTGACAACTTTTCTCCACCTATGCTTTTTGGAAAATCTGCAACCTAGCTCTAAAAATCACATAAGAAGATGGGGAAATTTTTTGGGGGTTAGTGAATAGGGGTTTTCCTTGGACAAACCCCTTGTTGGTAATTAAACCTTGAAATAAAAGAAAATATGAAAGGATAATTTTGAATGAACAAAAGACAACATTGCAACTCACCAAACCCTTACAATAAGAGGCTACATACATGTAAGTAATGACTCTAATGGATGTGGTTCTTGACTTTTTCTTGATGTTGATAGGTCTTGAATGCAATGCTTGCTTGAATCACAAAACCCTACATCACAATTGTTAGCTCTAAAATAAAAAGATGCAAACAACCTTTGGCATGATGATTGACAAATCAACAATGCTATTGAATGCTTGATAATCTTCCCTAGAAATTCCTTGAATTCTCTTGTGAATGCTGAAATTCTCTTATGAACTCTTGAATGCTTGTAAAATTTTCTAGGTGTTGAATATAAGTGAAAGAACCTTGTATTTATACTTAATTATGCAAGAATTCCTAAAATTACAACACTACAAGCTGACATCAGATCTAGGAGAATAATATCCTTTCAAAAATTTGATTTAAATTTGAATTTTGGTCATAGAGGACTCATTTTTCCAAGGTGACGAATGAGTCCCATCACACATAATGTATGGGACCAAAAACAAAAAGTGTCTAGAAATGTGTGAAACCTGGATCGGGCCAAAAAAGACCTAGGTGGGACTCATTTTCCCAAGGTGTAAAATGAGTCCTAGATAGTAAATATGGGCCACACAAGCCAGGAACACCTGAATTATGGTTGGTTATTGATTAGTTTTGGGATTATCCTCAAAGAGATGCAATAAATGAGGCTTGTGGATGTAAAATAGGGCCAATTAAATCATAAGAAATCTAAATTATTAATGACAAGCCTAGAGGAATGTGAAAGTGTGTTACAAAATTTTACAACACTTCAAATAAGGCAAGATTAAGATTAATTATGATTGAAATTATGTTTAGGTTGATAAAACCCTAGAAAAGTGTGAAAGTGTGTTACAACACTTCACAACACTTTTGTAAGGCACCATTAAATTCCATTAGTTTAGAAGGGCCCAAGACCTAATGTGAATGTGTTACCCACATTACAACAATAAATGAAGGTAGCATTAAGCTAGAATCCACAAGGACCCAAACGAGTCTGAAAATTCCAAAGGATCCTTTTTTCGATAATATAGGATTAAACATTGGATACTTTAAAGAAATTTATCACAACAATGGTGTTAGCAACCACTTTAAAGTGGGGGCATACAACGTTGATACCTTTCAAAAAAAATCATGTTTCATGGTGTGATTTTCTTTTTTCTTGTGATGCATCCTTTTCTTGGTGGTTTCATTTGGTTTGATGTCCTCCAAGAGTGTGATATTTCTTAGTGTACAAATTTCCTCTTAGTGGTGATGTGATAGGCTGCATTCCCTAAGTTGAAAATCTTTTTTTCTTGACTTATCCTCTCTTGGAGACATTAGGCACAATTTTCCCTAAGAAGAAGACCTTACATGAATGAAGAAAGATCCCTTTGAACAAAAAACATATATATATAATACATGGATAAGTGTTTGGCATAATGCAACTTTCTATCCTTGTGTAGCTCAAACCCTAAATTCAAGGCCAGTAGATAGCATAACACACTTTTCTTGCATGTGGATCCTTCCTGTGTGGCACATTATTGAAGTTATTAGAGAGATAGCTTTGGTATGGATAGTATTACGAGAATCCAACACAAAGGAATGAATTTCTCATTGTATGATGAGAGCCTATAGACCTGGAATGACTTTCTCACTAAGCCACTTTATTGGAAGACTCACCTAGAGGACAACTTGTAGTTCCACTACCTCAAAGTGAGCACAAACCAATAGCTTATACTATAACTAAAGTGGAGGGAAAATGTAGTGTATTAAAAAATATCCCTTTTCCACACTTAATTTGGGAATAATTAATAATAAAATGAGCTTAATTATGCCTTAATTTAGTGTTGTAATATGTTTTTAATATTCACATTAAGTTTAGGGCCCTTTTAGACTAAATGGACTTAATTGTGCCTTATTTTTGATGTTGTAAGGTGTACCTTTACACTTTCACATTAATCTAGAGCTTCATTAATTGATTGAGGTTAAATTTCCTTAATTGGCCCCTTTAATTCAAATCCAATCCTAATTGAGTACAATTTTTTAGGGATGAAGCACAAAATTCATAAATTCCATTACACAAAAATTAACTTTACAAAATGTGTGTCCTAGGTAAGTGGCCTAGGACCCATTCACCATAGGGTGAATGGGTTCTCACTTAGACCTATGGCCCTATTTTTACATAATGTTTAACTTTCCATTGTGTGTCCTAGGTAAGTGGCCTAAGACCCATTTTCCCTATCACGAATGGGTTCTCACTTAGACCTAGGACCTCCTTTAAAATATGTTTTTGGTGATATTTTAATAACTTCAAATCTACAATTCAATTTTTGCTTGTGATATTTGAATTTAAGGAATTAATGTTAAGATATGTATAAATAAAAGGTTAGATGGCATAGAAAATTGGACACTCTTGAGAAAAGAGATAATTTCATCCCTAATTAGACATAATTTTGAATACCCTTACACTATTCATCCATCAAAACAACATTTATAAGCCCCTAAGACCCATTACTTTGATTCTAGAGGCCCGTTTCACTTGAGAAATCACTTAAGTCCTGACAAACAACATTCATTTCATTCATATCCCAAAAACCCACCTTCAAAATTCACTGGTCAGACCCATTCACCACCTTGGACGAATGAGTCCCTTCTAGTGGGACCCATTCTCCAAGGGTGGTGAATGAGTCCCTTCTAGTGGGACCCATTCGCCAAGGGTGGTGAATGAGTCCCTTTTGAGGGAAATTTCAATTTTGAGCTAGAATTCAATTAATTCAACTTAATTCTTTGATGAATATTGGCCTCTTTGGTGAATGTGCTTATGCTTATAAATATTCATTTTAAGTCATTTTACACATCTTTTAGTCATTTCCACAAAAGAAATTTCTAAATTCAGGTCCTCTACAACAAGTTTCATTAGTAAAGTTGAAGTTTTAGGGCAGCAAACTAGGGTTTTTGTAGGTCTTGAAGCTCATTCTTCATTCAAGATTCAACATTGCAAAGAGTTGATGATGGATTTCGATGGTGAATCATGGAGAAATATAGGTTGAGAAGATGCAACTAGCCATAAAATCACACCTAAAGACTTGTTTTCAAAGTGATTTCATCTTCAATTTCTTCTCTATCTTCAGATTAAGGTTTTCATTTCATTTACATTCCATTTGCATGTCATTTATCTCCATTTTTTATGTGTTTTGAGATTTCTAGGGTTGAGGTATTGCATCACTCAAATCACATTTGTATTTCTTATTCTAGAATAATAGAATAGGGTTTTGACATACTTCAGACTTTCCTAGTCTTTAACACACCTAAGGCTATGGTTTTATGTATTTTTTTTCCATTGAAGGTTTGATTACCCAAGTAGGGGTTTGACCAAGGAAAAAAACCCATTAGAAAAACAATTTTAAAGTATTTTGCAGGAATTTTCTGAGATCTTGACTCGGGTTTCTATCAGAAAGTGTTGTACAAGTGCGAAGCTACAGAACAAAAACTTCAACTTGCAAGAATTTGAAAGTGGATTGATTCACCATGCATGGTGAATGAGTCCCTCATGAGGTGAATTTTTCAGTCAAATGTAAATCCAAACACCTAGTTGGCAGAAATTAGTTTATGGGTAGAAAAACCCCAAACTGGGACTGATTTTCCTAAGGTGGTGAATGAGTCCCAATTAGCTCAAAATTAGATTTGTCAGATTTCTAGATTGCTTTATAGTCCTCTCCGGCTTCTCTAGTGCACACATTATTTTTTTATTCAAGGGGTAAACGCTTTTTGACCGGAGCTATGAACCGGATACAACCATTCAACAATAACACCCCAACGGGGTTTGAACCTTGGTGGCAAGAACAACAATGCCACCTATAAACCATCAAACCATGCCAATACCGGCTCTCTAGTGCACACATTATGAAATTTAGCTTTCTATTCAATTTTAATTACATTTTTGTTCATTATTTTAAGCTTTTTGTAAACATCATTGTGTTTTCAAACATTGAATATTTTTTTAGGTTTTGCATTCATAATTAGTCAATTACATTTCTTAGATGCATTTAGATCATTTCATTTAGTCTTAATTACATCACACATACATTACATTGAGTGAAATACATTGATTTTAAGGGTATATCTCTCTGCTTTTAGGTGAAAAACCCTAAGGGTGCAAGAGTAGGCATAAACCTCCTTAAAATTCATGGTTCATATTGGTGAACCTGCATATTGAACAACATATCATTCTAATTTTCATTTGAATTTGCATACTAGGGGTTAACTACATTTCCTTTTGCATTGTTTTTGCATCCTAGGGCTTCTAAAGTTACATTAGTGAAATTATCATTTAGAGTTCATTATTGCATCTTATTTCATATTATCATTCCAAAAAAATTCACTTTCAATCTTTATTTCCACTATAGAAACCTAAACACATTTAGAAAAGTCAAAAAAATTAGAAAAAAAACTGGAAATATCTCTCTTGGGACACATTTGCCACCTTTGGTGAATCAGTCCCACTACAATTTTTGAATTAGTGTTTCCAGACTTTAGTTTATTGCTTTGCACATTTTTGGTTCCTACAATTTTGTTTCTATCATAGTTTAGTTATCTTTTGTTTCATTTGCATAAACATTATTTTCTTTCATGGAATTTATGGATGGTCTTATATTTTTTCAAGTTTCATTTCTAGTATTCATTCCTAGTTCTTTTAGATTAGATTCGTCAATGCATAAAAACACAAAAACAGAAACATCAAACCAGCCTTTCAAGCAAATGATTCAATTATGAAACATCTCATCTAAGACTCTTAGTAGTGATGATTTAGATAAGTTAGATGAAGTCCTTCATGACTTCCTATCACTCACTTCATCCTCTAAAGCTTGCAATGAGAACCCTAAACCAATTAACGATAATGTATCCCTCAAACCTTTTGGTTGTGATGACTTTAACTTGTTAGATGAATCCCTTCAGGACTTCATCTCACATTAAGTCATCCACTAAGGTTTGTTGTGATGAGCCCACAATAATGAATGTTAACTCCTCTAATGCTTATCCCGAAGAACTTAAACCAATTGGTGATAACTTACCCCTAAAACCTTTTAGTCGTGATGATTTTGAGTTGTTAGATGAACCCCTTAAGGATTTCATATCACTCAAGTCATCCATTAAGGTTTGTTGTGAGCAATATAAAACTAAGGATGTTAATGTGATTCAGCCTCAACTCATTCTTTACCCACCCTTGCATAAACTTCATCCTTCCAATAAACTTGAGTACACCCTTTACCCACCTAAAACCAAAGTGTTGTAGCAATCCAGTAATATTATTATTGCTCATACATATAACACTCGAAACAAACCACAACCACCACAAACAACCCCAAGTTCTTTACCTTTATCAAATCCACCTAGTGCTCCTCGCTTTCTCCCACACACAAATTATTATGATATTATTGAACAATTAAAGAATACTCCTACAAATATTTCCCTTTGGGATTTACTTTTAAACTCACCAAATTACCTCACTATTCTTCAAACAACCTTACAACAAATTGTAGTTGCTCCTGGTACAACTTTGAATGATGTGGCAACTTTGATCCATGGAATGAATCAAGTTAATCTCAACATTACTTTCCATCAACATGAGCTTCCTCCTTTAGAGTTGCAAAAACAACATGAAGCCTTTATGATAATTGCTCAATTCAATATAATAGGTATCAGAAGAACCCTCATTGATAATGGTTCTGCCCTTAATGTGTGTATTGTGAATCTCCTCAATAGATTGCATGTTGACAAGTCATAAATAATACCTAATTCCATATCCATTTGAGGATTCTATAATAGAAAAAATCAACCACTTAGTGTAGTCACTTTTCCTATTATAGTTAGGGTGACTACTTTGTAAACATTAATTCCAACATCCAATATAGACCCTCTGGAAATGAAACAAAATGATGTGGAATCAATATCTAAATTATTTGGTGATGAATGAGGATGCTTAGAATTTACACCTTCATTTATGGGCTAATACATAGTCATACAAAAGAAAGATGAGCAACAAGAACAACCAACCATCATATCAACCCAAAATTCCAAACAAGCTTCTCAAACATCTCCTCTACTTTGGCAGAAAATGTGACATACACAACAAATCTTAATGAGATAGATTGTCAATCTCTGCCTAATTTGAAAGAAATTGAAAGAATCTATGGAAAAGGCTATGAACTTGTGAAACAATTAGGATATACTGGAAAAGGGTGTGGAAAGCATGAACAAGGTATTCATGTTCCTATTGAAGCTAATACACAAGATAAAAAAATTGGATTGGGATATTCTTTTTCTAAGATGACAATAGCTATCCTATGACCATCTTTGAACATCAACACAATTACATGTCAACAAAAAAAAAACTCATAATCAAACATCCTAACTTGCTTGACATGAACTCACAACAATCATGGTAGTATGTAGAAAGTGATGAAACTCTAAAACAAATGTTTAGCGTTTATGATAACACATCCTCTACTACTCCCATGAAACATGTTATTTGTGGTATGATAATTAGTAAGCAAAAATAAAGTGATATCACTAAAGAACCGTATGATTCTGAAGTTCCTAAATCTAATGCACTCCCTTTAGGAAATACAATTGATGTGCCAATGGACCATGATGATGAAGAAAAAGTTATTAAGATTTGTAAGTTCCTTGACAATTAAGAACAAGAGGATACTACAAATTTACGTTATTATTTTCCTAAATTTTTTGCTTGGGAATATTATGATATGGCCGGAATTGACTAGAAAATTGTGACACACAACATTGTTCTTGCTAAAAATGGTAAACCTGCTTGCCAAAAGATATGAAAAATGCACTCTAATGTAGCCTTACATTTTAAATTAGAGCTTGAAAAACTCCATGATGTAGGCTTCATTTGACCTATTGACTATTCTCCTTGGATCTCAAACATTGTCATAGTTGCTAAACTTGATAATCGTATTAGGATATGTACAGGTTTTCATGACTTGAATAAAAATTCTTTAAAAGATGAATTTTTGCTTCCTAATATTGACATGATCGTGGATTCAATTGTTGGACATGATTTTTTTCATTCATGGACATATTTTCTCGTTATAATCAATTCCTTATTAATCCTCAAGATCAATACAAAAATTCCTTTACAACTATTTGGGGAATGTTTTGTTGGGTTGTAATGCCCTTCAGTTTAAAGAATGTCAGTGCAACTTCTTAATGAGAAATGTCATTAATCTTTCATGATTATGTTGATGATGTCCTTTCTAAATCCTTAACAAGACAATACAATGTAAATGTTCTTCAGAAAAATATTCAAACGAATACATAAGTATAATGTGTGCTTAAATTCGAAAAAGTGTCTTTGGCATAGATAGTGGTAAAAGTTTTGGGTTTGTCATATCTCATAGAGGAATTGAGGTGGAAACAAAGAAAATTGATGTCATTATTAACATGCCACCTCCTAAGAATATTTCTCAATTGCGAACGTTACAAGGCCGAATTCAAGCTATCCACTGCTTCATTTCATCTTTAATCGATCGCATGTTATCTTTCACGTATCTCCTAAAAAAAGATGTTACTTTTTATTGGAATGAGGATTGTAAATATACCTTTGTGATTTTAAAGGAATACCTTGCAACTCCTCTTGTTTTACAACTCGCCATGCCTAATAAACCGTTTATCTTGTACATAGCCGCATTAGCCCATGCTATTGCAACATTATTGGCTCAACAAGCCAATAATAGCAAGGAACATACTGTCTATTACATTATTCAAACCTTAATTGATTATGAAACTAAATATTCATCAATTAAAAAACAATGCTTGGCTCTTGTATTCTCTACTAAAGTTGCAAAATGATTTACTAAATGCTGAAATACAAGTCATGATAAAATTTGATCCCCTTAAATATCTTTTCAACAAAATAGACCTTTCTAGATGCTTAGCAAAGTGGGAATGATTGAACCATAGATTCTTGGGTGTGAGGCTTATAGGCTACTCTTGCACTCTCAGGATGTTTTACCCAAAAGGAGAGAGATAAAACTCACAAAAAATCAATGTGGTTCACTCAAATTAAGATGTGTATGATGTTATCAAGAATAAATGAGATGATCTAAATGCAACTAAGCTAAGTAATTGACTGATTATGAATGTAAAACATAAGATTTTTTGAATGTTTGAAAACATAATGATGTTTGCAAAAAGCTTAAAATGATGAATGAAAATGCAAATTAAACTAAACAAAAAGCTAAATCTTAGAATGTGTGCACCTGAGAAGTTGAAGATGACTAGAAAGAATTTTGGAAATCTGAAAAATCTAATTTTGAGCTGACTGGGACTCATTCACCACCATGGGTGAATCAGTCCTAGGTTAGGGTTTTTTCTGCACAAAAACTATTTTCTACTAATTGGGTTTCTAGATCTACATCTAACTCAAAATGGCAGCTCATAAGGGGCTCATTTTCCATGCATGGTGAATCAGTCCACTTTGAAATTTCTATAATTTCAAGTTTATGTTCTGCACCTTGACACTTGTACAATACTTTATGATGGAAACCCGAATCGGATATTGAAAAATTCCTGCGAAACAACTTAAAATTGTTTGTCTAATGGGGAGTTTTCTTTGGTCAAACCCCTAGCTAGGTAATTAAACATTGAATGGAGAAAAATATGCATAAAATCCTAGCCTTAGATGTGTTAAAGACTAGGAAAGTCTCAAGTATGTCAAAAACTCTATTCTATTGTGCAAGAATAAGAAATGCAAATGTGATTTGAGTAATGCAAGATATCAACCCTAGAAATCTCACAACACACAAAAAATGGAGATAAAATGACATGTAAATGAAATGTAACCCTTAATCTGAAGATAGATAAGAAATGGAAGATGGAATCACTTTGAAAACAAGTCCTTAGGTGTGATTGGATGGCTAGTTTCATATCCTAAACCTAGATTTCTCCATGAGGGTATGTGTAGGATCATGATGGTGCAAAAAGTGGCAATATTATAATTATGTGTAGGATATGTGGTTGATGACTTTTTTTTACCCAAAATATATGAAACAAAAAGGGTTTTTAAGGAGATTCTTAGATTTCCACCAATATAAAATATGCTTTACTTTGAATTTAATAAATAATTATTACTCATTTTCTATTTGAATTAAGACTAAAGTCCTGATTGATAGGTTGATTGAAAAACATCTATAGCTTTCAAACAATATTGCATTTTTTAATCTAGAACATGCATCACATTCTATGCTTCACATACTATAAGATTACAAAAAATTGAATTTGATGAAGTTTTAACCAAGTTGAGATGGTTAGACATACGAGTTATTTTATATTTTTAAAAAAATTTAATAAAAAATTCATAATTAATTATTTACTTGCAAAAAAATTACAAAAAAATATGCATCACATCGGGACATGAGTCCTCTACTTATATCTAAAATATTATATAAAAATATTATCATTTTATTCTGGCTAGGGTGGTTAAACAGACACCTACTTATTATTTTTTTCCCTAAAATTTATGTGCTACTGCATTGAAATTTGAAAATTTCACCAAATAGATTTTTTTTTTCTTAAATAAACCTATTAGTTTAGAAACTACATTCAATTTGCTAAAGATTCTATTCTTACATAGTTTTGAAATAATATAGATAACTTATTCTATTTTTTATGTCAAGTGGCCTAATTTTTATTTTTCTAAATTTTTTGCCACTTAAGGGCCTATTTTTTCCATGATGATCCTACACATACCCATGATTCACCATAGGCATCCATCATCAATTCTTTGCAATGTTAAGCTTTGATCCAAATAGCGAGCTTCAAGACTTGCAAAAACCCTAGTTTGTTGTTGTAAAACTTCAACTTTGCTAATGAAACTTGTTGTAGAAGACTTGACTTTGGAATTTTCTTTTGTGAAATGACTAAAAGATGTGTAAACTGACTTAAAATGAGTATTTATAAGAAAAAACACCTAATTTTCCCATTATTTAGACCTAAGAGGCTGACATTCACCAAAAAATTAAGTTGAATTAATTGAATTCCCGCTCAAAATTAAAATTTCCCTCAAAAGGGACTCATTCACCACCCTTGGTGAATGGGTCCCACCAAAGGGGAATCATCAATCCAAGGTGGCGAATGGGTCCCACTCATGGTTTTTGAAGGTGGGTTTTTGGGATATGGATGAATTGAATTTTTTTTTTCGAGATTTAAGTGATTTCATAAGTGAAATGGGCCTCTAGATAAAAGATAATGGGTTGTAGGGGCCTATAAATGCTATTTTGAAGGATGAATAAAGTAGAGGGACTCAAAAGTGGGTCTAATTAGGCATGAAATTGTCTCTTTTCTCAAGAGTGTCTAATTTTCTATGCCACATTTAGCCCCCACTTTAGCACCCATATGACTCTACGTGCATATGTAAGATAAAGGACTCTAAACAGTGCACTTTATTACATAAAAGGATACTCATTCAAAAGGTGGGAGAATGAAGCCCCTAGTGTAGTTATCTACAAAACCACAAAAATAGGAACTACATCCTGCATGAAAATTTTGTTAATTGTTCAAAATTGATTTTGTCTAACTCCTAGCAATCCAATTCGAGGGTAGATGTATGCCCTCCTTGATTCCACTTGCTTTATGAAGGTGGAATCAAGGTTGCAATCTAACCACATTAAATAAGGAACATTATACCATAGGGAATTTCTAAGTACCATGCCATGTAATGATAGACAATTGATGATGTCAGGTATGAAATCATGATTCCGATGCATCAAACGACATCAAAAATGAATTTACCTAGCTCCTATTATGTTGATTTGAAGAAGAGGTGCCTTATTAACTCTTAAGGTAAAATAACCCTAAGTTAATGTATAAGAGTAAAGATGATAAAAAGAAGTTAAAGGAAGTAGAAGAGAGTAATTTTTCACTTACTATTGCAATTTACCTTCTTGTAGCTTAAGAGTGACAAGTGAGAAGAAGATGTTGAGACGAGATTACACGGCTTCATGATTGGATGAGATTCATGAGCATGTGGCGCATGGTGGGCTGTATTATGAGGTGAGTCATTTCTGTAGCTTTTTCCTTGTAATTTTGTAATAATTGAATGATTTTTAATGTATGGATAGGTTAATTTAGGATCTTGGGAAGAAGTTTGGAAAGTGTCCCCTCTTTTTACAAAGTGTCCCATTTGTTCGCGAAGTGTCCCTTTTGTTCTCAAAGTGTCCCTTTTCTTTGTGAAGTGTTCATTTTCTTCGTGAAGTGTCCCATTTCTTTGTGAAGTGTCTCGTTTCTTTGTGAAATGTCCTAAAAGGGTTCTCAAGTTTCTAGGGCCATTAGAAAAGCACAAAAGATCTAATTTAGCACACTTGCATGATGAAATATGTAAAAATTTGAAGACATTATATGGATTTTAGAGCATTTTGTGATTATTTTGATAGGTCCCTGCTTGGTCGCAAAAGTGGCTAGGGGGGAGCAACTTACTTTTTCTGAGAGATCATGCTCCAACACTATCAACAGTAGAGATAGAGAATTTACAAACAATAGGTATCTATTGGGCAGATCTTATGCCACCTATAAGATACCATGATGCCATGCTTATGCCCTTGTATGAGCCTTGCGATACCGATACCTATACATTTCATCTTCTGACTAGGGAGATGACCATAACTCTCAAGGAGGTACACCATATTCTCCAAGTTCCTATTTAGGGAGAGTGGGTATATTTCTATGGGGATCGGTCATTCCATGGTGGATATGCAGTATTTCCTGGGTGGACATATTCATGATGAGTGTGTTGGAAAATGGATTGAGCTTCCCATGCTTCTATATCCATGAGACCCTATTGTTAGTTGGATTATGATGCATATGATGGCTCTTGTTCTCAATCTTGATGGATGAGCAACACACTTAGATGGAGGATTGGTATAGTTGATTTGAGGGATGTACAAGCACAAGATAGTTTATGCATGGGGCCACTGCATCCTAGCACACTTATATTATGATCTTGGTAGGATTTTGTTTCAAGAGATCAATAGTATGGTGCACTACACGCTTCTGCAGGTGTGATTCCTTGAGCATATTATATGAACCAGTCCTGTCAGATTCCCTTTTCCTATAGTTGTAGGATATCCATGAGCATTCAGTTATCCTCTATGGCACTTGTGGCAGTATGAAGATTTACATTTTTGAAGGGTGAGGTTTGACTAGCTAGAGGAGGATGAGATCTTATGGAGACCCTATCTAGTCACTCTATATAGTGGCAAGATCCCACATGACAACTGAGGAGGATGTAGATGGATAGGTTTTTAGGTGGGTGGCATGACCATGTTGTATGACCTTTCTATTATGGATGAGTCATGCAAAAATTTGGGCAAGTGAAAACACCACTGAGAACATGCCCCTTCATCAGGTGATTAGTGTAGAGTGCTCAGAGGCCAAGTGATACTATTTGGCTTACTATAGACCATGTTTGTGAGAGTGATTTTGATGCTTTAGATCACGATTAGAAACCGATCACTGAAATCGATGATGTTTGTAGCAAAGATGAGCACGGGGAGTGGTGGTCAGTGCCATGACTAGCTCCTGTGTCCCCCATGGATGTCCCTATAGGTGATGTACGAACAAAACCCGATGAGGGAGATAAGCCAGAGGACAAGGAAAAGGATGTACGATACAAGCCATCAGATATATTTACTAATTTTATCGATGATGAGTATGATTCAGAGGCTGATCTTGACTATGAGGACTGAGATGGATAGGAGGATGAGGGTGGTGATGATTATTAGGAGGATGATTATTATGAGGAGGATTCAGCCTTGAGTGAGGGTGATGAGGTAGTGACTAAGGATCAGTTCGAGCATGGAGAGTCCTCACACACTTGCAAGACTAGATCACGTGTAGTAGCTATCACAAATATCAACACCCCAAGTTAGAGAGAGGCTAGCACATCCTCCATGCCCTCTAGAAAGGATGAGGTTAATATTCCTCATGCATCTAGAGACATAGGTGATGATGTTTCTGATTTTATGCATGTACTTGAGTATATTTATGTTTTTTGTATATATATCTTGATGATGTGTATTGATTGTGTACCTTATCTATCTTATAGGAGCAATGAGACACTGACAAGAGTTTTATGGTTAGGCTATCATAGAGATAGTGCCTACATCCATCAATGAGGAGGAGATGGATCCTGACTACATGCCCCACCGATCATGGAGGAGCCATAGTTGCTCAAACCTTTTGTGAGCTTATGGGAAACATATGAGAGCATGAAAAGATGAATCCATTGAGATGAGAGTGTAGGAGAGTCATCATAGACCTTAGCAAAGGTTGAGAGACTACACACATAGCTAACACAAGTATTAGCATAGAGGGATCAGATGGTAGAGGAGCATCTTGTGGTTGTTGGTCAAGTATAGGGTCTGGAGTATGGACTTAGACTTTGTGATTATGATATCACATGTCCATTGCATGACATCCAAGGACCAGATCTCAAGCGCCATAGCCCAAGGGATCGAGTTCTCACATACCTTGGTGATTTTGTCTATGATATTGAGATGTATATAATTTTTTTTGATATATATATAGACATGCACATTTGGTGGTTTTATGATTTTTCTTAATGTGCTTGAATGTTAAATAGCAATGTGATTAATTAAATAACTTATGGTAAAGGTATTTAATTAATGTCTTCATAATTTAACAAGATTGATGTGATCTAATGTAAAACATAATTTAGTTTTACTATAGATACAACATTTTTTATTAGAGAATATGTTAATTTAAGTACACCAATAACTCATATAAGGATCTAACTTAACATAACACAAGGGTGAATAGTATGAATCCTAAAGTAATTATAAAATGAACTTAAATAATTACCTTAGTGTTCAAGACAAACACAAAATTAGTTGTCAAGAACAAAGCAATGTGAAAGTTATTTAGAATGACATCAAATAACTTTAGACAACACTGCTTTAACAAACATACTATTCAAAGAGATTAGAGGTAATACTGATGCAAATGCACAACATTAATAGGTTCCTTAAGGGGTATTTTTTCAAGCTCTGTTAAGACATAATCACCAGACCCATAACTGGTATCAACTATGTAAGGTCCTAAAAAATTAGGGCTAAATTTATCTTTATCTTCAATTTCAACATTAGTATTACGTCGATTCTCAAAAAGAGAAAAATCACCCTTATGAAAAATTCAAGGAATGACATGTGAGCTATATTTTCATTGTAATTGTTTGATGTAAAATTGGAGATTCTGAAGAGCATTAATGCACTTTTCATCGACCATCTCAAGTTGGTGCAATCATTGTTCTTTATAAGTGGCATCATCAATAAGGTCTTGAAGAGCAATTTACAATGTAGGAATTTCTAACTCCAAGGGCATGATTGCATCGGTGGCATAAATGACATTATAGGGTGTAGTTCCTATGGAGAATGTAACACTTGTTCGATAAGCCGAAAGAACATAATGTAATTGTGTATGCCAATCCTTATGATGTTTGTTAATAGTTTTCTTGAGGATTTGTTCCAAAATCTTATTAGTGTATTTAGCTTGTCCATTAGATTGTGGATAGTATGGTGTGGAAAATCGATGTTGAATGTTGAATGTTTCAAGAAATTTCTTGACTACGTTATTCTTAAACAGGGTTCCATTGTATGAAACAATTGCAAAAGGGATTCCAAAGTGAGAAATTATGTGTTCCAATATGAAATAACAAATTACTTCAGCATTGGTAGAATGAACAGAAATAGCTTCCACCCATTTCATGAAATAGTCTATTGTGGTTATGATAAACGTATGTCCAGCAGAAGAGAGAGGTGAAAATTTTCCAATAAGATCCAATCCCCATACTGAAAATGGCCAAATGGTAACTTGGGCATGGAGCTCAGAAGCAAGATAATGGATAAAATTACTATGTTCTTGACATTTGTGACATTTTTTAATGTAAGCGAAGTAGTATTTCTCCACATGTCTCCAATAATATCCCATATGAATGAGTTTTTTCACTAATGAATGTCCTCTAAAATGGCCTCCATAGGCACCGGCATGTGCCTATTCAAGGGCTATAGGGATTTTATAATCCTTAAGACACCTTAGTAAGAGACCATTAAAGGATCTTCTATACAACACATCAGTGAGGATCACATATTTGGCTACTAGTTTGCTTAAACGATTTTGAGTGTTTGTCGTTGTGGGCTTGGGAATGGTACCATTTTTTAAATAATGGTAGATTGTATCATACCATTCACATGAGGCATCTTGATTTATGGTTAAAATGTATTATAATTGAGTATCAATCAAAGGTTTCATGATGGGATAAATAATAAAGGTGAAGTCTATTGAAGGATTGAGTGGGGATATAAGAGAGGTTGCACTTTCCATTGTGTTCAGATGTCTATTATCTTTTCGAGGGATGTTATAAATGGTGAATGATTCAAATTTCTCTAATGATTTCATTGTATTTTTATAACTTGTAATGTTTAGTTTGATATGTACCATTGATTTTTTTGATAACTTATTCTCAATCACCAAATATCTTAATATGTTTAGCATCCATTGTTAAAGCAGCTCACAAACTCGCAATTAATGCCTCATACTTAGCTGTGTTATTTGTGCACAATAAATTTAATTAATAAGACAAGGGAAGAGGTTGTTGAGTAGGTGGAATTAATACCACTCCAGCTTCAGAACCTGTTCTACACTTAGATCCATTGAAATAAAATTCCCATGTTTAATATCAGTGGTCAAGACATTATCATCAAGAAAGGAGTCATGATTAGGTAAAGTGAAAAGAGAAGGAGCGTCAACTAAGTGACCGGTTAAGGCGTGTCCTTTGATTACTTTTTGTGAAACAAACTTAAGGTCAAACTTTGTTAACATCACCCACTTAGCTTAGCATCCAGAAAGGTCAGTTTTGTTGAAAATATATTTAAGGGAATTGAATTTTGTTATGACTTGTATTTCAACATTTAGTAAATAATGTCACAATTTACTAGTAGTGAACACAAGAGCTAAGCATTTTTTATCAATTGGTGAGTATCGAGTTTCAAGGTCAATTAAGGTTTGATTGATGTAATAAGAAAGATGTTCTTTTCCATGATCATCTTGCTGAGTTAACAATGAGGCAAGAGCATGGGCTGATGTGGCAATCTACAAGATAGACGGTTTGTTTGGCATGGTAGGTAAAATAGGTGGAGTTTCTAGGTATTCCTTTAAACTCTCAAAAGTCTTTTTACAATTCTCATCCCAATCAAAAGGTACACCATTTTTAAGAAGATTCATGAAAGGTAATATGTGATCAGCTATAGATACAATGAAATGATAGATAACTTGAATTCAACCTTGTAAAATTCGCAATTGAGAAATGTTCCTAGGAGGTGGCATGTTAATAATTATATCTTGAGTTTCTTTGTGTCCAACTCAATGCCTTTGTGAGATATGAAAAACACCAAAAGTTTACCACTATCTACACCAAAGACATTTTTTTGGATTTAATCGCATACTATATTTACATATTCATTCAAAGATTTTCCGAAGAACATTTAGGGTATGTGTAGGATCATCATGGAGAAAATAGGCCCTTAAGTGGAAAAAAATTCATAAAAATTAGAGTTAGGAAAATTGATTTAAAAAATTGAATAAGTTATCTATATTATTTCAAAACTACTAGGTTTATTTAAAAAAATATATCTATTTGGTGAAAATTTGAAATTTCAATGCAGTAGTACATAAATTTCAAGGAGAAAAATAAGTAGGTGTCTGTCTGACCAACCTAACCACAATAAAATGATAATATTTTTTTATAATATTTTAGATATAAGTAGAGGACTCATGTCTCGATGTGATGCATATTTTTTTGTAATTTTTTTCCAAGTGAATAATTAATTAAGAATTTTTTATTACAACTTTTAAAAAATATTAAAACTCGTATGTTTGACCACCATAACTTGGTCAAAACTTCATGAAATTCAATTTTTTTTTTAACTCCTATAGTATGCAAAGCATATAATGTGACAAATGTTTCATATTCAAAAAATGTTATACAGTTTTAAAGCTACAGATGTTTTTCAATCAACCTATCAATCAGGACTTTAGTCATAATTCAAATAGAAAATGAATAATAATTATTTATTAAATTCAAAGTAAAACATAATTTATATTGGTGGGAATCTGAGAATCTCATTTGAAAACCCTTTTCATTTCATCAATTTTGGGTTAAAAAAAGTCGTTAGCCACATACCCTACACATACCCATCATATCACCACTTTTTGGCCCATGGATCATAATCCTGCACATACCCTTTACATTGTCTTTTCTCGTTAAGGATTTAGCAAGGATATCATCAACGTAATCTTCCAAAATTTTATGGATGTAATCATGAAAGATCATTGTCATTGCTCATTCATAAGTTGCACCGACGTTCTTTAAACCAAAGGGCATCACATCCTAACAAAACTTTCCCCAAATAGTTGTAAAGGTGGTTCTGTATTGATCGTCAAGATTAATATGGATTTTATTATAACTATAAAATCCATCCATGAATGACAACAAAACATGTCCAGCAGTTGAATCCATGATCATGTCAATATTTGGAAGTGGAAAGTCTTCTTTTAAAGAAGCTTTATTCAAGTCACAAAAAATTGTACATATCCTTATAGGATTAATGGGTTTAGTAATTGTGATAATGTTTGAGATCCAAGAAGAATAATCAATAGGTCAAATGAAGCCTATATCAAGGAGTTTTTCAAGCTCTTCTTTAACATGCAAGGCTATGTTAGGGTGCATTTTTATTATCTTTTGATGAACAGGTTTAGCATTTTTAGCAAGAACGATGTTGTGTGTGACAATTTTTGGGTCAATTCCTAGCATATCAAAATATTTCCAAGCAAAAATATTAGGAAAATCATGAAGTAAAGTTGTGTCTTCTTGTTCTTCATCATCTTGGCACTTCCCAATCTTAATAACTTTTTCTTTATCATCAATGTCCATTGGCACATCAATTGTATCTCCTAAAGGGAGTACATTAGATTTAGGAACTTCAGACTCATGGGATTCTTTAATGATATCACTATCGTTTTTCTTGGTAATGATTGTAACTCATTTCATGGTAGTAGTAGAGGATGTGTTATCATAAACTCCTAAAATTTTCTTTAGAGTTTCATCACTATCAATATACTACCATGATTGTGGTGAGTTCTCATCAAGGAATTCAATATTTTTGATGGTGAGTTTATGTTTTCGTTGATATTTAATGGTGTTGATGTTCAAAGATGGTCATTGAGTAGCTTTTGTTGTCTTAGAAAAAGAATAGCCCAATCCAGTTTTTGTCTCTTGCGTATTAGGTTCGATAGGAACACAAATACCTTGTTCATGTTTTTTACACCCTTTTCTAGCATATCCTAAGTGTTTCACAAGTTCATAAACTTTTCCATAAAGTCTTTCAATTTCTTTTGGATTAGGTAGAGATTGATAATATCTCATCAAATTTTTTTGTGTATGTTGCATTTTCTTCCAAAGTAGAGGAGTTAAATATTGGAAAAGATTTTTTGGAATTTTGAGTTGACATGATGGTTGGTTGTTCTTGTTTCTCATCTTTCTTTTGTGTGATTATGTATTCACCCATAAGTGAAGGTGTGAATTATAAGGATCCCCAATCATCACCGAATAATTTAGACATTGATTCCTCATCGTTGTGTTTAATTTCAAAAGGGTCTATATTGGATGTTGGAATTAATGTTTTCAAAGGACTTGTAGCTCCTTTTTCACAGTGCAAGAAACTTTTAGCCTCGAGGTAAATTTCAATTTGATAAATGTGATTTTTATAGGCATATTTCATGATACAATGAAGGGTTGAAGGCACTACATTCATCTCATGAATCCATGGTCTACCTAAAAGAAGATTATACAAAAGATAATAGGCATGACATGAATAGGATTTTACAAAGTAGCCACCTCAACCATAATAGGTAAAATGATTATGTTGAGTAGTTTCTTTTTTGTATTGTCAAATTCTTGAATGGATATAGAATTAGGTATTATTTTTGACTTATCAATACATAATCTATCAAGGAGATTCACACTATAGAAATTAAGGGCAGAACCATTATCGATAAGGGTTCTTTTGATATCTATGTGATTGAATTGAGAAATTATCATAAAGGCTTCATTTTGTTTTCAAAAATGTAAAGGAGGGAGCTCATGTTTATGGAAAGTAATGTCTAGATTTGTGCTATGGATTAAAACTACCACATCATTCAAAGTTGTACTAGGAGGAACTAAATTTTTTTGTAAGGTTGTTTGAAGAATAGTGTGGTAATTTGGTGAGTTGTGAAGTAAGTCCCAAAGGGAAATCTTTGTAGGATTATTCTTTAATTTTTCAACAAGATCATATTCATTTTTGTGTGGGAGGAAATGAGGAGAACTAGGTGGATTGGGTAAAGGTAAACAGGGTGGGGTGGGTTGTGGCAGTAGCAATTTTTTTTAGGTATTTTATATATGAGCAACAATAACATTACTTGATTGTTGCAACACTTTGGTTGTAGGTGGGTAAAGAGTGTATTTTGGTTTATTGGAAGGATGAAGTTTATGTGAGGGTGGGAAAAGAATGAGGAAAGGTTGAATCATATTAACATCGTTAGTTTTATATTTATCACAACAAACCTTAGTGGATGATTTAAGTGAGATGAAGTCCTGAAGGGATTCATCTAACAAGTCCAAGTCATCACTACTAAAAGGTTTGAGGGGTAAATTATCGTCAATTGGTTTAAGCTATTAAGGATAAGAATTACAGGTGTTAATGTTCGTTATTGTGGGTTTGTCACAACAAACCTTAGTGGATTACTTATGCAAGATGAAGTCCTTAAGGGCTTCATATAATAAGTAAAATTCAATAGAACCAAAAGGTTTAAGGGATACATTCTCATTAAGTGGTTTAGGTTGCTCATTTCAAGCATTATAGGATGAAGTGAGTGAGAGAAAGTCCTAAAGGACTTCATCTAACTTGTCTACATCATCACTACCAAGAGGCTTGGATGAGATGTTTCTAAATTGAATCATTTAATTAAAAGGTTGGTTGGATGTTTTTGTTTTTGTGCTTCTATGTATCAATGAATCTGATCTAAAAGAACTAGGAATGAATACTAAAAAGGAAATTTGCAAAAATCTAAGAGTATCCATAGATTTAATTAAAGAAAATGATGCTTATGCTAATGGAATAGAAGATAACTCAACTATGATAGAAAAGGAATTGTAGGAAACAAAAATGTGCAAAGTAATAGACTGAATTCTAGAAACTCCACTTCAAAAATTGCATTGGGACTAATTCCCCCAAGGTGGCCAATGAGTCCCAAGGGAGGTATTTTTAGGTTTTTTCTTATTTTTTATTTTTTATTTTAATGTTTTTCAGGTTTGTACAATGTAGATGAAGAATGAAAATGCAAAATTTTGGAATGAAGTAATGAAATAAGATGTAATAATGAACTCTAAATGATACTTTCACTAATGCAAGTTTAAGAAGCCTTAGGATGCGAAAACAAAAAAAAACATGAGTGAATGTTGATGCATATTAAGTTTAGGATACAAAATGCAATTGAAATCAAAAAAGATAAAATGCTCAATATGCAGGTTCACCAAAGTGAACCATAGTGCATTGTAGAAAAATGGCCCTTTGTCATTTTCATGGCCTTTTAGGTCTTGTTTCATGGTGTTTGGTCTATTTTACTCTGATTTTATGATGTAAGATGGCTTGAACATGCATATTTAGGTACTAAAATTCAAATAATGACATCTTGTGAAGGTGTTGTGAAGTGTTGTAATATATTTCTACACTCTTCTAGACTCTATTCATTACAATTTACCTTAAAAATCACTAAACAAGTCCTATTTTGAAGTTTTGTAAAGCCTTGTAACAAGATTTCACACTTTTCTAGGAATAACTTCACTATTTATCCCTTTCTTATGCTTTATTTGGCCCATTATGCCCTCATATGCTTTAATTAAGTGTATTTTTGAATGTTCACCTGATAAACAATATTAAATACAAGATAATTCCCAACACCCATTTTCAGGTCCTAGGTAGGACCCATTTGCCATGGGTGGCAAATGAGTCCCCCTTGGCCCCAAATTCAAAACTTTTCAAAATTCCTTTCAAGTTTTTATTCAAAAACACTTGATGTCGGCCTGTAATGAGGTATGAACATGTAACTACACAAGATTGTATAAATAAGTGATTTCCACCTCATTTTACATCTCCAATAATCTCATTCATTCAAGCATTCATTCAAACATCATTCAAACATCTTACATCTTATCAAGCAATATTCAAGTACTTTGGAGCATCCATTGACATTACTTCAGATTTGCATCATCAAGGGTTTGATAAGTTGATATAAATTTCATGTTATTAGTTTATCATTCTCTTTACTTTCATTGTTTTATTAAGGGTTTAATTACCAAAAGTGGGGTTTGACCAAGGCAAACCCCTATTTATTGACCCTCAAGCATTTTTCCCCTATTGCATGTGTTTGCAGACCTTTGTGTGTAGATTTAACAAGAATTTATGTGTTGAAGATTGGTCTACAAGTCAACTAGGTGCTTCAAGTCAAATCAATCATCTTTCAAGCTTGGAGAAGGTACTATGTCTATTTCTTGGAGAATTGACTTCGACAACCCGACAATCAAAGATTTACAGATCTGGTGTTGCATAGTTGTCTCCTTGTTTCTTAGAATTTTGGGAGAGGACTAATTCACCACTAGTGGAAAATGAGTCCCACCTTAGAAAATATGAATTTTGTCAGATTTCAGATCCTGATAGTCAGAAACTAGTTTTTGACACTTTTTCACTAGTACTAAGACTAATTCACCACCCTAAGCGAATGAGTCCTAATGTGAAATTTTTGTAATTCTAGATAGCATTCACGACATTCCATATTCATTAAATCTTTCCCAGGTGGACGTTGTTTCATCTCATTTCTTTCTATTTTGCATTATTTCATCATTTAGTTCATTGTCTACATATCACAACGTGTTTTCAAACATAGTTTAAATCTTAGTTTTACATTCAAATTCAATCATATAAATCACTTATTTGTATTTATTTCACTTCATTTAGTTTAGAAAAAATCATACATAATGTAATTTGAATGAACCCTTAGCATTTTTGGGACTGTCTCTCTCCATTTAGGTGAAAAACCCTAGAAGAGCTAGAGAAGTACATAGGAACCCAAAAATCAATGGTTCATTTTGGTCAACCCGCATTTTGAACACTTTTACTTTATGATTTCATTTGTATATTGCATCCTAGATTATTCTTGCATCAACATTCAATTCGAACATTCTTTTGTTTTTTTTTGCATTCTAGGACTTTTTATTGCATTAGTGAAAACTTCATTTAGATTTCATTTTTGCATTGCATGTCATTGAAAAATTTGAAAATCTGCATTTTGCATCCTTAATTGAATTTTTTAGAGCATTAGAATCATTTTAAAATTTTGAAAACACAAAAAAAATATCATACTGGGACTCGTTCACCACCCTGGATGACTCAATCCCTCTGCACTTTTTCAGCAACATTTCTAGCATTTTTTTGGTATTTTCCTACATTTCTATTTTCTATAGTTCCTTCTTTGTTGGAGTTAGTATATATTTTTTAATTTGCATTTCAAACTCCTACATCATATTACATTTAATTTCACCCCATTCTTTGTGGTACTTGTATGAGTGTTTGGTTCCTTGATGATAATACTTTAGTGAGAAGAAGTTCTAGATTCATGGCCTCCCATGATAGCATTCTCACTGTGGAACTTGGGATCTCAAGAGCTCCTACATCTAGTATGGACAATGGTGCATTAGGCATTGACAATACCACTTCTATGCCTTCACCTTTCCATCTAATGAATGTTGACACCTGAAGCAACTCCCTCCCACAATAAAAGTTCATTAATATTCATGAGTATTTTTCACATTTAAAACAAGACTTGTCAGTTGAAAACATTTACAATAAATATCAAGATTTACAATAAACAAGTGATGATGGCATGCAAGAGATGAAGAGAAATATCAAGATTTACAATAAACATGCCTCTTCTAATACCCAATCTACAATCATTCCTATAAGCCAAGGAGGACGTCGAGTTCCTCCACATTCAACCATATCATCCATACCAGCTTATACCAATCCACAAGTCCACACAACTATGCATTAGGTTAATTATGCAGCAACTTCTTTCCCGATTCCAACTAGCATTCCTACTTCTCTTGTGGCATTGCAAGTCTCCTCCACCACCTTCACTCCCCTTAGTATTCCTTTCACTTCCCCTAAAATCACCTACAATCCATCACCATTTTCCCTTCCACCTCAACCCACTTACCCCAGCCTTGTTCTTACACAACTCCCCAACATTGTTTCATCAATGCAATTATAAACTTTCCACCATTAGCCAAGGTCAAACTGCTCCACCCAAATATCATGTCTACAGCAGCCCCTTATCCATAGAAATCTTATGTACCCTGGTGCCAAAAGGGATAGAAATTCCTCAAGTTGAGAAATACGGCTCAGGTAAAGGAGATCCTATCAACTGTGTTAATGCTTATACAACTTTATGTAGTGACTTTGTCCTTGATGATAAACTTTTAGCTAAATTTTTTCCAAGGACCTTGAAAGATACTACCTTAGAGTGGTTTTCCAACTTACCCAATCATTCCATCCATTCGTTCAATGAATTAGTGGATGCTTTCAAAAGTCACTTTCAAGTTCACATGACACCTAAAAATATAATTTCTGACCTCATGAGATGTACACAAAACATGAAAGAAAAAGTAACAGACTTTATCTCACAATACCAATCCTTTTATGCTCAAATTGATGTCAAGATTCTTGATGCACATCTACAGAAGATGTTTATCAAAAACTTGCACACAAACCTTTAGGATAAATTAACTATGATGAAATTTCCTTCATTCATGCATTTATGCACAAGCTTATGTGACTATCAAAACTCAATTTCTAGTCAAGATTTAAAGTCCACTTCAAACTAAGCCAACAAATCTGAACCACAAAACCAAAATAACACACAAAACTTCTACAAACCAAATAGAGGATTTTTACAGTTTAATCCACCTCCTCAACCACAACTTCAACCACCAACCCCACTCATTCCAAATCAAGTGGTAGTTGTTAAAGCGATGGTGCCTTATACCTCTGGGGACTCGAAGAGACAATTTACTCCCTTACTCGATACCCTCCATAACACAATGAACCAATTAATTCAACAATGCATGCTCACTTTTCCACCCATTAGACCACTTGATGCAAATTAGCCATTACCGCCCACCTTCCAACCTAATGCTTATTGTCATTTTCATTTCCAAAATGGACATGACACTAAACACTACAAGTGTCTAAAAAATTTAGTTCAAGACCTCATTGATTCAAGCCATTTGTCCATTGTGGGTGTTAATGATCAAGGCAATAAGTTTGTTGCACCCCCTAACCAGATTTTACAAATTTTCACCAATCCCATGCCTAAACACACTACTTCCTTTGTCAAGGCTAGTGAATCTTCAAAAACTAATGTAATGAATGTTGATACAAACAATGAACAACTTGATATAACTCCACCTGTTACTGAAGATAGTTTTATGGATCAACTTGTGGCTACGATAGACGTTATCCATCATAAGGGCCAAACCACTAAATATCTTGATATCAATGTTTCCACTAAATACATGCTACAAAAACTTCCTGATGGTCCTCTCTACATAGCTAGCCGGATCTATGATAACCCCACAAATGTGATATTAATAGATCCCTCTTGTGGCAAGAATATGATCACAGAGGAGTTTCTAGTATTACATAAGCTATATCAAGATTATTATAATAAACCAACTACATGCATTAAGACACAAATTGGTTTTGCATGCCCTAGGATCGGATTGATTCTACCCCCCTTACAAATAGGACCTAAAACTTTAGATGCAACATTTTCAATTATTCTACAATTCGACCAATTTTGTTTGTGGTTAGGTTGACCACCCTTGGCTTCTCTCATTGAAAGCGGTCCCATTAGTTGTTCACAAGTGTTTGAAGTTTTGACATGGCAATGAAATCTTCACCATACACCATAGTGGTTTTAATCCCTTATCTTCCAAAGGTAATTTTTCATTAGAATCCTTTTGGCCTAAACCAATGGAACCCATCACTCCTCGAAAATATTTCTTCTTCATCACCTATCAAAAGTTCAAAGCCAAAATAATAGCCAAATTATCTCTTCATAACACATCCCCATCCACTTCCACCCCTCCTATAATAGATGAAACCACACTTCAACTTGAGTCTGATATTGAGCAAACCATACAACCTTATGAAAAACCACTCTCACACACTTCCCCGCCATTGTTTAAATGATCGTGGGAACATGAAACCAATCCTATCATGCCTCATCACATCAAACAAGTGTTTAAAGCTAAAGAGAAAGTGGTTGACCCATCTTCCTTGGTTTCTTCTATTCTTCCCTCTTTGGAAGTAGAAGAACCTATGATGACTCAATATGATCTTACACCTCAACAAATCCAAAATAGAATCAAATGAAACCACGGTGCTAGAGAATGTAGGTGTCATTATCATCTCCTTGATTTTCAACCTCGCATGGAAGAAAATAAAGAAAATCAACCTCCACTTTTGACAGAAGTAATAGATGAACATCCTCCTCCTAATCCACCATAAGATAGTCTAGTGTAACAATCACAAAAAAATGAATATATCCAACAACCACAACTTTTGATACATCTATCCCTAGAAATCTCCCTCCGTACTCCCATTGTCATTAATCTTGATAATGATGATGATGATGAAACAATAGAAAAAATAGATGAAGAAGTGCATAACAACCTAAATTCTCTATTTTCATCTACAATGAGCTTAAATGATAAATCCTCTCAACCAAGTGAAGAACCTGGTATGACTCCTAGTTTGATGCTTGCAATTATTTCTTTGGATAGTCAACCGCCCTTGCATGACATTGAACATGATTGGGAGGTGGATAACTTGTTATATGGTTGACCTGCATTCACTTATCTATTATTTTTTGTATTTCTCTTTTTATTTGTCCTTTTTCCTTTATGTGTGTATCATGTTTTCCACGTATCACATGTTTGATGTTCCCTATCTCCGTAAACTTCTTCTATTTGCACCTTTATTCTTCTATTCATCATGCATTGTCTTTTTCACTTTTGTTTTGTGTCTTCATTTTGGGGATGACTCAAATAATAGAGACACCCTATGTCTCTTCCATGTTCACCCAGAAGGTCCTTGTATTTTACTATTTTTGTTTTGTGTTCTCCTTTTGAGGATGATGCAAAGCGTTGAGATGCCCTATGTCTCTTCCATGTTCACCCAAACTGTCTCTTTTCCTTTTCAATTTTTCTTTTTTTTGTGTATTCCTTTTGGGGATGATGCAAGGCATTGAGACCAAAATATCTCCTATATGTTGACCCAAAAGCTTTTCCTTTTCTTTTTCCTTTTCATTTTCTTTTCACTTGTGTTTTCCTTTTGGGGATGATGCAAAGTGTTGATACCACAATGTCTCTTCCATGTTGACCCAAAACATACTTCATTTTTCCTTTTTTTTCACTCTCTTTTTCTCATTCTTCCAGTTCTATGTGCTTTGGGAATGATGATAGTTCTATGCTCTTTCAGAAAAACATTGCAACAATGAAAATACTAACCCAAAATCCATAGATGCCTTATGTGTTAGTTGTGCTATTTTCAGGGGGGAAACTCTCTTTATTTTTTTATCCTTTTCCTTGATATGAGGCAATATAACTTTGAAACATATGACTTGGCGTAGGGATTTCTAGGTTGGCTCTCATGTCTTGTTTTCCTTTTTAATTTTCTTCCCTTTGCTACTTTAAATTAATTTCTCACTAAATGATGTGTAGCAATTCCTTTAAAGTGGGGGGCATACATTACCATAATTCATTTGCATTCTTGGTTCTTAGTGTAGTCTTGTTGTTTATATGATGTATTCATCACTTTGTGGATGAAATTGGGTATGATGTCCTTCATAAGTGTGATCTATCTTAGCATATTGCATTCCTCTTGGTGGGTTGATGCGATGCACTACATCCCCTAATTTTTGACTATTCTATTCTTTGATTGGTCCTGGGTATGTGCAGGATCATCATGGAAAAAATAGAACCTTAATTGGCGAAAAATTCAAAAAAATCAGAGTTAGGCAACTTGACGTAAAAATTTGAATAAGTTATCTATATTATTTCAAAAATATGTAATCTATAGAAAATTGAATGTAGTTTCTAAACTAATAGGTTTATTTTTAAAAATCTATTTGGTGAAAATTTGAAATTTCAATGCAATAGTACTGAAATGATAAAATGATAATAATTTTTTATAAGATTTTAGATATAAGTAGATGACTCATGTTTCGATGTGATGCATATTTTTTTGTAATTATTTTCCAAGTAAATAATTAATTATTATTTTTTATTACAACTTTAAAAAAATATAAAAACTCATATGTCTGACCACCTTAACTTGGTCAAAACTTCATGGAATTGAATTTTTCTTTTTTTAATCTTATAGTATGTCGAGCATAGAATGTGATGCATTCTTTAGATTCAAAAACTGTGATACCGTTTCAAACCTATAGATGTTTTTGAATCAACCTATCATTTGAGAATTTAGTCATAATTCAAATTAGAAAATGAATTATAATTATTTATTAAATTCAAAGTAAAGTATAACTTATATTGATGGAAATCTGAGAATCTCCTTTAAAAACCCTTTTTGTTTCATAAATTTTGGGTAAAAAAAAGTCATCAACAACATACCCTACACATACCCATCATATCACCACTTTTTTGGCCCATCATGATTTTGTGCATACCCTCCTCTCTTGGAGACATTAGGCACAATGTTCCCTAAGTGACTGACCTTGTATGAACTTAACAAGGCTCCTTCGAACATTATACATTTTACATTTTACATTTTGCACTTTTTCCACCTTGCATAATGCAACTTGTGTGCTTATGGTACCTTGCCTTTTCTTCATGAGTTCTAAGAATATAGAGCTTTTCTTGTCTCATGAAGCATGAACTGACATTTTTCCTTTGTGGCACCTTCTTAAAATTATCAGTAGGTATAACTTTGATATGGTTGAGCAAGAAGCCCACCTAGCAACATGACTTTTCCCCATAGCGACCTTTATGTTTGTGAGTACATACCAACTAGTGTATGTATCTTACCTTTTGGGATTTCTCACCCCATGGACAACCAAGAGTTCTATGGCCCGAGAGTGAGTACATTTGGGCCTTTTCACCTGACATACCATCATGTGTTTTGTTTCCCTAGAGTGAGTATACATTCTCTTTTAGCCTAGATCTAATCAACAACTAGTTGGACTAACGATCGAAGCTTCATCTGATTCTCAACACTTGTGTGTTCCTTTTTTCTCATGTTGATTTTTCCATGGGATCTTCATCCTAGGGGCTTGATCATCCCTCTTGATCATTGTCATTCCATCTTGCTAACATAAGTGCATTTAAACCCTGCTCTCAATGTTCATGGCTACTTACATGTGATTTTGAAGCAGGTTCATCCTCTCACTAAAGTGGGGGCTACATGTTCCATAGAAAAATGGCCCTTTGTCATTTTCGTGGCCTTTTAGGTCTTTTTTCATGGTGTTTGGTCTATTTTTCTCTAATTTTATTATGGAACATGGCTTGAACATGCATACTTAGGTACTAAAATTTAGATAATGACATCTTGTGAAGGTGTTGTGAAGTGTTGTAAGACACCTCTACACTTTTCTACACTCTATTCATTACAATTTACCTAAAAATAACCTTTTCATCACTAAATGTAAGTCCTATTTTGAAGTGTTGTAAAGTCTTGTAACAAGATTTCACACTTTTCTAGGCATAACTTCACTATATTTATCCCTTTCTTATGCTTTATTTGGCATCTTTATGTCCTCATATGTTTTAATTAAGTGTATTTTTGAATGTTATCCTGATAATAAAACATTAAATACAAGATATTTCCTAACACTGATTTTTAGGTCCTACATGGGACCCATTCTCCATGGGTGGCGAATGAGTCCCCCTTGTCCCCAAATTCAAAACTTTTCAAAATTCATTTCAAGTTTTTATTCAAAAACACTTGATGTCGACCTGCGATGAGCTATGAATGGGTAACTGAGGCACAACATTGTATAAATAAGTGATTTTCACCTCATTTTACATATCGTAAAATCTTATTCATTCAAGCATTCATTGACACATCATTCAAACATCTTACAACATATTATCAAGCAATATTCAAGCACTTTGAAGCATCCATTCATATTACTTTAGATTTGCATCATCAAGGGTTTGGTAAGTTGATAGCAATTGCATGTTATTATTTTATCATTCTCTTTACTTTCATTGTTTCATTAATGATTTAATTACCAAAAGTGGGGTTTGACCAAGGAAAACCCCTATTTATTGACCCTCAACCATTTTTCCCCTATTGCATGTGTTTGCAGACCTCTGTTTGCATATTTAACAAGAATTTAGGTGTTGAAAATTGGTCTATAAGTCAACTAGGTGCTTCAAGTCAAATCAATCATCTTTCAAGCTTGGAGAAGGT
Organism: Sequoia sempervirens; assembly: GCA_007258455.2. Lineage (NCBI taxonomy): Eukaryota > Viridiplantae > Streptophyta > Pinopsida > Cupressales > Cupressaceae > Sequoia > Sequoia sempervirens. The sequence goes on along the minus strand of VDFB02075321.1, from coordinate 341,262,769 downwards.
TTTCTATCTGTTTCCTACAAAATTGACCTTGACAACCCAACAATAAAAAATTTACAAATCTGGTGTTGCAGAGTTATCTCCTAATTTCTCATAATTTTGGGAAAGGATTCTTCACCACCAGTGGCAAATGAGTCCCACCTTAAGACTAAAAATCTAAATTTTGTCATATTCTAGATCCCGACAGTCAGATACCAGTTTTTGACACTTTTTCACCAATAGTAGGACTAATTTTCCACCCTGGGTGAATGAGTTCCATTGTGAAATTTTAGTAATTCCAGATAGAATTCACAACATTGCAAATTCATCAAATCTTTTCCAGGTGCACCCTACTTCATCTCATTTCTTTTTGTTCTCCATTATTTCATCATGTAGTCCATCATTTGCAAATAACAACGTGTTTTCAAACATAGTTTAAATCTTAGTTTTTCCTTCAAATTCAATCATATAAATCACTTATTTGCATTTATTTCACTTCATTTAGTTTATACAACATCATAGATAACTTAATTTGAATGAAAACTTAGCATTTTTGGCCCTATCTCTCTCCTTTTAGGTGAAAAACCCTAGAAGAGCTAGAGAAGTACATAGGAACCCAAAAATCAATGGTTCACATAGGTTTTTGGGCATGAGGATTATAGGCTACTCTTACACTCTTGGGATGTTTCACCCAAAAGGAGAGAGATAAACCTCACAAAAAAGCAATGCAGGTCACTCAAATTAAGATGTGCATGATGTTAAGACTAAATGAGATGATCTAAATGTAATTAAGCTAAGTAATTAACTAATTATGAATACAAAACCTAAGATTTTTGGAATGTTTGAAAACATAGTGATGTTTTCAAAAATCTTAAAATGATGAATGAAAATGCAAATTAAACTAAATAGAAAGCTAAATTTTAGAATGTGTGCACCCGAGAAGTTGAAGATGACTGGAAAGCAATCTAGAAATCTAACAAATCTAATTTTGAGTTGATTGGGACTCATTCTCCACTCTAGCCGAATTAGTCCCAAGTCAAGGTTTTTTTGCACATAAACTATTTTCTACTTACTGGTTGTCTAGATTTTCATCTCACTCAAAATGGCACCTTAGGAGGGACTCATTCACCATGCATGGGGAATCAGTCCACTTTGAAATTTCCATAATTTCATGTTTTGGAGTAGCACCTTGACACCTATACAACACTTCCTGACTGAAACCCAAATCAGGATCTTGAAAAATTCCTACAAAATAGCCTAATTTTTTTTTTCTAATGGGGGGTTTTCCTTGGCCAAATCCCTAGTTAGATAATTAAACCTTGAATGGAGAAAAATCTGCATAAAACCCTAGCCTTAGATGTGTTAAAGACTAGGAAATTTTGAGGTATGTCAAAAACACTATTCTATTATGCAAGCATAAGAAATGTAAATGTGATTTGAGTAATGCAAGATCTCAACCATAGAAATCTCACAAAACATTAGAAATGGATATAAAATGACATGCAAATGGAAAGTAAATAAAATGTAAACCTTAATTTGAAGATGGAGAACAAATTGAAGATGGAATCACTTTGAAAACAAGTCTTTAGGTGTGATTTGATGGCTATTGGCATCTCCATAGCCTAGATTTCTCCATGATTCACCATAGGAATCCATCATCACCTCTTTGCAATGTTGAACTTTGATCCAAAAAGTGAGCTTCAAGACCTACAAAAACCCTACTTTGTTGCCCTCAAACTTCAACTTTGCTAATGAAACTTGTTGTATAGAAGACTTGACTTTGGAATTTTCTCTTGTGAAATGACTAAAAGATGTGTAAAATGACTTAAAATGAGTATTTATAAGCAACAACACCTAATTTTACCATTTTTTAGACCTAAGAGGCTGACATTCACCAAAATATTAAGTTGAATTAATTGAATTCCCACTCAAAATTGAAATTTCCCTCAAAAGGGACTCATTCGCCACCCTTGGCGAATGGGTCCCGCTAAAGGGAACTCATTCTCCCAAGGTGGTGAAAGGGTCCCACCAATGGTTTTTGAAGGTTGGATTTCATGATATGGATGAACTGAATGTTGTTCGTTAGGATTTAAGTGATTTCTTAAGTGGAATGGGCCTCTAGATAAAACATAATGGGTCTTAGGGGCGTATAAATGCTATTTTGAAGAATGAATAATGTAGAGGGACTAAAAATTTGGTCGAATTAGGCATGAAATTGTCTCTTTTCTCAAGAGTGTCCAATTTTCTATGCCATAGTGATGTTAACTGAGTTTGACCCTAAGTTTGTTTCAGAAAAAGCAATTGAAGGACAAGCCTTAACCAATCACTTAATTGATGCTCCTCCTCTCACTTTACCTAATCATGACTCCTTTCCTAATGATAATGTCTTGACTACTGATATTAAAACATGGGAATTTTATTTCAATGGATCTAAGTGTAGAACAGGTTTTGGTGTTGGATTGGTATTAATTTCACCTGACAAAAAACCTATTCCCTTTTCTTATCAGTTAAATTTCCTATGTACAAATAACACAACTAAGTATGAGGCATTAATCATGGGTTTTCGAGCTTCTTTAACAATGGATGCTAAACATATCAAAATATTTGGTGATTCACAATTAGTTATCAAACAAATCAATGGGACATATCAAACTAAACATGACAAGTTATCAAAATACAAGGATATTACAATGAAACTGTTAGAGAAGTTTGAATCATTCACCATTGAAAACATCCCATGAAAAGACAATAGACATGTAGATGCAATGGAAAGTGCAACCTCTCTTATATTACCACATGATCTTTCAATAGACTTCACCTTTGTTATTCATCCCATCATGAAACATTCAATTAGCACTCAATTAGAAGAAATTTTAACAATAACTGAAGATGAATCACACAAATGGTATGATACAATATACCATTATTTAAAAGATGGTACCATTCCCAGCCCACAATGACAAACACTTCAAATCATTTATGCAAACTAGCAGTCAAATATGTGATCCTCGCCGATGTGTTGTATAGAAGATCCTATAATGGTCTCTTACTAAGGTGTCTTAAGGATTTTGAAATCCCTATAGCCCTTGAACAGGCTCATGTTGGTTCTTGTGGAGGTCATTTTGAAGGACGATTGTTAGTGCAAAAGCTCATCTGTATGGGATATTATTGGAGACATATGGATAAATACTACTTCACTTATGTTAGATGATGTTACAAATGTCAAAAACTTAGAAAATTGATCCATGCTCCTACTTTCGAGCTCCATGCCCAAATTCTCATTTGGAAATTTTTAGTATGGGGATTGGAACTTATTGGAAAAATTTCACCTCCCTCTTCCATTTGACATATGTTTACCATCACCCAACAAACTATTTCATGAAATGGGTAGAAGTTATTCCTCTTCGATCTATAAACGTTGAATTAATTTGTTGTTTCATATTGGAACACATAATTTCTCACTTTGGACTTCCTTCTACAATTTTTTTAGATAATGGAACCCCATTTAAGAAAAAAAAAGTCAAAAAGTTTCTTGAAACATTCAATATTCAACATCAATTTTCCACACAATATTATCCACAATCTAATGGACAAGCCGAAAGTACTAATAAGATTCTAGAACAAATCCTAAAGAATAGTATTAAAATACATTATAAGGATTGGCATACACAATTACATTATGCACTCTAGGCTTATAGAATGAGCGTTAGATTATCTACATGAACTACACCTTATAACCTTGTTTATGGAACTGACACAATCATTCCCTTGGAGTTAGAAATTCCTACATTGTGAATTGCTCTTCAAGACCTTATCAATGATCCCACTTGTAAAGACCAATGATTGCATCAACTTGAGATGCTTGATGAAAATCACATTAATGCTCTTCAGCACCTCCAAGCCTACATTAAACAATTACAACACAAGCATAACACTCATGTCATTCCTTGAATGTTTCATAAGGGTGATTTTGTTCTTTATGAAAATCAATGCAATACTAATGTTGAAATGAAGATAAAGATAAATTCAGCCCTAATTGGTTAGGACCTTACATAGTTGATACCACTTATGGGTTTGGTGCTTATGTATTAATATAATTTGATGGAACAACCCATAAGGGAATGATTAATGTTGTGCATTTGCACAGTATTAGCTCTAATCTCTTTGAATAGTATGATTATTAAAGTAGTGTTGTCTAAAGTTATTTGATGTCATTCTAAATAAATTTCACATTGCTTCTTTCTTGACAACTAATCTTGTGTTTGTCTTGAACACTAAGGTAATTATTTAAGTTCATTTTAAAATTAATTTAGGATTCATACTATTCACCCTCATGTTATGTTAAGTTAGATCCTTATATGAGTTATAGGTGTATTTAATTTAACATACTCTCTAATCAACAATGTTGTATCTAAAGTGAAACTAAAATAAGTTTCACATTAGATCGCATTTATCCTGTTCAATCATGTAGAAATTAATTAAATAATTTTACCATAAGTCGTTAATTAATCACATTGCATTTAACATTCAAACACATTAAGACACATCATAATAACACCAAATGTGCATGTCTATATATATATAAATTTTACGTACATCTCAATATCATATACAAAGTCACAAAGGTCTATGAGAACTAGACCCCTTGGGCTCTGGAACTCGTGATCCGGTCCCTGGACATCATGAGATGGTCCTGTGTGATCGTGACTGCGAACTGCCAACTATAAGTGCATACTCTAGACCCTATACTCAATCAACATCCACAAGACAATCTTCTACCATTTGATCCCTCTCCACTCATACCTATTCTAGCTCTGCATGTAGTCTCTCAACCTCTGTTGAGGTCTGTGATGACTGTATTGCACTCTGAGCTCAATAGAGTCATCTTCTCATGTGCTTGTACACTACCTCTGGCCTCGCAAAAGGTTTGAGTGACTTTGGCTCCTCCTCCAGATCAGTGGGGGAACGTAGTCAAGATCCATCTCCTCCTTATTGATGGATGCAAGCAATATCTCTATGATGACTTGATGATAGAAATCTCGTGAGTCTCTTGTCACTCCTATAAGATAGACAAGGTACACAATCAATAAACATTATCATGATATATATATACATATAATAAAAAAACATCATCACCTATGTCTCTAGAAAAATAAGGAATATCAAACTCATCCTCTTTGAGGGGCATGGAGGACATGCTAGCCTCTCTCTAACTCTAGGTGTTGATGTCTGTTGTAGCTACTACACATGATCTAGTCCTATAAGTGTGTGAGGACTCTCCATGCTAGTACTGATCCTTAGTCACTACCTCATCACCCTCACTTAGTGGTGGGTCCTCCTTGTAATACTCATCCTCCTCATAATCCTTATAACCCTCATCCTCCTCTCCATCTTGGTCCTCATAGTTAGGATTGGCCCCTAAATTGTACTCATCATCAATAATATCAGTAAATATATCTATTGGCTTGTATCATACATCTTCTGCTCTCTCCTCTGGGTCATCTCCATCATCTATTTTTGGTCCTTCATCACCTATAGGGACATCCATGGGAAACACAAGAGTTGGTCATGTCACTAACCACCACTCCTCATGCTCATCTATGTTACCAACATCATTAGTGTCGGTGACTGGCTACTGATCATGATCTGAATCATCAAAATCTCTCTCATGAACATGATCTATAGTAAGTCGAATAGTATCACCTGGCCTCCAATCACTCTGCACTAATCACCTAATGAAGGGGCATACCCTCAATGGTGTTTGCACCTATGCAAATTGTCGCATGACTCACTTATAATAGAAAACTTGTACAACATAGTCATGCTTCCCAACTAAAAACCTATCCATTTGCATCCTCCTTAGTTGTCCTATGGGATCTGGCCATTGTAGAGTGAGTAGATAAGGTCTCCATAGGATCTCATCCTCCTCCATCTGATCAAATTTCATTCTCCAAAATTGTAAATCTCCATACTTCCACAAGTGTCATAGTGGATAGTTGAATGCTTGTGGATATCCTATAGGTATAGCACAAGGGAATTTGATAGGCCTGGTGCATGTAATATGCTTGAGGATCCACACCTATAGAAGCATGTAGTGCACCATAATATCAATCTCTCAAAATAAAAAATGACCAAGAGCATAATATAAGTGTGCTCAGATGCAGTGGCCCCATGCATAGATGTCTTGTGCTCATACATTCCTTCATCTAAGTGTGCCACTCATCCATTAGGATTGAGAACAAAAGCCACTGTTTGCATCTTAATCTATCCAACAACAAGAGCTCACGAATATAGAAGCATGGAAATCTCAATCCATGCTCTAACATGCTCATCATGAATAGGTCCATCCACGCAATACTACATATCCACCTTTTTCTCACAAAATGATCAATCCCCTTAGAAAGATACCTGCTCTCCCCAAATAGGAACTCAGAGAATACTGTGTACATTCTCAAGAGTGATGGTCATCTCCTCAGGAGGAATATGAAAGGTACATGTATTGGCATCCCAATGCTCACATAGGGCCATGAGCATAGCATCATGGTATCTCATGGGTGGCATTAGATATTCTCAATACATACCTACTACCTGTAAATGTGATGTCTCTGCTATTGATAACACTAGCACTAAATCTCTCAAAAAACTAATTTGCTTTCCCCCTACCCATTGTCGTGACCTAGCGGGGACCTATCAAAATCATCACAAAATTTTGTAAACATTCATCTAATATCTTCAATTTTTACATTTTTAATCATGCAAGGGTGCTAAAGTATATCTAGTGTGCTTTTCTAATGGCCCTAGACACTTTAGAACCCTTTTAGGACATTCACAAAGAAATGGAACACTTTGCGAACAAATGGGACACTTTGCGAAAAAAGGGTACATTTTGTGAAAAAAAATTCCAAGATCCTAAATTAACCTATCCATGCATTAAAAATCATTAAATTATTACAAAATCACAAAGAGAAAGTTACATAATTGACTCACCTCATAATATAGCTCATCACATGCCACCAACTGACGAAGCTCATCCAGCCACGAAGGTGTGTAATCCCATCTACTTGACATCTTCTTGTCTCACTCGTCACTCTCAAGCTACAAGAAGGTAAAATGCAATAGTAAGTGATAAATTACTCTCTTCTCCTTCTTTTAACCTCTTTTCATCACTTTTACTCTTATGCATTAAATTAGGGTTATTTTATCTTAAGAGTTAATAAAAGTATCTTTTCTTCAAAAGAACATAACATGAGCTAGCAAACTCCATTTTTGACACCGTTTGATGCATTGGAATCATGATTCCACACCTAAAATTATCAATCATATATCATTATGTGGCATGGTACTTGGAAATTTCCTAGGATATGATGTTACTTATTTGACATGGATAGATTGCTATCTTGATTCCACCTTGGTAAAGCAAGCAAAATCAAGGGGGGAATACATCTACCCTTGAATTGGATTCCTAAGAGTTAGATAAAAGGATTTTTGGAAAATTAATGAATTTGTGTTGCAAGATAAAGTTCCTAATGTTATGGTTTTGCAGCTAACTACCCTAGGGGGCTTCTTTCTTCCATCTTTTGAATGAGTATCCTTTTATAAAGTGCATTGTTTAGAGTCCTTTAGCTTACATATGCATGTAGAGTCATATGGGTGCTAAAGTGGGGGCTAAATATGGCGTAGAAAATTGGACACTATTGAGAAAAGAGAGATAACTTGATGCCTAATTAGACCTACTTTTGAATACTATTACACTATTCATTCATCAAAACAACGTTTATAATCCCCTAAGACTCATTATTTTTCATCTAGAGGCTTGTTTCACTTGAGAAATCACTTAAATCCATACAAACAACATTCAATTCATCCATTTCCCAAAAAACCTTCAAAAATGAATGGTGTGACCAATTTTCCACCTTGGACAAATGAGTCCCCTCTGGTGGGACCCATTTGCCAAGGGTGGAGAACGAGTCCCTTTTGAGGGAAATTTCAATTTTGAGTGAGAATTCAATTAACTCAACTTAATTCTTTAGTGAATGTCAGCTTCTTAGATATAAATAATATTAAAATTGGGTGTGGATGCTTATAAATACTCATTTTAAGTCATTTTACACATCTTTCAGTCATTTTCATAAAAGAAAATTCTAATAACAAGTATTTTACAACAAGGTTCATTAGTAAAGTTGACATTTTAGGGTAGAAAACTAGGATTTTTTTAGGTCTTGAAGCTCATTCTTGATTCGATATTCAACATTGTAAAGAGTTTATGATGGATGCCTATGGTAAATCATGGAGAAATCTAGGTTGAGGAGATGCAACTAGCTATTAAATCACACCTAAAGACTTGTTTTTAAAGTGATTTCGTCTTCCATTTCTTTTGTATCTTCATATTACGGTTTGTATTTCATTTACATTCCATTTGCATGTCATTTATGTCCATTTTTTTATATTTTGTGAGATTTCTAGGGTTGAGGTCTTACACCACTCAAATCACATATGCATTTCTTATTCTAGCACAATAGAATAGGGTTTTGACATACTTCAAACTTTCTTATTATTTAACACACCTAACGCTAGGGTTTTATGTAGTTTTGTGTCCATTTATGGTTTGATTACCCAACAAGGGGTTTGACCAAGGAAAAAACCCCATTAGACAAATAATTTTAAGTTGTTTTGTAGGAATTTTCTGAGATCTCGACTTAGGTTTCCATCAAAAAGTGTTGTATAGGTGCCAAGGTGCAAAAAAAAAAAATTAAACTTGCAAGAATTTGAAAGTGGATTGATTCACCATGAATGGTGAATGAGTCCCTCATGAGGTGAATTTTTGAGTTAAATGCAGATCTAGACACCCAGTTTGCAGAAATATGTTTCTGGTTAGAAAAACCCTAACTTGGGACTGATTCGCGCAGGGTGGAAAATGAGTCCTAGTCAACTCAAAATCTAATTTTTCATATTTCCAGATTGCTTTCCAGTGTTCTTCGACTTCTTAGGTGCATACATTATGAAATATAGCTTTCTGTTAAGTTTCAATTGCATTTTTTTCATTATTTTTAAATTTTTGAAAACATCATTTTGTTCTCAAACATTCCATATATTTTTAGGTTTTGCATTCATAATCAGTCAATTACATTGCTTAGTTACATTTATATCATCTCATTTAGTCTTAATTACATCACACATGCATTATATTGAGTGAACCACATTGATTTTAAAGGTTTATCTCTCTCCTTTTAGGTGAAAAACCCTAAGAGTGCAAGAGTAGCCATAAACCTCCTTAAAATTAAGGGTTCAAGTCATTTTAGTATGTTTCATCCTTGAGAATCCAATACTTTCAAGCAATCTTATTAAATTGAAGTTATCATAAGAGAATTTTCAAGAGAGAATTATAGGAGCATTCAAGATTATTTTAAAGGAATTCAAGGGAAGATTTATATAATACTATTGCAACAATCAAGATCCTTTCATCAATGCAAAAATATATTTCATCATGCATGTTGTTTGAGCTAATATGGTTATTTAGTGATCAAGATCTAATCAAGCATTCAAGGATATTGTTTCACATAAAGTTTCAAGATCCTTATCCATTTAAGTCAAATCATACAAAGTTGCACATCTACAATTCCAAGGTTCAAATAAGGTGTGGTGAGTTGTGACATTGTTGTTCATTCATCATTACTTATCTCATGTTTCAATTCATTTCAAGGTTTAATTACCAAAATTAGGTTTGACCAAGGAAAACCCCGATCTCCTAACAAACAACATTTTTCTCTCTTTGATGTGTGATTGTAAATTTTAGGTTGAAGATCCTTTGAAGAAAAAAATTGAAGAAAGTTGCAAAGTTTTCAAAGTTGCAAAAAAAATTTCAAATCATGAAAATTATTCTACAAAGATTATTTCTAGTTGTCTAATAGTGAACACCTGGAATCTAGAAGTGCAGAAAGATCAGAAGAGAACCCATAAAGAAATTCCCATAAACCCTAGCTAGGACCCATTCATGATAGGGTGAATGAGTCCTCAATGAGCTTCAAAAGGTGACTTTTGGTGAAAGGTACACTTCGTTTTCACCTTTCCAAATCAATTGTTTCATTACTATTTTAGTCAAATTTAATTACTATTCTTTATTTACATATTGTATCTTGCATTTTGAATGAAATAGGGAAAATAGGTCCATGGTTCATTACTCCATTGTGGTAACCACCCGATTTTTCTTTGTTTTAGATTAATATTTTGGGTGCATGATGAGTTGAAGCAACACACCATTAAAAATGTGTGAGTTAGTTGAATGGTTGCATATATGGAATGTTGTTAATCATGACTTTGTAAAGTAACATGGAGCAATTCTGATATTCACTAAGTGAGTTTCATGTCAATCGTATCAATAATTATAGACCAAGAAAAATGTGTTGTTTATTGGGTAACTCTAATAAATTGCTACAAATATCACCAAGAATTTATGATAGCATCACCAAGTTCATGGTGTGTGAATAAAGTGAAGCACATAGGTGAATGTATGCCCTTAGGCCTTGGAGTAATTTCTAATGCCAATTGGTGTATATTTCCTTTAAGGTAGAAAGAGTGATGTATACAAAATAAGGCATGAGCGATTTTAAAATTTCATATGCCAAGTTATATGTGCCAAGTTCTATGTCTCAAAAATATATAGCATGACAAGAGGTTTCCCCCAAGTAAAAACAAGTCATAACAATGCAATGTAATAATCAACGATATCATGTAAGGGATCCAAATATTTTGGGTTAGTATGAATAATATATGCTATATATCAAAATGATAATTTGAATTGGGATAATTCCCCAAATAGTATGGAACTAAAAGTAGAAGGGAAGAAGAGAAAATGAAAATAAAATAAAATTTTGGGTCAACATGCAAGAGACCTCTTTACATTTTCCCCAAAAGGCATAAATGGATGCATTTACAACAAATGGAAGAATGAAGATACATATAAAGGAATGCCACAATTTAGATTCATTCTTTGTATATCCTTGTTTGAACAATAACATGAAGGGTCATCCAAAGAGAACATAAAAACAAAATACACACCAAAATATACTTTATGGGGAGTAACAGTACATGAAAGCATAAAAGAGACAAAGGGTACTACAAATGTGATAAGACCTATAGTAGAAATTGAAACCCTAGAAACACTTCCAAAAAATATCTCTTTGCATGATAGGTTCTATAGCAAGAACTGTACTATCAATAAGAAACTTGTACTTGATACTTCTATAATAGGTAGGTACATAAATTTTAACTCATAATTAAGTAAATTTTAACACAAATTTTAACTCATCAATAAGTAAATTTTAACTCATCAACATAGGTAGGTACATAGATTTTAACTCGTCAAATATTGACCTATCTCAAACCTCAATATTAGCATGTTTAACATTCTCCTATCCAAGCTCTAAGAACCCTTATATTACATTTGCATTAGACGGCTATTAGGAATTCATTAACATAGAATGTCTAACATATACTAGGGTTTATAATAAATTTATGTGTTAGATGACGATGATATCACCTTCCATTGAAAGCACACATTATATTTTCCATCACTTTTTATTTATATAATTAAATCGCTTGTTGATATCATTTCAACTCACAAAAGAAAAAAATAAATTGCCTAGTATTGCTAATTGTACACTTAGTTTAACAATCTTGAACCTAGAAATCATATCAAAGATAGTAGATCAAAGCTACAAGAGTCACTCAATAACATGTATATTTAATAATCTTTGTAAAATCATGATATAAATGAACTCTAACACAACCCAAGTCTTCAATAGCCTCTTAATAGAGAATAAACCAACATTTTATTTTCCTTGTAGATTACCATTATCTTATACTTACACTTGTATATAGATCATGAAAATGGTCCATGCTTCCTTGCCTTAACACAAAATGTGATGGAAAAATTCCACTTGATAACAAATGCTCATTTTAAAGCTGATATCTACACAACATTAAAATTTAGTATTTGATACTAGACAAGATTTATGAATCTATAAAAATAAGTCAAGGAGTAGGGAAAAGGATAACAATTATTAGAAAAAAACCTAAAATATTAATACATGAACAATCATTGAAATTGGTGTAAGAAGACAAAGTATACATTGCAAAATAGACCTTTTTTAACCTTATAAATAAATGTAACAAATAAAAAAATAATATAAATATATAAGAAATATGTAAACGCATAGAAAAAGGTAAAGAATACATCTATAACATTATAGATGATAAACAAATAGATGGCATAGAAAAAAAATCTAACTTTATACAAAATTATATCATTTATCAAAATATTAAGAATCTTCCAAAACCAAAAGCAAGTGAAAATGGATTAGCAAAATTAACCATTAAAATAAGTGATGTAGTGTGTCATGTCCCTGCCTCCTAGGAAAGATCTATTTGCATTTTTGTATTGAGTGCAACAAGGAAGACAAAACTGTAATGCAAGAGTATTTGATTTGAGACGCTGAATATAAAGGGTAGTGAATCTTGAATAAATTTAATAAAAAATGGTAGAAACATTGTTAAAGAATTAATAGTATATTTAATTGTTTGTAAATGAATTTAATTTCTTAGTAAGTTTAATTGAGATTATTAGTTGTTGAAGGAATGGTTAGTCGTACGAAAGTTAAGGTACAGTTTGGATTTCATGTTTAATAAAATAAAGCAAATATGGAATTAATATTTAATTTTTTAGTAAGCCTAATTCAATAATTGAAATTATTACTTGTAAAAGAACTAGTTAGTATGTAAGGTAAAATAGAAATAATCATTTGAAAATTAATATAATTACCTTTGTACTAATAACATATTAGGTTTGCTAAGGTAATACCAATAACTATTTGTAGTTATTAAGCATTGTGTTTTGTAAAATAATTTAGTGGATGGTGAAATATTAAATGCACTTTCAAAGTAGTAAATTTTGGAAGTAGCAGAACAAAACTAATTTTTTAAATTAAATAAAATGAACTTATTGTTTGAAGCAATAGTAAGTACAAAAAAGTAATTCAGAAAATAAGTGCCAATTACTTTCGGGGAACATGTTAATTAATATCAGTTTTCTTTTTAAATATAACTTAAATAATTTGTAGTAGTAATTTGTGAAATTAGGAGATGAACATTGTGTTTTGCAAAATAATTTATTGACGATGGTTAAATATTAAATGCATTTTGAAAACAGAGAATTGTTTTAGTAATCATAGAATATCAATTACTTATATTGTATAAAATAAACCAATTTTTTGAAGGTATAGTAAGTACTAAATAATTTATGGAAAAAATCTTTTGTTAGTTTGAAAAGATGTTTGAAATGATTAAAAAAAAAATATTAGTAATTGTTTAGTAAAACAAGTTATAGCTCAATTACTTTTGTAAATAAGTAGAAATTTTAGTTTGCATGAATGAATGATATTAATTTGTTTTTTATAATTACTCATTGAATTGCTTATTTCAAATGAATTGTTAGTGAAATAAATAATCTAGTAGTAATTACAAAGTATCTTGTGATTTGACTAATATTAATAAGTAAAATTATTTGAAAGTGCTTAAAAGTCAATTTGCTTTGCAAACAGTATTTTTTTGTAACTTAGAATTTGATTAATATTGATTAATGGAAAGAATTATTAGATTTGTAGGGAAAGGGTTAATGTGATTGAATATTTGTAATTAGAATTGGGTATGTGCAGGATCATCATGGAAAAAATAGGTCCTTAAGTGGCAAAAAAATTAGAAAAATCAGAGTTAGGCAACTTGATGTAAAAATTTGAATAATTTATCTATATTATTTCAAAAATATGTAAGAATAAAATTTGTAGAAAATTGAATGTAGTTTCTAAAATACTAGTTTTTTTTTTTTTAAATCTATTTGGTGAAAATTTGAAATTTCAATGTAGTAGTACTTAAATTTTAGGGAAAAATAAGAAGTAGGTGTCTATCTGACCACCCTAACCACAATAGAATGATAATATTTTTATAATATTTTAGATATAAGTAGATGACTCATGTCCTGATGTGATGCATATTTTTTTAAATTTTTTTCCAAGTAAACAATTAATTATGAATTTTTATTACAAATTTTAAAAATATAAGAAAAGCATCGACCACCTTAACTTGCTCAAAACTTCATGAAATTCATTTTTATTTTTTAATCCTGTAGTATGTGAAGCATAAAATGTGACACATGTTTTGGATTTAGAAAATGTGATATCGTTTGAAAGCTATAGATGTTTTTCAATTAGTCTATCAATCAGGACTTTAGTCATAATTTGAATAGAAAATGAATAATAATTACTTATTGAATTCAAAGTAAAGCATAATTTATATTGGTGGAAATCTAAGAATATCCTTTAAAAACCCTTTTCATTTCATCAATTTTGGGTAAAAAAATCATCAACCACTTACACATCAGATTGCCACTTTTTGGCCCATCATTATCCTGCACATACCCAATTGTTAGAGTTTTATATTGAATGCATAAATGGAGAAGCAATATTGAAGTTGATATTTTTTTGTGTATTTGATAGAAAATATAAATAAATTAATGTATAAAATTATTTAGTAAAGATATTTATTTTTGTTTACATAATAGTGTTGTGAGTTGAAATGCAAGACATAAAAGATGAAAATATTAGTAATAGTTCTAAAGTTGAAAAGAAACAATAGAATGAAAATTGAGAAGCATTGTGGAAAATGAGGATAAATTAAAAATATAAAAATATTTTATTTTATTTGATATTGAAGACATAAAATATAAGTAATAGTAATAAGTTATGTCTACAAAGTATTTAATGTTTTTTAAAACAACACTATTATTTTCAAATAATTAGCCAATAGGCTATTTACGTGGCGGAACCCCACCAACATTTCCAGCAGTCTGACACCAGTGGGAACCCCACAAAATTTTGACAGCCCTACTCACCCACAACTTGCAACAGATTTGACCAGGAACAACCATCCAAATACGGTCCCAATGCTTCCATTAAAATGTGTAGGTCTTTTATGGCATCATCAGATTCATGAATCCATTTCATTGTCACCTTTGACTTTTGCACGTCACAAAAATTATTCGGGCACAATTTTAGAATGAAGACGACGATTGGGGTTTTAGCTGTTCTCTCTCAGAGGTAAGTAGCTTTGAGCTTTCAAGAAACTAAAGAAGGAAAATTAATGTTAATAGAATTGCGTATGGTTGCAAATTTCCTGTCAAAATATTATAAAAAAAAAATTGCCACACTTATTCTCTCCCCATATTCTTCATGCCATTTTAGGGCTTCAGAAACATTTTAGGTCATGATATACTTTATCTCATCATATTTATTCTTATCGTCATATAAAAAAATTCTTTTACTTTTCATTTAAAAAAAAAGTGATTCATCATATGTAAAAAGAATAAGATGGGGACAAAAGCTTTAAAAACAAAAGAACTAACTTAGAGTAGTTAACTTATACCTTAAAACAAGAATTTATAAATGTTCTTCTCTTCTTTCATATGGATTAAAGGTAAAAATAAATCAATACTACTTATTTTATATTTTATATATGATAAAATTTGGTACTATTTCATTATGGGTTAAATATTATATATAAATTTATTAAAAAATTAAAAAAAACATCTTTTTATTTATAATTCAAAAGTATACTTTTAAATGTCATAAAGATTATATAGAGTGATGAGCTATGTGAAAAGGGTGGATAATAAGCTTATTCGCCATCCAAATAAATGCCTTTCAAAAAAACTGTGCATCCCAATGAGAATAAATTTGGGAAATTTTTAAAATTTGTGTATTACATGAGTTCAATTGGTTGGCCATTCACAAAATGATATTGTTGTGCAAAAAAGGTATCTAAAAATGAGTGAAATAAAATATTTCAATGAAGAAGACAATGAAGGTCTATGAAGAGGGAGGGGGACAGATAGGGAGAGAGATGGATGGGTAGAGAGAGGGGGACATTTCTAGAGATGGAGGGGAAGAGAGGAATATGGGGGTAGAGATGAATATAAAGTGAGAGAGGAAGAGAGACAAGTAGATAGAGGTAGAGATGAATATAGAATGAGAGAGGACAAGGGAGACACATAGATTAGATATAGAGAGAGATAGAGGGAGAAATAAAGATAGAGAGATAGGGAGATAAAGGGGAGAGATAGAGAGGGATGGATAGAAAGGAAGATATAATGAGATAAAGAAGATGAAGAGGGGAGATAGAGATATAGAGAGATATATGGCAAGATAGAGTGATATAAAGATAGAGATATAAGGAGATATAGAGAGAGGGGGAAAGGGAGAGAGAAAAAGAGAGAAAAATAGAGAGAAGTAGAGAGAGACAAATAGAGATGGAGAGGGAGATAGAAATAGAGGGAGATATAAATAGGGGGAGATAGAGAGAGGGAGAGATAGATAAATGGGAAGAGAGAAATAGATATAGATATATATGGAAAGATAAAGGGCCTGAGAGGTTGAGATATAAAGATGGATAGGGGGATAGGGAGGGAGCAAGAGAAGGATAGATGGGAGAGAGATGTAGAGAGGGAGGGAGAGAGAAAGGGAAAGAGAGAATATGGGGAAGAGGGAGATATATGTAGATAGGGAGAGAGAAGAATAGGGGAGAGAGGGAGAGGGAAAGGGAGATATATATAGAGAAGGATATGGATTCTAGAAAGAGATAGAGAGATGAGTGAGAAGGAGATTGAGTGAGAAATAAAGATAAAGATACATAGTAGAAGAGATGGAGGGAGAGATGGAATGAATAAGATAGAGAGAGAAGAAGGGGGAGAGGGAAAGGATGTAGATGTATAGGGAGAAAGATAGGGAGATAGATAAAGAGAGATATAGATATAAATATATAGAGAGAGAAGTGAGAGAGAGAGAGGTAGACATAATGAGATATAGATAGAGAGGGGGGAAGAGATAGGGAGATATAGATAGAGGGGGAAAGAGTGAGTGAGAAAGAAGGTGATAGAGATAAGTAATAGAAAGAGGTATACATAGGAAAAAAGATAGAGAGATAGAGATAGAGGTAGAGAAGGAGAAAGAGGGAGTGTGTATATATGAGTGAGAGAGATATATATTTTCCCAATGACTTATCTCTAGTTGTGTTGGATAATTCAACACCTAGATATCTCACTTCACAACAATAAAATGCATCACTTGTAAAGGTTTTATGACTGCTGTGGAGGGATATGGGTTGGACTCTAACATTTCCTCCCGTGTCTTGGCTAGTTTGTTAGATTTTGGGGTTTCCAAGGCTGATTTGAGGGTGATCATAGAGCGGTTGTTTAGGAAGGACATGTTGGTTGGTTTGGAAAGGACTTTGTCCATGACTTCATTGGGTAAGGGCATTCCCTATCCTCGTGACCTTGGATTGCTAGAAGACCTAGATGCATTGGTTAAATTCTTCCCTTTTCTTCTAGACGTTAGTGGAGTGGATTTGTTTGAGCATCGACATTTGGCTTCCCCCATTGAGATCTCCTCCAGTGTGATGCTGACACCGACAAGGAGAACTTAATAGGAAAACAAAATTGCTCTGTGCCTATAAACTATTTCATTGCTCATTGAATATTGTACAACTGCTAGTAGTAATATTTTGGAATATTTTAAGCATATCTAATTTTTTTATATCTTTGAAATAAATTCATTTAGTTTTATCAAGTAATTATAAATAATTCTATTATCCATAACAAATAAATTTCATATGAATAATAGTTTTGTAGGTAAGATAGGGGTTTTAAATATTAATTAAACCTATCATGCAAGGGGTAAGAATATTGGTGCATTTTCATGTAGACTTGATCACCATTGACATCATACAAGGTATTGGGATTGGTCCTGTAGACACCTAAAAATGGTCTGGAGAATCCAATTAATCGAATACGCCTTATTTGATTAATTAACCTTAAATTCCTCTACTTAGTAAATAAATAGAAATATTTATTTATATTAAGTTCATTTATCAATTCTCCTATTTTTCTCTCCTAATTAAATAAACAAAATTAAAAACTTTGTTTTATTTAATTATTATCATTTTTATCACATTAATTCTCTCTTAATTAAATAAACAAAATTAAAAACTTTGTTTTATTTAATTATTATCATTATTTCTTCTATCTTAAAATTGAATACACAATTTAAATAATTCGTGTTATTTAATTTCACATTTCCTCTTAATTAAATAAAGATTGTCAAAAATCTTTTATTTAATTATCACTCTCCTTTAATTTAATAAAACCAAACCCTATAGTTTGATTTATTAAATTATTTATTCCTCATTTTTGCTAAATTTAAATAAATTAAAATTATTTAAATTTATTGCATAAAGTTTGCACTATTCCCTCACCAATAAATATTTATTTCCTCACCAATCAAATTAATGGCACTGCCATTCACGGGAAATGCTTCAGGGAAAATCTGCAGGAAGATCTCTCAACAACCTTCCACCCACCTTCCCTCTTATCTTGCCTGGTGTTTTCATGGGGAGAAACCATTCTCCATGATCAGCTCCTTCTTCTCATCCCATGCCTTTGGATTCTCCAGAAGAAATCACAGCCCCTCATCCCAGTTTCCTGTACATTTGTGCTGTCGTGAAAGCTATAAATACAGCTCTTGGGCTACACAAAAAGGATCCCAACTAATGTAATCTTACTCTGCAGGTTTCCAAAGCACTCAAGCATCCAATTCATCCAACAATCATCCAACAATCATCCAGCATCCATCCAGCATCAGCATTTGCAGTCATGGCTGCCATTAGCATAGAGTTTGCATATTTAGATTAAAATAGAGTAGCATAATCTCATTTCTCATTCTCTAAGTGTCACTTAATAGTTTAATTAGCTTAAGAATCTAAGAGCTAAGTAAATTAGAGAAGTCTTTAGAGTTAGAGAGCAATAGGATAGCATTTTGAAGCTTTTTAGTTTAATTTAGTTTAAATTCATTGAGTTTTAAATACAATTATCTTATTTAGAAGCGTAGATGCATAGTTTAGCTTGTTTCCCCCATTCTACAGCTTACAGGTCCATATGAGTAGTGTAAGGATATTTTGTTTCTGAACACACATATCTATGTTATTTTCATTCCCTAGTGCATTAGTTTAATGATTTGATTCTAAATTTTTTTGCACAAACTTTGAACAATGACATTATACAACACAATCAAACTCAATTGGTGAAGCAAGAATTAAAAATAAAAACGAGTAAATTGATAACTAAATACAATTTGTGTGAGTCTAGGCAAGGTAGTCTAGCAAGCAGAAGAGGCCAAAAATGAACTCATATAGGGAAAATAGGCAAGAACATAAGCATAAGAGAGCAAGTAAGTACTAGTTTTTGCATTATCAAGTAACTTTGGAACTACTTATGTTTCTTTGACATCTGCAATGGCATTAATATAATTAGTATAGAACCCTATTTTTCCTATGCAATTATAAGCACTTCAGAAACAAGTATTTGTATCACTATTATTTTGTATCTTGTTTGAGGATATAATGTTCATTCACTCAGCGTGATAACTTTTGTAATGGCATTGTTATTCCTTGAGCTTGAAATGGATTTTGACACTAAAGTCCCATAGTGCAAATACAACTGCTCTTTTGTCCTTGATATCATCTTCATATTTTTTCTTTTGGAAGGTGGGCAACAATTGTTGTGTGACACAATCTTCAACTAACAACATATCGAGTGGAATGCTTCAGATGGATTTGAATGTCCATTCATTGTTGTTAATGTCCCTGAAACCTAAAACATGTAAACGTAAATATTTTTTAGTGTTGGTTTGGAAGAGCTTATTTTAAAGAGCAATAACATATTTAAAAGTTTCTCCAAATCTTAATTGCATCAATGTAATTAGCCTTTCCATTGTGATTATGTAGTTTGTAGGCTATTTACTATTTCCATATTAATAGTTATTAATGTGTAGTGTTTCTATATTCTAACATCTTGATTTAATTCTGAATTTAAAATATTTAGTACTTTGTACATATGTATAGTGCAGTGTGAACCATAGACTTTTGGTTCTATATACTTCTCTTGCACTCTTAGGGTTTTTCACCTAAAAGGAGAGAGATAGGCCAAAAACCTAGGTGATTCAATCAAATTATGCAATGCATGATTTTATTTAGGATAAATGAGATGATATAAATGCAACTAAGCTATGAAATTCATCGAATATGAATGAAAAATATAAGAAACAAGTGATGTTTGAAAACACGTTGTGTAATCCAAAAACACCTAGAAATGTATGCAAACTATAACAAAATTGAAAAAAACTGAAGAAGTGCACCTAAGATATTGAAGGAGGCTGTAAATGACATTTGAACTGTTGCTAATGCTAGTTTTCAAGCTTGGTGGGACTCATTCACCATTTTGGGTGAATTAGTCCCAGTTTTGCAAAACTGAGCCGAAACTTGTTTTTGACAAAAGGGTATCAAAAAATGCAGAAAAACTAAAAATAGACCTAGAAGTGGGACTCATTCACACTGATGGTGAATGAGTCCAATTTTTAATTTATGAATATTCAAAGGTGGAATCTAGAGCTCTCGGTCTACACTTTGATTCCCTACAGGTGTCCACCTCTAAAACTCTAATTTTCGAACCTGAAAATGAGTTTTTGTTGATATTTTGACTTTTTGAATGAAGAGAAGACTTGATCAACCTTTCAAATTGATCTTCAATTATTTCCAAGCTTCCAAGAGACATAATTATACAAACACACAAGACAAGGGAGAGAAATGTTGAATGTTAGGGCATGGAGGTTTGCGTTTGTCAAACCCCTTTTAGGTAATTAAACCAAAATGATGAAAGAATGTAATGAAACATGAATAATGGAGCCAATATCTTTCCATGATGTTTTATCTTGAATTTTTACAACAATGAAGGAAGATTATACCCTTGAATGTCTTATGGAGCTATCTTGATGACTTGCAATGATGAAACCCTAACTTGCTTGATTTGAGATGGAAGATTGGTGGATGAATGAATGATAAGAAATGTGTATTAGGGTTAAAAAAAACTATATTTATAGGAATTTCACCTATTTTACCCATTAATACCTCATCACAGACCGACGTGAAGAAATAATAAAATTATATTTCACTTTTTTTCCTGCTCAAAGGTCAATATTGAGCCAAATGGGACTCATTCACTACTGATGATGAATGAGTCCTAGTTGGATGGGACTGATTCACCATGGATGGAAAATGGGTCCCACAGGGTCCAATTTGATAGCTAAGATGCCACATATAAGGAAATAAGGTTTAAATTGTAACTTTATCGAGTATTTGATCAATTTAACCCTCAGGATGCACAATATGGGGTAATAGGGGCCTATTAGTGATGATGTGAATGTCAATTAGGGGTTGTGACACATAATTCAATGTGAAAGTGTGATTAAATATACTTTACAACACTAAAATGAGGTCCACACAACCTAGGAATGCACAAGAATCAATGTGAATGTGGAAGACACATTACAACACTAGTTTAACATTAAGTTCATTTTAGATGCCTTCTAGATTGATGTGATAATGTTATTAACCACAGTTTATAATGTTGAATTAGGGGAAAATGGGTTCATCAAGTCTAGAAAAGCATGAAAGTCCATTACGAGACTTTACAACACCTTTGCAAGACATCATTAAATGCATTTGAAAGGGTCCAAGACCTAGTGTGGGTATGAAAATAGCTCACAACACTAGATTAAGACCTCATTAAGTCCATTTTATCATGAATTAATCCCATGTCAAGCAAGAGGTTCTTTTCTCTATGGCACATTTAGCCCCCACTTTGGTGAGAGGATGAACTTGCTTCAAACTCACACTAAAGTAGACATTCAAGAGAGATCTTAGTGTACAAATTCAGAAGAAAAAGAATGAAAAAGATCAAAGGAGGTTGTACAAGCCCCTAGGATCCAATATGCTAATTCAAACTATCAAGATACATAATCATGCAATGGAAAGAGCTAGAAAGATGAAAATGGAAAGGTGGATCAAGCTTCAATCATTTATCCAACTAGTTGTGGATCAAATCTAGGTTTTTTCTTGGAAAAAGAGATGCATACTCACTCTGGGGAAATGGATCTCTTGGCTGTCCACTGGGTGAGAAAACCCAAAAGGGTGAAGTACATATGCTAGTTGGTATGCATTCACAAACACATAGGTGGCTATGGGGAAATTCATGTCATTGAATGGGCTTCCTGCTCAACCATATCAAAGTTATAACTCCTAATAAATTTAACAAGGTGCCACAAAGAAGATTTCATTTCGAGCTCTATGAAGTAAGCAAAACTTTGTATGATTGAAACTCATAGACATTGTTAATGAAAAATAGTGTAAATATTATTCAAAGGAATTTTTCTTAATTCGTGCAAAGTCTCATCTTAGGGAACATCATGCTCAATGTCTCCAAGAGAGGATAAGTCAAAAGAAGTATCATGGTCTTGGAGGGAATCAAGCTCAATGACTCCACCAAGAAAAGGATGCACGCAAGAAGAAATAAATTGCACAATGAAATGTGAGTGGTGATGTATGTCTCCCACTTTAAAGAAGTTACGAGCACCCATATTGTGAGAAATTGCTTTAAAGTAGAAGAAGAGGACATGAGAGCTTACTCGGAAAGCCCTATGCCAAGTGATATGTTTCCAATAAGCTACATCGTGAAGAAAGGGAGTATGTCACATGTGAGTCAGTCTTAAGACATATTGTCCACATCCCAAGCTTGATCTTATACATTCATGAAGGGTTAATGACTAGTTAAAAAGAGACAAGGAAAAGTGGCATACGAGGACAAGGCTATCAAACCCCTTGCCCCCCACTTAGTGTAAGACAAAGGTGAGCCTAGAATAGATGAAAGGAAGTATCAAGTAGAATAATTTGGTACTTCCACACAAGGAATCTGAGCACTGCAATACTTAAGAGTTTGAATGTTATTGATGTGCAAAGTCTTTGATAAAAGTGGAGATAAGTATGATATATTGATTTTTTTTTGTGTTCATTGTATCCATGTGTAGGAGGAAGGTTATAACTGATACAATAACAATCTTCCAAGTTAGATGAAGAGGGTGTGTGTTTGTGAGAAGGATTGGTTGATTTACAAGAACAAAAATCCTTTTGAATGTTATATGCCATTGCTTCATAAGGGATGGGAGTTATATATTCCCCATCACCACCATGGGGTGATTTGGTAGAAACAAGTTGAGTGAATGGAACAAAAGGTTTTCTAGGTGGAGATTGGAATAGTGTGCAGCCTCCCTTAAAGGTAGGTGTGAAACTCCAATCACTACTAGAACTTGTATATGAATCTTTGGACCATGAGTGTGTGCACTATCCCATAAGGGTGAGATTTTGGAAATGTTATGGAAAGGAGGTGTAGAATCTAATGGCCCCCAATTATCATAAAATATTTTTTTATAGGTGGAGAGTTAGGACTAACTTGTATAGGTTCAAGTTTTGACCTAGGAATGGAAGGATTAGGGGAGTTGGAAGTGTTGTGATCAGTTGACACATAGCTTCACTCTTGTAAATCAATCATGTATATCTTGTTGTTCTATTCAAACTTCATTACACAGTGAATGGTAGATGGGACTCCTTTCATAGCATGAATCCATGGTCTCCCTAGGAAAATATTGTATGGAAGGGGTCCTTGCATGATATGAATAGAGGTAGGCAATAGTATAGGTCTAACCTCAATAGCTAATGTGAGCATCCTTAGTGGTTGCCTATAAAAATTGTCAAAGCCACAAATATGAGAATCATTAAGTTGAATGAGCTTTTTGTCCATGCCAAATTTGTGTAGGAGGTCATGATATACAAACATTAATTTCTGCTTGATTGTCATTGAAAGTGTGCCTAATTAAAGTTTCATTAATGATCACTTTTATCATAAAAGGATCATTCTTGTTTTGAATCTCAAAATAGTGTAATTCATGTTTAGGGAATGTGATTTATGACTTGGTGGCTTGTATGGAATGAGAGGATGGTTACGTGATTCAATTTAATCTAAGATTGGATCTCTTCCTTTTGTATTTGCAACATTTCATGAAGGAGAAGTTTCATGATTGGTGAGAGTTGAATGAGTTCCCATATAAATATATTAGCGAAAGTCTTTTTAAGATCCTAACCACTAGGTGTTTGTTGAGGAAAAGGTAATGGTGTAGGAGTGTTGTGTGGTCTCCTAGATTTTTGACTCACTAAGTTACAAATTAGCAGCCACAAAACATT
Organism: Sequoia sempervirens; assembly: GCA_007258455.2. NCBI lineage: Eukaryota > Viridiplantae > Streptophyta > Pinopsida > Cupressales > Cupressaceae > Sequoia > Sequoia sempervirens. Next base: position 341,238,568 of record VDFB02075321.1, on the reverse strand, counting down.
GTTACGAGTAGATTACATCATGTATTTCAAAACAATTCTAAATTTTTTATGTGATTCACTAATGGAAGGTGACTTAGGAAGCTCACTAATTAAAGGAGGTGCCAATGGTGTTGTCATAACCTTAATAATTTTTTCAATATTAGCATGATGTGTTGGTGAAGGGAATTCAAATGTCACTTTATTATCTTCACCTCGAGAAGGTTTAGTGTTGGAAGGATATGTGGAAATGTTCATATGTTTATGCACCATGAGATTCTCCCTAGGAGGAGAGTTTTTAGGAGAACAACAAGCCAAATATTTTTGACATTCATAGATTGGCTCTTCTAAAAGGAATTCATCATAAGTAGGGGAATGATCAATGGTGAAATATTGTTTTGCAAGAGGGGTTTCCCTAGGTGAAGGGTGACAACTAAGATATTCATGGCCTTCATTGATTATGTTTTCTAACATCAAAGTATCTACTTCACATCTAGGAGAGATACTAGAAGAAAAACAAATTTTGTTGTCATGAGTACCTATTGTTGTATTTTCTTGTTGATCAATGTCTTGTCCACTAAGGGAGGTAAGAGGAGATAAAAAATTAGGATTCTCAAAACTCTCATGAATTGGTTCTTCTACCAAAATATCTTCATCACCAAGAGCAGATATATTAGGCGAGGAACAAATATGATCATTAGGAATGTCCAAGGTTGTAGTCTCTTTCACAAGAACACTCTCATAGGGAGGGGATAGGAAATTTTTCTTAAAATTTTTATATATGTAAGGTACTAGTATTGTTTGAATAATAATGAAAATCACATCTAACCATTTCATGCAATGTTTTTGCAATATTAACAATGTATATGGAAAGATACAAAACCCTCTTATCCAATATATGCAAGATTTGAAGAATGCAAAAAATGTACATGCAAGAATGAAAAGTAATTTTATCAAACTTATGCAAATTTTTATGAATAGAAATATTCTATATGAAAAAGTGAAAAATACTTTTATCAATGTGATGCAAAATTGTAGAAATGGAAGCATTTTGAGATGTGAGGATGTGTGCAATTGAAGTGATTTAAAGAATGGGGGATCTAAAATGATATTTTTGAATTAGATGCATAAAAAAAATGTTCCAAAAATTGTCTAGACTTATGCTATGATAGTACGAGGCTTAGGAAGCATAGAAATGAGGTTTTTGATGCAATAACAGTTAGTCAAAAATCTAGACAAGGATTGATTCGCCCAGTATGGCAAATGAGTCCCAATACTATTTTTTTTGCAAAATTTTCAAAGATTTTGAATTGTTTCTGATATGTTTGATGTTGTATGAGGTAGAACTAAGATGGAGATGCAGAATTTCAAAAACATTTAAGGAAATTTTATGCAAAAATGCAAGCTAAATGCACTTTTTTTTCTAATGCAAAAATTTGAAACCCTAGATGAAAATTAACCAATGCAAATCTAATAAAAATTCAATACAACCTAGGATTAGGATGAAAATGAAATCCAAATCAAAAAATAATATTTTCAAAAAGAAGGTTCACCAAAATGAACCATAGATTTTTGGGTCTATATACTTCTCTTTCACTCTTAGGGTATCACCTAAAAGGAGAGAGATAGGCCAAAAACCTAGGTGGTTCACTCAAATTATGCAATGAATGATTTTATTTAGGCTAATTGAGATGATCTAAATTCAACTAAGCTATGAAATTAATCGAATATTAATGCAAAATTAAGAAACAAGTGATGTTGGAAAACACATTATGTAATCCAAAAACACCTAGAAATGAATGCAAACTGTAACAGAACTGAAAGAGATTGAAGAAATACACTTGGTATATTGAAGGAGGCTAGAAATCACATTTTAAATTATATCGATGCTAGTTTTCAGGCTTGGTGGGACTCATTCACCATTCTGGGAAAATCAGTCCCAGTTTTGCAAAACTAAGTCGAAACCTATTTCTGACAAAAGGGTATCTAAAAATTCAGAAAACTCAAAATTGACATGGAACTAGGACTTATTTTCCATTGATGGAAAATGATTCCAGTTTTGAATTTTTGAATCTTCAAAGGTGGAATCCGGAGCTCTCAGTCTACACTTTGATTCCCTACAGGTGTCCACCTGTAAAACTCCGATTTCTAAACCTGACAATGAGTTTTTGTTGATATTTTGACTTTTTGAATGAAGAGAAGACTTGAGGAATCTTGCAACTTGATCTTCAATGATTTCCAAGCTTCCAATAGACCTAATTTTGCAAACACACAAGACAAGGGAGAGAAATTTTGAATGTTAGGGCATGGGGGTTTTCCTTGGTGAAACCCCTTTTAGGTAATTAAACCAAAATGATGAAAGAATGTAATGAAACATGAAACAATGGATTCAATACCTTTCCATTATGTTTGATCTTGATTTTTTGTAGCAATGAAGGAAGATTCTTCCTTTGAATATCTTATGAAGCTATCTTGATGACTTGCAATGATGAAACGCTAACTTGCTTGACTTGAGATGGAAGATTGGTGGATGAATGAATGGTAAGAGATGTGTATTATAGTTTTAAAAACTTATATTTATAGGAATTTCACCTATTTTACCTATTAATATCTCATCACAGGCTGACATGAAGAAATAATAAACTTAAATTTCACTTTTTTCCTGCTCAAAGGTCAAAATTCAGCCAAATGGGACTCATTCATCACTGATGGTGAATGAGTCCCACTTGGATGGAACTGATTCACCATGGATGGAAAATGGGTCCCACAGGGTCCAATTTGACAGCTCAGATGCTAGGAGATAAGGAAATAAGGTTTAAATTGCAACTTTGTTGAGTATTTGATCAATTTAAGCCTTGAGATGCATAATATGGGGTAATAGGGGCCTAGTAGTGATGATGTGAATTTCAATTAGGCTTGGGACACACAATTGAATGTGAGAGTGTGATTAAATACACTTTACAACACCAAAATGAGGTCCACATAACCTAGGAAGGCACAAGAATCAATGTGAATGTGCAAGAAAAAATACAACACTAGTTTAACATTAAGTTCATTTTACAATCCTTCTTGATTGATGTCATAATATTATTAAACACATTTTATAATGTTGAATTAGGGGAAAATGAGTTCATCAAGTCTAGAAAAGCGCAAAAATCCATTACAAGACACCATTAAATGCATTTGAAAGGGTCCAAGACATAGTGTGGGTGTGAAAAACACCTCACAACACTAGATTAAGACATCATTAAGTCCATTTTATCATGAATTAACCCCATGTCAAGAAAGAGGTCCTTTTCTCTACAACACACAATCAAGTTGATATTTTATGTAAACATGAAAATGTTTGACTGAAAAAGGAAGAGGACAATGGTCAGAGAGTTTGACCTACAATTTATTGTTCAACAATTGAGTATATTTGCACCAATGTATATATTTGTTGGCAACTAAAATTGTAAATAGTAGGCCTTGATATGAGGCATTAAAGACAAATGAGCATAGTGTATAACATGTGAAATGAAATTCACAAACATAAAGAAATCAATGGTCAATCAATGGTGGTTGGTTATGTGCATAGGTACTCAAAGTGACAAGGGTGTTAGATGTATACACGCAAGAATGTAAACCAGAGAGAATTTTGTCATTTGATGAATGTGTAAGATTATGGTCTACAAGCACAAACAAAAACTAGTAGTTGCCTAAGATTTCATGAATTAGCAATGTGTTCATTGAATGTATAGTGAGAGAGATATCAAGTTTTATAAACACATAGCCAAGCCATTCAACAATAGTATAGTTTTTGAGAATAACTAATTTGCAAAAGTGCAAGCAAGAGCTTAAAAATCAATAGTGTTTTTTAGAAAATTAGATTAAGCACAAAGAAAAGCCAAAATTGGTCTAAGATTTCATGTATTAAGTATGTGTGTACAAACATGTGATAAAGTACCTCAAATAGAACTAAATCAAGTATCAACTTAATCTTTCATGTGTCAAATATATCATCTATTTCCCTATCGATTGCATTGAGTAGTTCTACCATGCCTTTTTGTACAACCAAATAAGAAAAATAGAAACACATTATAAGATTGGTGAAATAAATGTCATTGGCCAATTAAGTATGACAAATTAAAATGAAATATATGCAATAGAAACATGGACATAAGAAAGTAAACTATTGTGTAGTACACAAAGGGAAAAGATTTCGAGTGGAAAGCAAAAACAACATAAAGTCTAAAGTCAAAGAACATGAAATATATTTATGTAGACGAAAGATCTTGTCAGACAAGTGGGAGAAAAAAAATTGTGTGAAATTATGGGAGCTTTGCTAGCTCAAAAAAAGACATTCTAAAGGGTAATAGAACTATGCAATGGATTTTTACAAATGTATAGTCACTAAATCAAAATTTCCTAGGTTTTGGCATTAGGCTAATGTCTATGAAAGCAACCATGGTGTTGGTATATGGAGCTTAATTAGAATCGAAGGTTAAATTTTTCCCACTTTTATCAGCACAGTTTCCCCCCAAATTATTTAATGGGGGTTTTAGGGTAGTGCCCCCAAGATGGGGTCAAGGGGCAGCACCCCTTATGGGGTCACAATTTTGATTATTTTATAAAGGTGTCAGGTGTTATTTTTCTATTGGCTAACATAAAAAACACTATTTTATAACTGACATAAATCTTGATAAAAGGATAAGGGTTAGGGTTTCTATTGACATTGTATTGTAGCAATTACAACGATAGTGAGTTGCAAGGGATTATTGGTTGTAATCAGTTTGACTTACTAGATAATAATATTGGACTCTCTATTGGTGGATGTATCCTGATTTTGGATGAACCATGTTAAATATTGTCTCTCACTGTTATTATTTATGTGGTTTTCATTCGTCTGTTTAATCTTTATTTACATATAATTGATATTTTTTGCATACAATTCCTAACACAAGACATTGTTAATGCATTGTAAGTCTTTAGATTCAAGTGGATCCAAAACAATAGTATATCAAAAATAAACTAGTATTCTAATGCATCAATGAATAGATAAATTTGTTCCAATTCCATATTCTAACCTGTTCACATGTAACAATATTTGGATTCTCACCATCCATGCACTAATTTGGCATTCATAGTGTGTGCAGTAGAAAAAAGCATACATAAGTATTGTGATTACCAATCCTCCACAATTCACATAGTACTAAAAGCATAATTCGTCATTTATGTTGAACAACTCAGATGAACAGAAGTAGACAGTGCATAGTCTATTCATGAAATATTAGGTGAGTGATCATTTCTGCTTATTTAGAAAACCCATAATCTTTACAAAAAAGAACTTATAACGAGAATAAGCACAGAGAAAATCCATGACTGGCCCAATATTTCATGAACTAGTTATCTTTTTAGTGCATGTGCACTTACGAATTTATCAAGTGTGACAAATACACAACCAAGCCATTCACTAGCAGTGCACTTTTATAGAATAACCAACATAGGTAAAAAACCAACAAGCTTTTCAACAAATGACACATAGGTGATAGTAAGTACAAACAAAATCCAACACTTGAACCTAAGAATTCATAAATTAACTATGCATTGATTGCATGTGTACCCACATGCAAAATTGCAAGGAAGAGCTAAAATAGCCACAAGATTTCCAACAAATGATAGTCAAACAAGAATAAGCACAAGAAAAACCTAGAACTTGACCAACATTTCTTGAATTAGCTATGTGTTCATTGCATGTGCCCCACAATACAAAAGACATTTCCAAAAGCATTCAGTTCTCCCTATAAGGCTTCTAGTTATAAAGTATAAAAAAATATAGACATGCCACTCACTAGTTGTACACTATTACGACTACATAGAATGAAAAATGTCAAATAGGGCAACCCACAACCACAAACATGCAAGATTCTCAACAAACAGTAAACAAACAACAAACAAAGAAGAATAAGCACAATTTCATGTTAGTCCTTGTAACAACAACCAATCATCATAAACACATAATTAATCTAGTCACTACCCCCATAGTCCACTAGAACTAGCTCAACGTGTAGCTGAAAACACAACAAATCCATTGACGACCACTGAACTTATATAGAATAATGAACAGGCAAAACTGCAATGAACAGTGAAAAAACCCACAAGCTTTTCAACAAATGATAAATAAACCATAGTAAATTTTTCCAACAAATAGACCAAGCTAAAAAAATAGAATCTTTTTAACAAATAACAAACAAAGAATAATAATCACAAATAAAACACATAATTAATAGATTCACTATCCCAAGAGTCCACAAGACCTTGTTCAAAGCACATGTAATTTAATGTATGCACTTAGCCTGCTAGGCCTTTTAAAAACAAGAAATGCTTGTAGTTACCAAGTATCACAAACACACAATGAAGCCATTGATGGAAATTGCACTTATACTGAAAAATGAACATGCAAAACTACAACCAATAGGTAAAAAACCCATGGGATTCTCAACGAACGATAAAAAAATGATAATAAATTTTGTAAAAATATAGACCAAGCTAGAAACACACAAGCCTCTTAACAAAAAAAAAAAAACAAGTAATTATTCCTTGTGCACCCACCAACCCTCCAACACATCTCGTACATTTTTCTTTTTGAGCTTTCTAATCACTCAAGTAATAAATACATAATTAATGCATTCACTATCTCCACAACCCACAAGACCTTGCTAAAAGGATGTGCAATTTAATGCACCCACTTCCTCCGCTAGCCACAATGTATATAATGTTCCCCTACTTTTTTATTTTACTTAAAGAAAAGTGTAAAATCAACCTACTCAAACCAATAGAAAAAGAGATAAATAGTAATTTTGCAGCACAAAAATTACGCGCTTAAATCCTGATTATAGGAAAAAGTCTAATTTTTTTTAAAGAAAACAATGTCATTGGACAGGTGGCTAATTGAAAAGCAAATACATCAATTTGGACAATAAACCTGCCGATGTGGTGGTCGCATAATTGGTTGTGAAGTAAAGAATGCATTTTCAGTGCACTAGATATAAATTATGCCAGATATGTTGTAGAGCTAACAGGTATGGAAATAGTGAATGCATAGTTAACTCGTAAAATCTTAAGTGAGTTCTGGGATTTTCTTGTGTGTATTATCATTTATTTTTTGTTTGTTGAGAAACTTGTGAATTTTTTAAAATTTTGGTTGTGCCTTTGTATGTTTTTTAAGAGGGCTAATGGGGAAAGTGTGCATGTTAAATTACTTATGCTTTGACAAAGGTCTTGTGGACCATGAAGATAGGGAATGCATTAATTATATGTTCATTGACTAACTGGCTACTGGCCTATTCACAAAGCTCAGAAAATAAATTTGTGAAAATTGTGTTGGACACCTCATTGGTATAGTAACAACAAATACATAGATAATTCATGAAATGTGAAATGAGTACTAGGTTTCCTTTGTGCTTTTTCTTGTTTGTTTTTTGTTTGTTAAGAAGCTTATGTGTTTTTAGCTTTGAGTTTCATTCTTTGATGTTTGTTATTCTGTCACAGTGCACTATTGGTCAGTGACTTGTTTTTCGTGTTTATGATGCTTTTTTCATGTTACAAGGACCAAGGGGAAATTCTTGGAAATTCCCTAACTCAGGCTTCTAATGAATGTACAGTCAATTTTTCAAAAAACTCATATGTGTTTAGCTCATGGTTGCACTTTTGCATGCTTGTTATTTTGTAAAATGCATTACTAATATCTAGTTTTGTCATTGGTTTATGAAAGCTTATAACTAAAAGTATTTTTCCAAATATTTTGACATAAAATTGAAATTTGAAAGCTTTGCATGCATCCTAATGCATATCAAGATAGTAAATCCAGAATCAATGCATTCTACTTTTGTATAGCAAAGGAGTTCTTTGTCAATAATGAAAAATAATTTTATTTTGGATAGCAACAACAATCTAACAAACATTGTGATTGATTCGTATGAGCAATAGCAGTGCACTATGGGTATGTGCAGCATCATGAAGGGCCAAAAAGTGGCAATATTATGGGTATTTGTAGGGTATGTGGCTGACAACTTTTTCTTAACCCAAAATTGATGAAACAAAAAGGGATTTTAGAGAAGATTCTCAACTTTCCACCAATATAAATTATGCTTTAATTTGAATTTAATAAATAATTATTATTCATTTTCTATTAGAATTACGACTAAAGTCCTAATCAATAGGTTGATTGAAAAACATTTATAACTTTCAAACAACATCACATTTTTTGAATCCGAAATATGCGTCACATTCTATGCTTCACATACTATAGGATTAAAAAAAGAAAAATTAAATTTCATGAAGTTTTGACCAAGTTAAGGTGGTCAGACATACAAGTTTTTATATTTTTTAAAAGTTGTAATAAAAAATTCATAATTAATTATTTACTTGGAAAAAATATGCATCACATCCGAACATGAGTCCTCTACTTATATATAAAATATTATAAAAAAATATTATCATTTTATTATGGTTAGGGTGGTCAGACAAACACCTACTTCTTATTTTTTCCTTGAAATTTAAGTACGACTGCATTGAAATTTCAAATTTTCACCAAATATATTTTATTTATTTTTAAATAAACCTATTTGTTTAGAAACTACATTCAATTTTCTACATATTCTATTCTTACATATTTTTGAAATAATATAGATAACTTATTCAAATTTTTATGTCAAGTTACCTAACACTGATTTTTCTAAATTTTTTGCCACTTAAGGGCCTGTTTTTTCCATGATGATCCTGTACATACCCCTATGTTTCCTAAAAGAAACTTAGTAGAGTAGAAAATAGTTTCATGTTTATGAATTACATGGCATGGTATAAATTATGCTCATCTCTCTCTTTCGAAAGTCAAATTCTTGAACAAGCATTTTCCTTTATTGTTCAAAACTATATTAATATATAATTATAAAACATATTGGAAGAATTAAATTTCATTGTAAACAAAGTGAGAGCATTATAAAAAAATATAACCTTAAAGCTTGTTGCTAGAAGAGCAAGCTTATTTGTGGCAAAAAAGGTCTTTGTCCTATAGCTCAATTGTAACAAGTGGTCCATTTCAACAATAAGAATCTATCGAAATCAGCATAGTCGATGACATACAACTTGGTATTCACAAACAAGACAAAAGAGCACATTATATTTTTCCAAATTTTCAATAATTAAATCAATTTTTTGTTAAATATAAATATACTACAAACAAGGAAGCAAATATTAAAGGCACTGCATTGAATACCAAAACAAATAGCAGAAAATATATTTAGATTGTGTAGTGCAATCATTGTTCAAAGTGAATCATTGGGTATGGATTACAAATCACTATACTCAATTTTCTATTTAGTAAATTAGGTTCTTTAAACAACTCTCCCCTCTATTGTTCACAATTATTCTAGGGCATAATTTCTAGGGACATTGGTAGGCTAAAAATTCATTTGTAAGAAAGAAGAAGAATGATAGAAGAATATGACCTTCTAGTTTCATGTTCAAGTGTAAAATATTTTCTCTCAAAAAAATCTATACATTTGGATTTTTTTGCAAGGCATGGTGTATGTGAATTGATAGGTGAGATAAATGAACATAGTCCATGACATATAATATGCTATTCATAAACATGAGACATAATTGCATATGATAAAATTTGCAAATCAAGAAAGACCAATACACAAATTTTTGTAAACATTTAGAAATTAAATAAAAATTTTCCAAGATTTTTTGGTACACTAATACGTAATTATGTAATGAATACATAGTGAAGGCATTATATTCTTGCATAGTTAAGAAAACAAACATATGATATGTTACTTATGAAAGTGAAATAGAGAAACATATCATAAAATTTGCAAAATAATAGAGAAAGGCAATAATTTTTTATAAACATTTAGACATATAATACAAATTTCCCAAATTTTTGAAATAGGATAATTTCTATCCAAGCAATGAATGTGTAGTAAATGCATTCAATGCCTCCACATTTTAGAATATTAGTCTTGGTATTTCATAGAACCAATCGGTTTTACTTGTGTGAATTTTCATTTGTTTATTTTCCATTGACATATGTCTTGAGTTGTGGTTTGTGCCTATTTTCTTTTGTCTATTATGTGTTAAAAATATTTTATGTTTTTAATATGCACAATTAAAATTTTTGTATATGCAATTCATTGATTAAATGTTTGTTAGGATTTATAATGTCTTTGTAGTCCTCAAATTGTCTTAAACAGAAACAATGATATCATTGCAAAAAAAATATATCAACATGATAATTATCTCCAAGTATTTTATGCTAGCCCTTGTAACAACAACCAACCATCATAAAGACATAATTAATGCATTTAGTTCCCTCACATGTAATTTAATGTACCCACTTGTCCCATTAGCCCTTGCAACAACAACCAATATTTCTAGTTAACAAGTATCATAAACAAACAACAAAGGCATTAACAACCACTACACTTCTATAGAATAACGAACATGCAAATTCACAACCAACAACCAAAAAATGTACAAGATTTTCAATGAACAATAAACAAACAATGATAAATTTTACAAAAAATAGACCAAGCTTAAAACACAAGCTTTTTAACAAACAACAATTTAAAACAAGAATAGGCACAAATACAACCCAACTCTCATCTCACATGTCATGAATTAACTATGTATTGGTTGCTTCTACACCCACCAACCCTCCAACACATCTTGCACATTTTTCTTTTCAAGCTTTCCACACACCATTCCAACCACTCAAGCAATAAACACATAATTAACATATTCACTACCCGCATATTCAACAAGACCTTGCTCATAGCACATGTAATTTAATGTACCTGATTCCCTCACTAGCCATTCTAACAACAAGCAATACTTCTAGTTATCAAGTATCATAAACATAGTGAAGCTATTCATAGCCATTGCACTTTTGTGCCAACCACTTCTTTGTCAAGGCCTATGCAATTTGCATGGAGCAATTTATTATTTGAAAAAGTATAGAATATCCTATTTTCATAATTTACTTTAACAAAAATGAATAATGGAATTAATAGCATTGAATACAATAAGGCATAGGGGGAAAACATTACAACAACAAATAATAGCCATATTTCAAGAAAACAAGTAAAAATAATACAGTGGATTGGAGAGACTTTTTTCCATGAAAGCATTATTAGTATTAAACCATGTTGCATACATTGGCACTCTATAAAGTATAATGATCCATAGTTTTATACTTAAATGCTCTTCTAAAAAAGAAGTATCTTCAATGTTGCAAGCTTTAATTTTAGTAGAAATTATGGCTCTGTAATACATAAAAATATTTGCGACATGTGTTGGATAGGTGGTGTGTATGTAAGTAGACAATGCATAGTCAATCCATGAAATATGAAGCAAGTGCTTGTTTTTTTATTTTTGTTTGTTTATTGTGTATTGAAAAGCTTCTGTGTTTTTTGGTTGTGAATTGTTGTTTCTAACGCTTGTGATTGTATGTGGTGCTTGAAGAAGGGAGGAGCTGAAGGAATGGTGTGCAATTGGTGACTGGGTCATCTATTTTTTTTTGATACTTGATCACTATAAGCATTAGGTGGGAGTCTGCATTGTTTCACCAAGGTCTTTTGGACTGGGTGCGAGATGTGTTGGATGGCTGGTGGGAACATATGCAGTCAATGCATAGATGACTCATGAAATCTTAGGTGAGTGCTACAATTTTTTTCTACTCATTATCATTTGTATAATGTTTGTTAAAGAGCTTGTTCATTTTTTGGTTGTTGGTTGTGGTCTTGTATGCTTATTAGTCTCTAGAAGTGTGGTGGTTGTCAATGGATTTGCTATGTCTCTATGGCACTTGATAACTAGTTAAATTTCTTTTCAAACATATGGCTTCCAACAATATTGAGATATTACAAAGGAGAAATTTGTAGTCACATTGGACGTCATAGCATTAATGAGACTTCTTTTTCAAAAAGGCATTTAAATTTTAAACTGTGTATCATTATACTTGACAAATTACTAGTATATGTAACATGGTTTAACACTAAAAATTCTCTATTGAAAAGAAGTCATGTCAATGCATAGTATTATTATTAGTTATCATGGATAGACATGTTTAGTATTGCAATCCATGCGTTTCATTTTGAATTATTCCCTTGTCCAATATGCATTCATTTGTTCTGTAATCAGCAGTTCTCCAACACATCTTGTACAATTTGGCCAATGAGCTTCCCTAACAATTTCCTAGCCATTTAAGCAACAAACACATATTTAATGATTTTTATGCAATGAGATTTGAGAAGGGAATGCTCAAGCCATTCAGTTTTCCTTGTAACTGTGAGAAATACTCTTAGTTAACAAGTATGTTAAACAGATAGACTACCAAGTCATCAATAGTACATTGTTTCTATGCCTCCTTCCTTGTTTGAGGACTACAGAGAATAATAGATATCAAATATAGTAGGTGAAAGCTATAAACACACAAGCCTATCAAGAAATCAACAAACAAACGATAGTAAGTAGAAATCGGCATTAGACTCATATTTTATTAATTAACCATGCAAAATTTGTATTTAATGCATTCAACATGGATTAATTGTTTTAGTATCTTAGGCAACTGGTAGGTTTCATTTGCATCAATTCTCATTTGTTTATTGTTTGTTGAAAATCTTGTGTGTTTTTAGCTTTCTATGTTCCCAATACTAGGAACAGTGAACTAATGAAAAGTGATTTGTTCATATGTTTATGGTACTTGTAACAAAGACCTACTGGTATTCTTTTGTAAATTTTATTTTTCTTTCTTTGATTCATGTTTATGAAGTGCATATTGTGGATATGTGCATGATCATGATGGGCTAAAAAGTAGTGATATGATGGGTATGTGTAGGGTATGTGTCTGATGAATTTTTTTAACCAAAAATTGATAAAATGAAAAGGATTTTTAAACGAGATTCTTAGCTTTCCACCAATATAAATTATTCTTTACTTTGAATTTAATAAATTATTATTATTCATTTTCTATTTGAATTACAACTAAAGTCTTGATTGATAGGCTGATTGAAAAACATCAATAGCTTTCAAATGGTATCACATTTTTTGAATCTGAAACATGTGTCACATTCTATGCTTTTTATACTATAGGATTCAAAAAAATGAATCTAATGAAGTTTTTACCAAGTTAAGGTGGTCAGACATACAAGTTTTTATATTTTTTAAAAGTTGTAATAAAAAATTAATAATTAATTATTACTTGGAAAAAAATTACAAAAAATATGCATCACATTAGGACATGAGTCCTCTACTTATATCTAAAATATTATAAAAAAATGTTATCATTTTATTGTATTTAGGGTGGTCAGACAAACACCTACTTGTTATTTTTTCCCTAAAATTTAAGTACTATTACATTGAAATTTCAAATTTTCACCAAATAGATTTTTTTTAAAATAAGCCTAGTAGTTTAGAAACTACATTCAATTTGATACAAATTCTATTCTTACATATTTTTGAAATAATATAGATAAGTTATTCAAATTTTTACGTTAAGTTGCCTAACTCTGAATTTTCTAAATTTTTCACCACTTAAGAGCCTACTTTTTGTAGGATGATCTTGCACATACCCTTGTATATCATGGACTATTTTGATTCATCTAATTTATCACTATAACCACAACCTTTATGTGTAATTCAAGTTCAAGGAAGACATCCATATCATCACAAATATACTTGGTTGTTGAAAAAGGAACTAGAAGATCAAATTCTTGTATCATTCCGCCTCTTTGTTTCCAATGAATTTGAAGTCTTACAATGTGCATAAAATTTATATGTTGCAAGAGTTGTAGAAAATAAATGAGAAGCTTGGTTCATAAATCTAACTTCTTGGAATATTAATAGACTTTAGGCACAAACAAAGGCCAACAATGGGCTATGATTTCATGAATTGACTATGTATTGTGTGTACCCATCAGGAATTCAACACATCTTGCACAGATAGTCCAAAGGACTTTGGTCAAACTATTGTGTTTCCCTCTAATGCTTGTACTTATCATGTATGAGAAACAAACACATGGGTGGAGAGGTCATGGAAAAAATAGGATGGTGAGGGTAGTGTTTTGAAGCATTTCCAATACCTCGTGATGTGTAAATGATGAACAACTATAAATGGGAATATTTTTCTATGCGTCGATGGAATGGGTAGGTTTCAGGCATGGAACATGTACATAGATAGTGAAAAAGGAAAGGGTATTACATGTATAAACAAAGGTGAGAAAAAAAACTATTCAAAAGGTAGATGACATTTGCTTAAGAAGAACCCAGTTTTCTAGAATACAATATAGGTGACTTGGTTTTGGATTTTGAGCTATTAGAAATTGAACCTAGAAGAACTTAGGGTATTTTGTAAAACCTAATTTAGAATTTTATAGATGCAGAGAAGATGTGTAAAAGTAATTGGTGTGTAGAGGATCCTATTAAGTGTTAATGAATTAAGTGTATTTTGTTAACATTTTCCTTGCAACATGAACCATTTTTTGTGATTGAGTATGGCTTTTCCATTGTTCAAGTACCACACAAAAAGACAACTATCAAAGATGACAAGCCAACGGTAAAAGCACCCAAGCCTGTCAACAAACAATAAACAACTACTAATAAGCATAAATCAACACTTGTCCCATATTTTATTAATTAACAATGCAAAGTTTGCATTCAATGCATTAAACATCGATTCATTGACCCAGTATCTTGAGCGAATAATAGCTTTTATTTGTACCAATTCTCATTTTTTTTTTATTTTTTGAAGAGCATGTGTGTTTTTAGCTCTCCATGTTAACAAGATACTAGTTGTTGTTACAAGAGTTATGAGGAGAAATGCATACAGAAGATCTATACGACTACAATGATAGTTTCATGTTTAACAAGGAACTAGAAATTCAAATTCTTGTATCATTTTTGCTCATCATTTCTTACAGTATGTAATTTCCTCCTATTATGCTAAATTTCTTAAAGAAAAATGGAAAATCAACTCACTGAAAGCAATACAAAGAGACATAAACCATAATTTTCAAGCAGCAAAAATATGTGCTTAAATCCTGACTATATGAGAAAGACAAAAATATTTTAAAGAATTCAATTTCATTGTCGAAGGGAGTAATTGAAAACCAAGTGCAATGGATACAATAGTAAACCTTCCTATCTAAAAAAGTAGTAAAAGCACAAATTCTAACATTATAGAATTTGATTCATTCATAAGTGTTTTGTATGAAATGAAAAAAATGAATTTTGAGTACCAGAGCCCTTAGACTTTTGATTTAATTCTCCAACATTTGAGAAAATTAATTTTGCATCAACACATCTTAAACATTTTGCATTTAATGGAGAAAAAATGAATTTAGTTTTTGACAGGTCAATATTTTGCACTATATATAGTGTCACCCTATTTTCGTAATATACCCAAATAGAAATCAACAATAGCCACAATCCAATCAAGAGAAAAAAGGAAAAAAACATAATTTTGAAACTTCAGAAATTTGTCCTTTAAACTCAACTATAGAAGAAATAAATGAAAATTTGTAACAATATAATTTAATTCACCAAGCAACTATTTCAAAAGTGAATTGAACGATTGTAATAGTAATATACTTGTCGAGGGAAAAAAGTCTCATGTTTATCAATTACACAACATGACATTGACTATGCTCATTTGTCTATTCAGCAAGTCAGATTCTTGAATCAAGCTTCTCCCTTATTGTTCACAATTGTTCCAAGGAATAATATCTAGGCACATTGGAAAACTTTAAATTCATTGCACACAAAATGAGAAAATGATACAAGAATCTGACCTTTAGTTCCTTATTCAATAACCAAGTATATTTGCAGCCATATAGATGTTTGTCTCTATCTCTAACCGAAAACTATGGTACCTATAACAAAGACCAAATAGAGAAAATAAAATGGTTCACGACATACAATATTTTATAACTAAACATGATTAAATGCAAAATTTTCAAACTTTGTTAGTATACTAATGGCTATTAAAGCAATAAGTGAATAGTTAATAAACTATCGAATTTAAATGCTTATAAACAAATGATCGTTGTAGTTATTTAATTGTAGAAATGTTGTACTTAGAGCTATGCATTATTGCATCAAACATTATTCAATATTCTCATTTGTCCCTTTAGTAAATCAAATTCTTCAGAAAGGTTTATGCTTTTTGTTCACTACACTTCCAAGGAAAAAAATTAAAGCAACTGGTTAAATTAGAACATGTTGCAAATAAAAGAAAAAAATGATACAAGAATTTGACCTTTCAGTCCAACCTTTGACATCCAAGTGCATTTTTAGGTGTGAATATGTATGTATCCATGTCAAATTGCAAACAATGGTTCCTGATACAAGAGAAATTTAGACAAATGAGCATACTTGATGACATACAATGTCACACCCTGCCGTGTGAACCCCAAAGGAACTAATAACAACGGAACATTTTTTTTTTTTAAAAGAACATAATAAACATACTTAAGTATTTTAACATAACAATGTATTATGAGGCACAACTAGTTCCAATGGGGTACACTAAGTGACATGACTACACTAACCCATAACAACGATAATAAGATAACAATAATTAATCTATTACGTAAATATATTAATTCGCATTTCACCATTTAAAATATCTATCAATGATATCCATATTAATAACATATGCACATATGACAATACATGGAATTATAAAGATATAAAGTGTTACATATTTCGATAGATACAACTCAACATATCCAACTATAACACAAGATCCTGAATAAATACATGGCCTGAATAAACATTGCATCCCAATGATAGAGGAATACAATTGACTGAAAATACAACTCAATAACCACATATACAATTTACAACAAGGTCGTCATAACACACGTGGGAGACAATACATCAATGAATATATTACATCAAGAGTATAACATACATCTGGTACATAAGAACACTGGATCATCAACATCCGCCAAACCCTGCAATAAAAGATATATTTGCAACAGAAAGGGAAACCCAACGGGGTGCGAAGAACATTCCACCCAACCACCCCTATGCTGAGAGTAGACAAGGAAGGGTCCCTGACCAAGCACACCTAACAATAACAAAGACTCACTCCAAAAAGACAACTTAACATCAAAGACCACTCATAAACTCAACAATGACAAATCCAAGAGGCACAACAACAAACCACTTCAGAACATAACAACAAGTCATAATCAGAACATCAATGAAACTCAAGACATAATATCAAAGACTATTTCCAACAATAGCCAAAGAGAAGTCAATAAATCACTTAACCACTACAAACACAATAACACTTAACAACTACAATCACAAAGTCACCTCACAACTACAAACACAATATCACTTAACACGAGGTTACAATGCTTCCAGAGAACAAAGATCATAAACATCGCACAATAACTGATTAACTGTCGACATAGGAAGAGTGTCATGCATAAATTGCCATGAGTTACCCTGGCTCAACCTTCCTAGGCCACTAGACCCCCATCCTGGGTTACCCTGGCTTGCCTCTACCGGCCGCCGGACCCTCACGCAAAACTATGTATCCCATCTCATCTCAAGCCTTATCATTCACTTGCTCCACGAGAGAGATATTCTTTATCTTATTAGTGTGAAAGATCCCCATTAATTATTTTATATTATCATTTAGTTAAACTCTAGGTAGGTTACCTTGGCGCCCCTTTGTGTGTCGAACCCCCACAAAGAGCCACTCTCCTATCGATAACACACAAGGCACGATGCCACAATAGGTAACTAGACAACATAAACTCTCCAATCCAAGGAGAAAATAAAACAAGGAAACTCACTCCGAACACAAGAGGAAAACAAATATGAACACACACTCCTTCCAAAGGAGGTATAAATCTCATTACCCACTCCTATTTCCTAGGAGGCACAAATCCCCGTTCGTGGAAATCGGGTACAACATAATAGTACGATACATCAAGGCGATTCACAAATTGAACCTCTACACAAAAAATCCCACTCTAGAGGACTTATTTGGAAGACTTACATAGGCCCTTAATCCCATTTGCCTGACATGGAGAATAAAAGAAACATGATGGAAAAACATTCAGTTTCTGGAAGCCCTTAACAATAACTTAAACTCTTACGAAAGGTAACGAAATTCTAGGGTTTTCCCATACGACACAATAAAACAATAAAGAGAACACCACAACAGACTTAACGAATAACCTCGAGAAAAAAATTTCTTAACAAACAACTCCATAAAGAAATATTTCCCAAAACTTAATAATTTTATCAAACAATTAAATCAACAATAGAAAAATATTCGATTCAAATACAAAAACATATTGTTTATTTCAAATTCGCACAATTTCACTTAACATTGCATCTTTTAACTTTAACTATTTGGTTTAATTCCAAGCACAAAATTAACTATAATTTACACAAACTACATTAATCATTGGAATATTCTCATAAATATATTTTTTTTACTTCACAACACAACATATCACTTTATATACATTTATAAAATAAACCTATAAATTAAATCATTTTATAAAAAAATATATATTATTAAAATTTATTAAATAACTTTCCAAAACAAATTATATATATATATATATATATATATATATATATATATATATATATATATATATATATATATATATATATATATATATATATATATATATATATATATATATATATATATATATATATATATATATATATATATATATTATACAAACTAAAGTTATATAAATAAAATTGCATTGTAACCAAATTGATTATAACTATATATATATATAAATTACATATAAATTACATGTTAAGCTAAATTCGAACGAAATCAAAATTTGAATTAATATATAAAAAAAAACAATAAGTAGAATTTAAACTTTAAATTTGTTTTAAAAGGAACCCAAGCAGACTGGGTTTGTGCACCTCCCAAAGGAGGCTTCAACCCCCACTAGGCTGCGTACAGTAGCCTACGGCTGCTGTACGCAGCCCAGTGGCCACTGCCATGCAGTACGCAAGGGGGGTCGGGGGAGGTACGACCACCGCCGACCACTCCCCCCCTCCACCATATTTTAAATAAAATTTATTTATTTATCTTTTATATATATATATTTTCTTCAACTTCATTTTATTTTCGATTTTGGATTTCACCCAAAAAAAATATTAACAAAGAAAGAACAGATAATTCTATCAAAAAATTTTCTTTTAATAATTTCATTTTCAAACAAAAATAAAAATAAAAATAAATAATAGACAGGTTTCAAAAATCAATTTTATTTTGATTAAATATTTCATTCTGAAGACAATCACGAAAATCTAAAAAACATATATATTTATTTAAAAAATTTCTTTGTAAAAATAGCCATATATATATGTATATGTATACCTGAGTGTATATATATATATATATATTAAAATTTCATAAACGAATAATATAAACAAATAGATTTTCGAAAGGTCTAATATAAATCCAAGCATGCAAAATATTCATCACAATAATAATATAATTTTCTTTTCAATAATTTTATAATTAACTTATACAAAAGAATTTAAAACAAGGTTTTCGCTACAGAAAAGTACAAGCATTTTAAACAGACAAATCCCAATCACAGGAAACTCTTTTTAAAACACAAGGAGAAATTAACCTTTCAACATGGCAGTCAAAATTTATTACAGGAGAATAAATCATAAAAGAAATAATGAACTTGAAAGGAACTTGAAAACCTTCGTTTGATGAAGAATCCTTCTATAGCCTCCTCTCGACCTCCTCCCGCCGCTCTCTTTTCTCGATCTTCTACCTTTCACGTTCTTCTGAACAATCTGTTCTTTTCAAACTCACAATAGTTTTACCCAGAAAAAACCTCCAAAACTAAAAACTATCTCTCTTATTTTTTTTTCTAGATCCCAAAAACAACAGAGCAAAAATTGTGTGTGTGAATAATTCCCTTCATAAAAATAATAAATCACTAATTAAAATCAATAAATCTTTTTCCGCTTTCTTTTCCAAAAAACCTCTTTCCTTATTGGTCCTTTTCCAGCTTTTAAAAGCTCACACTCATCTAAAATTTTAATTGAAATAATTTATTTAATTTAGATATTATCTTCACATAATTTTCTAATTTCATATTAATAAAAAATATAATATTTAATTATTCTCAACAATATTAATTTAATTTAATGTCTTAAATTTTAATTAATTAAATACTTTTTAATTTACAATATATTTAAATTTAATATTTTTCTAACTTGCAATTAAATCAAATAACAGTGCAACATTAATTAATTATTTTATGAAATACGATTAATTAATTAAACACTAACCAAGAATTAAATAAATACTCAACAGTCAAACTACATAAAGACAAAGACAAAACTTCAGTCATAACACAACGACTCAAAACAGATGACGGACTTGGGACGGGGACACTTCCAAACCTACTCCCTTTTTCAACATTTTTACCCATTGGGTTAATTTATTGCTCGCCCTTTCCTACAGAAGTAGGTGGAATCGAGACTTATTCCTGCAATCCTGCATCGAAATAAATGTCAAGTAGCACATGTATATATATAAAATCAACATCCTATCGTGAGAAGGAATTGTAGTGTAGCAGGGAACTCGTGAACGAGTGATGCTACACTGTCCTCTCACTTAATCTAATCTAACAATTATAATATCAATAACGAGCTAACATTTCTAACCAAATTGATCATAAGATAACATGATATTTAACTATTGCATCATAACTAGAACTATTAAACCATTGCATTATAAAATAATATGGAATCCAAATAACATGATCACCAAAGAATCATCACATCGACATATAAAAAATTAATGAAAATCTATTTGAATAAACAATAATCCAATCAACACACAAGGTATCATAAATCATACTAATAATGCCACATACAACAATTACCTAAACTACACATCCACACACACCAAACAACAATACAGACAATCACCATCACAAAGCATCGATCAAAACCACATAAATATCAAATCCAAACAACATGAGGGGTATTACATCCTCCCCCCCTAGAACATAGCTTACTCCAAGAAGTCATTAAATAAATAAGAGTAAGCACACAAAAACCACGTAGAGAACACACCACAAATCTCTATAACTAACCACATAATCCATAATTCCATACTATATAACATGCAAAAGCAACTCCAAAATCACATAGGGTCAATTAGGAAATCACTTGCACAATGAGGTAAAGCACAAGAAGACATACAAGAGTGGACATAACAACAAAGCTGGTTGTCATCCACCACACAGAACACACAAAATTCACACACAACACAATTGCCCATAACACATTCTTCCAGTAGGAAGGATATCGGTGCATTGTACACTACACTGAGGGTCCTATTCCTTCCACTAGTTTCCTGCGCCATTAGACCTACACCACACAACAACTTTTGGGTAGCCAAGTCAGACCAACCCAAAAAAGAAAACAATAAACTAACGAACAAAGCACCTAGGTCAATGCCATGCCTCATAATGCCTGGAGTATTACCTACGCAACTAACAACTTAATGGGTCCACATTATCCCAGAGCGCCCAATGTTTAAAATTGGGCTCTAATACCAAGCCGTCACGCCCCGCTGTGCGAACCCCAAAGGAACTAATAACAACGAAACATTTTTTTATTTTTTTTTAAAAGAATATAATAAACATACTTAAGTATTTTAACATAACAATGTATTATGGGGCACAACTAGTTCCAATGGGGTAACTAAGTGACATGACTACACTAACCCATAACAACTATAATAAGATAACAATAATTAGTCTATTACGTAAATCTATTCATTTCCATTTCACCATTTAAAATATCTATCAACGATATCCATATTAATAACATATGCACATATGACAATACATGGAATTATAAATATATAAAGTGTTACATATTTTGATAGATACAACTCAACATATCCAACTATAACACAAGATCCTGAATAAATACATGGCGTGAATAAACATTACATCCCAATGATAGAGGAGTACAATTGACTGAAAATACAACTCAATAACCACATATACAATTTACAACAAGGTCATCCCAACACACGTGGGAGACAATACATCAATGAATATATTACATCAGGAGTATAACATACATCTGGTACATAAGAACACTGGATCATCAACATCTGCCAAACCCTACAATAAAAGATATATCTGCAACAGAAAGGGAAACCCAATGGGGTATGAAGCACGTTCCACCCAACCACCCCCGTGCTGAGAGTAGACAAGGAAGGGTCCCCGACCAAGCACGCCTAACAATAACAAAGACTAACTCCAAAAAGACAACTTAACATCAAAGACCATTCAAAAACTCAACAATGACAAATCCAAAAGGCACAACAACAAACCACTTTAGAACATAACAACAAGTCATAATCACAACATCAATGAAACTCAAGACATAATATCATAGACTATTTCCAACAATAACCAAAGAGAAGTCAATAAATCACTTAACCACTACAAACACAATAACACTTAACAACTACAATCACAAAGTCACTTCACAACTACAAACACAATATCACTTAACACGAGGTTATAATGCTTCCAGAGAACAAAGATCATAAACATCGCACAATAACTAATTAACTTTCGACATAGGAAGAGTGTCATGCATAAATTGCCATGAGTTACCCTGGCTCAACCTTCCTAGGCTACCAGACCCCCATCCTAGGTTACCCTGGCTTGCCTCTATCGGCTGCCGAACCCTCACGCAAAACTATGCATCCCATCTCATCTCGAGCCTTATCATTCACTTGCTCCACGAGAGAGATATTGTTTATCTTATTAGTGTGAAAGATTCCCATTAATTATTTTAGATTATCACTTAGTTAAACTCTAGGTAGGTTACCCTGGCGCCCCTTTGTGTGTCGGACCCCCACAAAGAGCCACTCTCCTATCGACAACACACAAGGCACGATGCCACAATAGGTAACTAGACAACATAAACTCTCCAATCCAAAGAGAAAACAAAAAAAGGAAACTCACTCCGAACACTGGAGGAAAACAAATACGAACACACACTCCTTCCAAAGGAGGTATAAATCTCATTACCCACTCCTATTTCCTAGGAGGCACAAATCCCCGTTCACGAAAACTGGGTACAACATAATAGTATGATACATCAAGGTGATTCACAAATTGAACCTCTACACAAAACATCTGACTCTAGAGGACTTCTCTGGAAGACTTACATAGGCCCTTAATCCCGTTTGCCTGACATGGAGAATAAATGAAACATGATGGAAAAACATTCAATTTCTGGAAGCCCTTAACTATAACTTAAACTCTTATGAAAGGTAACGAAATTCTAGGGTTTTCCCATATGACACAATAAAACAATAAAGAGAACACCACAACAGACTTAACGAATAACCTCAAGAAAACAATTTCTTAACAAACAACTCCATAAAGAAATATTTCCCAAAACTTAATAATTTTATCAAACAATTAAATCAACAACTTAAAAATATTCGATTCAAATACAAAAACATATCGTTTATTTCAAATTCGCACAATTTCACTTAACATTGCATCTTTTAACTTTAACAATTTGGTTTAATTCCAAGCACAAAATTAACTATAATTTACACAAACTACATTAATCATTGGAATATTCTCATAAATATATATTTTTTTACTTCACAACACAACATATCACTTTATATACATTTATAAAATAAACCTATAAATTAAATCATTTTATAAAAAAATATATAAAATAACTTTCCAAAACAAATTTTATATATATATATATATATATATATATTATACAAACTAAATTATGTTATATAAATAAAATTGCATTGTAACCAAATTTGATTATAACTATATATATATATATATATATAAATTACATATAAATTACATGTTAACCTAAATTCGAACGAAATTGAAATTCGAATTAATATATAAAAAAAAACAATAAGCAGAATTTAAACTTTAAATTTGTTTTAAAAGGAACCCAAGCATACTGGGTTTGCGCACCTCCCAAGGGAGGTACTGCGTACCTCCCAAAGGAGGCCGCAACCCCCACTAGGCTGCGTACAGCAGCCTACGGCTGCTCTGCTTAGCCCAGTGGCTGCTGCCACGTAGTACGCAAGGGGGGGTCGGGGGTGGTACGGCCACCGCCGACCACTCCCCCCCCTCCACCATATTTTAAATAAAATTTATTTATTTATCTTTTATATATATATATATTTTATTCAACTTCATTTTATTTTCGATTTTGGATTTCACCCAAAAAAAATATTAACAAAGAAAGAACAGATAATTCTATCAACAATTTTTCTTTTAATAATTTCGTTTTCAAACAAAAATAAAAATAAAAATAAATAATAGACAGGTTTCAAAAATCAATTTTATTTTGATTAAATATTTCATTCTGAAGACAATCACGAAAATCTAAACAACATATATATTTATTTAAAAAAGTTCTTTGTAAAAATAGCCATATATATATGTATATGTATACCTGAGTGTATATATATATATTAAAATTTCAGAAACGAATAATATAAACAAATAGATTTTTGAAAGGTCTAATATAAATCCAGGCATGCAAAATATTCATCACAATAATAATATAATTTTCTTTTCAATAATATTATAATTAACTTATACAGAAGAATTTAAAACAAGGTTTTCGCTACAGAAAAGTACAAGCATTTTAAACAGACAAATCCCAATCACAGGAAACTCTTTTTAAAACACAAGGGGAAATTAACCTTTCAACATGGCAATCAAAATTTATTACAGGAGAATAAATGAGAAAAGAAATAATGAACTTGAAAGGAACCTGAAAACCTTTGTTTGATGAAAAATCCTTCTGTAGCCTCCTCTCGACCTCCTCCTGCCGCTCTCTTTTCTCGATCTTCTGCCTTTCACATTCTTCTGAACAATCTGTTCTTTTCAAACTCACAATAGTTTTACCCAGAAAAAACCTCCAAAACTAAAAACTATCTCTCTTATTTTTTTTTCTAGATCCCAAAAACAACAGAGCAAAAATTGTGTGTGTGAATAATTCCCTTCATAAAAATAATAAATCACTAATTAAAATCAATAAATCCTTTTCCGCTTTCTTTTCCAAAAAACCTCTTTTCTTATTGGTCCTTTTCTAGCTTTTAAGAGCTCACACTCATCTAAAATTTTAATTGAAATAATTTATTTAATTTAGATATTATCTTCACATAATTTTCTCATTTCATATTAATAAAAAATATAATATCTAATTATTCTCAACAATAATAATTTAATTTAATTTCTTAAATTTTAATTAATTAAATACTTTTTAAGTTACAATATATTTAAATTTAATATTTTTCTAACTCGCAATTAAATCAAATAACAATGCAACATTAATTAATTATTTTATGAAATACGATTAATTAATTAAACACTAACCAAGAATTAAATAAATACTCAACAGTCAAACTACATAAAGACAGAGACAAAACTTCAGTCATAACACAACGACTCACAACAGATGATGGACTTGGGACGGGGACACTTCCAAACCTACTCCCTTTTTCAACATTTTTACCCATTGGGTTAATTTATTGCTCGCCCTTTCCTGCCGAAGCAGGTGGAATCGAGACTTATTCCTGCAATCCTGCATCCAAATAAACATCAAGTAGCACATGTATATATATAAAATCAACATCCTATCATGAGAAGGAATTGCAGTGTAGCAGGGCACTCGTGAACGAGTGATGCTACACTATCCTCTCACCTAATCTATTCTAACAATTATAATATCAATAACGAGCTAACATTTCTAACCAAATTGATCATAAGATAACATGATATTTAACTACTACATCATAACTAGAACTATTAAACCATTGCATTATAAAATAATACGGAATCCAAATAACATGATCACCAAAGAATCATCACATCGACATATAAAACATTAATGAAAATCTATTTGAATAAACAATAATCTAATCAACACACAAGCTATCATAAATCATACTAATAATGTCACATACAACAATTAACTAAACTACGCATCCACACACACCAAACAACAATACAGACAATCACCGTCACAAAGCATCGATCAAAACCACATAAATATCAAATCCAAACAACATGAGGGGTATTACATCCTCCCCCCTAGAACATGGCTTACTCCAGGAAGCCATTAAATAAATAAGAGTAAGCACACAAAAACCACGTAGAGAACACGCCACAAATCTCTATAACTAACCACATAATCCATAATTCCATACTATATAACACGCAAAAGCAACTCCAAAATCACATAGGGTCAATTAGGAAATCACTTGCACAATGAGGTAAAGCACAAGAAGACATACAAGAGTGGACATAACAACAAAGCTGGTTGTCATCCACCACACAGAACACACAAAATTCACACACAACATAATTGTCCATAATGCATTCTTCTAGTAGTAAGGATATTGGTGCATTGTACACTACACCAAGGGTCCTATTCCTTCCACTAGTTTCCTGCGCCATTAGACCTACACCACACAACAACTTTTGGGTAGCCAATTCAGACGAACCCAAAAAGGAAAACAATAAACTAACGAACAAAGCACCTAGGTCAACGCCATGCCTCATAATGCCTGGAGTATTACCTACGCAACTAACAACTTAATGGGTCCACATTATCCCAGAGCGCCTAGTGTTTAAACTTGGGCTCTGATACCAAGCTGTCATGCCCCGCTGTGCGAACCCCAAAGGAACTAATAACAACTAAACATTTTTTTTTTTTTTAAAGAATATAATAAACATACTTAAGTATTTTAACATAACAATGTATTATGAGGCACAACTAGTTCCAATGGGGTACACTAAGTGACATGACTACACTAACCCATAACAATGATAATAAGATAACAATAATTAATCTATTACGTAAATCTATTCATTCCCATTTCACCATTTAAAATATCTATCAATGATATCCATATTAATAACATATGCACATATGACAATACATGGAATTATAAAGATATAAAGTGTTACATATTTCGATAGATACAACTCAACATATCCAACTATAACACAAGATCCTGAATAAATACATGGCCTGAATAAACATTACATCCCAATGATAGAGGAGTACAATTGACTAAAAATACAACTCAATAACCACATATACAATTTACAACAAGGTCATCCCAACACACGTGGGAGACAATACATCAATGAATATATTACATTGTAATACCCCTCATGCTACTATTTGATTTTGACATTTACTATGGTTTTGTTTGGCACATTGTGATTTTAGTTGTTACTGTGGCTATTATGTGTGGTAGCTTAGACTATTACTATACTCTTATGATGCCATGGATATTGTGACGACATTTTATTATGATCATTTGATGGAGTTATTTGGAATGCAGTAGACTATAGAATAGTAATTTATGATGTGGTGTAAAATTATAATGCTTTATATGATGATATGTTTTGGTGAGGGCACAGGTAGCATCACTCATTCATGAGTGCCCTACTACGCTGCGAATCCTCCTCACAATGCTTTGATTTTATGTATATTGTATATCACCTTGTGGATGCAGGCTTTGCAGGAATAAGACTCGATTCCACCTATTTTGGTAGGTTTGGGCGAGCATTGAACCAACCCAATGGCAGGAAGTTGAATATTTGAGGTGACATGAAAAGTAACTCCGTACCAAGGTGTCAACAGTCTTGTATCTTCATGGTTTGTGCATATTGGTCACATTCAATTGTGTAGTTACATTGGTCTTTGTATGATTTTATGATTTGTCTAAAGTGGTGAATGGTCTTATGTGGTAAATTAAATAATTAAGTAATTAATAAAATAAAAACATAAAATAATAATTAAATATGGCAATAAATAAATATTGGTAATAATAAAAATATTACTTTTATTTTGAGTCTCTCAATGGTTGATTTTAATAAGTAATTATTTAATAAAGAATTGTGGAGATGATGAATATTTATATATTTGTTCATGTTGTGGATTTAAAATTTATTTAGTTTTAATTAAATGCATGAAAATGAAAATGTATTATGGGAAAAGCATCAATGAATATTATTTGGTTTTATTTCTTGAAATGTGTCCTCTGGTATTCACGGGAAGAGGAAATTGAAGGGATTCATGGGAATGGATTTTAAGAGGAGGTTTCTTTGTTTGAGGGGATGGTTTTTGGAATGCTGGAGAAATTTTATCTTCAATCATTTTTCTGCCCTTAGTTCTTTTCTATTTTTGGAGAAATTGGTGCAGAGGAAGGAAGGTTTGGATCCGTTGCTGGAAGATTTGCAGCAAAGGAAGTAGTGCAGCAAGAGGATCAAAGCTTCTTCAATCTTCTGCAAGCGAAGGATGCCAGGTTCCTTCTTTTAATTTATTTATCTTCTGTTAAATAGGAATTTGTGTTTGTAAATGAAATTTATATTTAGGGTTGAAAATTAGATAATGATAGGAAGAAAATTTATTGGGGTTACAGTTTAATCAAAGAAAATTGGGGATTGTTATTTGATTGATGAAATCTCTGGGGTTTCTGGGTTGTGGCTGTTTCTTTAAAAAAAAAAAGAGGGGTTTTTATTGCAATCTGGGAATTAAACAACATTCTGTTATTTCATTTTGTTTTAAAAATTTTGTTATTGTTTTGAAAACAATTACCTTTCCTCGGATTGCTGGTTCATATATATATTTCTTTATAAAACATTTTATTTCAAACATGCACAGTGAATTGCATGTGTACAGTAATTCTCTGTTACTGTAATATTCGAATCTCTGTAAATATATATACATATATTATAAATATATATATTATATATATATATATTATATATATATATATATATATTAGATATATATATATACATATACATATATATATATATATATATATATTTTTAATCGAATGAAATTTGAATGGAAATTCAAAATTCTTGGAAACCCGTGTTATTTCTTCCATCGCTCTGTGCGCGGAATTCTGTATTGAATTTATGTTATGTATTTTATGGCTGTGTGGGGGACGGCTTCGGCCGTACCCACCACACTGCCATCATCGGCGTCGGTACCGTCGGTACCGTGGACAGTCTGGACTGTCCACGGCAGTCCTTCGGACTGCCGTGTGCAGTCCGTAGACTGCCCACGGCCGGCGGGGTCCGGTCCTCTATGCATTTGTTGGGATTAAATCCCCATTTAAATTTTAATGTTTGTGAATATAATTTTTAATATGCGATTTTTATATATTAAAATTCTGTGCGGATTTTTATTTGGATATATATATATATGTATATATATATATATATATATGTATATATATATATATATGTATATATATGTATATATATATATGTTTGTAGATATATATTTATATATATATATAGATTAATTTATTTATTCTGGTTGCAGTATTATTTAATTAATTTCACTGTTATTTAAGAAGATATATATATATATATATACTGTTTTATTTCTGTTTAATAGATATTCTGTTAATTCAACTGTTAGTTAAAATGTATAAATATATTCTGTTCTGTTCTGATTAAAATTATATTTTTCTGTAATTTATCTGTTATCTAGAAAATAGATATTCACAGTTAGATTCTGTTTCTTTTCTATTTAATAATAAAGCAGAAATTTTTACAATGAAAATATTAGTAAATTAGAAAGAAATCTGTTTTATTGAATTTACAACTTGGAAAGGATATTGTGGGTAAAACAACATTGTTTATTAATTCTGGTTTTAGTATGATTGCATTTTAGGAATGGAATTTATTTTGTAATCTACTTTGGAATTAAATAGGTTATCTCTTTTAATTATTTATTCTTGAAATTTAATCTTGTTGCATTGTTGGGTTTGGGACACTGTTAATTTCTTGATGTGGGAACCCGTTTGTGTCAACACTTTAGTCTTCCAGAGGATGATGTTTTTTGCTGAGTTTATACTTTTTCACCTTGATTTCTGATGAGTTATGTTTTATTAATGGGGTGTACCGAATTATGAGATTTTGTTATGGTATTTTTATTTGCGAGATGGTTTATGCCTCGTGTATTGCTTTTGTTGTCATACTTTGATGATTATGATTGGCATGGTACAACCCCTATTTTTGGTGGGTCTCTAGGGAGAGTGGCTCCTCGTGGGGGCCGGCGCCCCGTTTAAGGGGAAGAGCTCAGGATAACCCACGAGTGAGTTAGTAAATAAGTGAAAACCTAATAATTAACTTAGGTGGGTTGGGTAGTAATATCATTGCAAGATTTTAAAATGGATGCCTCGTCTTCATTAGTGCTACCGCAGACTAATGGAAGGCTGAGAAGGCCGTGGTTGGCAAGGTCGTGACCTCGTCCTCACGAGAGGTCTACGGCTCTGCATGAGTCACCCTATGGACCGGCGCCTCCAATTGGGAGGAAGAGCACAGGACAGCCATAGATGGGACCGGCGCCTCCAGTTGGGAGGAAGAGCACAGGACAGCCCATGTAGGACTATGCGATGACACTCTCCCCTAGTTGCCCATGTGTTTGTGTTATTGTGTTCCTCTGGAAGTGGGTTATGGGAGTTGATTTAGATTGTTGTTTGAATTGATTTAAATTGATTTAAGATTATTGTTTTGATACCTCTTTAGCATGCGTTGTATGATCTCATTTATATTTTATTTACGATCTTGCATCTTTATGACATTGTGATATGGTGTTATTGGTTGCTCATTTTAATTGGTGTATTGTGAGATGGATCTATGTTGGTACTTTTTGTATGGTTGTACTTTTTGTTGTCATTCTTGGTCGGAGTTACTTCTCTGTCACCTCTTAGCACGGGGGTGGTCGGGTGGAACGTGCTCCGCACACCGTTGGGTTCCCCATCAGCGTTCGTGGCTTCAGTTTCATCCAGTTGAAGATTTATTCCAGTTGATCTCCTTGTATTTTGATAAACTTGTATATTGTATTCATCCCACATGTTTGGGATTCATGATGTAACTTTATGGACGATGTAACATTTGAAAGATGATGTAATGTAATTATCTACTTTGTAATTTTAAGTGGGTTATGAAATGTCTCATGGGGTTATCTTGTGATAGAATTTATGTATGTATTTATATAATGTTGTCATTTATAGTTTCTTGTTTGATATCTTATGAGATGATGTTTAGTAATGTTTATTTTTTGATGTAACCTCATGGGGCCCCAAAGGACATGGTTGATTATGTTGTTTGTATGAAGTATATGAGTATGTATATGATCATTTAATATTGGTATGATGATTATTTATCTTTCTTTTAAAAAAAAAATATATTTGTGTTCTTTTGTTGTTTGTTCTTTGGGGCTTGCACGGTGGGCGTTACATACATCAGGAGTATAACATACATCTGGTACATAAGAACACTGGATCATCAACATCCACCAAACCCTACAATAAAAGATATATCTACAATAGAAAGGGAAACCCACTGGGGTGCGAAGCACGTTCCACCCAACCACCCCTATGCTGAGAGTAGACAAGGAAGGGTCCCCGACCAAGCACGCCTAACAATAACAAAGACTAACTCCAAAAAGACAACTTAACATCAAAGACCACTCATAAACTCAACAATGACAAATCCAAAAGGCACAACAACAAACCACTTCAGAACATAACAACAAGTCATAATCACAACATCAATGAAGCTCAAGACATAATATCAAAGACTATTTCCAACAATAATCAAAGAGAAGTCAATAAATCACTTAACCACTACAAACACAATAACACTTAACAACTACAATCACAAAGTCACTTCACAACTACAAACACAATATCACTTAACATGAGGTTACAATGCTTCTAGAGAACAAAGATCATAAACATCGCACAATAACTAATTAACTGTCGACATAGGAAGAGTGTCATGCATAAATTGCCATGAGTTACCCTGGCTCAACCTTCCTAGGCTACTGGACCCCCATCCTAGGTTACCCTGGCTTGCCTCTACCGGCCGCCGGACCCTCACGCAAAACTATGTGTCCCATCTCATCTCGAGCCTTATCATTCACTTGCTCCACGAGAGAGATATTCTTTATCTTATTAGTGTGAAAGATCCCCATTAATTATTTTATATTATCATTTAGTTAAACTCTAGGTAGGTTACCCTGGCCCCCCTTTGTGTGCTTGACCCCCACAAAGAGCCACTCTCCTATCAACAACACACAAGGCATGATGCCACAATAGGTAACTAGACAACATAAACTCTCCAATCCAAGGAGAAAAAAAAACAAGGAAACTCACTCCGAACACTGGAGGAAAACAAATACGAACACACACTCCTTCCCAAGGAGGTATAAATCTCATTACCCACTCCTATTTCCTAGGAGGCACAAATCCCCGTTCGTGGAAATTGGGAACAACATAATAGTACGATACATCAAGGCAATTCACAAATTGAACCTCTACACAAAACATCTGACTCTAGAGGACTTCTCTGGAAGACTTACATAGGCCCTTAATCCCGTTTGCCCGACATGAAGAATAAATGAAACATGATGGAAAAACATTCAATTTCTAGAAGCCCTTAACAATAACTTAAACTCTTACGAAAGGTAAGGAAATTCTAGGGTTTTCCCATATGACACAATAAAACAATAAAGAGAACACCACAATAGACTTAACAAATAACCTCAAGAAAACAATTTCTTAACAAATAAATCCATAAAGAAATATTTCCCAAAACTTAATAATTTTATCAAACAATTAAATCAACAACTTAAAAATATTTGATTCAAATACAAAAACATATCGTTTATTTCAAATTCGCACAATTTCACTTAACATTGCATCTTTTAACTTTAACTATTCGGTTTAATTGCAAGCACAAAATTAACTATAATTTACACAAACTACATTAATCATTGGAATATTCTCAGAAATATATTTTTTTTACTTCACAACACAACATATCACTTTATATACATTTATAAAATAAACCTATAAATTAAATCATTTTATAAAAAAATATATATTATTAAAATTTATAAAATAACTTTCCAAAACAAATCATATATATATATATTATACAAACTAAATTCTGTTATATAAATAAAATTGCATTGTAACCAAATTCGATTATAACTATATATATAAATTACATATAAATTACATGTTAAGCTAAATTCAAACGAAATCAAAATTCGAATTAATATATATATAAAAAAATAAGCAGAATTTAAACTTTAAATTTGTTTTAAAAGGAACCCAAGCAGACTGGGTTTGCGCACCTCCCAAGGGAGGTACTGCGTACCTCCCAAAGGTGGCCGCATCCCCCACTAGGCTGCGTACAGTAGCCTACAGCTGTTGTGCGCAGCCCAGTGGCTACTGGCATGCAGTACGCAAGGGGGGGTCGGGGGTGGTACGGCCACCGCCGACCACTCCCCCCCTCCACCATATTTTAAATAAAATTTATTTATTTATCTTTTTTATATATATATTTTATTCAACTACATTTTATTTTCGATTTCAGATTTCACCCAAAAAAAATATTAACAAAGAAAGAACAGATAATTCTATCAACAATTTTTCTTTTAATAATTTTGTTTTCAAAAAAAAATAAAAAATAAATAAATAATAGACAGGTTTCAAAAATCAATTTTATTTTGATTAAATATTTCATTTTGAAGATAATCACAAAAATCTAAACAACATATATATTTATTTAAAAAAGTTCTTTGTAAAAATAGCCATATATATATATATATGTATATGTATACCTGAGTGTATATATATATATATAAATTTCAAAAACGAATAATATAAACAAATAGATTTTTGAAAGGTCTAATATAAATCCAGGCATGCAAAATATTCATCACAATAATAATATAATTTTCTTTTCAATAATTTTATAATTAACTTATACAGAAGAATTTAAAACAAGGTTTTCGCTACATAAAAGTACAAGCATTTTAAACAGACAAATCCAAATCATAGGAAACTCTTTTTAAAACACAAGGAGAAATTAACCTTTCAACATGGCAATCAAAATTTATTACAGGAGAATAAATCAGAAAAGAAATAATGAAATTGAAAGGAACCTGAAAACCTTCGTTTGATGAAGAATCCTTCTGTAGCCTCCTCTCAACCTCCTCCTGCCGCTCTCTTTTGTCGATCTTCTGCCTTTCACGTTCATCTGAACAATCTCTTCTTTTCAAACTCACAATAGTTTTACCCAGGAAAAACCTCCAAAACTAAAAACTATCTCTCTTATTTTTTTTTTCTAGATCCCAAAAACAATAGAGCAAAAATTGTGTGTGTGAATAATTCCCTTCATAAAAATAATAAATCGCTAATTAAAATCAATAAATCTTTTTCCGCTTTCTTTTCCAAAAAAGCTCTTTCCTTATTGGTCCTTTTCTAGCTTTTAAAAGCTCACACTCATCTAAAATTTTAATTGAAATAATTTATTTAATTTAGATATTATCTTCACATAATTTTCTAATTTCATATTAATAAAAAATATAATATCTAATTATTCTCAACAATATTAATTTAATTTAATTTCTTAAATTTTAATTAATTAAATAATTTTTTAATTTACAATATATTTAAATTTAATATTTTTCTAACTCGCAATTAAATCAAATAACAATGCAACATTAATTAATTATTTTATGAAATACGATTAATTAATTAAACACTAACCAAGAATTAAATAAATACTCAACAGTCAAACTACATAAAGACAAAGACAAAACTTCAGTCATAACACAATGACTCACAACAGATGACGGACTTGGGATGGCGACAATTCCAAACCTACTCCCTTTTTCAACATTTTTACCCATTGGGTTAATTTATTGCTCACCCTTTCCTGCCGAAGCAGGTGGAATCGAGACTTATTCCTGCAATCCTGCATCCAAATAAACGTCAAGTAGCACATGTATATATATAAAATCAACATCCTATCGTGAGAAGGAATTGCAGTGTAGCAGGGCACTCGTGAACGAGTGCTGCTACACTGTCCTCTCACCTAATCTATTCTAACAATTATAATATCAATAACGAGCTAACATTTCTAACCAAATTGATCATAAGATAACATGATATTTAACTACTACATCATAACTAGAACTATTAAACCATTGTATTATAAAATAATAGCGAATCCAAATAACATGATCACCAAAGAATCATCACATCGACATATAAAACATTAATGAAAATCTATTTGAATAAACAATAATCCAATCAACACACAAGGTATCATAAATCATACTAATAATGTCACATGCAACAATTAACTAAACTACGCATCGACACACACCAAACAACAATACAGACAATCACCGTCACAAAGCATCGATCAAAACCACATAAATATCAAATCCAAACAACATGAGGGG
The DNA here is from genome assembly GCA_007258455.2 of Sequoia sempervirens. Classification (NCBI taxonomy): domain Eukaryota; kingdom Viridiplantae; phylum Streptophyta; class Pinopsida; order Cupressales; family Cupressaceae; genus Sequoia; species Sequoia sempervirens. The sequence continues at coordinate 341,203,177 of VDFB02075321.1, read as the reverse complement.
TATTACATACAATATGTTATTCGCAATAATAAAATAAAAAAGTACATGATAAAATTTGGAAGGGAAAAAGAAATAGGTAATATACTTTTTCAAACATGAAGACACCAAATTTTAATTTTATGAGCCACCCCAATATGCTAGCACTCCATGAAAAAACATAATAAAATTTTGCAAGCATTCCCCATTAACTCTTGTAAGAGTAACCAAGTATCATAGACAAAGAAACAAGCCACTTACCAGTAGTGCCTTGTCATAGAAAAATAAACATGGAACACCAAAACCAAAAGCTACCAACATATGAGATTTTAATGACACTTCATGACATGTTCTAGATAGCTAGTGCATACACAAGTAGACAATGCATTATCGATCCATGAAATATGAAGCAAGTGCTTTTTTTTGCTTATTGTTTGTTTTTTTTTTTAGCTTTTAGTTCCTTTCTTCAATGCTTTTTACTCTCTAGAAGTGCACTGTCGCTAAGTGCTTTATTTCTATGTTTATGATACTAAGTTGGTATTGCAAAGGTTAACGGGGAATGCTCGGTAAAATTTATGGTGCTGGTCTATTTTTTTGCAATATTTATTATCCTTTGTTTATCATTCATCGAAAGACCTGTGAGCTTTTTAGTTATTGGTTGTGCCTTTGCATCTTCATTATTCTGTAAAAGTGTAGTGGTTTTCAATGGCTTTGTTGTGTGTTTATGATACTTGATAACTAGAATTATTGCTTGTTGTTACAAGGGCTAGTTGATGAAATGGCTACTTTAAATTACATGTTCTTTGAGAAAAGTCTTATGCATTGTAGAAGCAGTGAATGTGTTAATTATTTGTTTACTATTTGAGTGATTGGTATGATATGTGGAAATCTTGGAAAGAAAAATGTGCAAGATGTGTTGGAGGGCTGGTGGCTATAGGAGCAACAAGTACATAATTAATTCAATAAATATGAGTCGAAAGTTGAGTTTTATTTGTGCCTATTCTTATTTTTTTTAAAAATTCCATGTTTTTAGTCTAATCTATTTCTTTGAAAAAAATATTTTCATTTGTTTATCATTCGTTGAAAAGTGTATAAGTTTTCTATCTGTTGGTTATGATTTTGCATATTGAATATGATGCATGTCAATTTTTCATACTTAATTAACAAATGAAATTTATTTCACAAATCTTAAAATGTGTTTGTATTTAACTTATTTTCTCTTACAAAAAGTAATTAGAACTATTGTACACAATACACAGATAGTTAAATGATATATTTGACACATGAAAGATGAAGTTCAGACTTGATAACTAGAATTATTGGCCATTGTTACAGGGGCCAGCGGAACAACTTCATGCATTAGATTACACATGCCTTAATGCATCATAGGTGTATGCTATTAAAAAAATTAACACATAGAACATTATTGATTAAAAGTAAACGCAAAAACATATGATAAAATTTGCAAAAAAAGACAAAAATGATAATTTTTTGAAAATGTCAGAAACATCAAATACAAATTTTGCTACTAGTAGTAACACTAAACCTTGCTAATAGACAATCAAGAATGAAAATAGAGACAAACCACAACTTAACACATATTTCAATGGACAATAAACAAATTAAAATTTGGACAAATAAAACCAATTGTTTCTGTGAAATACCAAGACTCATCTTCTAAACTATGGATCCATTGGATGTATTTACTATGTATTCATTGCTTGGAAAACAACTAGCCTATTGTCAAAATTTTTAAAATTTGAATTATATGTCTAAATGCTTATAAAAAATTACCATCTTTGTCTATTTTTTGGAAAATTTTATGATATGTTTCTATGTTTCATTTTTATGAGTAACATATTATATTTTTCTTTTCTCAACTGTGTAAGTGTATAATGCATTCACTACGTATTGAATGCTTCACATATACAACCAAAATAATATTTAGAATTCTAAAGTTACCAAATCAATTAAATAGTTCATGTTATTTACAACAAGGCATTGTTGACTATTGTTTTGGAGCTTCAAATTATAGCCAAAGATAGAGAAGAACTATCAACAACGCCTTGAAGAGAATAACATAAACTCTACTGTGTCATAACTATCAACAAAAAATAAAAGCATCAAATGAAACAATGATGGTTTCACGAAAGACCTAGAAAATTATCTTTCCAACAATGAATGGTTCTTGTTACAGTGACAAAACACACAAACACAATCCATGACATGTTTTTCTGTAAAAGTTTAGTTGTCATGAATTCCTTGGATGTTCATTTACTACACTTTAAAACTAGAAATATTGGTTGTGTTAGAAGGGCCGATGGGGTAACCAAGTACATTAAATTACAAATGCTTTAAGAAAGGTCACTAGCAACAATAAATCAGTATCCAATTGGAGCAATAGGTTCTCTAGTTGTTGGTGCTAAAAAAGTTAGAAGCCAATATGCAATAGATAAAAAATATGGCATAACAGAATCAGACTAAGCAGAGGTAAAAATGTGCAACCAACATATGCCATTAAAGCATTCTGACATTTTTTATAGCATTGTTTGTGTTAATAAAATTCATTTCTAAGAAACACTAACTTTGTCATTACCATGCAATTGCAACTATGATCAACTCATCAAAAGCAATATTTTTAAATAGAGTAACTACTACATAAGAAAAAAACCCCATCCTCTCTTTTCAAAAATATCCTAAAAAGCATGGACCAAAAAATCATGTTCCACATGAGTCGATTAACATTTATTTGCAAATTGAATAACAAAAGAAAATTGTACAAGTTAGTTGCTTAATTTGTTGCAATCAACATTTAAGATGACTCTTTAAAGATATTTATGCAATTCCATTTAAAATTTATGAAATTGTTGCTGCTAACTATCTATGGTTGGTTGATGTTAGAAAGACCAATGGGGGTCACTTATAGAAATTTATAATGTTTGTGTATTGTTTTGCAAATTTTATTGTTTTTTTTTGTGATTCAGGTTTATGAATAGTGTATTATTTGTCATGCATTGTGCTCATTTCTTTATTTATTTCATGTGTCTCTAGTATTCATTTGCATGTAAGCAAAATAGAAAAGTACAAGTAGATAACAAATCTTGCTAATAGGCTAACAGTGACTCAAGCAATAAACAAAGAATTAATGCACTCACTGTAGTATTAGCCCTTTTAACAACAAGCAATACATCTACTTTTCAAGTAACATAAAAATATAGCCAAGCCATTCACAAGCAGCCGACCTTTACAAAATAGAAAACATGCAAAAGGCTAAAAAACTCATAATATTTCAAACATGCACTACATAGAATGACAAATGTTGAAGACTACAATTGACAACAAAAAATGCACAATCTTCTCAACAAAAAATTAAAAAATAATAAGCAAAAAAAAAAATCCCTCAAACACATGTCACACAACTTGCTTTCTAAGCTTTTCTCATAGACTGCAAGCACAATAAACACATAGTTAATGCATTCAACTTTTAGAGAATAACAAACATGCACTACACAAGAAAAAACCAAAAAACCCACAAGATGTTGAACGAACAATAGAAAAACAAAATTTAGTGCATACAAAAACTAGCACTTGCTAAGACTTCATGAAATAACTATGCATTCACCTCATTTTTACCCATTTACAAAAATGCAACCAATAGATATCATGAGATTTTCATTCAATACATTAAACATGTATTCACTGCTTCAGTACCAACTCACTGCCAAAGCTGCCAACTAAAATATTTGCCACGATGTATAATGTTCTCAGTTTTTCCTAATTTACTTAAAGAAAAATTAACCAAAATAAAAAATTGACCTAGTCAAACCAATAGAAAAAGAGATAAACCGTAATTTTCAAGCAACAAAAATATGTATTTAAATCCCAACTATAGGAAAAAAGTAAAAAATAAATTAGTTTGTTGTGAACAACTATAAATGGAAATGCTTGTCTATCCTTTGCTACATTTCCGATGTTTTGAATTTTAAATGAATGCACTAATGGTAACAATGATAACATTGTCTCATTTGAACATGTGAGAATATAGACTTGAAACAAATTTGTCTATTCACCAATGGATTACAATAGAACTATATTGTTTCCATATACAACAATGGCTACATTGCTTCCACAAGCAATAGCCTAATAGAAAACCCTATAAAATTTGGATTCAATGACTAGATGCTTGGAAAAATTCATTGTGTTCTTCTGTTTTGCTTTAGTATTTGTTATTTTGCTGACAAGACTAGAACAATTTTCATTTAGACATTAAATATTTGCATCAATCCAATCTTCAAGAATTCATACAAATAGAATCCAACACTCACCTAATTTTAGGAATTAACTATGCATTCATTGCTTTCCTACCCACCAGCTCTCCAACACATTTGGCACAATTTGCATTCAATGGATCAAACATGTATTTACTGCTTGACAAAAAAGAGAAATCCTGACTATAGGAAAAAGAACAAAATATTTCAAACAACACAATCTGATAGATCAAAAAACTAATTCACAATGAGATGCAAGCAATGCAATTGTAAACCAACAATGGCACAAAGAGAAATATACGTCAAACAATACAATTTAATTCACCATCAAAATTTTGAGAACAACAACTAACCATTTGAAAACCAAATTAAACAAAATTAACAATATATAATGTCCCCATATTTTCTCAGTTTGCTTAAAGAAAAATAAACAAAAATAAAAACTTGACCTACTCAAACCAATAGAAAAGAGATAAACACTAATCATTAAGCACACAAAATACCCCTTAAAATCTTGAATTTAGCAAAAAGTCAAAAATATTTTAAACAACACGCATTGGCCAAGCACCTAATTGAAAAGAAAATGCAATGGATGCAACAGTAAAAAAACCTGCCTATTGATAGGAACAAAAAATTGCAATAGTAACTTTCTTTTCAACAAAAAAAGTTTCATGTCTATGAATTACATTGCATGCCATTCACTATGCTTATCTATCTATTGATTAAGTCAAATTCCTAAACTAGGATTCTCCTTTATTGTTCACAACTCTTCCAAAACATAAATTTTATGCACATTGGAAAACTTAAAATTCATTGCAAACAAACAAGAACAATGATATAGGAATCTGACCTTCAAGTTCCTTGTTGAACAACCAAGTATATTTGTGCCACTATAGATGTCTACCTCCAGCTCAAATTGCAAGCAATGTTCCTGTTACATGGAAAAAAGAGACAAATTAACACAATAAACCACATGTAATATGTTGTCCATAAACATAAGCCACACAAACAAAAGTAAAATTTACAAAAAAATAGACCAACATGATAATTTTTACAAACATTCCATGTTAACTATTGCAATGGAAACCAAGTATCATAAATACAGAAAGAATCCACTCACCAATAGTACATTGCATAGAATAACAAAGGTGCACAAACCGAATGAAAAGCTTAAAACATAAAAGCTTTAGAAGAAACAATAAACAAACAAGAATAAGCACAAATAAAATCTAGTACTTGCATCCGATTTCATGAATTAACTATGCATATAAATAGAAACAAAACTCACTAGTTGCAGACCATTCCTATGGATCCTCCCTCGATCAAGCACTGTATAGAATTAAAACCTTGAAAGACGACAACCAAAAGAAAAAAAAACATAAACTCCTCAACAAAACAAAACAAAAAAAAAGGAAAAACCAGCCCTCCAACACATGTCACACAATTTTCTTTCCAACCTTTGCTCACAGGCTACCACAACAATAAACACATAGTTAATGCATTCAACTTTTACAGAATAACAAAAATGCAAAAGTGCAACCGAAAGCTAAAAAAAGTCACAATATTTTCAACAAACAATAAACAAACAAGAATAAGCACATACAAAACCCAACACTCACTTAAAATTTCATGAACTAACTATGCATTCACTTCATCTATACCAACATGAAAAACCACAACCAAAAGCTAGCAAAAAACAAGCTTATAAACAAACAACAAAAATACAACCATAAGAACAAATAAAACCCAGTACTCAATCAAATTTTGTGAATTAACTATGCACTCACTACTTTTGTACTCACGAGGCTTTCACCACATCTCACACACTCTGCTTCCCAAGCATTGTTGATACCTTGCTACCCACGCAAGCAATAAACACACAATTAATGCATTCACTTTCTTGTTATTCTCTACCATGCATATGTAATCTATTGTACCCATTCACACCATTACACCTTGTAACAACAAGCAATACTTCTAGTGATAAAGTGTCAAATACACACAACCAAACCATTCAGCACTAGTACACTTTTGCAGAATAACAAAGATACAAAAGCGCAACAAATAGATAAAAACCCACAAAATTTTCAAGAAACTATAAACAAAGAAGAATAAATAGAAATAAAACTCAACACTCGCATAAGATTTTATGAATTTACCATGCATTCATTGCACATATACCCACATGCAAATACACAACAAAAAGCCACAAAACCCATAATCTTTCCAACAACTAATAATAAAACAAGAATAAGGACAAAGAAAATCTAGCACTTGCACTAGATTTCATGAACTCGTTATCCATTCAGTGCATATGCGCCTACAGACTTATTTTAGTATCACAAAAACACAACTATAAAACCCACAAAATTTTCAACAAATGACACACAAATGACAATAAGCACAAACAAAACCCAACACTCACCTAAGAATTCATAAATTAACTATGCATTCACTGCATATGTACCCACATGCAAAAATGCAATGAGGAGCTAAAATACCCACAAGTTTTCCAACAAACAATAGTCAAACAAGAATAAGCACCAACAAAACTGAGAACCCCACCAACATTTCACGAATTAACTATGTGTTCATTGCATATGCACCCACATTACACAAAGACATGTTTAGAAGTGTTTATTTTTCCCTGTAATATTTTAGTTATCAAGTATAAAAAACAAACAAGTGTGTCACTCACTAGTTGCACACTGTTACCACTACACATAATGACAAATGTCAAACATGGTAACCCATAGCCACAAACACACAAGCTTCTCAACAAACAGTGAACAAAAAATTGCAAATTAACTAAGAATTCTCTGCTTATCTTCGCACCAGTTGTCTAACACATATCGTGAAGTTTGCATTTAATGCATTTACTACTTCATTACCAGCTCACTGCCAAAGCTGGAAAAAAACATTATTTTCAACAATGTATAATTTGTTCTCATATTTCCCTAATTTACTTAATGCTAAAGAAAGAAAAATAAAAAATCTACCTACTCAAACCAATAGAAAAAGAGATAAACTATAGTTTTCAAGCACTAGAAATATGTGCTAAAATCTAGACTATAAGAAAACTCAAAAATATTTTAAACAACACAACCTCATTAACCGAGCAAGTAGGAAAAAAGAAAATGCAATTTTTGCAATAGTAAACCTGCCTATTGGCAAGAACTAATAATAATACACACCAATCATAAAGAGAAGCCAACATGAGACCATGTCCTAAAGTCAAACAAAAAATATCAAATTTATACGTTGGACGAAAAAATTACAGTTAGAAAAAATTAAAACCTGCACATAGCCTTCAATTCAAACGTGCACCATTCCCTGATATTCAGATAAGCTTTGAAAAAAAATTGAATAGGAGTAGGCAAAGCCGAGATCATTAGGCATCTTGAGAGGACAAAAATGTTATGGTTTATTCTACCCAATTTATTCGATCACTTGTTTTGAATAGGATATTACTTGACTTCATTATGAATTCCCATTCTGCAATAGAAATGGTCAACCTAATCAAATGAGAAATGCAGAATTAACGTTCCCCTCACGCATTTCTGATTTGTTAACATTCCTTTTGACTGCTCTCATATGTATGAATCAGAAACCATGAGGACAACTACATACCCATTGAACAATGAAAAATGCGGATTTGAAGCAAAGAATTTACATTTACATTAAAAAAACCAAGTCAGACTTGTTCAGGATCTCACCTGCCACGATGCGACTCAAATTTTGAATGGGTTCTCCTTGTTCAATTTACAATATTCAACGATTCAGATTAGTATCTATCCATAGCCTTGCTATAACTAGCTATTGCACTTTAGTGTGCAATGTTGTATGCCGAATAAGCGTATGGATGTATTTGAATTTGTGTATATAACTTCTAAAAGTAAGACATGGAAAAACTAAAAATGCAATAGTATAAAAATGGAAGGGAACTTCAAATTATAAGAATGTATACAATTGGTAGAGTAGTTTGTAGCATATCTTTGGGACGTGAATTATAAAAGAGAAGCTTATATTTTGAATTTTCTGGACGTTAATGAATATTGGAAATAGTATGCAAAGGAAAGGGAACTTGACTTGATTTGATAGATGATGATTCAACAACCTCTTTTTTCCCATTAAAATTTTGTTTTTTTAGCACATGAGATCAATTATTAGGCTATTCGGCTAATAATGTTCATGCAAAAAAGGTCTCAATGGAGAAGTGATCCACCTAAAAGGTGCAAACATGACTGAAACAAAACCTGTGAATCAAGAAGATAATAAAGTTCCATTACCAACTGACTCATGTTATGCTTGCAATAGGGAAAGAGGGAGAGAGAGGGATAGATAGAGGGGAGAAGAGTGAGTGAGAGAGGGGGTCTAAGGAGATAGAAATAGGGGATATAGATAGAAAGAAAGATAGAGATAGAGATGGTGATGGAGATAAGGTTGAAGGAGAGGGATATGGAGAGGAAAGGAAGATATAAAGAGAGATAGGAGAGAGGGGTAGATGGATATGGAAGAGATAAATATAGAGAGAGGGAGATAATGAGAGAGAGAGAGAAATAAAGATAGAGATAAGAAGTAGTATATAGAGAAAGGTAGAGAGAGGGGGAGATATAAGATTAGATAGATGGATATATAATGAGATAGAGATAGAGAGAAAGATAGAGATAACTCAATATATAAAAAGGGAGAGGGAGGGGGAGAGAGGGGGAGGCATAAGGTTAGATAGATGGAGACATAATGAGATAGAGATAGAGGGAGAGATAGAGATAACTCATTCTATAGAAAGGTAGAGGGAGAGTGAGAGAGGGGGAGATATAGATAGAGGGTGATATTGAGAGATAGAGAGGGGTAGGGAAAGTGATAGAGAGATAGGGAGAGAGATAGAGAGATAGAGGTAGACAAAGATATGGATAGAAAAAGATAGAGAGAGAAGTGAGAGGGAGATAGAGAAATTGACAGATATAGAGTAAGAGAGATGGAGGGAAATATGAAGTGAAGAAGAGAGAGGGGAGAGGGAGAGACAACTCATTGGATAGAGGAGAGATGAAGTAATATAGATAGAGGAAGATATAGAAAGATAGAAAGATAAATATATAGGAAATGATATAGAGAGGTAGAGAGAGGGATATAAAGAGAAGGAGAATTGGAGAAGATATAGGTAGAGAGGGAGATATGAGAAGATGGAGATAGATGAGGCAAGTGTGAGAGATAATGGACTTGTGATAGAGAGAAGTAATAGAGAGACGGAGAGAGATAGAGGGCGAATAGATAGAGAGGGATGGGGAGGGAGAAGCAAGGAATGTGTATGTGAGTGAGAGACAGATATAGAGAGAGATAGGGAGAAATAGGGTGTGTGTGTAAGAGAGATATGGACATGAGATAAAGAGGAAGAGATATACATAAATAGATAAAGAGGGGGGGAGAGAGAAATAGAGAGGTGATAGATGAGATATAGGGATAGAAAGAGGGAGAGATAGATGTAGTGGAAAAGATAGAAGGGGCAGAGAAAGATGCAAAGAGAGGTAATAAGATATAGAGAGATGAGAGAGAGGTTATATATATATATATAGAGAGAGAGGAGGTAGAAATTTAGGGATATAAATATATATTATCTTATATATAATAATAAATATAACTATAATTTTGATTTTAAAAATGAGTTTTATAAAATATAATTTATAATATATAAAATTAAATGTAATTATATTATACATAAATTATATATTATATTATATTTATATCTAATAATTTCTATTATAAAATATACTATAATTATAAATATAACTATAACATTAATTTAAAAATAAATTTATATTATACAAAATACACATATGTTAATAATAATAATCATGTAATTTATATATAATAAGAAGTGTATTTTAAATTGTATTATATTAAATATATATTATATATTAACTATAATTTATTTTATATTTATGTTAATAGTTTTCAATATTTAATAATGAATATAAACAATATTATTTTAAAAATAAATAAAATTTAATTTGTATTATATAATATATATTAATCGTATATTGTACTATATTTATATGCAATATTTTTTAATATAAAATATAATATAATAATCAATCTAATCATAGTATTATTTTAAAATAAATTTGCATTATATTTATCAATTTAAAAACTAATAATAAATAGTAAACTTATTAAATTAATAAATATACAATACAATTTCATAATTTAATTTATCTATTGTTACTATGTATATTAATTGATTATCTATCGCGTGTGGGCTTGTGGCATGTGATGTGTTGGCGAATGATTTTTTTGACACATAAGGTAACAAGGTAAGAGGTGGCTACACAGAGCGAGGCATGAGAATATCTTGAGGCATTCCCACTTTCTTTCCATCTCAATGGTGATTTATCCCTAACTATTTCCCTTCTTAATCTATTCCACCTGAATTAGGGCATCAGAACATAGAGCACCTCAGCACATCGGCAAGGCATTGCACATTGGTCCCGCATTTTATCAATTATCTGTGTTGCTTTTATTTCTCTCTGTGTATGGTGGATTTGGTTTTTATTAGTGAGCCCATTCTCATTCGCATTTTTGAGTTGTTCATTATACCAGGAGTCCGCCTAACTTTAGGGAACTTTTCCTAAATTGCAAGATAAAGGGGAGAGAGAGATGAATATTCAGAAATCTCATCTAGTGTCGATACTCTCATTGACTGAGATTCCTTGGATCATGGAGCTCTCACAGCCAGAATTGGGGTCTGTTCTAAGGCATATGCAATTTGTTGTTATTAGGGAGACGAAGACATACATCCAACACACGATTCCAGTTCCTGGCCATATTCTCAAGGCTCGAATTTCATCGATACCAGAGACATCACCATTCGAGGGTCAATCATTGCTCAATTTGGAGAAGTTGTTTCTATAGGATCAACGTGCCAGGAAGCAACGCCATATCATGACTTTTCATCATCGACCAATACATGTATCACGAGATCACATAAGCATAGTTTGGTCATCTCTCTGGGTGCCGCTTCTACCTACGACGGGATTAACCAGGGCGCAACAACACTATTCTCTGGCCAGCGAAGGTGTTGAGGGGACGAGTCCTACCGTGTGCAGACCGTGAGGATTGTCTTACTACTGGTTCCAAACGATTTGTTGTTGACCTCTCTATTTCATTCACAATGATCATTCCAGGGGGTGTGCACAGGTATACTGTGTTATTGTACTGAGATAGCATAATTCAACTCTAAAGATTGATTGTCTTATGGCAGTATGTGCTAGGAGCCTTAGTAGAACAATTATGATTCAAAACCGCTTTGTAGAAATATTCGTTCTGAGCTTTAAAAGTAAATCTAAGTCTACGGCAAGTGACAGATGAGTCACCAAAAAAATATTAATAAGCCATTTCAAGGATTTGACTGATCACTCCCACTTGCAATAAAGGAAATGAAGAACGATGAACGATGAGGATGTTGAGAATCATCTCCGGGATGGCTTCAGCCGTTGATGGAGTAAATCAGTTTGCCTCACTTCATAGTAGGATACGCCTTCGGTGTAAAATATGGCCTCCTTTGTATGGGTTAATTACCATCTTCATCTACTCTCTCCCTTATAATTATATTTCACCATTTCTCATCAAGTGCTCTTTTGTTTCTTCTGAGTTGCTCATTTGTAATCTGAACAGCTTCCTTTGTGAAAGAATGCTCTCCAGTAGTGAATATAGCGAGATCAATGCTTATGCGAATCATGATAGTGTTTCTTGTTCTAAACATTATGTTTTCCCCGCAAGTTTCTACTAGATATAACATCAAGTCTAATGCAAATACTAGTGCAGATGGTAACTACAACAAAGCAAGTTTTAATCTGTTTCAAGTTGTGGAGAAGATGCCATCATGTACCAATTGCGTAGGCCATATTAAAGATTCTAAGTGCTGCAAATAGTAAAATAGTGCTACATATGGGAGTCTACCATTCTGACTCATGTGTACAGTAACAATGATATTCATGTCCAATGACCTAGTTCATATTCTCCTCCTAACTAAATTGATGGTGCTTTTATTAAATTTTGATCTTATGTATTCTGCGGTAATAATAGAGCAATAAAAAATATTCCCTTCCAGTGTCTCTAATATGATTCGCAGCTCAAATTTCTATCATCTTGCTAAATTTTAGTAATATTTATGTACATGGTGTTTGGATAAGTTTTTGCAAATGTATTTTTGCCATCCTCTAGTGAATCTGCTTGAGAAAATATTTACTTCTATCCTCAATTAAGTAAATCAAAGAAAGTTTCCACAATCAATTAAAGATGTGAAATGCATTTATATCCCCTTTCGCAACTCTACTTGACGTTGCACGCACATGCAACTTGAAAACCAAACTAGTGAAAATCTCTTACAATTTATCATTCTCATGTTTACATAAGGTCTAGCAATAGTTATAATAGATAGAGTTACACATGAGACAACCTAATCTAATTCGAGATTAACAAAGAATAAAGATTAAAGATGTAATTTCAATGAAAAGAAAGTTGTCACTCAACCACCGACAACACACCTCTGCTTGTCATAGTCTTCTTTCAATAGAAGAGTGGAGCCCATGTTGAAAATAATACTTAAATGATTATATATTTAATTGATTGTATAATAGAAGGACCTTAAATTATTTTATGATAATCAGAATTTTACACATAGCACGAGGCATATCAATATTCTTAGCATTTCTCTATGGAATATCCCATGCATAAGTGTAATGTCAAAATTTGCATAAACTTGTGATTTCATTCTATGTTTTACATCTACTTTGGTATCCATTCCTTTAGTATTCTTTTAGGTTTATTTTAACTCTTGCAGTATTCTTTTAGGTTTATTTTAACTCTTGCACTAGTGTTTCTTGTTCTGAAGGTGCTCAATTCTTATATCCTATGATCATTTTTTATTATTTTTTATCATCTCTTGTATTATCCTTATGTTTTTCTAGTGTCTTATCATTTTAGAGCTAAAACTATTTAAACACAAACACAATGTGCAAATATCTATATGAAGCGCTAGCATCTCGTGATAATTTCTTGTTCAATGACCAATTTTTAGCATGTTTCTACTTGCCATATTCCTTGGTTAATGGATTCTACTAAAGACACACCCAAAAGGCTCATCATTCCCTTCCTTTTGGCCTACTCTTTTCATTTTTTTAATCTATCTTTTCATTTAGAATTATCTCTCTCTCATGCTTTGGGTCTCTTTCACTTTCAATCTTGCATATTCTCTCAAGCTCTATAATTCTCTATAACTCTTTTAGCTCTCTTATTTCTTTCAATTCCTCAATCCTTTATAGGTGATATTTTTATTCCTTTTATTATAATTTCTAGTATTAATTTTTATTTTACCCGTGACCACCTTTGGATATTCACATCCTATTAGTCTCATATTTTCTTCAATGTTCTTATTTCTAGATAGAAAAAACTAAGAACACATGCAAGTTTCAAACTATCTATTGGTTGATATGGAGGTAGACATACAAAAATAAATATTTGACCTTAAGGAAAACCATTAAAAATTTCAAAAAATAATCTTGTTTCAATGTGTTGTACCTCTAATAACCTTGCCCCATTTTGCTTTTCAAAAAAATGTGGACACCCTTTTTCATCTTAAGTTTGTGTGTTTTCTCTATAGTGTGAATATTTTCCTCAATTCCCTCTAAATATTAAAGATTTTTGTCCCATTTTTGAAAGTCCCATCATGGATGGAAAGGATTTGGAAAGTTAAGCCCATGTACTTTTGAAAGTTTGGTGAAATTTGTTGAAACAAGGAAGTTATTCGATTCTAGGTTTTGTCTTTCCAATTGGTCAAAAACTTGTACCATAGGCTTTTTTGGCATAACTAGTTCACTAGAGTTTCCCCACAAAATTTCTTTCTCTATACAAAACCAAAACACAAGTGAAATGCACTAATTAGTAGTTAAATATAACTGATTCAATTAGTAATCCAAGCACCTAACTATTTATAATTTTATGAAATTAATAAATTATAAAATTTTGATGTCCATTTGAACTTGATTGATAAGAATTAAATAAATTATTGGTTCACTTGAAAATCCCCACACTTTATTCCTTAATGACATCAATATCACATCATCACTCAGGAATGGAGATTCTTCTATCATCCCAACCAAATGATTTTAGTTGTCACATTTAGAACAATTCCATTGAAACTTCTCACAATATGTATAAATATTAAATTATTACTATTTCATACTAACATTATGCATTTGATCCATCACCTTGATATTTAAATATTTCATGTTGACATCATTATGAACATCATTATGACCTTTCATAATGTTAGCATTAGAACTATTCATTTGAACTAGACATTTTAGCTTAAATATAATCAATTCACTTATCATTATCCATAAGACCAATAATAATTATAATCCCCACACATGAATGTTTTGTGGATAACTCGAGCCTATTTGAATGCAAACTTTAACCATTAAAAAAATGGTCGGTTCAGTTCAAGGTTCCCATAAAGAATTATTAAAAGGAAGTAAGAGGCTTACTATAGAAAGTGATCATCAAACTAAACCTGATAATTTGAAAGCATGAAAAATAAAATGTGTACCCCTAATTCAATATTTCCTAAGTATCACTCCAACCTATGACATTAATTATCCAACTACTTTATTTGATCAATGAATGCATCCCCAATTTTATGTATTTTTGCAAGTTTAAAGATTAATTATTTTATGCATTGCATCATAAAATAATTATAGTGCATAAGAGAACCCTAAGAAAATCCATCAAGATTAAAATTCCCTAAAGAAAATTATGGATGCAGACACTATGAATGTATGTTATGAAAAGGAGAAAAGTGGAACCATATTTTGTGATAATCACAAAGGTTTTATTTTTGATATATTTAGGTATGTATCCCATGAACTCTAAGTAAAATTGATTAAGTTCTGGTAATTCTATTGTGTGAATTTGAATTTTGGAAACAGTTTAGATAAGAATGTGCAAAATTCCTATAATATGAAAGTTTAGAAAAGGCCTAATTCAACCTAGCTTTGTAAATGTAAAAAATCCATAATAAAAAGTAATTTCATAAGTGAATAATTAATTAAAGTAATGCTAATGATTAAATTTAGTAATTGATAATTCGAATACTAGATGGGTGATCAAATAATTTTGGGATTTCATATGTTGTGTAGAATAGATGAGTAAGAGGGAAAAAAAACTATAGTTGCACAATTTGAAACTTTATAAGCATGCAGAGTATAATTATGATACTTTTGGATGAGTTGAAAAATATTTTTCTTATTAAATAAAATATATACCTCATATTCAAGACTTTTGGGCAGATTTCCCAAATGATTATGAGGTAATAAAGAGGTTACATTAGAGTCTTATGGTGAACTAGATGAAGGAAATGGGTACCCATAGTGGCATAATAGGTAAACGATAATGGAGAAGTCCAACACTCCAATTATACGATGAATAATCTCTATAATAAACCTATTCTAGACATCATTTTTTTCTAAAAAAAGAGGTTTGTTCCATTGATGAGGTAACACAACATATCTTGGATAGTAGTATCGCTTGATTAAATTGTAATATTCAAACATTAAAGGAAGGAAGAGTCACCATAACATATAGAGGAGAGAATCAAAGGAAATTAAAATAAAAGGCTAACAAAAGTGATGTTTTGGATAGTTTTTATCAAGAATAGAAAATTTTAAGAAACTAAAGTGGTCCAACTTGAAGAAGGCCATAGTAGAGAATTTTCTTTTTTACAAGAAGAAATTATAGCTACTAGTCCTGAAGGAACACCTTCTACACCTAATTAGTGTATGATTTCTATAGTATTTGGTACATACAATGTATTAGGAGGTACATCTACATATCTTCCACAATAATAGGATATAACTCTAGCCACAACTTAATTTAGGGGATAGAGCAAATTGAAATCATCCCTCTAGACTCAAAGACCTTAATGCAACATATTGATAATCTTATCCCAAAAATAAAAGATATGGCTTTGTCATCAATATCAAGGGATGCAACAAGAGCCAATATTTCACAAGTTGCTACTCCAATGATATTGAAAAAATAAAGTTAAAGAATAGCATTGATGCAATTGTGGCTTGACTAGAGAAAGATAAAATAAAGAAACAAGAGTTAAAAGGATAAGTTGTTGAGCTTCAATGGTGTATCAAGAAATTGGTAGGTCCATTGCAATTAATGGATCAAATTTGAACTACTCTTATCCTTCTATCCAAATATGAGGTTTCTTCATTAGATAAGGTGAAGCATATTAGCAATACTATTGAAGAATGGATAAAAATATTTATTAAAAGAGGAGAAGAAAATAACATATTTCTATCAAGAAAAAGTGGGAGAAGATAGTAGAATGGTAAGGAAATATTCAAAATATGATTAATAATTATGAAATTAGGTTGGATAAAAACAAAATATTGTCATCTAGGCTTAGGGTGATTGAAAGCTTGAGTGATAGTTTTTTCCTCAAAGAAAATATTTCTACTCAAGAAACCCTCCCTAAGATTAAGTCCTAGTTTGAGTAGCTCAAGTTGGAAGAGTGGCTAATAAAGGAATGAATTAAGGGAGTGAATGAATAAAAATTTCTTTTACAAATTTTAATTTTAGAGTTAAATTTTCTAGAAAATATGTTGAACACAATTATTAGTGCTCATTTTGTTTCAAAAGAAAAGTTTATATTGTTGGACTTTAATAAATGTTAAAGAATGGATTGGATGATAAAGAAATAATTATATTCTAGAGGTAATTACTTAGGTAGATAAAACCTTGGTAATAATAAATAAATACAATAGAACGACTAGAAAAAGGATTATGAAATATGTTCAAAATTTCATGAGTTATGATTCTTATAAGTATAAATAGAAATTAATGAGAGATGAGGATAAAAGTGAGGCAATTAAATATCTTATTGTATGAAATTTATGAAAATTATGGGCTCTCTTTCACCTTTAGGGTTTAGGACCTAAAAGGAGAGAGACAATCTCCACACACTTCACTCAAGAACAAACCCTTGAGATTTCAATGGAAAGGAGATTGAAATATTGCAAAGGGATTGCCCCAAAGGCTGAATGAAATCTAATGAGGAGTTCACCACCAGGTTTATACTTGGAAAAGATAATGTAATACATAATGAAATGTAAATCCCTAATTGAATACAACGTAACACTAAATGACCTAGAAAAGAAAATGAAAAAAAATAGAAAATGGAAGAAAGGAAGGTGTGCACCTAGGAAAAAAGAGATGGCTAGATGAAGGTCTAGAATGCTAGAAATTTTGTTGTTACAGTTGACTGGGACTCATTCACCAAGCTGGACAAATCAATCTAGTTTTTGGGAAAATGCACTAGAGTAGCTTTCAACCAAAAGGGTGTCCAAATTTGTGAAAATATTTGCTAGGCTTGTATAGTGGGACTCATTCACAACTAATGGCCAACTAGTCCACTTCTTATTCTTTGGAAGTTTGGGACCTTATTTTGTTCCTCTAAGTCTACCCAACCCTTTTTGACTATTTTCTAAATCTAAACTATAAATTGCCACATGTAGGCCTTCTCCAAGCTTCTCCAAGGGTTGACGACAACTTTAGGGATTTGACGACTTTTCTCCAACTTTTCTCCTTAACAAATTTGCAACTTAGCTTTGCAAATCACACATAAGAAGAGGGATTTTTTTTTTCGAGTTAGTGAATAGGGTTTTTCCTTGTTCAAACCCCTTGTTGCTATTAAATAGGCATAGGAAAATTGAGAGGGGGGTGAATTAGTTGTCTCAAAATTAAAACTTAAAACCCAACACTTATTAATTTTAGAACCACATTGTTCTGTTATTAAGTAAGAGCATGAAACCCAAATAATAGAAAGTAAATCAACACAATGAACACCATATTTTTATGTGGAAAACCCAAGGAGGGAAAAACCATGGTGAGGACCAACTCATAGTATAAATTAGTTCCAAACTAAAAAATAAAAGGCTCACTGCCCTAAAAGGACTCACTATTCAAATACAAAAGCTCACTGCTTACAAAGAGGCTCATTGCCTACAAAGGATCAACAAAAAAAAATTGGGCTTTACAGCCAAAATGAACTGAGAATAGTGCACCTAACAAGTGTTGATTTAGTTCTAATGATGCTCAATAGACTGATTCAACACACTTCGACCTTTTTCACTTACTTCCAAATTGCTTTATTAATTTTGCATATATACTCTTTTATTCGTCTATCTCAATCTCTCTTATTCTCTCTAAAATAGTCCAACATATTCATTTATATACCTAATCTTTTTTGCAAGCATCAATTAGGTCAGCCTAATTGGATGCATTTCATATTTATCAAAAATACCAACTGTCAGCTCCAATCATTCATAAAATATTTCAAGAAGATAATTCAAACTTCTAGCACACTTCATTATGTCGGTAATGACCTAAAATAGGTTACACATATATTCACATAACAAAATTAATTCACCACATCATAATTACCCCAAGAAGTGGGCTAGGAATATGCTTCAAAGAAAAAAGAAAAACCATTATGTACAAGCATTAGATACATGAGATATTGAGAGTGTGTGATCCTGATGCATACAAACAGTTTCCCAAAACCACAAGCATCAACAACTAAATGCTTGAAAATGCATACTAAAATACAAGAGAGTGTAGCTCGAATATTGGTTTAGATACCAGACGAAAATACCAAATCAAGCATTGTCTTAACCTTGTAGTCACAACATGGTACCATCAATGACAACACAAAACTATAGAGATAGCCAATATTTTTTGTTTTTCCAACAATCTCCCCCTTTGACATTGATGGTAACATGTAAAAATCTTCTCCTTCAAACTCTCCCTATACTTTTCTCTAACTCTCTCCATACTCTAATTTTATCCCCTTTGACATCAATGGTAAAGGGTGGCCAAAAAATTATATAAAAAAGGATTAAGCATGGTGAAATCAAGAGAAAAACTTCCAACCATCCAAAAATCTTATACATCAAATCAATTAACTTATTTTCCTTCCTCTTCTTCTTCTCCTTAGTAAAACCAACAGAAATTCAACACTTAGGATTCAAGTAAAATGACTCTCTTCATGTGAAAAACTTTCTTGTACTTTTCCTCAAGAACTAGATGCAATTTCTTCCTATTAAAAGTAGTTGAATCCATTCTTGTGCAAATGCTTTCCAATAAACCCAACACAGTAAAAGATGGTGACCAATATGAACTCTGTTTTTCAACATCTTCTACATCAGTAAGTATTCTGGAAGGATGTTTTAACCAAACCTCAACAATCTCCTTAAGAAACCAAAAGGTTTTCACTACATCATCTTTGTCTTTGTACAACAACCAGTTCAGCATATAGTTCACCAACTCTTAATCTTTGCTTTCCTTCTTTATATTCAAAGATGTCAAAATTCCTTTGAATATTGTTCACTTCATTTTTTACTTATGAAATTATCTACTACAGCAAGCCATTGGAGGCAATACTTGTAAATATTCAATATTTATTTAATCCCTTTCTGTGTTTCCATGATCAATTCATATAATCTCCCTTTAGCTTTAACACGCCTCTTTTCAACCAAAGATTCAAAATTGCATCCTTCTAGACCTTCAAGCAATATTCTTTCTTGAACAATCTCAACTAGATTTTCTAGCAATGAATCAGAAATAGCTTATACTCCAATACCTTTCTGAAGTAGATATTTTACCAAAGCATCATCAATCTTAAGTCTATCAATGTGAGAGGCCTTACTCCATAATTCCCAAATCTTCTTCATCTTCCCCTTAACAATCATAGACTACATGTCATTAGAGGATACTTTCTCCTTTTCTTCTGAAGTGTCAATGATATCTTCAGTTATAATTCTCTTCCTCTTTGATTCTAGAGAGGATTCATCAATGAAAATCTCCAATTCCCTTTTTTCGAAGGAGGAGCCTATTTCAAATTAACTCGAATTAGATATACCAAAGAAAAAAAAAATTCAAGGATGTGAAATAAGATTTACACATACTTGCATTATTTGCCAATGCTCCCAGATATTTGTAGACTTGTTTTCCAATAGGAATCCCAAACTCCCATACCATATTTTCTTTTCCTGGTAGGGTACAAAAGAAGTGAAACACCAAACACACTAGCAAGGATCTGAATTGAAAAGGATAACCCTCAATCACTGACATATGTACATTTTCAGAAAGATTCTCAAGCAACAATCTACACAAATCAAATTTCCTATTCTCCTTAACCATTATATGTGCAATATAAACATCAATGGCTGATGTGGAACCTTTACAATTTCTAAAATAGATATTGTAAGAAATATCATATGCAACATACCTTACAACCAAATCTTCAATTGTGTTTATCAATAAAGCTCATGGGTCTTTCCTAATGCTAGTCAATTCCTCCACATCTTTGTATTTTATGGTTTTCTTTCTAGGAGGATCTCCAATACTACATAAGCCAGTTATCGCCTCAATCACTTCTTTCATAACTAAGTAGGGTTTTTCAAATATAATACTTCCATCCTTGTAATGATTCAATAAGAACAAAATAAATAAAAAATTCAAAAACCCATGGAAATTCACTCCACAAATCCATGCCTAGGGTTTTGATGTTCAACAATTCATTTTCGTTCAACCCTAGTTCCATTTCCTTCATCTTTTTGTGATCAAATTATTTTAACTCAACTCCTTTCAGCTTTAGAGGGATGACACCACTGAATTCTCTATCCATTTCTACACTTTTTTAATTTGTTAAATGAGACTTCTCCATTTTTCCTTCTTCCCCTTTTTGCAAACAAAGAAATGAATTATAGATTACCTGAGTTAATCTCTTTGAAATCCCTTCAGAACTACTTCATAGTTGCTTCACGATCACTCCAAGGCACCTTCCAAGTTCTCTAAATGTATAGTTAACTGAGAGGCTTCACAAATTTTTAACTTAAACACCATCGGGTTTTCCCTAAAAGCATTAAATGTAACAAATATCAAAAAGATGCTAAAAACATTCTTCTCAACACATAAAAACTTAATTTGTTCTACAAATCATCATGACAACATGTTTTATTTTGATTATTTTTCCACAACTTCTGATTCTTCATTCTCTGCATCTCATCCTCATGCTAGCCTTTGACATGCCATTTATCCAGGGCGTTTTTGTAATTTTATGATAATGCTCACCCTAAGACCATGCTCATTCTAATTCCCAGAGGATTCATCTGTACAGGGGGAGGGTATAGGAATATCAGTAGCTTCACTTTTTTCTTCTTCTTTCTTCTTCCATATCTTATTCATCTCTTTCTTCATTTCTTCTTTGTTTACCTTTTTTACTAGATCATTCTTCTCTAGCGGAGTGGACTTCTTTCATTTCTTGCTTTTGTAGAATTTTGAAACATGTCTTGATTTATTAGAATTATAACAGATGAAATTTTTATGATTACACTAACCTCCATTTCCTCTTGATCTACATTGATTTTCTCTATGTCCTAATTTGTTATAGATATAACAATATCCATTAAATAATTTATTCATTCTATCTTCATTAAATTTGTTCCTCATAACCCAACTTATCATTCTCTTGAGATCTGCATTCATTAGCATTATGTCCAACCTTCTTAAATTCAAAGCATTGTTCAGTGAAGGGATTAGAAAACTGATTATCCTTGCTTCAACATTTTGTTGCTTTGTGACCATATTTGTTATAGAAGAAGCATATACCATCAAAATAGGGATACCTTCATGTATTAGGTTGTCTCACATGCAATCTCCTTGTAATTTTTTTTGAATTTCTCTTCTTCTTTCCTTTCTCCTGAACTACCTAATTGTCCTTAGAACTTTCACCTGCATCATTTCCTAAATCAGCTTTGTCTTTACTTGATTTCTATCCAACAATCAATTCTCCTAGCTTATTAGAACTTGATTTGAAATTATTTTCACAGAGCTTTTCCTTTTCCAGTTCAATTCTCAAGTTTACAACCTCATGTTCAAGTTTAGAGCATTCTTCAATTTTTTTTTGCACCATTGTATTCAGACATTCTTCAATTCTCTTCTTCTCTTCTACTATTACTTTCAATCCAATTATCTCTTGTCTCAAATTCTCACTCACTTCTTTGTTCCTTTCATTGAATTTCTTTAGTTGTTCTTTCAGCTTTTGAACACATTCACTAGCTTCATCTAGATTCTCCTTTAGATCTATGTTCTAAGTTTCAACTTTGTCAAGATCCTTAAGTGTAGTCCAAAGTTATTCTTTATCATCCATCTGATCAACCATCAGGATCCTCCTTAAGCGGTTAATCTCTACACCAAGGAACCAAAAGCTCTGATACCAATTGTTAAATAGGCACAAGACAATTGAGAGGGGGGGGTGAATTAGTTTCTGCAAAATTCAAACTTAAAACCCAACACTTATTAATTGCACAACCAAAATGTTATGTTATTAAGTAAGAGAATGAACACAAATAACAAAGAGTAAATCAACACAATGAACACCATATTTTTACATGGAAAACCCAAGGAGGGAAAAACCACAGTGAGGATCAACTCACAGTATAAAGTAGTTCCAAATTAAAAAACAAAAGGCTCATTGCCAATGGATCACTACCTTGAAAGGACTCACTACAAAGAGGCTCACTGCCTATAAAGGATTAACAAAAACAAAATTGGGCTTTATAGCCAAAATGAACTGAAAATAGTGCACTTAACAAGTGTTGATGTAGTTTTGGTGATGCTCAATAGAGTGATTCAACACAGTTCATCCTTTTTGGCTCACTTTAAGATTGATTTATTAATTTTGCATATACACTCTTTTATTCATCTGTCTCAATCACACTTCTTCTCTCTAAAACTGTCCAACATATTCATTTATATACTTGATATTTTTTGCAAGCATCAATTAGGTTAGCCTAATTGGATGCATTTCATATGCACCAAAAATACCAACTATCAGCTCCAATCATTCACAAAATATTTCAAGAATACAATTCAAACTTCCAACACACTACATTATGTCTGCAAGGACCTAAAATAGGTTGCACATATATTTGCATAGAAAAATTAATTCACCATATCATAATTACCCCAAGAAGTTAGGCTTTAAAGAAAATAGTAAAAACATTTTATATGAGCACCATATATGTGAGATCTTGAGAGTACATGCTCCTAATGCCTAAAAACCATTTCCCAAAACCACAAGCATCAACAACTAACTGCTTGAAAATGTGGACTAAAATAATGAAAAGTGTAGCTCAAATACTAATTTAGATACTAAACCAAAATACCAAATGAAGCACTATCTTAACCTTGTGGTCACGACATTGTGACATCAATGACAACACCAAACTATAGAGATAGTAAATCTTCTTCTTTTTTCCAACAGTTGCTAATTAAACCTTGAAATGAAAGAAAATATGGAGAATGATGAATGAAAAAATAGTAATTTTACAACTCATCCAACCCTAGCAATAAGGTGTTGTAATATTGCTTGAAATGGCTGCAATGGATGTGGTTCTTGAATCTTGCTTAAAACACTTGCTTGGATCATGAACTCTACATCACAATTGTTAGCACAATAACAAACACGCAAAATGCTATAAAATACTTGATAATCTAACCTTGAATACTCTTGAATGATCTTCTGAATGCTCAAATTCTTTGTGAACTCTATTGAATGCTAGGTGTTGAATATGAGTGAAAGAACCTTTTATTTATACTTAATTATGTGAGAATTCTTGAAATTATAACACTACAAGCTGGCATCAAATCTAGGAGAATAAAATCCCGCTAGAAATTTGAATTAAATTTGAATTTTGGACACATGGGACTCATTCACCCAATGTGGTGAATGAGTCCCATTAGGCATAATGTATGGGACCAGAAATGAAAATTTCTTAGAAATCTGTGAAAACTAGTTCATGGCCAAAAGATCCAAGTGGGACACATTCGCCTAAGGTGGTGAATGAATCCTAGACACTAAATATGGGCCACACAAGCTAGGAACACCTAAATTAGGATTGTTCAATGATTGGTTTTGGGATTATCCTAAAAAATATGCAATAAATGATGCTTATGGATGTAAAATAGGGCCAATTAAAGTGTACGAAAGCCTAATTATTAATGACAAGCCTAGAGAAATGTGAAATTGTCTTACAACACTTTACACCACTCTAAATAAGGCAAGATTAAGGTTGATTTTGATTAAAATTATTTTGATCATGCTTATTTAATTGATAAAACCATAGAAAAGTGTGAATGTGTGTTACAACATGTAAACAAAGATTTTGGCAACCCAAATGCTTTATGTCCTAGGGTTTTTCACCTAAAAGGAGATAAGATTGGGGCCAAAATGCAATGTAAATATTCAAAGATTTATGTGATGTGGTTGTAATGTTCCTAGATGAGATGTACTAAATGTAGAAAATGAACAAAAGCTATATATCATAAATGCAAAACTAAGAAATATGAAGTACTAGAAAACATAGTGTTGTATGCAAACATGAACTAGAAACATAAGCAAATGAAAATAGAATTGAATGAAATTGAATGGAGTGCACCTGGAGGATAAAATCATATCTAAGAAGGTTTTGGAATGTTGTAGAATTCACTATTGATGCCCATTGGGACTCATTCGCCACATATGGTGAATTAGTCTTGTTTCTAGGAAAAATCTACCAAAATAGGTTTCGGGATGCTAGGAACACACAAATTTAGAAAAATCCTTTTCAGGACTGATAATGGGACTCATTTGCCACTAATGGAAAATTAGTCCACCTACAACTTTTTTAAAAGTCAAAGGTGAAATCAATGGGTCCTTGTCTGTACTTTTCTGCTTGACAGTTTGTTGGATCTAAATCTGGAAAATCTGATGGGAAAGTGATCTCCAAGCTCCAAGTAGGGTTATGTTGACTTTGATGACTTAGTTGACTTTACAACACCTTTTTGACACCTTTCTCCTTGACAAATCTTCCTACAAGACCTACAAACACACATGTAAAGAGGGGGAAAATGGTTAAGGGTTAAAGTATATGGGTTTTCCTTGGTCAAACACAACTTTGGTAATCAAACCCTTGAAAATGAAATGAAATGAGAAGAGAATGATGAAAAACTAATATGCAAGTGTCATAAACTCACCAAACCCTTTTTTTTGAAGTCTAAAGATATGTCAATGGCTACTCCAAGATGCTTGATAATTGCTTGATTGAATGATGCTATGATGCTTGAGTGGCTGCTTAGATGGATTAAATGTATGAGTGAATGAGTGAATGAATGGGGGTTAAAATGAATAGAAAATCATTTATTAATACAAAATTATGCCCTAATTTCCTAAAAATACATCACAAACTGACCTTATGTCCTTAGGAATAAAAACCCGCTAGTATTTTGATTTAATTTTGATTTTTATGCCAAGAGGGACTCATTCGCCACCCTAGGTGAATGGGTCCCACTCAAGACATGTGAATGGGTGTTAGGAATTAAGTTTCCTTAAATGATGTTTATTGGGTTTGTACTAAAAAATACACTTAATTAAGGCCTGTAAGTGCATAAAGGGGTCAAATAAAGCATAAGAAAGGTGTATTTGTTGGTAACAAGCCTAGAAAAATGTGAAAGTTTGTTACAAGACTTTACAACACTTTAGAATAAGACTTGGTATGTGATAAAAAGAGGGTATGTAGATGAATTATAATAACAAGAGTCTAAAAAAGTGTGAAAATGTGTCACAACACCTTTACAAGACATCATAAAGTCTTAATGATTCATAAAGATTCAAGACCTAATGTGAATGTGTGAGTCACATTACAACATTAAATCAAGGTGAAATCAAACAAAATGAGCACAAGGAGGGACAAAAAAAAGAGAAATTAAAAGGGCTACTTTTTTTGTGTCCACAGTTAACCCCCACTTTAGAGAGAGGATGAAATTGCTTCAAAATCGCACTAAAGTAGAGAAATGCATCTCAAGAGGGGTCTAAATGCACTAATATTTGGTAAGATGAGACAACAACAATCAACAAGGATGATCAAGCCCCCAGGATCAAGATCCCATGGAAAACCAATCATAAGCACAAAGAAACACAAATGAGAGTGATGAAAAATAATGAAGGAAAGTTCGATCAAGCTTCGATCATTTGTCTAGCTCATTGTGAATTGGATCTAGGCTTGTTTCTTTGGAAGGAAAATGCATACTCACTTTGGGGTGATGGAACTCATGGTTGTATGATAGGTGAGAAGTGTTAGAAGGACACACTACACAAGTCATCTAGTTTTGTCATTGATGGCAACCCTAGTGAGTAATCATATTTGCACTTCAGTATTTTCTTATACTAGAAGTCAAATTGAAGATATGTGTTAACTGTCAAAGCTAAAATAGGGCATCCAATAGAGTTGTGTACATTGATTCATCTGTAAATTCATATTATCATTTTATGTTGTGGATCTTAGGGAAGTTCTCTTGATGTATGAAATATCTTATATTTGAATCATTGGGCCTTGTATTGATTGGTGTACAAGTTAGAAGATCTAGTTCATTGTTTCTCAGTTTAATAGTGCAAAAAGGCCAGCTAGATGAATGTAATGTGTTGTAGATATTCGAGGCATAATTTTTTAAGGTATTTCAAGCTCGAAGATTTTTTTTGGGTCCTCACTATGTCTTTTCCAACATTGGTTGGTTCACATTGTTAATTGTTTATAGATTGGGCCGACAATTTGTACATCTTTTATATTTTGTTAAAGCTGACATGTACTTGATGTAATCTCTTGTTGCATATATATATATATATAATTGATTACTTCTATCATTTTGAGGTGTATTGTGATGTGTTGCAAAAGTTAGAAGGATTATAGATTGATTGTGTGCAAATTCACTTGAGTAGAATGAAGAGTAGTAATCTAAATTAAAGTAGACAGAGGTTCAAGAGAAGAATCAGATAGAATGTGAAGAATGTTGTAAATGTGCTTAAATAAAACTATACTTAGGCATTAGCATATGTTATGTCATAGTTCATTCACTTTGGATTGTCTATATACGACTGTAAGATAGTGAGTCTTCTTTTGGGCAGTAATCCTTTTGTATTTGAGTAGTGAGCTCTAGGCAGTGTGCCTGAATGCATGTGCATTCCCCATTTGTAAACACTTATATTCAACATACTCATATTTGGGATTAGCCTCCACCATGGTTTTTCCCCTAACAAGTTTTCCACGTAAAATAAATCCTTTTGTTATGGTGTTGTGGTTGATTTATTTTTGTTCTTGCATATTTATTTTGGTTCAGTGAGCTATAAGTCGTTTAAAGATCAAGTTAATAAAGTTAAATTATGCAGAACAATTATTCAGCCCCCCACTAAGTGGTCCTTGATTCCAACTATTGGTATCAGAACCTAGTTCCTAGAATGAAGTTTAAAATCTTGGCGAAGATCTAAGAAAGTGATTCAATGGATTCCAACAATCTTCAACAACTTTTGGTCCTACTAGATGATCATGATCAATCCAAATTTGAAGTCCAAGAATTGCAAGAAAGACTCATGAATGTTGTGAAATTCATTCAATCATTGAAATATAAAATCAATAAATATAGGGAAAAGAGAAAGGAACTTTGTGATCAACTCAAGTAGAAAGAAAGTAAAAGCATAGAAGATGAACAACTAAGTCAAGCCTTCAAGGAAAAGATAGAAGAATGTGAAAAGCTCACCAGAGATAATATTTTCCTAAAGCATGAGATGGAATCTATTGTGATGAGGATGACCAAGGAGATTGAAGATAAATAGAAGAATGGAGAGAATCTTACTCAGTCCTTGAAAGAAAAATAAAAAGAATGCAATAGAATTATTGATGGATTCAATTAGCTGGAGCTTGAATTGCATCAATCTAGAAACAATGAAGAAGAGCTTGAAAGATAGATTGTTACTCTCAGTGATGAACTTGATACTACAAATGAATAAAAGGAGAAGTTCAAGATTAGCTCAACTAAGCTTGATGATCTGATTGAAAGCCAAAATATTGGAGGTGACAAGTGAGGTCTTGGATATGAGAAAGGAGGAAGCTCTAGATCTAGTCAAAGGAAATTTAGGCAAGGATATCAGGCGAGCAACGCTAGAAGGTATCTAGTAAGACAACCCAATGCTCAAAATTTAAATGGAAATTGTTTTGTTTGTAATAAATTTGGTCATATGGTTGCTAAATGTAGAAGAAGAATGAACCCAATTGGTCCATCATTCTCCGGTTAGTGTGTCAATTGCAATAAGTATGGTCATAATTCAATTTAATGTAGAAATATTTCAAACAATGTTTTCAATAGAAATGTCAAATGTTATGCCTACAATAGATGTGGCCATATTGATAACTAGTGCAGATCAAGAGAAAATCAATGGAATAACTGGTCTAGACAAAGAAATTTTGTATGCTATAATTGTAACAAATCCAATCACATTACAAGATTCTGTAGAAGCAAAAAGGGTCCAGTAAACAAAGGGAAAAATATGAAAATGGATGATAAGGGAAAAGGAAAAGTTATTGTGGATGAGATCAGGAATCAAATGAATAAGACATGGGTGAAGAAGAGTGCTTCTAATGGAGGAAATGGATCAGCACCAGAATTTGGTATTGGAAATTCCATCAAGAATTAGTTTAAGGCCTCTGGCGTAGGGGGAGCTCTCAAGAAAATCTCTTACCTCATTTTTGGTAGTTGGTATCAAGATGTGGAAGATTGCAACAATTAAATTAATGATCTATAGATCTTTTGGAATAGTTTTTGAGGAAATCTATGAAAAATTGAAGGTCTGTAGAATAATTTTCTTTGATAGACTACAAAAATAGGGTACCTATCCAGAAGACCTAGCGATTTTTTTTATTCTGATAAAAAGATAGGTGTGCGAATGATACAAAGGTTACTTCTTTTCCTCATTTTTCATATTGCATTTTGAGAAGTTTGGAGAGCTCTATAAGTGAATTTTTGTGAGATACAAGTCCAAAAGTGATTCGGTGTTCAAACCCTAATCTGGGGAAAGGTATTTATCTATAAAACTCATGAACTTGAAATTTCTGAAAATGGCCACTTTGTTGGTTTTTGATATTAAAGATAGACCTTGCCCAAAATTCAAATGGCACCCATTCAAATATATTGAGATAGAACCATTAGGTGCATTTTCTTCCATTTCATATGGTGTTTTACACATTGAAGATATTAGGGAATATATTCATGTGAATGTTGAGGAATTAGGAAGCTCCTAGTTTTTAAATCTATACAAAAATCATATTGTGGGAGAAGATCTCCATGTAGGGCCTGAAATTAAGACCTTGGAGGAGAAGAAGTTCAAAAAAATTGTGAATTTTCCCATGTTCGATGAAAATAAATGGGTTTGATACATACTGAGTCAAGTGCATATCGAGTTCATGTGGTTAAGTTAGCCCTTCAAAATCACAAGAGAAGCTATAAGCATTGTTACTGGTTTGAATTCATCCAGTGGGTTTCCCACATTGAAAGTTGTGAAGAACCAAATAGTCACTGAAGCAACTAGTTCCATTTTTGACAAGAGAACCATGACAATTAATGACATCATTGAATTGGATGTAAAGTTTTCCTCTATGGTTATTGGATATGAAATCTATCACTCCAGGTGGGATAACTTTGTATCTAGTACTACAATCTTTGTAGCTTATTAGATGGTCAAGGAAAATGAAAATAATAATTTCTGTGAGTTACTTTGAGGCCAGCTAATAAAAAATCTTGGTAAAATCAAGAAGGAGAACTCTTTCAAGTATGGATTTTTTTTGTTATGTGTGTTCTTCTACTTCATGAATGAAGTTCCAAGAGTTGGAAAAGTGCAATGGGAAGGTGACAGACTTGTAGCTATTCAAATTAGAGACATCTTATATAGAATTGGTGATAACAAGACAAGGAAAACTACTACCTGGGTTACTTTAAAGGATTTCAAAGTGAAATGCAAGCAAGGGAAAGGATTCCTAAATCTATTATGGAAAAATATAAGGAAACTATTTGCTTCATGGTTGAAATTGATTAGTGTTTGATGGATGTAGTAGACCTTAGAATAGTTTGGATAATGCCTATGGGATATGAAGTTGAAGAACACATTTTGGAGTTGTATCCCCAACACCTATTGAGTGAACCTTAGGATCTGACAAAAGAAAGTTTTTGTACCTTTGAATAGATGGCTATGCAAGTGTATACACAACTAAAGAATCCTATGATAGTCCTCAAGGTGAGAAAGGAAGTTGAGGCTTTTGCAGAAAGCATCAACATATCAGTTGAAGCAGTGAGGGAAGCTAGTAAGAAAATAGAACAAGCTGAAGAAGGGGAGCCTACTAGAACTGATTCAGCTAGTTCGACAACATCTTTTGCTAGGTCTAGATTTACAAGGATCATTGCACTCTCATATAGTCCTCCAAAGAAATCAATCCTAGTAAAATCTCAAGTCAAGATATCTGGTAGAGAAGGAAAGAGGAAGAAGGATTAAAGCACAAGAGTCTATGTTGTTGTTGAACATGATGAAAAAATTGAATCAGATGAAGAAGTAAGAGAAATCAAGCATAAGGGCACCAAGGCATCAAAAGTATCTAAGTAAAATCCCTCTGGTGAAGAGAAAGCAAAGAAAAAGGTGAAAACTAATAGATCAAGTATGAGTGTAGAGGAAGCATAAAAAGCTTTAATTAAGAATGTAAACTCAAACCACTTTCTTAATGGTATGACACTTTTGATATTGTTGGTTAGAGAAATATTGAAGAGGCTACAATAAAATAATTGAATATTTTCAATATGGCTCTCATAGAAATATTGTCAGAGTTACCTATTAAAGGGTTATATGAAGTCTTAGAAATGAGGAGAGTAAATGCAAGAGTTGAAGATGAACAAATGAGAGAATGCTTACTTGCTTATCTATATCTAGTAATATCAATAGAAGAAATGAAGAAGATCCTCAATGATGTTAAGAAGGATTTTAATAGAAAATTAATAGTGAATAATCTTATGATTAGGTAGACTAAGGAAGTGGAAAAAGACACTAAGAAAATACTTAAGGAAGTTCTGTTGAAGAACATATATAATGTTGTTTATGAAGAAAATCATGATGAAGATGTTCCATCTGGTCTAGAAATTGAAGAGGTGAATAAAGAAACAACTGAGGACACTTTGAATCCTCTAGATATGTAAGATACTAAAATTCCTAGTGAGACTGAGCTCCTAAAGATGTGTCATCTGAAGAAGCAAAAATTCCAAAAGCCAAGGAAGAACCTATGATTGAAGAAAATAAGGTTGAGGCAAAGGAATTTTCTATGGAAGAAAGAGACACTACAAAGGTAGTAAAGGAGTTTTTAGAAGAACAACAAGAGGAGTTTGACTTTGAATTGGTTGAGGGTCCTATCAAGTTGGCCACTCTATCTCCTATTCAGAAGCTGAAGGTAGCATCATTTGCTCAGGCCAAGGCAATGGAGGAGATACTCAAATCTCACATTGAGGACAGTGAGTTGCTAAGTCTTGCATCTAGTATCTTAGATAAGATCATGCCTACACATTTCAAGGACTCATTCGATTCTCCCTCTGGTCAGCTAAAGAAACTTCTCAACTTTGTAAGTACTCACTTTGAGTCTCTTGAAAAGTTAGTTGAGGATAAGGTATAGAAAGAATTTGATGCAAATAAGTTCAGTAGATTCAAGAGTATGATTGCTAATGATAAATCCCTATTAGCTACCTATGAAAAAAACATTCAAGGTGCATTAGATGAGGGTGGAAATATCTACAAGTCATGCTTATCCTTATCAAAATTCACTTAGGTCACTTAGAAGAAAATTAAGGAATATGAGAAACAGTTAGCAGATATTTTTCAAACCTTTCATCCTTTAACCATTTCTATGAGTAAGCAAGAAGGTCAAGTCATATCCTTGCTTGAAAAATTTAAAGTTTGAAGCATGAAAAAGATAAGTTTTGAAAGAGTGTGTGAGCTCAGAGGACTAATTGGGCCTAAAATGGAGATGATTGTTAGTGCATTGAAGAAAGCACATGATGTTATGGTTGTCAGTGATACAGTAAATCTTGAGTCAGTAGAGATGCAATCCTACCTATTATGTGGTCACATGACTATTTTGGAGAGTCTCAAAAAGGATTAGGACAATAGTTTAAGCCTGTTGAAGAACAATTTTGTAGATATATTTCAGTCCATGTAAGTTAGAAAATCATGTCTATACATATACGATTTGTTCATAGATATTTAGTATGATTTTTGGTATGTGGATTCCCATATTTTTCATTGATGTCAAAGGGGGAGTGTGGGCCAGTGAAAAATTTCATATTCATATCAAGGGGAGTTGTGATTAAAAGGTTTTTGAAGTTTTGTGGATTGTAGTGTATTCATGTTGGTACTGATTCTGACACTTACTCATTTTTCACTAAGTGTTGCCATCAATGAAAAAGGGGGAGATTGTTGGCAAGAGACACTGCACAAGTCATCTGGTGTTTTCATTGATGGTAACCCTAGTTAGTAATCATATCCACACTTCATTATTTTCTTATACCAAAACTTAGATTGAAGATATGTGTTAATTGTCAAAGCTAAAATAGGGCATCTGACAAATTTGTGTACATTGATTCATATGTAAATTCCTGTTATCATTTTCTATTGTGCATCTCAGGGAAGGTCTCTTGATGTATGAAATATCTTATCTTTGAATCATCGGTTCTCGTATTGATTGATGTGCAAGTTAGAATATTTGGTTCTTTGATTCTCAGTTTAACAGTGCAGAAAGGCCAACTAGATGAATATAGTGTGTTGTAGATATTTGAGGCATAATTTCTTAAGGTGTTTCATGTTCAAAGATTTTGTTTTGGGTCCTCGCTATGTTTTTCCGAACATTGGATGGTTCACATTGTTAATTTTTTATGGATTGGGCTGACAATTTGTACATGTTTTATATTTTGTTAAAGTTGACATGTAGTTGATCATGTAATCTCTTGTTGTGGATATATATATATATATATATAATTGATAATTTCTATCATTTTGAGGTGCATTGTGATGTGTTGTGATTGATTGCTTTGTGTTCTTACATATTTCTTTTGGTTTAGTGCTATAAGTGGTTTAAATATCAAGTTAATAAAGTTAAATTTTGTAGAACACTAATTCACCCCCCCCCTCTGAGTATTCCTTTATTCCAACAAGAAGGCCCAAGTATACTCACTCTGGGGCCACAAAAATTCTAGTTTTTTATAGGATGAGAAGGCCCAAGAATACTCACATTGGGGCCATGAAAATTCTAGTTGTCTATGGGGTGAGAAATCCACAAGGTAGCTATGGGGAATTTCATGCCTCAAAATGGGCTTTCCCACTCAACCATACTAAAGTTATACCTCCTAATAACTTTAATAAGGTGCCACAAAGAAAAATGTCCTTGTGTGCTCCATGAGACAAGTAAAGCTTCATATGCTTAGAAATCATGAATAAATGCAATGGCACCACAAGTATGCAAGTTGTGTTATACAAGGTGGCCATGTAAATGCAAAATGTAACATGCAAAAGATGCTAAAATGAGTCTTTCTTAGTTCATGTGAGGTCTTAACTTAGGGAACATTATGTCTAATGTCTCGAAGAGAGGACCAATCAAAGAATAGAATATTTGCAACATAGGGGATGTAGTACATCGCATCAGGCCATTAAGATGAATATAAAATTTTAAGATAGATCATGATTATGAAGGACATCATACCCAATGTCACCCACAAAGTGGCAAATGCATTGTATGGAATAAGAAGGTTTCACTAAGAACCAAGAACCAAAAATGAAAAGAAAAATGAAAATGAATAATTCCAATGCATGCCCCAACTTTAAAGGAATTTCTACCCACTATTTTCTAAACAATTACTTTAAAGTAGCAAATGAAAGATGTAAAAATAAACAAGACATGAGAGCCAAATTGGAAAGCCCTTATGCCAAGTCATACATTTCTGAGTAAGGCTACGTCATGCAAATGAAAATTGAACAAAAGAAAGAATGGTTTCCCCCAAAAAGGAACACACCAAACACATAAGGGATGAATGGATTTTGGGTTAGTATGTTCGTTGCAATAATTTTTTGATTAAATAGCTCAAAATTTTCATCATTCCCCAAATACACATAGAACTAGAATAATGACACAAAGAGAGCAAAAACAAAGGAAAAAAAAATCATTTTGGTTCAACATGGAAAAGACATAGGATGCATCGATGCTTTGCATCATCCCTAAAAGGAAAACGAAAGAAAAAATAAAATGTAAAGGTCAGAAAAAATGGAAAATATTTTGGGTCAACATGAAAGAGACATTCCAGTCTCAACACCTTGTGTCATCCCCAAAAGGAAAACACAAAACAAAAGAGAAAAAGAAAAGGACCTTTTAGATCAACATGGAAGAGACATAGGGTGTCTCAACACTTTGCATCATCCATAGAAGGAAAAGAAGAAACAAAAAAATAAAAAAGGACCTTTTGGGTAACCATGGAAGAGACATAGAGCATCTCAACGCTTTGCATCATCCCTAAAAGGAAAAAAAAAATTCAAAAGCAATGTATGGCATATAGAAGAATGAAGGTACAAATAGAGGAATTGCACAAAGAGAGAGAACATCAAACGTCATGTCACGGGGGAACACGATACTAACATGCACACTTAGAAGAATAGGAAAAAGAAGACTGGTAAGGAAAATGTAAGTTAGCCATCAATAGAGTCATCCACCTCCCAAGCTCAATCAGTATAAGTGGAAGGTGAATAATGCAGCTAGGGGACAATGATAAATGCATTACTAGGACAAGGCTAGCAAATTCTTGCCCCCACTTAGTGTAGGACAAGAATGAGCTGAGATAGTTGATGGGAAAGGTCATGAAATAGTGAGAATGGAAGATTCTACAAGTATGGCATGATGATGTGTGGGAAGGTGTACTATGGGATGAGAATATAGCAATCAATGTCATCAAAGTGGTACTTAGTATTTCCTTCAATGTCTAACACTCATTAGTTTAGAATCCAAGAACATGATGGTATTTAAAATAAGTTATATTGGAATCTTTAGAGTGGATTACTAGCCTATTCATAGGTGCTAATAGGATGAGACCTCTATTTAAAATAATTTGGAGTTTCCTTTTACATTCAGGTGGTGGATGGAGAGGAAACTTTGATTTTTTTAATTTGTAAGGTTGTTTGCATTTACTAGATACACCTTTTTCATGAATTAAAGGAGGAAAAAGGACCCATGTGGATCCTATCATCCTTGTCATTAGAATCATGTAATGGTTGTTCACGTGGAAGGAGAACATTCAATTCAGGAGGGGAATCAAAGATCATCAAAGAGACTTGTCATGAGGGAGGATCTAGATATCCTAACCCTATTGTGTTTTCATATTTTGGATTTTTTTCTAATAGTTGATGAATGTTATGCTCAGTTGTTGTGTCACATTCTTCTTTGGTTAAGATGGTAAAACCTTTTCCATAAGTTTCTTCAAGGTTGATTGGAGTACTGGTGACTTTGCGATCATAAAATGGTTGATGAGGTGGTTGTGTCTAAGAACTAGGTCCACTTATTCGAGGAAACTTAGTTCCTTCATTTGTTTCAAGATGTAATACCCAAACATATCAGGAGGTGATACAGTAGGAAGGTTTGATTGTTTCATGGATGGGTAGAAGGATGCATTAGCTTCAAGGTTGTCAAGGAATTCATTTTAAGAACTTATTCATGCTACCATCATCTTCTCCAATGATTTCAACAACATGAGGAGGACATTCATGATGAGTTGAAGGAGCATGAGGAAGATCAAGGTCATTAGGATCAGTTCCAAAGGCACAATTTGACATGTCCACTAAGGATTTTAATGACATCCAAAACTTACTAAAGAAAAAATTGATGATCAAAATGAATGGAAGTAAACTAAATGCAAGAAAGAGAATAAAACAACAAATCTAGAAAGTATGAAAAAATGTAATACTAAAAATGCCCAGAAAATGCCAGAAAATGTAGTTCAGAATGTACAATTTGACTGATTCACCCAGGCTGGTGAATGAGTCTAGGGATGGATATTTTTGAGTTTTTTCAAAAAAATTAAATGCAATTTAATTTTTTTTAGATTGTGTTATGAAGAATTATGATGTAGGTGTAGAATTTCAGTGTTTTTAAATGATTTTAAATGCAAAAATGAAAGTTATGTGATCTTTTCAGTAATGCAATTTTTGAAAACCCTAGGATGCAAAACCTAATGCAATGTTGATGCAAGCTAAACCTAGGATTCAAATGAACTTAAAATAAGAATTAAAAATGCTCTAAGTTGGGTTCACCAAAATGTAAACAAAGATTTTAGCAACTCGAATGCTTTATGTCCTTTTAGGGTTTTTCACCTAAAAGGGGATAAGATTGGGACCAAAATGAAATGTAAACATTCAAAGATTGATGTGATGTTGTTGTAATGTTCCTAGATGAGATGTATTAAATTCATAAAATGAACAAAAGTTATTGATTGTGAATGAAAAACTAAGAAATACGAAGTGCTAGAAAACATAGTGTTGTATACAAACATGAACTAGAAACATAAACAAATGAAAATATAATTGAATGAACCTGAATGGGGTGCACCTAGAGGATGAAAGAATATCTAAGAAGGTTCTAGAATGTGGTAGAATTAATTGTTGATACCCACTAGGACTCATTCACCATAGATGGAAAATTAGTCTTATTTCTAGTAAAATTTGTAGGAACGGGTTTCGGGATGTTGAGAACATGGAACTTCAAAAAAATAATTTTCAAACCTAAAAGTTGAAATCATTCACCACTGATGGTGAATCAGTACATCTATATATTTCTAAAAATTCAAAGGTCAAATCTATGGGTCCTTGTCTCTACTTTTCTACCTAATAGCTTGTCAGATTTGAATTTGGAAAATCTGACAGGAAAGTGATCTCCAAGCTCCAAATAGGGTTATGTTGACTTTGATGACTTAGCTGACTTTACAACACCTTTTTTACACCTTTTTGCTTGAGAACTCTACCTACAAGAGCTGCAAACACACATGTAAAGAGGGCGGAAATGGTTAAGGGTATGTGTAGGATCATGATGGGCCATAAAGTGGCAATATGATGGGTATGTGTAGGGTATGTGGCTGATGACTTTTTTTAGCCAAAATTTAAGTACTACTGCATTAAAATTTCAAACTTTCAACAAATAGATTTTTTTTAAATAAACCTAGTAGTTAAGAAACTACATTAAATTTGATATAGATTCTATTTTCACATATTTTTAAAATAGTATAGATAACTTATTCAATTTTTTACATCAAGTTGCCTAACTCTGATTTTTCTAAAATTTTCACCACTTAAGGGCCTAGTTTTTCCATGATGATCTTGCACATACCCTAAAAGGTTAGAGTATACAAGTTTTCATTCATCAAACCTCACTTTGGTAATCAAACCCTTGATAATGAAATGAAATGAGAAGAGAATGATGAACAAGTAACATGCAAGTTTCATAAACTCGCCAAACCCTTGTTCTTGAAGTCTAAAGATATGTCAATGGTTGCTCCAAGATGCTTGATAATTTCTTGATTGAATGATGCTACGATGCTTGAGTGAATGCTTAGATGGATTGAATGCATGAATGAACGATTGAATGAATGGGGGTTAAAATGAAAAGAAAATCATGAATTTATACACAATTATGCCCTAATTTCCTAAAAATACATCATAGACCAACCTTAGGTCTTTAGGAATAAAAACCACCAATATTTTGATTTAATTTTCATTTTTATGCCAAGAGGGACTCATTCACCATCCTAGGATAATGGGTCCCACTCAAGACATGCGAATGGGTGTCGAGAATTAATTTGTCTTAAATGATGTTTGTCAAGTTTGTACTAAAAAATACACTAAATTAAGGCCTATAAGTGCTTAAAGGGGCCAAATAAAAATAAGAAAGGTGTATTTGTTGGTGAAAAGCTGAGAAAATCGTGAAATTTTGTTACAAGACTATGCAACACTTTAGAATAAAACATCGTAAGTGATAAAATTAGGGTATGTAGATGAATTATAATAAGAAGAGTCTAAAAAATTGTGAAAAAATGTGTCACAACACTTCATAACACCTTTACAAGACATCATAAAGTCTTAATGATTTATAAATATTCAAGAACTAATGTGAATGTGTGAATCACATTACCACATTAAATCGAGGTGAAATGAAGCCAAATAAGCACATGGAGGGAAAAAACAAGAAAAAAGTAAAAGGGTTACATTTTTGTGTCCACACAACACTTTAGCGAGGCACCATTAAGTTCCATTAGCTCACAAGGGCGCAAGATCTAATGTGATTGTGTCATCCACATTGCAACACTAAATCAAGGGAACATTAAGCCAAAATCCAGAAGGAGGACCCAAAAAAGTGTGAAAATATGAAGGGATCCATTTTACTACACTAAATTTAGCCCCCACTTTAGTGGGAGGATGAACTTCCTTGAAAATCACACTAAAGTAGACAAACACAAACCGAGTGGGGTTCAAATGTGCCAATACTAGCAAAATGAGATGAAAACAATCAAGAGGGGTGATCAAGTCCTTGGGATCAAGATATCATGACAAACCAACATAAGCATAAAGGAACACACATGAGAATGATGATGAGCTTAAAATGTGCTCATAATTTGGATGTTATTATAAACTTTTAAATGCCTTTACTTTTATCATTGAATGGTTGTTTAAACTTTTTTGAAACCTTTTATTGGGATATCCTGTAGCAAGATACTTTTATATTCCTATAGCTCATTGTGTTGACTTGATTGCATTTATTGCCCTGTTGACTCCTTAAAATGACTGGTATATCGTATACAATTTTTGAATGATGAAGTAGATTTAAATGTGTGATTAATGAATAGATATCATGTATGTTCCATACGCCTTTTCTTTCGCATCTGTTACCTTTTGTTTCGCAGGTTGTTGAAGAATGATCAAGTCAAGCGTAGCCAATCTCGGCCTTGCAGCAAAGTCCATTTCCTGCACGACTTCGAGGGAGCTCCAGCGAAGACTCTTTGACTGAAACCATGGGAAAGATTTTTAATGACAGTCAATCTGGAAAGAGTGGAGTGCTAGATTCTCTCCGAATCGGGTTGAACGCATAAATTGATTATGAAGTTTGTTCCTTGATTTGGGGATATACTTTACTTCCACGTCTTTCTTTGATAGGGTTAGTTAGTTACTTGCTCTCCTGTTTTTAAATAAAGTTCTCCTCCTGCACGAGTGAGAAGGAGGGAGAGAAGGAAAAGATGATAGTTAGAGTAAGATAGAAACAGAGTAGTAGATATCATGTAAGAATTAATATGATAATGAAAGACAAAATCTGTTTGATAAGAGACAGAGTTTTTTGTTAGTCTCCATATCAACAAAACAATGGCTATCATTATGTTTTCATGAATAAAGTTCAATAAAGTTATGAGTTTAGCATCTGCGTAATCAGTAGATGCTTGCTAAGGGGGGCCACTTAGTAAGTATCTGTAGCTAGTTAGCTAGTTGTTCTTTCCTGTTGAACTTCAGTGTAGTTAGTTAATTATTTCTTTCCTGTTGAACTTTAGTTCGCCTTCATCTTTGAAGTTTTTTTACAAACTCAGTCTTGTATTGCTCCTGCAGCATAGGGAATCCATCACTGTGCCTGTTCCTGCAGCATAAGGCTAGTTCATAGTTTGTGTTTCAGTTGTAGTTGTTATGGTTTCTATCGTAGTTGAGTTAAAGAACTTTTCATTACCTTCCTATAGCGTAGATAGAATTCCTTTCCAGTATTTATTTCTGCTAAGATTTGACCGAAACAAGTTCCTAGTGCATATATTTTTCTGCACCATTTAAAGTATATGTCCCCTAGTTTGATAAGTAAATGAATGTCCATAGAGAGAGATATTAGTCACCTGTTGGAATGTCCAATTCCCAAGAAAGGTTTTACTATGATTTTCATATCTTTTTGTGGGCGCGACCAAATGATATAAAGAACAACAACAAGGCACAAGCATACACTGCCAAAGATGAAGAAAAAAAGGTGAAATAAAAGAGTCAGATCAAGCTTCGATCATTTTTCCATCATGATGTGGATCAGATCAAGGATGTTTGTCTGAAAAACACATACTCACTTTG
Organism: Sequoia sempervirens; assembly: GCA_007258455.2. Lineage (NCBI taxonomy): Eukaryota > Viridiplantae > Streptophyta > Pinopsida > Cupressales > Cupressaceae > Sequoia > Sequoia sempervirens. The sequence continues at coordinate 341,162,797 of VDFB02075321.1, read as the reverse complement.
AGGTGACAAAAATCCTAACTTTTTACCAGCTTAGGAGTCCTAAAAGGTGAGAAACATACACTCATTGATGGTATGTACTCACACACACACAAGTGGCTATGGGGAATGTCATGCCTCAAATCGAGCTTCCCTTTCAAACCATACCAAAGTTATACTTCCTGATAACTTTAATAAGGTGCCACAAAAAAATGATTTTTGAGCTTCATGAGGCAAGAAAAACTTTGTATGCTTGGATCTCATGAACAAATAGGATGGCTCTGCAGGAATGTAAGATTTTTAATGTAAGGTGGCCATATAACAAGAAATGCAAAATGAGAATTAGGAAATGTTTGAAAAGGATTATTTCTTAATTCATGTGAGGTCTTTAACTTAGGGAACATTATTCCTAATGTCTTCGAGAGAGTACCAATCAAAGAAAAGAATATTTGCAACTTATTGGATGCAATGTATTGCATCAATCCACCAAGAGGAATATAATATGCTAAGAGAGATCACACTCTTGAAGGACATCACACCTAATACCATCCAAAAATTGGAAAACACATCATATGAAGTAAGAAAACTACACCAAGAACCATGAAAAAGAAAAATGCAAATGAATAATGCTGATGTATTCCCCCCATGAAAGAAATTGCTAAAGAAAAATATTGTGAGAAATTACTGTAAAGTAGAAAATGAAAAATGCAAACAAGAAGGAAGACATGAGAGCCAACTTGGAAATCCCTATGCCAAGTCACATGTTCCTGAGTACAACTATGTCATGTAAGAGAAAAAGAAACGAGAGATGGGTTTCCCCCCAAAATGAAAACACCAAACACATAAGGGATCTATGGATTTGGGATCAGTATGTTCTTTGCTAAAAAAAATTTAGAGAGCTTAGAATTGTCATCATCCCCCAAATGCACATAGAACTAGAATAATGACACAAAGAGAGCGAAAATGTTCAGAGAAAACCATTTTGGGTCAACATGGAAGAGACATAGCATGTCTCAATGCCTTGCATCATCCCCAGAAGGAAAATATGAGACAAATAAAAAAGAGAAAAAGGAAAGGAAAAATAAAATCCCTTTGGGTCAACATGGAAGTGACATAGGGTGTCTTGATGCATATGTCATCCCCAACAGGAGAACATAAGACAAATGAAAAAGATAAAAAGGGAAGGAAAAGGAAAATCCTTTTGGGTAAACATGGAAGAGACATAGGGTGTCTTGACACCTTGCATCATTCCCAAAAGGATAACACAAGAGAAATAAAAAAGATATGAAGACAAAAAGAGGAGATATATGACATAGAGAAGAATGAAGGCACAAATAGAGGAATGTCACAAATAGAGATAAAACATCAAACAAAACATCATAGGGGATCACATTAAACATATGCAATCATAAGGAATAAAATGAAGAAGAAATAATGCAAAAAACTAGTAATACAAATGAAATTCAACCTATGTACAAGTCATCTACCTCCCAATCATGTTTGTTGTATACTGAAGGTGAGAAAATAGCCAAAGGGATAAGCGAAGGTGCCAAACTAAGAGAAGCACTAGGTTCAACGCTCTTTGTAGGATATTTGTTGTTTAAGCTCATGGAATAGGAAAATAATGTATTCAATTCATTATGCACCTCTTTGTCAATTCTAGCAACCTTGACATTGTCATCCAAATTAGTCACAATAGGAGGTCAAAGGATAATGTCCATGGAATAGTTCAACTCTTGTTCTAGTTTTTTTATTGGATTTTTTTGTTTTGGGGTAGGGGTAGAATCATCATGAATAACTTCAATCAAATTTGGATCTTGATTTTCTTTGTTTAATTCTTTGTGTAACCTATGAGCAAGGGCACAACATCTACTCTTATGCTCCCTAGCACCTTTGTTTCTTTTGGTTTTTTTTCCAAGTTGCATATGTGTAAGAGCAATTTGATCCACCATAGGTTTCTTTTCTTCTCTAAGGGGAGGAATAGAAGGAACCACAGAAGGTTGTTCAACCACTTTCTCCTTGAAAACTTGTTTTATTCTAGGAGGTGCAATGGGATTGGTTTCATTATCTCTTTGTTATTTGTAAGATGAAATTATTGTTTTAGGTTGTTGGTCTTGGTTGTTTAGGTCTTGTTTAGGTTCAAGCATAGTTTCATCAAGGATAGGAGGCTTGGAGGTGGATGGGAACATGTTTGGGAGAGGTAGTTTGGCTATTTTCTTTTCTTTTAATTTTTGGTAGGACATGAAAAATAATTCTTGTCATGGCTTTATAGGTTCCATGAGCTTAGGCCAAAAGGTATCTAGGAAAAAGTTTCCTTTGGATGGGAAAGGGTTAAAGCTACTATTTTAAACAATGAATACTTCATTGTTGAAGGGAAACTTTAATAATTTATGCACAACCGAAGGGATGACTTTCATGGAGCAAAGTCATGGGTGGCCTAGCTTCACAAGAAATTGGTCCAATTGCAGGATGATGGAGAATGTGAAATCTAATTTTTTTGGTTGTATTTGTAATGGTAAGGTGATCAATCTTATCATAGGGAAAGAAAAACCATTCTGTGTCTTGATCCATTCTTTTGGTTTATCATATTCATCTTGATAGAGTTCATGCAAAAGTAAAAATTCTTCAGTGATCAAATTCTCTCCATAGGTAGGATCTATTAGTATCCCATTAGTGGGCTTGTCATAGATACAACCGACTATGTAGAGAGGACCATCAGGTGTATGTTTAATTATATCTTTAGAGGAGAAATAAATTTCAAGAGGACTTTTAGGTCAACCCTTATGAGGGATGACATCTATTGCCCCTACCATTTCATCTATAGGATTGAAATTGATAGCATTATTTAGAATATAATCATTATTTCCATCATCTATATCAACATTAATCACATCATTATTTCTAGTTTTGTTGGCTTTGACAAATGAAATATTATGTTTGGGAATTGAGTTCTAGTAAAAATCTATATGTTTTGATTCAAAGGGGCAACATACCTATTTCTTTGATCACTAACACCTGCAACAAATAGATAGCCAGAATCAATGAGGTCTTGAACAAGATGTTTAAGATGCTTGAAATGTTTGTGTGGGTATGTGCAAGATCATCATGCAAAAAATAGGCCCTTATGTGTCAAAAAATTTAGAAAAATTAGAGTTAGGAAACTTGATGTAAAAATTTGAATAAGTTATCTATATTATTTCAAAAATATGTAAGAATGGAATCTGTAGAAAATTAAATGTAGTTTCTAAAATACTTGGTTTGTTTAAAAGAAAAAAAATCTATTTGGTGAAATTTTTAAATTTCAATGTAGTGGTACTTAAATTTAAAGGAAAAAATAAGAAGTGGGTGTCTATCTAACCACCCTAACCACAATAAAATGATAATATTTTTTTATATGATTTTAGATATAAGTAGAGGATTCATGCCCCAATGTGATGCATTTTTTTTGTATTTTTTTTCCAAGTAAATGATTAATTATGAATTTTTTTATTACAATTTTTTAAAATTGATAAAAACTTGTATGCCTAACCATGTTAACTTGGTAAAAACTTGATGAAATTCATTTTTTCTTTTTTTAATCCTATAGTATGAGAAGCATATAATGTGATGCATGTTTTGGATTCAAAACATGTGATACCATTTGAAAGCTATAGATGTTTTTCAATCAGCCTATCAATTAGGACTTTAGTTGTAATTTGAATAGAATTGAATAATTATTACTTATTAAATTCAAAGTAAAGCATAATTTATATTGGTGAAAAGTTGAGAATCTCATCTAAAAACCCTTTTCGTTTCATCAATTTTGAGTAAAAAAATAGTCGTCAACCACATACCCATCATATTGCCAATCTTGGCCCATCATGATCTTGCACATACCCGTGTCATGTTCATTTTTTTTTTATGATAGTGGCTGTATACACCTAAAAAATGGTCACATCACAATAGTCTGGTAATTAATTAAATATTTTTAATATTTAATTAAATCTTTGAATTCGATCTATGTATAAATAAATCTAAATAATTTATTTATATTATTCATTCTTTTATTTCGATTAAATAAATAAGTTTATTTAATCACTTTTCTTATTCATTTCTCAATTAATTAAATAAACATTACTATTTATTTATATTAATTATCATTTAATCTAGGCTTGAATATTTTATTCAAATAAAGATTAAGTATCCTTTTCTTCTAAAGTCCATTCACAATTAAATATTCTAAATATTTAATTAAATCTTCTATAGTCCTTAAATCAAAAATCAAACTCACATGAAATTAAATAAATTTATTTATTTAATATTGGATTATCTTCAACAACCGTGAAACAAACTTCCAAAATAGAAAATTAATTTATTTGTTCCTATGCAAGCTTGTTCTCGTGGGTTGAAGACAAGGCTCCATTCTTCTCTCCAACCTCCCAACATTCTCCATCTTCCTCTCAACTTCTCCATCTCTCACCATTCAAAATTACCAAACAATCTCACAGCCATTGATTTTTGCCAGCCAGGCTCTTGCCTATGAAAATCTATAAAAAGGACTACCGGTTCTTTGAAATCACAGAGAAGCTTTCATATAGGAAAACTATAGTCAAATAGCTTTCAAGCATCCATAGCATAGTCTTTTAGCATTCATAGATTGTAGAATCATTCCATATCATGGCCAATCATCCTCATAGTTTAATTTCAATAGCATCCATAATCCATAGCCCCTGTGCCTATCCGTATCAACATTTCACTCCATTAGCATATAGCATAGAGAAGTACTTTCCTTTTTGCATACTCATTCTACAGGTTGCCATTCTGAGAAGCTTTGCTTACACTATCTCAGAGCAACAGCTTCAAACAAATCCTTGGAGATAGAGAAAAATGGAACGGTTCTGAAGAAGCTCTGTTTGTTTTCATTAAATTCAATTTATCTTTCTTTTCTTTAGTTTAATGTTTCATTTTGTGTGATTTGTTTATCTTATTTTGATACACATATTTCTATCACACATTTTTGGCACCCACCGTGGGGCTCTTGCCTCAATTTTAATATCTTATTGCAGATTTTTCTGACAGGTTACGGCTAAAAATAGCGTATTAGCGAATTAAACATGCTTCAACACAGTTCACACCCATTTCAGTGCCCGTGACTATCCTACAACACCCATGACACATCCTACAGTGCCCGTGACCCATCCTACAGTTCCCATTATCCATCATGTGGTGCCCATAACAAATCCTGTAGCACCCCTGATAGATCCTGCAGCACCCGTGACAGATCCCGCAACACCCATAAACTTTGTTTTAGTGCCCTTGATGTTTGTTTTAGCAATTTTAATCTATAACTTAAATATTATTTGACTAGATCTGACGTGACCGCGAACAGTAAGAACTTTAAAAGAATGAAGCAATCCTAGGATAGTCACATAATTCAAAATTAAGCAATCCTAGGATAGTTACATAATTCAAAATCAAGCAATCCTAGGATAGTCACTTCATTTTCTATTTTGGGCTAAAAAGAACTCCATGTCTTTGTGAAGCAACATCTTCACCTAGCATAGCAAATTGCTTATTTTGGCTTAAAATTGAACTCTTATTTGCTTTGGTTTAAATGGTGATAGGCCTATGCTCTCCCCTTAACTGGGTGATCAAAATGCCAAACTCATCTATTTCATTTCATGCAATTTTAATTTTTTATAATACCTTTTAGAGAGCCTACTCTTATGAGAAAAAGTACTCACCCAAGAGGAACAACTCAAGTGGGTTCAAGCCAAAGCTAGGCTCTTCCACCCCACTATAAAATTTAAAGCAAATTTGGGGAAACCCTCTTTTGATGGTAGTGTGCAAGATAACCATCCCCAAAGCCTTTGTTCTAAAGGTAGGGAGGTCTCTCGAGGGATTATATCATTTTTTGCACTGAACAGAAACCCATACTATGAACTTAGTGTAGTATCCAATCCGAAGTCAGATTTCAAACATCATAATAATCACAGTGTAGGGGAGGGAAGAACCTACCCCCAAGATACTCACCATATAACTACCAAGGACTATTTGCTTAGGGGATTTGGTATCCACTTTTGTCACTCTAAGTATGCACCTAGAAAAGACAAAAACATGTGCACCCTTTCGGGGGTGACACGGCTGCGTGAGTCGACGCAGTTCTAAGATGTGGGTTGTTGATTACTATGATGACATACTTGAATACTAAGAGTGAGTCTTTTTGAACTATTTATCATGTGTAAAACCTGTTAAAACAATTTTTGAAAAACATTTTGATCATACACTTGATGTTTAGTATAAGAATTAAAAACAACTATTCTATAACTTTTTTGAAGTGTTTTCAAAACATTAATTTAGTTAAGATCATCCAAAACTCACAATTACCTTGATTAATCTCATGTTAAGAGATTGGAAATCCACAACCTTTGTTAAGAAATCCATTCTCAAATGGATCAAAAAGCCAAAGAAACCCCTTAGCTACAAGAAACTATTGAAGAAAAGACAATTCTTGTAACAAAGTCGAAAGGTTTTACTCAAACATAGAACCTTTATCCATAGATATCACGACTATGTTAGAGGTTTCACTGATGATTATGCTATAGAACCATTATACTCATGAGCTTTCTTTCAAAGAAGAGACCTTTCTCAAAGGCACAACCATATTCAACGCATTAGTTTTTGTTATATTCCCCAACCTGCAATTAAATATTCTACTCGTCCAAATCAATTTCTACAATAGAGAACTCAATCACATTAAGAATTCATCACAAAATCCATCCTTTTACAAAGCTATGATCAAACTTCATAAAGTACCAAATCATCCTTTTCTTGATCTTTTGCTTAAATTCCTTCCAACAGGATTTTCATCCTTTCAATTAGGGAACAACACAAGCTAAAGGCTAGAAATATTTCAAGTCATAGAATCTTCATTCTATCTTGACTTTCATATCTATCAAAAATGGCACTATTTCACTCTTTTGATGAAAAGTTAGTAGAATCTAGAACAAAGCTTAGGCCTATTGTCACGAGATCTTGAAAACACATGGAAAAAGATGAAGGAGAAAATACCACAAGCAAAATGGGTGACCATAATGAGAAAGAAGAGGAAACATTTAATGTTGAAGAATTAATAGAAGAAAATCTTCAAGAAGTAGAGCAAGACCCCCGATTCCATAATCTTATGGAAAGGATTTTAGAAAAAAACAAAGAAAGATATTTTCTTTCATTAGCTAATCAAGGAGCTAAGTTACCTTACAATTTTGATATAGAAGGGATTAAATAGAATCCTAAAACTTCTTCTAATGATTTTAGTTCCCTTACTCAACAGATAAAAGAATTACAAGGGAAAATAAAGGAGATGCAAGGGGGTGCAACAAAGAAGTATGTTTTGGATGAAATATCTCCTTATCCATTCAATAGGAGTCTTCAAATGATCCCTTTTCCAAAACATTGTGAAATGCCTAAATTTGATAGGTACAATGGAAAAAATGATCCCATTGAACATGTGAGGGATTTCTGAAATATGAGTCTAGAATTCACTTATGATGATACCTACTTAATGCAATTTTTTCCATGAAGTCTAGGTGGACAATCCATGGAGTGGCTTTCCAAGATCACTCCCCCCATCAAAACCTTTGAGGATTTAATAAATCGGTTTATATCACAATACGCCTACAACATCCAACACCAGATAACAATGCTTGATCTTTTTAAAGTGAAACAAAAAGTAGGAGAATCCTTCACTACATTTTTGCAAAGGTGGAGAAGGTTGTTTGCATGATATTCTTGTCCTATTCCTGAAAAGGAAAAGATGGATATCTTCATCAATAGCCTAGATCAAGAATTAAGTTACAGGCTTAATCTTCATTGTCCTCCTAACTTTGAAAAATTGATTGAAAATTCAATCACCATTGAAGGGGCCTTGGTTAAAAGAGGAGTGATAAAACTTGATAATCCAAGTATATCCAACCAAAACAACAATGATAAAACAAGGTTTTGGAACAAAAATAAAAATGTTGTCAATGATGGTATAGTGGATGCAAACAACCTACAAACAAGACCATCTATCTTCATCCTATCAAGTGCTCCATGAAACAATCAACAAGTAAATACCAACAAACAAGGAAATATCAACCAACAAGGAAACAAAAATCAACAAAGACAAAACTCCAACCAATAAAGCATGTCCAATCAAAACACCAAGGATAATCATGGTAATTTCAATAACAATCTTGGTAATACCCAAACATCAAATCTACCAAGACTACCATTCTTTTCAAATCGACAAAATTTTACCACTTTGGGTCAATCTCTTGAGTCTGCTCTCAAGGAGCTTCTCGATAATAAGGTTATCACCTTACCACCACAAAGAGATTATGAGCCATGAGTCAAACCACCATCATGGAATGACTCGTATTATTGCAATTATCATCAATGTAAAGGTCATAGAATGAATAATTGTCAACCTTTGCAAAATCTAGTACAAGATTTAATTGACAATGGCACCATTTCAATTGAAGGACATTATACCAATGATGATCATCAAGCATTCAAATATCCTTTACCAAACTATCAAAAAGTGGAAGCATCAGATACAAAAGCAAAAAGCATACATAATGTTGAAGATAACATAATCCGCCATATTTATGCAGATGATCAATGGGTTAATGTTATCAAAATCAAGGAAAAACAAGAATATCAATAGGTTAATGTGACTACGAGAGGACAAGAAATTTTTTTTTTAAAAGGAAGTTCATCTAAGATAGCTATTCCTTCTCCAAATCATTATAATCTAGTTGATCAACTGAGAAAAACATCAGCTCAAATCTCCATTCTTGAACTTCTCAAAATATCTCCCATACACAAGAATATTTTAGAAGAAGCTCTTGTAAACACAACTATCGACACTAATCTAGATGTAAACAAATTTCAAGCCATGGTGAGACATTTGTCTTCCCCCACTTGTCTTTCATTTTCTAAAAAAGATGATGCTTCCATGTCACATCCACATAATTCATTACCTTATCTTGAAGTCATGATCCATAAACACCAAATTAGACATGTCTTAATAGATGGAGGAGACAGTTTCAACATTTGTACCTTAAAGCTAATACATGCCTTAGGAATATCAGAAAATTCCATTAATCCATGAAGGAAAATAACTATCAAGGCATATGATGATGAAGAAAGAGCTTCTAAAGGACTAATAATGCTACCTATCAGAGTGGGACCTGTTGTGAAAAATACATTTTGTCAGGTCCTAGATCATGATCTATCCTATAACATACTTTTGGGTTGCCCATGGATTCATGATATGAAAGTAGTACCATCAACGTATCATCAATGCCTCAAGTTTCCATATGATGGACAAGAAATAACTATACAAGCTGATTACAATAGCACCCAAACTTGTTCAAATCTTCGAGCAACTCAGGATGCCTTTGTGTCACATAATAGGGAGGCTCTTACTACTTCTTCTTCTAATCTACAAGGCCAACTACAAGAATTGATAAAGAATCTTGACACTAAGCTAAATTTTAAAGACAAAGGAGTAGGAAAATATTCACTATCTCTTTCTACCTTACCTCCTTCTCATAGGTCACATGGTTAGCCAACCTTATCAAATCAAAAGATTGCAACAACCTCTACGTCCCAAGCTTTTGTGCCAATCACAAAGTTTGATGGACAATTCATTAAAGCCAACACCACTGAGGAAGAAGCTGAAGATAGGGACATCCTAAGTTGGCTATACAAATATGAAGATGAATCTCTCTTACACATTAAGTTACCTACAAAACAATATGGTAAACGGTACACTATCATGCAGAGAATGGGCTATGAAGGAAATGGTCCTATAGGAAAAAGAGGAGAAGGAATTGTGGAGCCAATTCAACCTATTTCAATACATCCAAATGATAAAACAGGATTGGGATATGGTAAGGATACATAAGAGTTAGTTTTACAGCAAGCACAAAAAACTCATGAAAGAGAATCAATTTTAGATAAACACCATGAAGATGTCACTCTACAAAAATCTTATGGATCAGTTTTCCAATTGCAGAATGGTTCAGATATTGATTCTAATGAATATGAATGGGACACCATTTATAATGATGAATTTTGGAGAGACAAACAAGTTGATACCATACACAAATATGCACCCATTCTCATACAAGGAGAAAGCTCGGGAACACAATCACTTGAATTTGATTCACGATATAACGATGACTCAACTGAGGATGATTCATATTTTCACAAGATTGATAATCAACAAGAGAATACCATCATAGACCTTGTCTGCCGTGAAAATGACAACCACATCATGACTTTGATAGCTCAAGACCTTACCCAACCTAATGATCCCATGCCTTTAGTTTATCCAGAACTTATTGATTGGGATGAGGATGCACCTATCCATATCCCTACATTTCATGATGATGAGGACATTATAAATTTCCTTTGTTCCTCTAATGAGGAAAAAAATTATTTCATCCAAGAATTTCATACTCACAATTTTGATAGGGAGGGCGTCAAGTCTCTTAGCTACAAAATAAATGAAATAAAAGATGGATCTATTGGTGAAAACCAAAAAAATGGCAGTGGTAGATCACAACAAGAGAAAAATAAAGAGTGAATCTGATAGTGGAAACCTTTCTAAGGCACTGAAGGATGAGACACTTGACACTCTTCCCAAGCATTATCACGAAAGATCTTCTATTTTGATTGAACCAACAGAATCACCCAACATAAGTACAGTAGAGCAGCCAAAAATATTGCAACTTGTAGTATCATTAACAGTCGAAGAAGTATTGAAATTCATGGAGTTCTTGAAGGAGAATCAAATCAACTTCGCTTGGTCATATGTTGATATGCCAGGGTTAGATCCTAATCTAATAAAGCATCATTTATCTATAAACGCAGGGGCAAAACCTGTGAAGAAAAAACTCAGAAATATGCATCCACGTGTTGTGTTATTGGTTACAGAGGAATTAAAGAAGCTTTTAGATGTTGGATTCATTCAGACTATTGACTGTGCAGAATGGATTTCCAATATTGTACCTGTTTCAAAGCCAGATGGAAGGATTAGAATTTGTACAGATTTTAGAGATTTGAACAAAGCTTGTCCCAAAGATGACTTCCCTTTGCCAAACATAGATATGATTGTTGATTTAACTGCTAGCCATGCAATGTATTCATTAATGGATGGATTTTCATGATACAACCAGATAAATATTGCACTAGAGGATCAAGATAAAATAGTGTTCACATGCCCTTGGGATACCTATTGCTGGAACGTAATGCCATTTGGGTTCAAGAACGGAGGAGCCACTTATCAAAGAGAAATGACAACAATTTTTCATGATATGATGCATACATTCATGGAAGATTACGTTGATGATCTCCTTGCCAAATCCAACACATGAGAAGGAAATCTAGAAATCTTGTCAAAAATATTTATCAGAATGGAGAAGTTCAATGTTTGACTCAATCCAAAGAAATGTGTCTTCGGTATTACATCTGGAAAACTCCTAGGATACATTGTTTCAAGAAAGGGCATAGAGGTTGATCCAGAAAAAACACAAGCTATAATGGACATGCTACCACCATGAAATATCAGTCAGCTTCGATCATTGCAAGGATGACTGATATTTCATGGTGGTAGCATGTCCATTATAGCTACAGAGTATTTTACATTGCAAGGATGACTGATGACAAGTTGTGAATCACAGCTACAGAGTATTTTACAAAATGGATCAAAGTTGTTCCTTTGACGATAGTGACTGGTAAACAAATCTCTTCATTTATCTGAATTACATCATTTGTTGATATGGAATTCCTAATTCTATCACCACTGATAATGGGAGGCCTTTCAAGAATTAGGATGTTGATGAACTTTGTGAAATATTTCACATCCAACATAGGTTCTCTACACCTTACTATCCACAAGGTAATGGTCAACCAAAAGCTTCAAACAAAACAATCTTGAAGATCTTGAAAAAGACAGTAAATGATGTCAGTCGTGATTGGCATGTCCAATTAAATCCAGCTTTGTGGGCATATAAAACTAGTATTCGCACAACAATAGGTGCTACGCCACATGCCTTCATCTATGGAGTAGAAGAAATCTTACCATTAGAGGTTGAAATACGTTCACTTAGGGTCTCACTCAAGGGATTGATAAATGATGAAGACTATAGATTTTCTTGTCTGCAAGAGCTAGAATTGTTAGATGAAAGACGTCAAAATGAAGCTGATCATTTGAAGGGTTATCAACAAGTTATGTCTCGTAGCTATAATCATAGAGTTAAACCACAGAAATTTCAAGTAGGTGTCAGTCTTGAGAGAAAATCCATGTAATCAGCAAGATAGAGGAAAGAAAGGAAAATTTGAACCAAATTGGCTTGGTCCATTTGTCATCATTGTAGCATATGGTTCTAGTGCATATCAGTTATCTACGTCAAAAGGGGACCTATTTGAAGAACCAATGGACAACATTCATTTGAAAAATTTCTATGTCTAAATCATCATAAAAAGTCTTGTAAAAATAATAAAAATAAGAAAAAGTCCTGATAAAATCACAAAAATCAGAAAAGGTCCTGAAAAAATTATAAAAATAAGAAAAAGTCCTAAAAAATCATAAAAATCAGAAAAAGTCCTAAAAAAATCATAAAAATTAGAAAAAGACCTAAAAAAATCATAAAAATTAGAAAAAGTCCTAAAAAATCAGAAGAAGTCTTGAAAAAGTGCAATAAAAACACATGGTGAAAACTTGGAAAACAGGCACTACTTGTGATCAAAATAGGCTCCTCCATCTATTAGATTATGTCTTGCATTCAATTTCGGCATCATCCATCCATATCTATCATCTGTACAGCTCTTTCATATCCATATCATACAATGGGAATCCTTATGTTTCATCATGGCTTGATGAAATTTGTACAAATCCATAATCTTTAGGTTGTGTTTACACTGGGGACAGCAACATAGACTGAACAAGAGAGGGGCAATGAGATTTTTGAACATCACAAAAACACACAAGACAGTTTGCCAAAATGCAACAAACATTACCATATCAAATCAACCACAACATGCTTATTCAATGCCAATTGAAATCAAAACAACATGATCCAAATAAACATCAAAACAAGAACATCAATGTTGATAACCAAGTTGGATGATCTTAATTTGAATAATGTTTGACATACTTTAGGCAAGATTTGAATGGTTGATTGATTTTATATCATATCTCTGGAGCAATTCAATGATGTACTAAATTAGAAAAGCAAGGAAAGAGTATGATTTTTCTTTGTCTGTTGTTTGCCAGGAAATAATTAGTACTATGCAAATTGGTCGTGAGACATGCTCTACTAAGTATCATTGATGACATTTCAAAATTTGCATAGGAAACATGTTAACTCTTTTCTATTTATGCAAACGATACTTAGGTCATCTTGGTTAAATTATACCTAGTTTCTTGTATTAACTTGCTATATCAAAATTCATGAAAGAAATACTCAGGTCATCACTGGTGTTAACATACCCTTTGATGCTTGTATTAACTTTCAACATTTCAATGCTCTATGATGATACAAAAAGCACAAATAAGCTCTCAAAATGGCAATATTGTACGGATATCCTACATGGTCAGTATAGAGTGCATTCATGTTAGAATCTACATTTTGCATTTATAGATTTTCCCAAAAGTTGGAAAGGTATCAAATGTTTCATAACTTTTGAATACATGCCTGAGTACATTTTGAAATTCACAAAAACATCATTTCATACATTTTTCATACATATTAGCATCGGAAAAACATAAAAACAAAGCATAAATCATGTTCACAAACATTCATATACATTCATAAATGGTACCATCCATTATTTCAAAATTCATATTCATATAATCATTCATCAATAGATTGCAACAATATCATAACATTACACTTTCATAAATCATATCATAAACATCATACATATAGAAAATAGATGCATTCATCATCTACGAAATCATCACTGCATATCATATATCTCAAAAATGAATGTCAAAATGTACAAAGGTATACATCATAAAAAATGGGACCATATCAATGGACATACAAATATATCAAATGGGTATCAATAGAATATCATGTACAATGCACTAGGCAGTGCTATCCTCTGATGGTGCTAGTCTAGGACCTGTCCCACCTGCACCTGATGGACCTACTCCACCTGTCACTGATGGCCCTCCTGGAGGTAATGGCTATGTCACACCCCTGCTAGTGGTCCGAGAGTGACTATGAGTAGACTGAGACTGTGTATAACTCTCCCTCCGCTCAAGTGGCACCGTATCATGATACCTGGTCCTATAGAACTCTGACTCTTTGGTGGCTCTGGTCACCTCTCCCATCATGTCACCAGGCAACGTACCTACTGCTACTCTATGTGGACTATCAGCTAGAGTGATAGCCTCCTCACGCTGTTGTCTAGCTGTATCTCTCTCAGCAGTAAATGTCATCAACTATCCCTGAAGCTATGTAATCAAGGTTTGTGCATGTGCTAATTGACCCTGTAAGCTCTGCACTATACTCTACAAAGAAGATATCTGACTCAACACCATTGGATCTACTGAAGATGATGGATCTGTATGTCTCATCTGTAGTCCACCTCTCCTACCACCTCTATCACCACCTCTCCTACCACCTCTATCACCACCTCTATCATCACATCTCCTACCACCTCTATCACCTCCACTCTCATCATCACTATCTCCCTCTATCTCATCATCACTACCTCCACTCTCCTCATTATCATCATCTCCCTCTGAATCATCACCCTCTGAAGCTGTCTCTCTTTGTTGTCTCTGACCACCTCTCTATGGTCTTTGTACAACAACTAGAGCAATAGGCTCATTACGATCAAACAATCATGGTGCAAGATGCTCTAACACATACTAACCATACTCTGGAATCATCCCTCCATCAAGGATATCAGCTCGATAATCCCACATTTGTACTCCTAAACTAGTGAACTTTGCCACTGCTGCCTCATAAGAAATCTGTAGACCCCACATTGTAATCTCCTACTATCACCGTGCATAAATAGAAAAACCCATAGGCATACCCTAAGGCCGACTGTACTACCAACACACTCATCCAACAAGAAATCTCTCAATAATCCATGAAGTATGGCCAATAAGATATCTATAAGTAAAGACATAGGGCATCTCCCTTGCATCCTCTGGCCATGCCTCACAATCTACATATGGCCACTAGCATACTGCATCAAGATCATCTAAGAGACACTACCAATGATCCAGTTTTCCCAATCTTGGCTGAGGAATAATATTGGTATATCTCCATCTGTACGATCGACTGACAAGTCATCATCCACGAGTCAATAGTCACATAATGGTAAAGTGCTCCCATGCCCATATCTGTAATAATGAACAACCAAAAACAAAACTCTAGCCTCTACCATATACAACATGATGTAACTCATCATACAAATGTGCAAGCATGCATGACCCCCATGCATATTGTGTACCCTACATCACCATCCTCTCCAAAACCTGACCCCATCCGACTATGAACCCCTTCGACCTATGGTCGAGGCACAAAACACCTCCAATGAAACTTGCAAGTACAGATGGTAGGGGTGCATATGAATCTGTCATCTCTCTCCATGAGATATAATATCCTACAATCTCATAATCTTTGAATATCCATCTCAAGGCATATGTAACTCCCACCTCTCAAACATCGAAACTCACTATCTCTCCCATAACTGGAATCCTCAAGATGCGATACACATCCTATGGAGTCACGATAATCTCTTTGGTCGGTAAATGAAAGGTGTTTGTATCACTATGCCACCTCTCTAAAGTGCTATCAATAAAGCTCTATTGAGATGCACCTCAGGCATCTCAAGTAATGAAGTCAGGCCACATGGATTGATAATATCTCTATCTACCTATACTAGCTGTGGAATCAATCTCCATGTCTTCGGGAATGTCTCCCGTAACTGCGAAATGCCCAATCTCTCCTGTTGAAACATCATCATGACAAAGAAAAATCAATATCAAAGCATCATGACTCATCAATCAAATCTAAATATCAAACTGTTTGTTTTTCATCATCATGGAAAGCAAATAATCAAAATCCTGTTTGTTTTTAACAACTTTAGAAGCAACCATATCAATCAAACAATTTGTTTTTCATCATCATGGAAAGCAAATGAATCAAAATCATGTTTTTTTTAACAACTTTAGAAGCAAACATATCAATCAAACAATTTGTTTTTCATCATCATGGAAAGCAAATTAATCAACATTATGTTTGTTTTTAACAACTTTAGAAGAAATCATATCAATCAAACTATTTGTTTTTCATCATCATGGAACACAATTATATCAAAATCATCTTTGTTTTTAACAACCTTAGAAGCAAACATATCAATCAACTATTTGTTTTTCATCATCATGAAAAACAGATTTATCAACATCCTATTTGTTTTTAACAACTTTAGAAACAAAATTATCAATATTATTTTTTTTTAACAACTTTAAAAGAAAATTTATCAGCTATTATTTGTTTTCCAACAACCTTGGGAACAAATTGATCATTCACAACAACATCCAATCATGGGCACTATGAAAATGGTCATGGCCGCTACAGAATTCCTCATGGGCGCTACAGGATCAAGGGTGCTATAGAAAGGATCAAGGGTGCTACAAAAAGCCTCATGGGCACTATAGAATCATAGGCAGTATGGAAATTATCATGGGTGCTACAAAAACATGTAAGGGTGCTAAAACACACCCTTTCACAATCAAAACATGGATAAACGTGCTCCAAATGGAAAATTTTCAAATAGAAAATGTTTAACAAGGTACATACCGTAGGTCCATAGTGTGCTGGCCACTGATGTCATCGGATGCGCTTGAAATGTTGCTAGTGAATTGGAAGTGCTATCTTTCTCACTCCAGGGCTCAAAATTTACAATTTTTACTAGGTTAAAATTGAAAATGACATGGAAAATGACATTTTTAACCTATTTAAAAGCAAAATTGGGGTATTTTTATCACATTTTATCATAGCAGGGGAAATTTAGTCATTAATTTTTCATCTTACATCTTTTCCACATCAATTTCTTCACATCATCATTTTTGAATGATGAATCGACATCATCAAAATCATAAAAATTGAAACATTCCAAAAATAAGTAAATAAATAAAATAATTCACAAAAATCAAAATATTATCGATTCATTGTTCAAGGGGGCATATACCTATCAACATTTTACAATCAAATCTGGGGCAAATTTCAAAATTCTTTGAAGCAATGCATAAAACACATCACTTCAAAGAGGGGCAAAATGTATACACCTAAAAATGGTCACATCACAATAGTCTGGTAATTAATTAAATATTTTTAATATTTAATTAACTCTTTGAATTCGATCTACATATAAATAAATATAAATAATTTATTTATATTGTTCATTCTTTTATTTCAATTAAATAAATAAGTTTATTTAATCACTTTTCTTATCCATTTCTCAATTAATTAAATAAACATTACGATTTATTTATATTAATTATCATTTAATCTTGGCTTGAATATTTTATTCAAATAAAGATTAAGTATCCTTTTCTTCTAAAGTCCATTCACAATTAAATATTCTAAATATTTAATTAAATCTTCTAAATTCCATTCACAATTAAATATTCCAAATATTTAATTAATTTCTCTAAAGTCTACTCACAATTAAATATTCCAAATATTTAATTAAATCCTCTAAAGTCTATATGCAATTAAATATTCTAAATATTTAATTAAATCTTCTATAGTCCTTAAATCAAAAATAAAACTCACGTGAAATTAAATAAATTTATTTATTTAATATTGGATTATCTTCAACAACAGTGAAACAAACTTCCAAAACAGAAAATTAATTTCTCTATTCCTATGCAAGCTTGTTCCCATGGGTTGAAGAAAAGGCTCCGTTCTTCTCTCCAACCTCCCAACATTATCCATCTACCTCTCAACTTCTCCATCTCTCACCATTCAAAATTACTAGAAAATCTCACAGCCATTGATCTTTACCAGCCAGGCTCTTGCCTATGAAAATCTATAAAAAGGACTGTCGGGTCTTTGAAATCACAGAGAAGCTTTCATACAGGAAAACTATAGTCAAATAGCTTTCAAGCATCCATAGCATAGTATTTTAGCATTCATAGATTGTAGAATCATTCCATATCATGGCCAATCATCCTCATAGTTTAGTTTCAATAGCATCCATAATCCATAGCCCCTGTGCATAATCTACAGCCTATGTGCATATCTGTATCAGCATTTCACTCCATCAACATATAGCATAGAGAAGTACTTTCCTTTTTGCATACTCATTCTACAGGTTGCCATTCTGAGAATCTTTTCTTATAGAATCTAAGAGCAACATCTTCAAAAAATCCCTAGAGATAGAGAAAAATGGAACGGTTCTGAAGAAGCTTTGTTTGTTTTCTTTGAATTCAATTTATCTTGCTTTTCTTTATTTTAATGTTTCATTTTGTGTGATTTTTTTATCTTATTTTGATACACATATTTCTATCACACAGTGGCAATAAGCATTTGATTTAAAGCTCAGAGGTAAAGGCTTATTTGGGTTGGGTGTTTTGATGGGAGGCAAGGTAATCATTTTTTGTTCTAAATGTTGGGACATTGTGTTATAAGCGGTATCGGGCAAGGGAGTGAATTGTATTTTTGGATCTCCCTAATGAAAGGGCACCGTGGCATTGACATCAAATAATTGGTTGTTGAAATTTTGATTTGATTGCTAAGGGGGGTTCAATTGAATGAATTATTATTATTTTTTTCTAAAAGGTGGGGGATTGTTTTGGTTTATGGGTTCAAATTGCTCAATTCAGCTAGAAGTGGACTTTATATCTTGACTGATAATGAAATTTTGATAATCACTGAGGGTAGTGCATATGTGCATGAAGGATGGGAATTTCATCATGGTAATCTTGTCTTGAATCTTACTCTAAATATTTTCTATAATATCTTTTGAAGGTGTGGGTTAGGGACCTTGACATCGATTAGGGAATAAAGTTATTGATAGCATGAGAAAAAATTAGTTATGTTTTCTTCCTCTTTTTTCTTTCATCTCATCAAATCAGCCAAGGTAATCTTTGGAGTCATATGCATTTGTAAATGGTTTACAAATTCCTCAACAAGTTCATTGAATGAATGAGTTGATTTTTTTGATATAGGATAGATCCATTCCAAGGCAGTATCTTTCAAGGACCTAGCAAAAACATTTCCAATAGTTTATCA
This sequence comes from Sequoia sempervirens, assembly GCA_007258455.2. Taxonomy (NCBI): domain Eukaryota; kingdom Viridiplantae; phylum Streptophyta; class Pinopsida; order Cupressales; family Cupressaceae; genus Sequoia; species Sequoia sempervirens. Next base: position 341,143,523 of record VDFB02075321.1, on the reverse strand, counting down.
TCAAGGAAAAAATCACTACATATGGTAGTATAGGCATTAACAAGGTTAGAAGGATCTCTCTTCCCTCCATATTTCTCAAATACAGGAACCTCTACTCCTTGTGCCATTGGTGCTCATAATATCTCTAAGGAGAATGGACTGTTTTTGACATAATATGTAGGTGGGCCATTTTTATTTTGGTTTATGGTGGAAATTTGTTTATGAAGGGATGAAATAGTTTGGAAAATTTATGTTATGAGAGGGTCATTAATTGAGTTATGAGATGGAAGTTAAAGTGGTGATGGAGTGTATGTGTTCATAATACAAGTGAATGGAATTCTTATAGGTGGTGAGGTAGGAGATATAACTTGTGATGCCACATAGGAACTAGGGATGCTAGCAAGAATAACCAAGGAATCACATTACTAACTTGTTGAATTATTGTTGTGACTTGAGGATTGTTGTAGGTAGGTATAGAGGCTATTATTGTGAGAGGAGGAATTTGGGTTCCTCCTTAAATTGTACCATTTCTTGTTGGAAAAGAACAACTGGTGGTTAAGGGAAGATATTTTCCAAGGACATCTACACTTTCAAGCATGTGGTGAATGTTTTCTATGGTAGGAATTGTAGTAGTTGAAATGTTTTCTAGGATTATTTGATGTTGTAAGTTGGTTGAATCCATATAAATTTGAATGATTTTTTATTGTTGAATATTGTAAGTTCTTGTGTCAACATTCATGGTGCTACTTGAAGGCAAGAAATTGTTAAAGATGATGTTGATGCCTAGTGTACTAGTGTTAATACTAGGAGTGGAAGATCTAGACAACTGAAGATCCACAATGATTGTGCTATCACAAGATGACATGAGTCTCAAACTTTGTCTCACTATAGTATTAGAAATAGGACACCAAACACTCATTCAAAGGCTACTAAATGTAGGGTGAATGAAAAGACAATGTAAGATAAGTATAGTGAAATCCTTATAAATGAAATTTTGGAAACTGAAATAGAAAAGAAAAAAGCACAAATAGAAACTCAGAAAATACAATTTAAATCCTAGAAAATGTAGTGAAAAATATGTAGAGGGACTAATTTTTCCAAGGTGGCAAATGAGTCCCAGTGATTATTTTTTTGAAAATTTTCAAAAAAAATAAAATAAATTTTATGCTTTTTTATGTTTTTTGATGCAAATATAAGATGTAAATGCATAATTTGATTAATTTTCAATGAAATTAAGTTGAAATATGTAAGCTAAATTAGCTTTTCGCTAATGCAAAATTTGAACCCCTACAATGCAAATTAACCAATGCAAAACCTAATCCAATGTTAATGCAAGATAAATCTAGGACGTAAATGGACTCCAAATGAGAATTATGATGTTCTATATGTAGGTTCACCAAAATGAAATGGAGGAAAATTGTAGGCTCTCTTTCACCTTTAGGGTTTATGACCTAAAAGGAGAGACAATCTCCACACACTTAACTCAAGAAAAAACCCTTGATATTTCAATGTAAAGGAGATTGAAATCTTACAAAGGCATTGTCCTAAAGGATGAATAAAATATAATGAGGGGCTCACCACCATGTTTAGACTTGGAAAAGATAATGCAATACACAATAAAATTTAATGCACTAATTGAATGCAAAGTAACACTAAATGACTTAGAAAATAAAATGAAATAAAACTAAAAACTGAAGGCAAGAAGGTGTGCACTTGGGAAATTGGAGATGGCTAGATGAAGGTCTAGAATGCTAGAAATTCTATAGTTGTAGTTGAATGGGACTCATTTTCCAAGCTAGGTGAATCAGTCTAGTTTTTGGGAAAATGCATTAGAGCAAGTTTCAGCCGAAAGGGTATCCAAATCTATGAAAATATCTATTAGGCCTATATAATAGGACTCATTTTCCACTAATGGTGAATCAGTCCACTTTTATTTTTTTGAAATTTTGGGACTAGATTTTCTTCCTCTCGGTCTACTCTACTCTTTTTTATTGGTTTTCAGATCTGAAACTATAAATTTCCACCTACAGGGCTTCTCCAAGCTTCTCCAAGGCTTGATGACAACTTTAGGTATTTTACAAATTTTCTCCAAGTTTTCTCCTTGAAAAATCTACAACTTAGCTCTAAAAATCACATAGAAGAAGAGGGGAAAATGTTATTGGGCTAGTCAAAGGGGTTTTCCTTTGTCAAACCCCTTGTTGGTAATTGAACCTTGAAATGAAATAAAATATGAATGGGGAATGATGAATGAACAAACAGTAATGTTGCAACTCACCAAAACCTAACAATAAGGTGTTGTAATTATGCTTGAAATGGCTGCAATGGATGTGGTTCTTGACTCTTGAACTAATGATGTTGATCTTTCTCAAAACACTTGCTTGGATCATGAACTCTACATCACAATTGTTAGCACAGTAACAAACATGAAGAATGCAATCTTTGACATGATCATTGGCACTTGAAGAATGCTATAAAATACTTGATAAAATTCCCTTTAAGACTCTTGAATGCTCTTGTGAATGCTAAAATTCTCTTGTAAACTCTCTTGAATGCTAAGTATTGAATATGAGTGAAAGAACCTTGTATTTACACTTAATTATGCAAGAATTCCTAAAATTACAACACTATAAGCCCACATAAAATCTAGGAGAATAAAATCCCTCCAAAAATTTGAATTAAATTTAAATCTAGGCCACACAGGACCCATTTACCCAAGGTGGGGAATCATTCCCATCAGACATAGCATATGGGACCAAAAATGAAAAGTTCTTAGAAATATGTGAAAATCAGTTCAAGGCCAAAAGATCTAGGTGGGACCCATTCACCCAAGGTGGCGAATGATTCAAAGACACTAAATTTAGGCCACATAAGCTAGGAAGACCTAAATTATTATTGGTCAATGATTGGTGTCAGGATTATCCTAAAAAAGATGCAATAAATGAGGCTTGTGGATGCAAAATATGGCCAACTAAAGTATAAGAAATCCCAATTAAAGCATATGAAAGCCTGGAGAAATGTACAATTATGTTATAATAATTGAAATAAGGAAAGATTAAGGTTGATTTTGATTAAAATTATGTTTATTATGCTTAGTTAATTGATAAAACCCTAGAAAAGTGTGAAAGTGTGTTACAACACTTCACAACACTTTAGCAAGGCACCATTAAGTTCCATTAGTTCACAAGAGCCCAAGACCTAATATGTATGTATCATCCACATTACAACACTAAATCAAGGCTACATTAAGAAAAAATCCACAAGGAGGAACAAAACAAGTGTGAAAATGTCAAGGGACCCATTTTACTACACTACATTTATCCCCCACATTAGTGGGAGGATGAACTTGCTTGAAACTCACACTAAAGTAGACAAACACACACCGAGGGGGATTCAAATGTACCAATGCTATCAAGATAAGACAAAAATGATCAAGAGGGGTGATCAAGCCCCCAAGATTAAGATCTCATGATAAACCAACATAATCATAAAGGAAAACACATGAGAATGATATGAAGAAAAACAACAAGGAACAAGCATACACTCCCAAAGATGAAAAAAACAAAAATTGAAATAAAATAGTCAGATCAAGCTTTGATCATTTATCCATCAGGATGTGAATCAGATCAAGGTTTTTTGTTCAAAAAATGCATACTCACTCTGGTGGAGAGCACCTTCTTGCTCCATTTTGTGAATTTGGTCTAGATAGGTTGTTTGAGTCAAGTTATGGTCAAATATGGCAATGTTAGGTGATTTTGTAATGTTGTTTTCAGTTTTGAGTTTAGGTAGAGTCATGATGCCAATAATGTAAGGTTGCAAAGTTGTTGTCATGGGTAGTTGAAAGGTAGTTATAGGAATTTTGAGTAGTTGGTTAAGTTATAAATATGTTGGAAAATTGAAGTTAGTGGTTATTGAAGAGTTTGGAAGAGAATATCAATCAAATATCTTGGTTTCTTTGTTAATTTTTGTGTATTTTCTTCTTTTCTAGCCTGTGTACAAGTCTGTACAATAGGAATTTTCTCTAAGATGATTTGAATCTATTTTAGAATGGGTTTAGTTTTTATTTTTATCCATTCTTTTGGAATTCTATTAAGTTCCAAGCAACTTAGAGGTAGATTTCTAAAAACTAGTTTGAACTTGCTCATACAAGGGTTTGAGTGTAATATGTTGAAATAGGCCATTCCACCTATTGTTCAGGTCATGTATTGATGGAATGGGCCATTATGTAAGTAGGATAGGATTTAGGAATAAGAAAATAGCATTGGTGAAGGCATTTGAAGAGATTTTCAACATTTCCCCTATTGAAACACAAAATTTAGGCCTTAAGAACAAGGCTAGAGTTGGTGAATTGGGGATATTTCCAGAGAAAAAGGTAGAACTAGTTGGGAAAATTGTTATTATGTGATTTTTTGTGTTATAAGTTTTGTATAGGCAGGGAAGATCAAATTACAGGTATGGGCTTGAAGCCCTAGTTGAGTGCAGAGCATTTTGGAAAGGAAAGGTGGGGTTTAGAGTGACAAAGTGGGTAAAGTTAGGGGGAAGCATAATTTGGTGGTCAATTAAGCTTGTGTAGGTATAATAAGGTATTTTGGAAGTGTTTTCAAGGTTATGAAAGGTCTAGATATGTTTTCTTCAATAAACCCTTGTAAATTTGGAGAAAAGTGAGGGTTTCATGAAAGTGAGACATATGAAGCAAGTATTGACTTAAATATTGGAGAATCTATAGTTTTGGAGGAATTTTAAGGTATTTCTAATGATATTTTTTGTTGGTAGAAATATTTGAGGTGTGTTTCTCTAGAAAAATGACCTAATTTATCAAGCTAAACAATTTTGGAAGCCTATTTTTGTGATGATGGTCCAAAGAGGCCTAATAGGATTTTGAGATTTTTTTGTGTAGGGTTAATGGGTCCCTAAAAATATTAGTGGTTGGTGGATTTGTTAGTGGTTGAGAGATAAGACCTAAACACAAGGTCTGGTTACTTAGTAGGAAAGTAGGTTGGTTACAAGGAAGTTAACCCTAGAGAGGGTTTGAGTTCTTTAAAGGTGATTGAAAGAACTAAAAATGTGTTTAATAACATTATCACATCAATATAGAAGGTTATTGAATTAAACTTAATGATAAACTAGTGTTGTAATGTGTCTTGCATATTCACATCAATTTTTGTTCCCTTCTAGGCTATGCAGACCTAATTTTAATCTTGTAATGTGTATTTAATCATACTTTCACATTGATTTATGTGTCCCAAGCCCTATTTTACATTTATATCATCACTAATAGGTCCCTAATGACCTGTATTGTGCATCCTAAGGCTTTAATTGATCAAATACCCAACAAAGTTGCAAATTAAACCTTATTTCCTTATTCCTTGGCATATGAGCTATTGAAATGGCCCTTGTGGGACCCATTTTCCATGCATGGTGAATCAGTCCCATCCAAGTGGGACCCATTCCCCATGTGTGGTGAATGAGTCTTATCTAGCCCCATTTTGACCCTTGAGTGGGAAAAAGTGAAATTTAAAGTTTAATTTCACTGTCAGCCTTTGATGAGGTATAATTGGGATACTAAGGCACAATTATCTATAAATAAGTTTTTTTATCCTCATTTTACATCTAACAAGTCATTTGTACATCTCCCATCATTAATTCATCTTCTATCTTCTCATCCAAGTCAAGCAAGTTAGGGTTTCTTCATTAGAAGTCTTCAAGTCTACTTTATAAAGCATTCAAGGGATGAACCTTCCTCCATTGTTTCATAATTTCAATATCAAATCATCGTGACAAGGTAATCATCTCCATTGTTGCATGTTTCATTACTTTATTTCATCATTTTGGTTTAATTACCTAAATTAGTTTGACCAAGGAAAACTCACATATCCTAACCCTTAACACTTTTCCCCTTTGCATGTGTTTGTGTATGAAAATTTATCAAGTTAAAGGTGAGGAAAGTTTTACACATCTCATCAAAGTCATTCAAGGTGTTTCAAGCTTGGAGAGAGTCCACAGGTCCAATTTTGCAGATTCAAATCCAGAGATTCATCAGAAACATAATTACAAATCCTAAGCCACATAATCCAATCAACATTTCTCTATTTTATAAAAGAGGATTCATTCACCATTGATGGAGAATCAGTCCCATTTCAAGGCTTGAACAATGACTTCTGAAGATCTGGATACCTAATTCCCCAAAACTGGTTCTAACACTTTCTAGAAAAAATAGAACTCATTCTCCATACATGGTGAATCAATCCAAATGATAATTTTTGGTGTCTTCTACAAGTATTCAAAGCCTCATTCTATCCTCTTCCAACTTCTAGTTTCATATCTTCAACTGGGTTATTTTTTCTTTCAGTTTTTTATTGTCCTAGTCAATTTGTTTGAATACACATTGTGTTTTCCATCCCTTTTGTATTAGGTTAGAGTACATTCCTTAATCTGAATTTTCATTAAGTTATTAGCATTTAAATACATCTGCACACACATTTCACACCCTTCTCCATTTCTTCTAATGTTAACAAAGTCATTATGGCCCATTTTCCTCTTCTTCTAGGTGAAAAACCATAACAAGGAGCTAGAGATTTTGGGGACCCAAAATATTTGTTATATTTTGGTGAACTTGCTATTTTAATCCATTCTTTTCTGATTTTGGAGTCCATTCATCATCTTGTATTTTCTTGTATTGCATTTTGCACTAGTTAGCTTGCATTCTAGGGTTTCATTTTTGCATAAGTAAAAGTGCATAATAGGTTTCATTTTTGCATCTTTCATCATTGAAAAACTCTGAAATTCTACATTTTTCATTTAGAACTACATCATAGCACTTAAAAAACATCAAAATTAGTTACAAATTTTTGAAAATTTTGAAAAAAGTCCATCCTGGGACTCATTTGCCACCTTGGGCGAATCAGTCCCTTTTGATCCTGAAACAACACTTTACAGAACTCAAAAAAATAAATTTAGGCTTCTATTTGGTGCCTTTACCTATATATATCAGTCAGTTACATTTCTATAGCATGCATTTTGTTACATCTTGCTTCAATTATCTCATTTCATGCATTGTTTCAATTTCACTTTTTCTTTTACAACATTTCATCTTTTAGATCAGTGCATTAGTCAACTACTTTGTTTGCAATTTGAAAAGTTACATTTCATTATATGTCTTTATATTTCATTTTATTAGAAATAAGCATCATTTACATTCATGGCATTTAGACTCTTGCAAGTTCAATTTTCAGTTGTATTTTGTAGTCCTTTTAGATCATCTTACATTGAGGAAACTCTTAAAAATATCCATTTAACCAATCACACAACACATCAAAAGAACCAATTACGAAACACATAACATCAAAGCCCTTTAGTAGTGATGATTTTTCAATGTTAGATGAAGCCTTAGATGACTTCCTCTCTTCTAAATCATCCACTAAATATTTTCTCCAAAAGGATGCAAGCATTGATAATCATGATAATCATTATTGTTCTTCTCCTGATATCTCTCCCATTGGTGATGAAGGTATCTTGTTGATAGAAGACACAATCATTGAAGATCATGAAAGTCTTTCTTGTATTCCTTCTCCCACTTGAAAACACATGATGACACACAAAGATCAAATCATCACCCCTACCTTACCGAGTCCTCATTCATCTCCTAACACCTCCCCTAATGGTGAAAATGCTACATTAGTGAATGATCATGGAAAACAAATTTTTGTGGAGGATATGAATAAGAACTATAACAATCTTACTCATGAAGATATTCTAGGACATGAGGATGTAATTATAAATGGAAATCCACCATTTTGTTCTCTTAATATCTTCTCTACCCAGGAAGAAGATAGTTTAGTGTTAGAAGACATCATTGGTGCAACTCTTGATACACTTATTTCTTCATTCTCTTATGTCTTTCCCATGTGGGAAGCTCTTTTTGAACACAAAATTCCAATCATTAGTAATCATGAAACTCCTAGTAATCTTTCTATTGATGCCTCTCCTATGAGTGATGAATCTATCTTTCCTACTCTAATTATGAAATATGATGAACATATTAGCTCTCCTACTAGGGTAAATCTTATGCAACATAAGAATGATATCTTAGTAACAACTGACAACCAAACAGAGTCTCCTATCCTCAATTTTTCTATTCCAACAAACTCAACCCTTAATCAGCACCCTATGCACACCCACACTATACCCAACCTCATTCTTCCAAATCATAGTCTTTGTGATTGTCCTTTCATAGCCATCAAACCATTTAACCACCCCTCACTCAACATCCATACTATCACCAATCATTTTTCCAAGAAAACTTTACCTTTGTTACATCCTAAATCAATACATAAATAACATTAGTTTCTGCTCCTTTCCATGTAATAGTTGTGCGATCATAGTATTCTCACTATTACATGTTTCACCTCCCTTGTAATGGGAAGCATACCATCATCCACTTTAGGCTCACCTTCATCCTACAACCTTATCCCTATATGTCACTTGTTATTATCTCTTTCGACTACTCGTTAACTTTTCATGAACATATAAGAGAAAGCTTGAGATGTGAATGACATGTCTTAAGATTGACTCACATTTGACATACTTCCTTTCTTTCAATGATGTAGCTTATCAAAAACATATGACTTGGCATAGGGATTTTTAGATAAGCTCTCATGTTCTTATGTTCTACTTTAAAGAAATTTCTCACAACAATGGTGTTAGAAACCACTTTAAAGTGGGGGGCATACAATACCATAATTCATTTTCATTCCTTGTTCCTAGTGTAGCATTGTCATTTAGGTGATGTGTTCATCACTTTATGGATGACATTGGGTGTGATGTCCTTCATAAGTGTGATCCATCTCAACATATTGCATTCCTCTTGGTGGCCTGATGTGATATATTGCATTCCCTAAGTTGAAAATATACTACTCTTTGATTGGTCCTCTCTTGGAGACATTAGACAAAATTTTACCTTAGTGATTGACCTTGCATGAATTGAACAAGACTCTGAACATCTTTTCACATTTTAAATTTTACATTTTTACACTTTTTGCATTTTTACACTTTTTCATTTCTTTTTTCCACCTTACATAATGCAACTTGGATGACTATGGTACCTTTGTCTTTTGGTTCATAGCACTTTTCTTTGTGGTTCCTTGTTAAATTTATCAGAAGGTATAACTTTAACATGGTTGAGTGGGAAGCCCACCTAGTGGCATGACTTTTCCCCATAGCCACCTTTGTGTTTTGTGAGTGCATACCAACTAGTGTATGTATCTAACCTATTTGGGATTTATCACCCTATAGAAAACTAGTTCTATGGCCCTAGAGTGGGTATGATTTTTTCCTTTCTCACTCGGTAGAGAACTAAGGAGTTTTGTCGGCCCAGAGTGAGTACATCCTTTATACCTTGTCTTTCATTCTCTTCATTCTTGCCATTGCACGATTTTGTATCTTGGGGGCTTAACTTAGGATCATGGATCATGAGGGCTTGGCCACCTTCTTTGATCTTTGTCATTCATTTTCATCTACATATGTGTATGAAGACCTCTCATGAATGCCCACTTTAGTGTGAGCTTGAAATAGGTTGATCCTCTCACTATAGTGGGGGTTAAATGTGTCGTTGAAAAATGTATCCTTTTCTTGACATGGGATTAATTCATGATAAAATGGACTTAATGAGATCTTAATCTAGTGTTGTGAGGAATTTTATGCATCCACACTAGGTCTTAGACCCTTGCAAATTGAATAACATGCTTTTAATGATGTCTTGTAAAGGTGTTGTAAAGTCTTGTAAAGGACTTTTATGCTTTTCTAGACTTAATCAACTTATTTATCCCTAATTCAACATTATAAAATGTGTTTAATAACATTATTACATCAATCTAAAATTTTATTGAATTAAACTTAATGATAAACTAGTGTTGTAATGTGTCTTGCACATTCACATCGATTTTTGTGCCCTTCTAGGCTATGTGGACCTAATTTTAATCTTGTAAAGTGTATTTAATCACACTTTCACATTGATTTATGTGTCCCAAGCCCTATTTTACATTTACATCATCACTAATAGGTCCCTAATAACTTGCATTGTGCATTCTGAGGCTTTAATTGATCAAATACCCAACAAAATTGTAAATTAAACCTTATTTCCTCATTCCTTGGATTCTGAGTTGTTGGAACAGTCCCTGTGGGACCCATTTTATATGCATGGTGAATGAGTCCCATCCAAGTGGGATCCATTCCCCATGTGTGGAGAATGAGTCCTATCTAGCCCCATTTTGACCCTTGAGCAGGAAAAAGTGAAATTTAAAGTTTAATTTCACTACATGTCGGCCTGTGATGAGGTATGATTGGGATACTAAGGTAAAATTGTCTATAAATAAGTGTTTTTATCCTCATTTTACATCTAACAACTCATTCTTACATCTCTCATCATTAATTCATCTTCTATCTTCTCATCCAAGTCAGCCAAGTTGGGGTTTCTTCATTAGAAGTCTTCAAGTTAGCTTTATAAAGCATTCAAGGGATGAACCTTCATCATTGTTGCATACTTTCAAGATTCGATCATCATCACAAGGTAATCATCTCCATTTTTGCATGTTTCATTAATTTATTTCATAATTTTGGTTTAATTACCTAAAGGGGTTTGACCAAGGCAAACCCCCATATCCTAACCCTCAACACTTTTTCCCCATTGCATGTGTTTGTGTATTCTTATTTATGAAGTGGGATGTGAGGAAAGGTGTACACATCTCATAAAATTCATTCAAGGTATTTCAAGCTCTATTTCAAGCTTGGAGAGAGTCCATAGGTCCAGTTTTGTAGATTCATATCTGGAGATTCATCAAAAATAGAATTGTAGATCCTAAGCCACATAATCCAATCCAAATTTCTCCATTTTATAGAAGAGGACTCATTTTCCATTGATGGAGAATCAGTCCCATTTCTAGGCTTTAACAATGATTTCTGAAGATCTAGATACCCAATTCCCCGAAACTGGTTTTGACACTTTCTGCCAAAAATATGACTCATTCCCCATACTTGGTGAATCAGTCCTATTGAAAATGTATGGTGTCTTCTACAAGTATTTAGAGCCTCAATCTTGCCTCTTCTAGCTTCCAGGTTCATCTATTCAACTGGGTTATTTTATGTTTCAGTTTGTTTACAGTCCTAGTTAATTTTTTTAATACACATTGTGTTTTCCAGCACTTTTGCATTAGGTTAGAATACATTTCTTAATCTACATTTTCATTAAGTTCTTAGCATTTAAATACATTTTCACACACACTTCACACCTGTCTTTCCATTTCTTCTATTTTTAACAAAGTCATTTTGGCCCATTTTCCTCTCTTTCTAGGTGAAAAACCCTAACAAGGAGCTAGAGATTTTGGGGATCGAAAATATTTGTTACAAGGTGAAACCACTAATAAAAAGGAAAGTGTTGAGACAATAGTGATATACAAGGATGCAATGTTGAAGATTAAAAAGGACAATGAATCGGTGATGAAGACTGAGATGGAAAAAATCAAGGTTGAAATGACCTTGAAGAATCAAAACAATTTTGAAAAGCATGGTGAAGAAAAGAGAGGGATTGAGTTTTTTCAATGGAAGGAAAAGGAGGATGCAATATAGTTAACCACTGTCAAGATAGTAATGAGTGGGTTTGATATGAAAAAGATGAGAGAAGGGGATAAGAGGAATGCAAATGAGTTGCCTAAGGAAAGGAAAGATTCTCCTAGCAAGGTCACAATAGGAGACGTTTATTGTCCACTGATTGGGAAAGAGGATAAAGTGTAGCAGATGTTTGATAGAAAATAAGATGGAATACCTAATGGAAAAGAGGTCTTAGAGGTAGAGATCATCATAGGGACACTGAATTGTCCTTTAAAAGCAAAGAAGAAAAGGGGCGATAAGTATTGTCATAACAGAGATGAGGAGGACTGACAACATAGAGTTATTAAGGTAAAATGGTTTAAAGATAGCACTTGATGAAAGCAAGAGATGAGGTAACCCAAGAGAAAATGCGTAAGTTCAAGAATGAAGTAGAAACAATAAGGATGAAATGGAAAGAGATTGTGTCAAGGTACATGAAAGAGTGTGAAGCTGTTCTAAGGCTTGAATATGTCTAGATGATAGAGGTAGAAGGTGAGGATAAAAGTTTCAAACCTAGTATAAAGAGGATGAAGAGTGACTTGGTTGTGGGAAGAAAACCTTGGGAAAAGAAACAAATTGATAACATGGTGAGTAAAGTACATTTTCCATTGATGGGACAAGTACTTAATGAACATGAAAATATAGAGATGGTGAAAGCAAAGATTCTAGTGCAAGACAAGAAGATGGAGAGTATAGTGAGCCAAGGAGAATGGAAAAGAGTAGTGAAAGAGATTGAAGAGATTGAAGAGAAAGGGAAGTTGCAGTCACCCCAAGAGGTGAAGTTGTGAAGTTGACAATGATAGGCCAAGAGAAGGCTAAAGAAAGAGTATTTGTAAAGTCTCCAAATAAAGTGGGGAAGAGTGATGTTGTTGTGGTAAGGACAGAGAGTTGTCCTTGAATGAAAACGTTGGTTGAGGGGAAGTTTTATTTTTCCATGACAATGGTTCCAAGAATGGATAACCTAAATAAGGTTGTGAAGATAAGAGCTAAGAGGCAAAGAGTGAATGAAGTCTTCCATTACTTCCTTTTTTTGATAATAATCTTGATTGGAGTCAAGCCTAGGGTCAAGATGAAAGATGAAAGACAAAGTGTGGACTATTTTTCAATGAATGAAATTAATAACAAAGTGGAAGCAGATGGATGAAGCAGATTGTGAAAAGTTAGAGCATGAAGGTGCATATCCAAAATGATGAGGGAAGAAGAGGATAACTTTGCATGGAAAAATCCAAACAAAAGGTGAAGATGAAGATCACGGTGGAGCTCTTGCAAGAACAAGGAGGAGCATCAAAGATTTATTGTAGGTCAAGAGAGGAAGACTTACAAGGGACTTGGAAAGACCTCATGGTTGGGTGAATGGTGCAGAGAACCTTGTTACTCTATTTTGTGAATTTGGTTTAGATAGGTTGTTTGGGTCAAGTTATGGTAATTTTTATTTAGTTTTGAGTTTAGGTGGGGTCATGATGCCAATAATGTACTGTTACAAAGTTGTTGTCATTCCAAATATTGTAAAAGGTGCAAATTTGAAAGTTAGAGGGAAGCCCAACAGTCATGCGTAGTTGAAAGGTAGTTCTAGACATTTTTAGGAGTTGTTTGAGTTATAAATATGTTGGAAACTCAAAGTTAGTATTTTTTGAGGAGTTTTGAGGAGAATATCAATCAAATATATCAGTTTGTTTGTTAATTTTTGTGTATTTTCTTTGTTTCTAGCTTGTGTACGGTTCTGTATAGTAGGTTTTTTCTCTAAGATGATATAAATCTGTTGTAGAATGGGTTTATTGTTTATTTGAATCCATTTGTGTGGAATTCTATTAAGTTCTAAGCAACTTAGAGGTAGATTTCTGAAAACTAGTCTGAACTTGCTCATACAAGGGTTTGAGTGTAATATGTTGAAATAGGTCATTCCACCTATTTTTCAGGCTATTGTTCAGTGGAATGGGCCTGATGTAAGTAGGATAGGGTGTAGGAATAATAAGCATTGCTGAAGGTATTTGGAGATATTCTCAATGTTTACCCTATTGAAACACAAAATTTAGGCCTTTAGAACAAGGCTAGATTTGGTGAATTGAGGATATTGCTTGAGAACAAGGTAGAAATTGTTGGGAAAAGTTTTATTATGTGGATTCTTTGTGTTAGAATGTTTGCATAGGTAGGGATGGTCAAATTGCAGGTTTGGGCTTGAAGCCCTAGTCGAGTAAAGAGAATTTTGGAAAGGAAAGGTGGGTTTTAGAGTGACAAAGTGGGTAAAGTTAGGGGAAAGCATATTTTTGTGGTTAATTAAGCTTGTATAGAAGAATAGGATATGTTGGAAATGGTTTCAAGGTTGTGAGAGGTCTAGAGATGGGTTTTCAATTAAACCCTTGTCAATTTGGAGAAAAGTGAGGGTTTCATGAAAGTGAGACATAGGAAGCGAGTATTGACTCAAAGATTGGAGAATATGTGGTTTTGGAAGAATTTTAAGGTTTTTCTAATGATATTTTGTGTTGGTAGCGAGATTTGAGTTGTTTTCGTTTGGAAAAGTGACCTAATTGGTCAAGTTGAACAACATTCGAATCCTGTTTTGTGATGATGGTCCAAAGAGGCCTAATAGAATTTTGAGATATTTTTTGTGTAAGGTTAATGGGTCCATGAAAATATGAGTGGTTGATGGATTTTTCAAAGTGGTTGAGAGATAAGACCTAATAAGAAGGTTTGGATACATACTAGGCAAGTAGGTTGGTTATAAGGAAGTTAACCCTGGAGAGGGTTTGAAGTCTTCAAAGGTGATTGAAATAACTCAAAAGGTGTTGATAGGTCAAATACCTTGATGTCATTGCATCACACTCTGAGGAAATAGAACTCCTAGCTATTTGTCGGGTGAGAAGTCCTAAAAGGTGAGAAACATACATTCATAGCTAGTATGTACTCACACACGTGCAAGTGGCTATGGGTAAAGTCATCCCTCAGATTAGGATTCTTGCTCAAACCATACCAAAGTTATACCTCTTGATTACTTTAATAAGGCATGACACAAAACTAATTTTTAAGCTTCATGAGACAAGAAAAATTAGTATGCTTGGAGCTCATGAACAAATACGATGGCTCTACAGGAATGAAAGTTTTGTTATGCAAGGTGGCCATATAACAAAATATGAAAAAATAAAAATAGGAAATGTTCAAAGGAGTCTTGCTGAGCTCATGTGAGGACTTTAATGTTGGGAACATTGTGCATAATGTCTCCAAGAGAGTACTAATCAAAGAATAGAAGATTCACAACTTAGGGGATGTAGTGTATCACATCAAGTCACCGACAGGTATTTAATATGCTAAGATATATCATGCTCTTGAATGGAATAACACCTAATGCCATCCAAAAAGCACAAAACACATCATATGAAGTAAGAAAACTGCACCAAGAACAATGAAAAATAAAAATGCAAAACAGTAATGCCAATGTATGCCCCGACTTTAAAGAAATTTCTAAACACCTTTCTATGAGAAATTACTTTAAAGTAGAAAATGAAAAATGAAAAAAAGAAGGAAGACATGAGAGCCAACTTGGAAAGCCCTATTCCAAGTCATATGTTTCTGAGTATAGTTGTGTCATGTAAGAGAAAAGAAAAGAGAGAGTGGTTGCCACCCAAAATCAAAACACCAAACACATAAAGGATCTATGGATTTGGGATCTATATGTTCATTGCTACATTTTTTTAATAGAGCTCAAAACTATCATCATTCCCCAAATAAACATAGAACTAGAAGAATGACACATAGAGAGAAAAAACAAAGAAAAACCTTTTGGGTCAATATTGAAGAGACATAGGGTTTCTCGATGCCCTGCGTCATCCCCAAAAGGAAAACACAAGACAAATGAAAAAGAGAAAAAGGGATAGGAAAAGAAAAATCCTTTTGGGTCAACATGGAAGAGACATAGGGTGTCTCAACACATTACATCATCCCAAAAGGAAAACACAAGACAAATGAAAAAGAGAAAAGGTCAAGGAAAAAGAAAATCCTTTTGGGTCAACATGGAAGAGACATAGCGTTTCTTGACACCTTGCATCATTCCCAAGAGGAAAACACAAGACAAATGAAAAATATATAAAGATAAAAAGAGAAAGATATACATGACATAGAGAAGAATGAAGGTACAAATAGAGGAATGTCAAGAAAAACATCACGGGGGATCACATTACGCACATGCAATCACAAGAAAGAAAATAAAAAAGAAATAATGCACAAGACTAGTAAGAAATATGTGAGTCAACCTATGCACAAGTCATCTACCTCCAAATCATGTTCATTGTATACCGAAGGTAGGAAACTAGCTAAAGGGACAAGAGAAAGTGTCAAACTAGAAGAAGCACCAAGTTCAACACTCATTGTAGGATATTTGTCATATAAGCTCATGGAAGAGGAAAATAATGTATTCAATTCATTATTCACCTCTTCATCAATTCTAGCAACCTCGACACCGTCATCCAAATTAATCACGACAAGAGGTTGAAGGATAATGTCCATGGAAGAGTTCAACTCTTGTTGTGGTTTTTTTATTGGATTGTTTTGTTTTGGGGCAGGGGTAGAATCACCATGAATTGCATCAATCAAGTTTGGATCTTGATTTTATTTGTTTAATTTTTCATGTAACTTGTAAGCAAGGGCACGACATCTATGCCTATGCTCCCAAACACCTTTTTCTTCTTTTGGTATTGTTTTCAAGCTGCATTTTTGTAAGATTAGTTTGATCAACCATATGCTTCTTTTCTTCCCTAAGGAGAGGAACAAAAGGAACCATAGGAGGTTGCTCAACCACTTTATCTTTAATTCTAGTAGGTGTGATTTGATTGGTTTCATTATCTCTTGGTCGTTTGAAGGATGAAGTTTTTTTTAGGTTGGTCTTGCTTGTTTGGGTCTTGTTTAGGTTCAAGTATAGTTTCATCAAGGATGGGAGGTTCAGAGGTGGATGGGGACATGTATCGGAGAGGTAGTTCAACTATTTTATTTTCTTTGAATTTTTGGTAGGATATGGAAAAGAAGTCTTCTCGTGGTTTTATAGTTTCCATGGGCTCATGCGAAAAGGAATCTAAGAAATTTTTTCCTTTGGATTAAAAAGTGATAAATCCACTATGTTGAACAATGAATACTTCATTTTCAAAGGGAAACTTTAAGCATTTATGCACAACCAAAGTGGCATATTTCACAGAGCAACGCCATGAGTGGCCTCACTTCACATGAAGTTGGCTCTCCTGTGGGATGATGAAGAATGTGACCTCTAATGTTTTTGGTCCTATCTATAATGGTAAGGTGATCAATCCTATCGTAGGGAAAGAAAAACCATTTTGTCTCTTGATCCATTCTTTTGGTTTATAATATTCAACTTGATAGAGGGGTATGTGCAGGATCATCATGGAAAAAATGGGCCCCTAAGTGGCAAAAAATTCAGAAAAATCAAAGTTAGGAACTTGAAATAAAAATTGAATAAGTTATCTATATTATTTCAAAAATATGTAAGAGTAGAATCTATAGAAAATTGAATGTAGTTTTTAAACTACTAGGTTTAGTTTTTTTTTAAATCTATTTGGTGAAAATTTGAAATTTCAATGCAGTAGTACTTAAATTTCAAGGAAAAAATAAGAAGTAGGTGTATGTCTGACCACCCTAACCACAATAAAATGATAATATTTTTTATAATATTTTAAATATAAGTAGAGGACTCATGTCTTGATGTGATGCATATTTTTTGTAATTTTTTTCCAAGTAAATAATTATTTATGATTTTTTATTACAACTTTAAAAAAAATAAAACTTGTATGTTTGACCACCTTAACTTGGTCAAAACTGCATGAAATTCCTTTTTAATCCTATAGTATGTGAAGCATAGAATGTGATGCATTTTTTGATTCAAAAATGTGACACCGTTTGAAAAATGTAGATGTTTTTAATTAGCCTATCAATCAAGACTTTAGTCATAATTCAAATAGAAAATAAATAATAATTATTTATTGAATTCAAAGTAAAGCATAATTTATATTGGTGGAAAGCTAAGAATCTCCTTTAAAAACCCTTTTTTGTTTCATTAATTTTGGGTTAAAAAAAAGTCAACTACAAACCCTACATATACCCATCATGATCATGCACATACCCAGAGTTCATGCAAAAGTAAAAATTCTTTGGTGGTCACAGTCTCTCCATAGGTAGGATCTATTAGTATCCCATTAGTGGGATTGTCATAATACAACCAACTATGTAGAGATTATCATGGGGTGCATGTTTAATTATATCTTTAGAGCAGAAAGAAATGTCAAGAGGACTCTAGTTTGACCCTTACGAGGGATGACATCTATCACCCATACTATTTCATCTATAGGATTGAAATTGATAGGATTATTTATAACATAATCATTATTTTCATCATCTATATCAACATTCATCACATCACTCTTTGTAGTTTTTTTGGCATTGACAAATGAAATATTATGTTTGCACATTGAGTTGGTAGAAATATGTATGTTTTGATTTAGAGGGGTGACATACCTATTTCCTTGAACACTAACACCTCCAATGGATAGACGAGCATAATCAATGAGGTCTTGCATAAGATGTTTAAGATTCTTACTATATTCCATTCCATGTTCATTTTTTTCTATGATAGTGGCAATAAGCATTTGATTTAAAGCTCAGAGGTAAAGGCTTATTAGGGTCGAGTGTTTTGATGGGAAGCAAGGTAATTAGTTTTTGTTCTAAATATTGAGAAATTGTGTTATGAAGGGTATCAGGCAAGGGAGTGAATTGTATTTTTGGATCTCCATAATGATAGGGCACCATGGCTTTGACAATAGCTACTTGGTTATTAACAATTTGTGTTGCTTTATAAGGGGGTTAAACTGAAGGAACCCTTTATTTTGTTTTCTAAAGGTTGGGAATTTTTTTTATTTGTGGGCTTGAATCTCTAAATTTGGATAGAAGTGGACTTTGTATCTTGATTGCCCACCAAATTTTGATAATCATAGAGGGAAATACATAGGTGCATGAAGGATGGGAATTTCATCGTGGTAAGATTGTTTTTAATCTTACTTTGTAAATTTTCTATGAACATCTTTTGAAGGTGTGGGTCAGGGACCTTGACATTGATTTGGGAATAAAGCTATTGATAGCATGAGATAAAATTATTTATCTTTTATTCCTCTTTTTTCTTTCATCTCATCAAATCAGCCAAGGTAATCTTGGAAGTCATATGCACTTGGAAATGGTTTAGAAATTCCTCAACAAGTTCATTGAATGAACAAATTGAATTGTTTGATATAGAAGAGAACATTTCCATGAAATATCTTTGAAGGACTTAGGAAAAAAATTTCCAACAATTTATCATCAAGGAAAAAGTCACTACATAGTATGTGAAAATTTTGACATAATATGTAGTTGGGCCATTTTGATTTTGGTTTATTCTGAGAATCTTTATTTGAAGGGATGAAACAGTTTGAAAAATTTGTGTTCATAGGACAAGTGAATGGAATTCTTATAGGTGGTAAGGTAGGAGATATAACTTGTGATTCCACATAGGAACTAGGGATGCTAGCAAAAATACCCAAGGAAGGAATCACATTACTAACTTGTTGCATTATTGTTGTGACTTGAGGATTAGTGCAGGTAGGTATTGAGGCTATTGTTGTGGGAGGAGGAATTTCAATTCCTACTTGACTTGTAACATTGCTTGTTGGAAAAGAATAACTGGTTGTTGAGAGAAGTTATTTTCTAAATATCTCAACTATATTTTTCACAAATTCAAGGCCATATTCACTTTCAAGCATGTGGTGAATGTTTTCTATGGTAGGAATTGTAGTAGTTGAAATGTTTTCTAGGATTATTTGATGTTGTAAGTTTTCTAAATCCACATGACTTTGAATGATGTTTTCTTGTGGGATATTGTCAGTTCTTGTGTCAACATTCATGGTGCTACTTGAAGGAAAGGAATTGTTAAAGATGGTTTCCATGCCTAAGTGTACTATTGTCAATACTAGGAGTAGAAGATCTAGACAACCGAAGATCCAAAATGATTGTGATATCATGGGATGAAATGAGTCTCAAACTTTGTCTCACTATATTATTAGCAATAGGACACCAAACATTCATACAAAGGCTACTAAATGCAAGGTGAATGCAAATTCAATGTAAGCTAAAAACAATGAAATTCTTATAGCTAAAATTTTGGAAACTGAAACTAGAAAAGGAAAAACAATAAAAAAATATTAGAAAATGAAGTTTGAATGCAGGAAAATGTAGTGCAAAATATGTAGAGGGACAAATTCACCCAAGGTGGTAAATGAGTCCTAGTGATGATTTTTTTGAAAAATTTCAAAAGTTTTGAATTAAATTTAATGCTTTTTATGTTTTTTGATGCAAATTTGAGATGTAAATGATGAATTTGATTAATTTTCAATGAAATTAAATGAAAAAATGCAAGCTAAATGAGCTTTTTACTAATGCAAAAATTGACTAGAATGCAAATTAACTAATTTCTAAAACCTAATGCAATGTTAATGCAAGCTAAATATAGAATTTAAATGCACTCCAAATCAAAATTACAATGTTCTATATGTAGGTTCACCAAAATGAAATGGAGGAAAATCGTAGGCTCTCTTTCACCTTAGGGTTTAGGACCTTAAAGGAGAGAGACAATCTCCACACACTTCACTCAAGAACAAACCCTTGATATTTCAATGCAAAGGAGATCAAAATCTTGCAAAGGGATTGTCTTAAAGGCTGAATGAAATCTATTGAGGGGTTCACCACCATGCTTATACTTGGAAAAGATAATGCAATGAAAAATGAAATGTAAAGCCCTAATTGAATGCAAGGTAACACTAAATGACCTAGAAAAGAAAATGAAATAAAATAGAAAACTGGAGATAGGAAGGTGTGCACCTGGGAAACTGGAGATGGTTGGATGGAGGTTTGGAATGCTAGAAATTCTACTATTGTAGTTGAATGGGACTCATTCACCAAGCTAGGTGAATCAGTCAATTTTTTGGGAAAATGTACTAGAGCAAATTTGAGCCAAAAGGGTATCCAAATATGTGAAAATATCTATTAGACCTATACAATGGAGCTCATTTTCCACTAATGGTGAATCAATCCATTTCTATTTTTTTGAATGTTCGGGACAAAATTTTATTCCTCTCAGTCTACTCTACTCTTTTTTACTATTTTTCAGATCTAAAACTTTAAATTGCCACCTATAGGCCTTCTCCAAGCTTCTCCAAGGCTTGATGAAAACTTTAGGGATTTGATAACTTTTCTCCAACTTTGATCCTTGAAAAATCTATAACTTAGCTATGTAAATCACACATAAAAAGAGGGAAAAATGTTGTGGGCTTAGTGAATAGGGGTTTTCCTTGTTCATACCCCTTGTTGGTAATTAAACCTTGAAATGAAAGCAAATATGAATGGAGAATGATGAATGAACAAATATTAATGTTTCAACTCACCAAAACCTAGCAATAAGGTGCTACAATTATGCTTGAAATGGTTGCAATGGATTTGGTTCATGACTCTTACTTGAATGATGTTGATCTTACCAAAAATAGTTGCTTGGATCATGAACTCTACATCACAATTGTTAGCACAATAACAAACATGAAGAATGTAATATTTGACATGATGATTGACACTTGAAAAATGCTCTAAAATACTTTATAATCTTCCCTTGAAGACTCTTGAATTCTCTTGTGAATGCTCAAATTCTCTTGTGAACTCTCTTGAGTGCTAGGTATTCAATATGAGTGAAAGAACCTTGTATTTATACTTAATTATGCAAGAATTCCTTAATTTACAACACTACAAGCTGACATCAAACATACGAGAATAAAATCCTACCAAAAATTTGAATTAAATTTGAATTTGGGCCACACAGGACTCATTTTCCCAAGGTGGTGAAGTAGTCCCATTAGACATAATGTATGGGACCAAAAATGAAAATTTCTTGGAAATGTGTGAAAATTGGTTTGGGGCCAAAAGATCTAGGTGTGACCCATTCGCCCAAGGTGGCAAATGAGTCCTAGACACTAAATCTAGGCCACACAAGCTAGGAAGACCTAAATTAAAGCATAAGAAATCCCAAAAAGGACATATTAAGGTTGATTTTGATTAAAATTATGTTTATTATTCTTAGTTAATTGATAAAACCATAGAAAAGTGTGAAATTGTGTTACAACACTTCACAACACTTTAGCAAGGAACCATTAAGTTCCATTAGTTCACAAGGGCCCAAGACCTAATTCAAATGTGTCATTCACATTGCAAAACTAAATCAAGGAAAAATTAAAAAAAAATCCACAAGGAGGACCCAAATGAGTGTGAAAATGTCAAGGGATCCATTTTACTACACTACATTTATTTGCCACTTTAGTGGGAGGATGAACTTGTGTCAAACTCACACTAAAGTAGAAAAAAAAACACCAAGGGAGGTTCAAATGTACCAATGCTATCAAGACGAGAAAAAAATTATCAAGAAGGGGGTGAAGATATCATGACAAACCAACATAAGCATAAAGGAACACACATGAGAATGATATAAAGAACAACAACAAGGCACAATCATACACTACCAAAGATGAAGGAAAAAAAAGGTGAAATAAATGAGTTGGATCAAGCTTGGATCATTTGTCCATCATGATGTGGATCAGATCAAAGTTATTTTTAAATAAAAACACATACTTAATCTAAGGCGATGGAATTCCATGTTGTCTTCTGGGTGAGAAGTCCTAAAAGGTGAGAAACATACACTTATGGCTAGTATGTACTCTCACACACACAAGTAGTTATGGGGAAAGTCATGCCTCAGATAGGGATTCTTCCTCAAACCATACCAAAGTTATACCTCTTGATAAATTTAATAAGGCACCACACATAAATGATTTTTGAGCTTCATGAGGGAATAAAAACATTGTATGCTTGGAGCTCATGAACAAATAGGATGGCTCTACAGGAATGCAAGGTATGTTATGAAAGGTGGCCATATAACAACAAATGAAAAATGTAAAATAGGAAATGTTCAAAGGATTCTTGCTTAATTCATTAAATCTCTTTAACTTAGGGAACAATGTGCCTAATGTCTCCAATAGAGTACCAATCAAATAATAAAAGATTCACAACACAGGGGATACAATGTATCACATCAAGCCACCAAGAGGATTATAATATGCTAAGAGAGATCAAACTCTTGAAGTACATCACTCCCAATGCCATCCACAAAGTGGAAAACACTTTATATGAAGTAAGAAAACTTTACCAAGAACCATGAAAAGAAAATGTAAGAGAATAATGCCAATGTATGCCCCCACTTTAAAGAAATTTCTAAACACCATGCTGTGAGAGATTACTTTAAAGTAGAAAATGAAAAAATAAAATAAGAAGGAAGACATGAGAGCCAACTTGGAAACCCCTATGCTAATTCATATGTTTCTGAGTACAGCTACGTCGTGTAAGAGAAAAAGAAAAGAGAGAGGGGTTGCTCCCCAAAATGAAAACACCAAACACATAATAGAGAGCTCAGAATTGTCATCATCTCCCAAATACACATAGAACTAGAAGAATGACATAAAGAGAGAAAAAAAAATGAAAAACCTTTTGGTTCAACATGGAAGAGACATAGGGTGTCTCAATGCCTTGTGTCATCCCCAAAAGGAAAACACAAGAAAAGTGAAAATGAGAAAAAGGCAATGAAAAACAAAAGCCTTTTGGGTCAATATGGAAGAGACATATGGTGTCTCGACACATTATGTCATCCCCAAAAGAAAATCACAAGATAAATAAAAAAGATAAAAAGGAAAGGAAAAAGAAAATCCTTTTGAGTGAACATGGAAGAGACATAGGGTGTCTCAACAACTGCCATAATTCCCAAAAGGAAAAAACAAGAAAAATGAAAAAGATATGAAGATAAAAAGTGAAAGAGATACATAACATAGAGAAGAATGAACGTACAAATAGAGGAATTTCACAAAGAGATAGAAAACATCAAACCAAACATCACAAGGATCACATTACACACATGAAATCACAAGAAAGAAAATAAAAAAGGAACAATGCAAACGACTAGTAAGACAAATGTGAGTCAACCTATGTGCAAGTCATCTACCTCCCAATCATGTTTTTTGTATACCAAAAGTGGGAAACTACCCAAATGGACAAGAGCAAGTTCTGAACTAGGAGAAGCACAAAGTTCAACACTCTTTCTATGAGATTTGTTGTTTAAGCTCATGGAAGAGGAAAATAATTTATTCAATTCATTATGCACCTGTTTGTCAATTCTACCAACCTCAACATCATCATCCAAATTAATCACAACAAGAGGTCAATGGATAATTTCCATGGAAGATTTCAACTCTTGTTGTGGTTTTTGTATTGGATTGTTTTATTTTGGGGTATGGGTACAATCATCATGAATTGCTTCAATCAAGTTTGGATCTTGATTTTCTTTGTTTAATTATTTGTGTAACCTACGAGCAAGGGAATAATGTTTATTCCTACACTCCCTAGCACCTCTATTTCTTTTGGTTTTTCTTTCAAGTTGCATTTGTGTTATAGTAGGTTAATCAACCATAGGTTTCTTTTCATCCCTAAGGGGAGGAATGGAAGGAACCAATGGAGGTTGTTCAACTACTTTCTTTTCAAAAACTTGTCTTCTTCTAGGAGGGGTGATGGGATTTCTTTCATTATCTCTTGGTCATTTGTAGGATGAATTTTCTATTTTATGTTGGTCTTGGTTGTTTAGGTATTGTTTAGGACCAAACATAGTTTCGTCAAGGATGGGAGGTTTGGTGGTGGATGGGGATATGTTTTGGAGAGGTAGTTCGACTATTTTCTTTTCTTTGAATTTTTCTTAGGATATGAAAAAGAATTCTTCTCAGGGCTTTATAGGTTCCATGGGCTTAGGGAAAAAGGAATCTAAGGAAAATTTTCCTTTGGATGACAAAGGGTTAAATCGAATATGTTAAATAATGAATATTTATTGTCAAACAAAAACTTTAAGAATTTTTGCACAACCAAAGGGATGACTTTCATGTAGCAAAGCCATGGGTGGCTTAGCTTCACACGAAATTGGTCTGATTGTAGGATGATGGAGAATGTGACATCTAATATTTTTGGTCCTATCTGTAATTGTAAGATTATTGATCCTATCATAGGGTAAGAAAAACCATTGTGTGTCTTTATCCATGCTTTTGGTTTTTCATATTCATCTTGATAGAGTTCATGCAAAATTAAAAATTGTTTGGTGATCACATTCTCTCCACAGGGGGGATCTATTAGTATCCCATTAGTGGGCTTGTCATAGATAGTGTGAGCAATGCAAAGAGGACCATCAGGTGTATTTTTAATTATATCTTTAGAGGAGAAAGAAAATTCAAGAGGACTCTTAGTTTATCCCTTACAAGGGATGACGTCTATCGCCCCTACCATTTCAACTATAGGATTGACATTCATATCATTCTTTGTAGTTTCATTGGCTTTGAAAAATGAAATAATATACTTGGGCATTGGGTTGGTAAAAATATGTAAGTTTTGATTCAAAGGAGAAATAGACCTATTTCCTTGATCACTAACACCTCCAATGGATAGACGAACATAATGAATGAGGTCTTACAAAAGATGTTGAAGATGCTTGAAATGTTTCGTGTCATGTTCATTTTTTTAGTGATAGTGGCAATAAGCATTTCATTAAAATCTTGGAGGTAAAGGCTTATTAGTGTTATGTGTTTTCATGGGAGGCAAGGTAATCATTTGTTCTAAAAGTTGGGATATTGTGTTATTAAGGGTATCGGGCAAGAGAGTGAATTATCTTTTCGGATCTCCATAATGAAAGGGCGCCGTGGCTTTGATAGTAGCTACTTGGTTATTGATATTTTGAGTTGTTTGTTTAGAGGGGTTAAATTGGAGGAACCCTTTATTTATTTTTCTAAAAGGTTGGGAATTTTTTTGGTTTGCAGCATCAAATCTCTTAATTTGTCTAGAAGTGGACTTTGTATCTCGACTACTAACAAAATTTTGATAATCAAGGAGGGTAGTACATAGGTGCATGAAGGATGGGAATTTAATCATTGTAAGCTTGTCTTGAATCTTACTTTACAAAATTTATATGAACATATTTTTAAGGTGTGGGTAGAGGACCTTGACATTGATTTGGGAATAAATCGATTGATAGCATGAGATAAAATCAGTTATCTTTTCTTCCTCTTTTTTCTTGTATCTCATCAAATCGACCAAGGTCATATTGGGAGTCATATTCACTTGGAAATGGTATAAAAATGCTTCAACAAGTCCATTGAAAGAATGAATTGAGTTTTTGGGTAAAGAAGAGAACCATTCCAAGGTGGTATCTTCCAAGGAGCTAGAAAAAAAAATTCCAATAGTTTATCATCATGGAAAAAGTCACTACATAGGGAAGTATAGGAATTAACATGGTTAGAAGGATCTCCCTTTCCTCCATATTTCTCAAATCTTGGCACCTCCACACCTTTTGGCATTGGAATTCATAATATCTTCAAGGAAAATGATTTTCTTTTAACATAATATGTAGGTGGGCCATTTTGATTTTGGTTTTGGTGGAAATTTGTTTTTGAAGGGATGAAACAGTTTGTTAAAGTTGTGTTATGAGAGAATTATTACTTGTGTTATGAGATGGAAGTAAAAGTGGTGATGGAGTGTATGTGTTCATAGTACAAGTGAATGGAATGCTTATAGGTGGTAAGGTAGGAGATATAACTTGTGATGCCACATAGGAACTAGGGATGCTAGTAAGAATACCCAGGGAAGGAATCACATTACTAGATTGTTTCATTATTGTTGTGACTTTAGGATTGGTGTAAGTAGGTATTGAGGCTATTGTTGTGGGAGGAGGAATTTGGGTTCCTCCTTGACTCGTAACATTGCCTGTTGGAAAAGAAAAATTGGTGGTTGAGGGAATATGTTTTCCAAAAATATCAACTATGTTTTTCACAAAGTCAAGGTCATATTCACTTTCAAGCATGTGGTGAATGTTTTCTATGGTAGGAATTACAGTAGTTGAAATTTTTTCTAGGCTTATTTGATGTTGTAATTTTGATAAATCCTCATGAATTTTAATGATTTTTTCTTGTGGGATATTGTCAGCTCTTTTGTCAACATTCATGGTGCTACTTGAAGGCAAGGAATTGTTAAAGACTTTGTCCATGCCTAGTGTACTAGTGTCAATACTAGGAGTGGAATATCTAGACAACAAAAGATCCACAACAATTTTTCTATCATAGGATGACATGAGTCTAAAAATTATTTTCACTATAGTATTAGCAATAGGACACCAAAAACTCATACAAAGGCTACTACATGCATGGTTGATGCAAATGCAATGTGAGCTAAGAAAAATGAAATCCTTATAACTAAAATTATAGAAATTGAAACAAAAAAGTAGTAGCAACAAACAAAAACTCATAAAATGAAGTTTAAAATTGCTTTTTTGTGAGCACTACTATTTTGTGCTTTTAGTTCTCTGTTAGAGTTTGTAGAAGTATTGTTTCCTTTTTTTAAAGTATATTTGTTCAATCTTCCATCATGGATATGTTCTTTGGAAAGGTTTGGATGTACTTGAAATCTTTGGTAGTTGTGTCAAGTTGTACCTTTGGTAATGACCCTAATGAAATTGAACTGACCCATGCTCACACAACTCCTAATGCATATTCTCACGATGTTGACATCATTGGAGAAGATGATGACAATATGAATGAGTTCTTAAATGATTGTCTCAATAACCTTGAAGCCAATGGATCCTTTTATCCATCCATGAAACAACCAAATTCCCCTACAATACCACCTCTTGAGTTGTTTGTTACTTACACCCAAAACTGAGACAAAAGTTGAACCTAAGTTCCCTAGAATAGGTGAACCTAGTTCCTCTAAACAAGAAAATACTCAACCATTTTATGCTAACAAAATAACAAACACTCCAATCAATCTAGAAGAAACATATGGAAAGGGATTAACAATCTTAAATAAACAAGCATGAGATACAACAAGTGAACATAACATTCACCAAGTCTAAGAACAACTATCAACTAATGAAAACACAATAGGGTTAGGATATCCAGATCCCCATCTCAATATACAACCTCCTCAGGAATACCTAAGACTTCATAGTGATGACCTATGGTGATCTTTGATTTTTCCCCTGATATGAATGTCCTTCTTCCTAAAGAACAAACAATGACTCATAACAATGACAATGATGAAAACACCCTAGGTCCTCTCCCTCAACCTTCAAATAGAGATGTTGTTGAATCTAGCAAGTGTAGAAGGCCTTAAAAGATATAAACACTAAATTTTCCTTTTCTGCCATGTAAAGGTGAAAGGAAATTACAATTTCTGTTGAACAAAGAACTAATGAAATTACCACCAATAAAAGATAGACTAGTGCTATATCCTAAAGATGCAAAATTTCCACATTGTTGATACCATCAAACTCTCAGACACAGTACCAATGAGTGCCATGCATTCACGTTATTATTGCAAAACTTTCACTTCGATGGCAATGATTTCCAGCAAGTGATTGCATAACCTATCCTTTTTTGCCTCTCTTTTCATGTAATAGTTTTAGAATATTCTATTCTCACTATTATATGATCCTTCACGTCACCTACCTCAAATCATTCTCATCTTACACTCAGTGGTGGCAAGAAGAAGATAGCCTTGTCCTAGTAATGCATTTGTTGTTCTCCCTTAGGTTTGTTATCTACCTTTCGCTTATACAAACTGAGATATGGGAGGTAGATGGCCTGCCTTAGGTTGACTCATTTTTTCCTTACTAGAAGTTTACATTTTTTTTTTTGTGATTGCATGTGTAATGTGATCCTCTTTTATTTTCTATTTGTTGCTTCTCTCTCTCTCTATGTACAATTCTCTAATTTTACCTTCATTCTTCTATATGTCATAAGCTTTTGATTGATCTTTACTTTTCATTTTCATTTTTGTCTTGTGTTTTCCTTTTGGGGATGATGCAAGATGTTAAGACACCCTATGTCTCTTCCATGTTGATGCAAAATGTTTTTCTTTGTTTTCACTCTCTTTGTGTCATTCTTCCAATTCTATGTGTATTTGGGGAATGATGATATTTTTGAGCTCTCTAATATCATTGCAGCAAAGAAAGATACTAACCCTGAATCCATAGATCCCTTATGTATTCTGGGGGGCAACCCCTCTTTTCCGTTTCCTTTTCATGTTTTGGATACTTTAAATTAATTGCTCACAACATGGTGTTAGCAATTTCTTTAAAGTAGGGGCATACATTGGGACTATTTTTGGCATGATTTCACATGTATTTTCTTTCATGTTCCTTTTTCAATTTTCTTTCTTCCTGTAGTGCATCCTTTTCTTTGTGGTTTCATCAGGTTTTATTTCTTTAGAGATTGTGATATTTCCTTGTCATCTCTTGCAAACATTAGGTATAATTTTCTCTAGGATGATACCTTGCACTTGTCCTCTCTTGGAAACAAGATGAGACCCTTGTGCTTGTCCTCTCTTGGAAACATTAGGTACAATGTTCCCTAGGATGAGACCTTGTATTTATCATCTCTTGGAGAGATTGAGCACAGTGTCCCGTAATATTAATACCTCACATGAACTAAGAAAAATACCTTTGAACATCCGTCATTCTTGCTGCATTTTCCTTTTGTGCCTTATTAAAGTCATGGAGGCATGGCTTTGATATGGTTCCTCTAGGGCTCACATAGTGAACAACTAACTTCACTAGCCCTTGTGAGCATGTAATTTCTCTTCATCCTTATTAAAGGCATGGGGGAATGACTTTGATATGGACCTCTCGGGGCTCACCTAGTGAACAAATAGCTTCACTAGCCCTTGTGAGCATGCAATTTATTTTTTTCCTTATCATGGTCATGGGGGTGTGACTTTGATATGGAACTCTTGAGGCTCACCTAGTGGACACCTAGCTTCACTAGCCCTTGTGAGCATGTGTTTTTTTTGCATAATGGATCGTTCATTCCATTTGTAAAACTTTTTTGGAAAAAAAAAATAGACCCAATCAACAACATGTTGGATGACTAGTCAAAGCTTGATCCATTGTATTTTTCCTTTTTCTTTTTTCCTTTTCCCTTTTTTGTCTTTAATCTGGTGTATGTTTGTGATCTGGTTATGGCTTCATATATCATCTAAAAGTTATTTCATTTTTTCTTATGTTGTTTACCATAGGATCTTGATCCTAGGGGCTTGACCACCCTCTTTGGTTATCATCATCCTATCTCACTAGCATTTGTACATGTAAAGCCCTCTTTATTGCATGGTTGGCTACTTTAGTATGAATTTGAAGTAAGTTCATCCTCTCACTAAAGTGGGGGCTAAATGTAGTGTAGAGAAATGCATACCCTTTAATTTTCACACTTTTTTGGGCCTGCATTGCTTTATTCATCCCTATTTATGTCTTAGTTGGTCCCATTTTGCATCCACAAGACCTATGAATTATTATTTTTTTTGGATAATCCTAACATTCTCCACTAGATAAATGATAATTTAATAATTTTGTCTGAGTGTCCCTAATTTTTTGATTAGGACTAAAATTCCACCTCAGGCATATTTTTCCCCCAAAGGTCTTGGGACCCTAATTTTAAGAGCAGCTAAATAGGTCCCTTTTGGAATCCATGCCTTGAGTTTCATGCCTTAGGACTAAGATGCCACCTAGGGCATCTTAGTCCCCCTTGAAGTATTTTTGGGATTTAATTTCAAATTCTTGTAGAATTTAGCCTCCTTTAAGTAATGAATTCATATGGCAGCTTGGTGTGGTGTAATTTTAGGATGCTAAGCATAGATAAGTATAAATACAAGGTTACTTCTCTCATTTTCTCCTAACAAGAAATCTAAGAATCCAAGCATTCAAGTATTCAAGAGTATTCAAGAGAAATTTATCAAGCATTTGGAGCCATCACCAAGTGGAACATAGATTTTTGGCACCTACTTACTTTCTATCTCTCATAGGGTTTTTCACCTAGAAGGAGAAAGGTGGGAAAAAATGCTTACGTTCTCATTCAAAGAAATGGAAAATTGAGTGTGAAGTGTGGATGTATTTAAATGCTAAAAACCTAATGAAAATGCAGACTAAGGAATGTAATTTTAATTAACGAAAAAGTGTTGGAAAACACAATATGTATTCAAACCATTTGACTAGAAATGTAAACAAGTTGTAACAAAAAGTAACCCAATTGGAGATATGTACCTAGAAGTTGGAAGAGGGTGGAATGAGGCTCTAAAAACTTGCAGAAGACACCAAAAATTATCACTAGGAATGATTCACCATTCTGGGTGAATGAGTCCTATTTGTGCTAGAAAGTGTCACAACCAGTTTTGAGGAAATGGGTATACAAATCTATAGAAATCATTGTTCAATCCTGGAAATGGGACTGATTTTCCATCAATGGGGAATGAGTCCTCTTTTGGAAAATAGAGATTTCTAGATAGGATTCTATGGCTTATGATTTGCAATTTTGTTTTTGAAGATTCCTTGGATTTGAATTTACAAAGCTCAACCTACAGACTCTCTCCAAGTTTGAAATAGGGCTTGAGACACTTTTAATGACTTTGATAGGTTATGGAAATCTTTTCTCACATTTCCATTTGATAAATCTATATACAGAAATATATGCTAAGGGGAAAAAGTGTTGAGGGTTAGGATATAGGGGTTTTCCTTGCTCAAACCCCACTTTGGTAATCAAACCCCTGAAATAGAAATATAAGTGAAATGGAAGGAGAATGATGAATACACAACATGAAAATGTAAATACTCACCAAACCCTTTGTTGGGGAAATATTAAGTGATGTGAATGGACAATCCAAGAAGTCTGATTTATGCTTGATTTGATGATGTAAATGCTTGAATTAGTGAATGAATGATTTCATGTTGATGGGTGAATGCAATTGGGGTTGAAATGAGGTGAAAAAATTATTTATACAATATTGTGACTTAGTAACCCTTGATACTGCATCACAAGCCGACATCAACTAATTTTGAATAAAAGCCTGAAAGGAATTTTAAAACATTTTGAATTTGGAGCCAAGGAGGACTCATTCGCCACCAATGGCGAATGGGTCCCACCTTGGACTCAAAAGTGGCTGTTAGGATTCAGTCAAAATTAATGTTGTTTCTTAGGTTTACATTCAAGAATACACTTAATTAAGAGTTGTAAGGGCATAAAGAGGTTAAATAAGTCATAAGAATGGTGTAAATAGTGAAAATGTGCCTAGAGTAGCATGAAAGTTTGTTACAATACTTTACAACACTTCAAAATAGGACTTGATTAGTGACGAAAAGGTAATTTTTTGGTGAATTCGAATAAATAGAGTCTACAAGAATATAGAAATTCCTTACAACAATTTGCAACACCTTCACAAGACATTGTTGGGTATGTGCAGGATCATGGTGCGCCAAAAAGTGGCAATATTATGGGTATTTGTAGGGTATGTGGCTGACGACTTTTTTTTCACCCAAAATTAATGAAACAAAAAGGGTTTTTAGAGGAGATTCTCAGATTTCCAAAAATATAAATTATGATTTAATTTGAATTTAATAAATAATTATTATTCATTTTCTATTAGAATTACTGACTAAAGTCCGTCGATAGGTGATTGAAAAACATCTATAACTTTCAAATCATATTTTTTGAATCCAAAACATGTCACATTCTATGCTTCACATAATATAGGATTAAAAAAAGAAAAATAAATTTCATGAAGTTTTGACCAAGTTAAGGTGGTCAGACATATGAGTTTTTATATTTTCTAAAAGTTGTAATAAAAAATTCATAATTAATTATTTACTTGGAAAAAAATTACAAAAAAATATGCATCACATCCGAAATGATTCCTCTACTATATATAAAATCTTACAAAAAAATTATCATTTTATTATGGTTAGGGTGGTCACAGACACCTACTTCTTATTTTTCCCTAAAATTTAAGTACTCTGCATTGAAATTTCAAATTTTCACCAAATAGATTTTTTTTATTTTTAAATAAACCTAGTATTTTAGAAACTAAATTAAATTTTCTACAAATTATATTCTTACATATTTTTGAAATAATATAGATAACTTATTCAAATATTTACATCAAGTTGCCTAACACTGATTTTTCTGAATTTTTTGCCACTTAAGGGCCTGTTTTTTGCACGATGATCCTGCACATACCCTATTATTAGAATTTTAGTACCTAAATATGCATGTTAAATCCATGTCACAAGATAAAATCAAATAAAAATAGATCAAATACCATGAAGCAAGACCTAAAAGGCCATGAAAATGACAAGGGGTCATTTTTCTACGGAACATTTAGCCCCCACTTTAGTGAGAGGATGAACTTGCTTCAAACTCACACTAAATTAGCCATGAAAATTGAGAGGAGGGTTCAAATTTACTTATGTTAGCGAGATGAAATGACAACAATCAAGAGGGATGATCAAGCCCCCAAGATGAAGATCACATGGAAAACTAGACATAAGAACAAAGGAGTGCACAAGTGTTGAAATGAAATAGATGAAGCTTCGATCATCAATCCAACTAGTTGTGGATTAGATCTAGGCTAATTGTTTGAAAAAGACAATGTATACTCACTCTGAGGTGACAGAACACAAGATGGTATGTCAGGTGTGAAAGCCGAACTATACTCAGGTGTGAAAGCTGAACTATACTCACTCTGAGGTGACATAACACAAGATGGTCTATCAGGTTGTCTATGGGTGAGAAATTCCAAATTTACTGACTTTGGGGCCACAAAACTTCTAGTTTTCCATGGGGTGAGAAGACCCAAAAGGTAAGACACATACCCTAGTTGGTATACACTCACAAACACAAAGTTGGCTATGGGGAAAAGTCATGCTGCTAGTTGGGCTTCCCACTCAACCATATTAAAGTTATACCTACTGAAAAATTTAATAAAGCACCACAAATAAAAATGTTGTGAACAAAAAGAAAGGTACCACAGGCACGCAAGTTGCATTATGCAAGGTGGAAAAAATGAAAAGTGTAAAATACCAAAAGTGTGAAGTGTAGAAATGTAAAGATATTAAATGTAAAATGTTCAAAGGAGTCTTGTTCAATTCATGCAAGGTCAGTCACTTAGGGAACATTGTGTCTAGTATCTGCAAGAGAGCACCAATCAAATAATAGTATATTCATAACTTAGGGGATGCAGTGCATCTCATTAGGTCACCAAGAGGAATGTAATATGTCGATATAGATCACACTTATGAAAGAAATCACACCCAATTTCATCTAGAAAGTGATGAATGCATCATATAAATGGAAAGGCTATGCTAGGAACCAAGAATGCAAATGAAATAATGGTAATGTATGCCCCCCACTTTAAAGGAATTTCTACACATTGTTCTATGATAAATTAATTAAAAGTAGAAAGAGAAATGCAAAAATAAAACAAGACATGAGAGCCAACTTGGAAATATCTATGCCAAGTCATATGTTTCAATAAGATACATCATATAGAAAGGTAGTATGTCACATGCGAGTCAATATTAAGGCAAGTCATCCACATCTCAAGCTTTCTCTCATATGTTCATGAAAATTTAAAGAGTAGTCGAAAGAGACAATGACAAGTGACATACAGGGGATAAGGTTGTCTAACCCTTTTCCCACACTTAGTGTAGGACAAGGGTAAGCCTAAAGTGGATGATGATATGCTACCCCTTGCAAGGGATGTGAAACATGTAATAGTGAGAATTCTATGATCCTACAATATTACATGACAAGGAGTAGAAACTAATGTTATTTATGTACTGATTTAGGATGTAATAAGGTTAAAGGTTTCTTGGAAAAATGGTTGGTGATACTATAAATGTTGAGTGAAGGTTAGTGATGAGCCTAAAATATGCTCATAATTTGATGTTATGATAAACTTTTAAATGACTTTATTTTTGCTATTTCACAGCTGTTTAAACTTTGTTGAAACCTTTTAAGGGGATATCCTGTAGCAAGACACTTTTATATTCCTGCAGCCTATTGTGTTGACTTGATTGCATTTATTGCCCTGTTGACTCCCAAAAATGGCTGGTATATCGTATACAGTTTTTGAATGGTGAAGTAGATTTAAATGTGTGATTAATGAATAGATATCGTGTATTACATATGCCTTTTCTTTGCGTCTGTTACCTTTTGTTTCAGAGGTTGTTGAAGAATGATCGAGTCAAGCGCAGCCGATTCTCGCCTTGCAGAAAGCCCATTTCCCGCGACGACTTTGAGGAAGCCTCTACCGAGACTCTCTTTGACCAAAACTGATTTGGAAAGATTTTTAATGAAAGTCAATATGGAAAGAGTGGAGCGCTAGATTCTCTCTGGAATCGGGTTGAACACATAAATTCATTTATGAAGTTTGTTCCTTGATTCAGGGATACACTTTACTTCCACGTCTTTCTTTGATGAAGTTAGTTAGTTAGTTGTTCCTCTAATTTAAAAATAAGATACTCCTCTTGCGGAGAGAGTAGAGGATGAATAGAATGAGTAATAGATGATTTTTAGGGTAAGATAGAAACAGAGTAGCAGATATCATGTAAGAATTAGTATGATAATGAAAGACAGAATCTGTTTGACCAGAAGCAGAGTTCGTTGTTAGTTTTCACATCAACAAAACAATGTATTTCATTCTGTTTTCATGAATAAAGATCGATGAAGTTCTAAGTTCAGCATCTGTGTAATCAGTAGATGCTTGCTAAGGGGGCCCACTTAGTAAGTATCTGTAGTTAATTAGTTAGATGTTATTTTCTGCTGATATCCAGTTAGCTTTCATCTTTTGAAGTTTTTTTTATGCAAACTCAGTCTTACACTGCTCCTCAGCATAGAGAGTCCATCCCTGTGACTGTTCCTGCAACATAAGGCTAGTTCATGGTTTGTGCTTAGTCGTAGCTGTTATGTTTTCTTTTTTTAATCAAGCATAGTTGAGTTAAAGAATTCTGCATTACCATCTCTGAGCTTAGATAGAATTTTTCCAGTATGTATTTTTTTGCTAAGATTTGACCAAAACAAATTCCTAGTGCATATATTTTGCTGCACCATTTAAAGTCTACGTCCCCTAGTTTGACAAGTAAATGAACGTCCATAGAGAGATATTAGTCACCTGTGGGAATGTCCAATTCCCAGGAAAGTTTTACTGTGATATTCATATCCTTTTGTGAGTGCGAGCCATTTTTGGCGCCGTTGCCGGGGATGGCATCTAACTAGGAGTTTGACAAAGTCATTTTTAGCATTAGTTTAGTCTGTTAGTCAAAAAATTTCAAAATCTTTCAACCCATTACTCACCGTATTGCATGCATAGAAGAAGAAGAGATGCACTGGGAAGGTTCCTCCCTGAAAATATGTTTATTGAACTACCATTTGACCCAGCTGATAACGAACCTGAGGAAAACCCATTTGCTCTGCTATTCCAGCACCCAGACATGGCAAATAATCCACCTAATAATCCACCTCCTGCATTTAAGTTTCCCATTGTTCCCCAACAAGATACTGATAATCTTAAAAACATCCCCTCTTCCTTGCTTCCAAAGTTTTATGGTCTGGTCAGCTGTAAGACCCAGAACTTTTCGTTTGAATTTGATGTCCTCTCACGTAGCTTATGACTAGCTAACACGACGCCATAACCTGGGAATCTATTTCTTCCACTTCGAGGGAGCTCTCGATGGTTCATGAGTCTAGGAAGAGCCGCTGTAAATAGTTGGGTAGCTTATGCATCAAAATTCCTCAGTGCATAAGGAATATTGTAAGAGTGCCAAAGAAAGGATGACATATTTCCTAATTCGCATGAGGATGTGAAAGTCCGGAAGATTATATTTCAAGGTTTTTGCTTTGCTAAAGAAACTCAACCATACTCTTTAACGAGGACTCGTGAATTAATTTTTTCAAGGGAACAATGATACCGTATTGACGCCTCTCGACCTAATGGAGAGGTGATATAACTCAAATTCCTTGGGATGATATATAGAAGATATGCCTTAACTACTCTCGAGCAATAGTTAAGAAATGTCAAGGTCATCATGCTTCAGTGGGGAAGTCTTCTTCTGGTGGAGTTTCCTGAATGGAGATCACAAATCTGCTATCTGATTTCAAGCAGGACATCATTAATAATATGGCTACACAATTGGATACTATGCAAGCTCGAAAAAAACATGCAGAAGCTGAGGTAGTTTTGGCTGAGTTTTGTCCCTACTGTAGACAAAAGAAGCGTGATTGCAGATGCAAGATGGTGGCTAATCCGGAAGCCAGACAACTGCCTACTGACTTCAAACCAGTGGAAGGTGATGATGATCAAGTGTTCTTTGTTGCACAAAGGAGACCATGGGCCCAAAGGCAAGGTATGCCTCAAAACCCTTTAACTTTTGGTAATCCCTATTCTAGCTATAATAACCAATGGCAACAAGCATATGGACCACCACCACCATAGAATCCGCCTCAACCAAGATGGCCTAATTATCAAACCCCGCAGTGGCAATCTCCTCAAGGAGGTTGGCAGCAGCCACAAGGTCAATGGACCCCACCGTGGAAATTGGCAACAAAATCCTCAATGGAGGTCTCAACAATGGCAAAACCAAATTCTGGTTCCCTAGCCCATACCACAACAACAGGTCTTATACCCTCATTCTCGCAAAGAACTACCACAAATCCTGGACCTCCAAAGAAAACGCTTATGCATGCCCAGCCATTGCCTAATCCCAATAATAAGCAACAGCAGCAGCCTCAACAGCCTGTGTATATTTCTGAAGCCAACCAATATCAAGCTTATGCCTTAAATATTAATGACATCCATCCTATGGTCCGGAACTACTTTTACCCGCCTCCCAACCACCTCCTCCGACATTACAAAAATATCCGGGATTCACCTCAAGAATCTTAATGCACCGCTATTTCCACCGGCATATGCTCAGGACTATACAATGATAGATGAACCTCGCTTTATGTGAGACAAGATAAACCACCTTTTTCCTGTAGGTTACAAAGTACTGAATCTAAACTCATGGAAGAACCCACTTTTGACATTCTAGATCAGCTCAAGAATGTGCAAATTCAAATCCCTTTGTTTCAGGCTATTAAAGATATTCCCATTTTTGGAAAAGCTATTAAAGAAGCCTGTTTGAAGAAGCCTCGACGAAAGAAAAAGGATCCCCAAACAATTCATGTCTTAGGGAAATTGGATGATATAATGTTGGGAAATGTAGTCATTCCAAAGTATATTGACCTTGGAAGCCCTGTAGTACAGATACATATAAATGGCCAAGTTGTAAAAAATGTTTTAATTGATTTAGGAGCTGCCATTAATGTGATGACAAAGCATACTATGAACTCCTTGAATATTTCAAACATTAGGTCTACACCGACAGTTTTGCAGCTTGCAGACAGCTCCACAGTCAAACCTGATGGGATGATAGAAGATGTAATTGTCACTCTTGAATCCTGGGAGTATCCTGCTGATTTTACAATATAATTAGTTAAGGCAACTTTAGGAGGGTATCTGGTTATCCTTGGTAGGCCATGGTTAGCAACTGCTGATGCTTTTATAGGATGTCGTTCTGGAGATATGACCATTTCTGATGGGTAGTCCACAAAGAAATTGGTCTTGTATCTGCCTGCTAAACCTCAACCAGATTTGTCCCAACCTGTTTGGCCAGATGTGGGAGAAGAAACTGAAGAAGCCAATTGTTTGGCTCAATTGATGATGCTTCAAAATGATCCATTCTCTCAACTTCAAAGTGAAGATGCCTTGCTTTTTCAAATTATGTAATTCAATCTTGATACAGATAGTTTATCTGATCCAAGTGGCAGTCAACATCAATGTTTCCTGCAACAGCTAGATTTTGAGAGTTCATTGCCTAAACTTCCAACAATTTTTCATAACTTGCTTCCACAAGAGGTACAAATATTACCTGTTGATTCTATGAGTAATCTCATTAAGCAGATAGAATTGTCTCCAGATCATTGTTTGAATGTTAATAGCAAGTTGTCACAGTCTCAAGAGGCTAACTTATTAAAAATGCTACAAGAACAGCATAAATCTTTTGCATGGGAATATGGGGACATGCAAGGAATAGATCCTCGATTTTGTACTCACAGGATATATATCAAAGAAGATTGTTTACCAGTTAGACAACCTCAGAGAAGAGTAAATCCAACACTTAGAGAAATAGTGAAAAATGAACTTCAAAAGTTGCTTGATGCTGGTTTTATTTACCCAATTTCTCTCTCACAAACAATGGTTTCTTCCATTAGTCATTGTCCCCAAGAAAGGAGGAAAATGGAGAGTATGTGTAGATTACGAGAGTTGAACAATGCCACTAAAAAAGATCACTTTCCATTACCTTTTGTAGACCCAAGTACTAGGATTCACCAGTTCTGGTAAAAAGATATTTTTCCTTCTTATTTGTCAGCCACAAATGATACAATCGTGATAAAAAATTGCTCCCTCGAAGATCAAGACAATACCACTTTTACCTGTCCATGGGGAACATTTTCTTATTCGGTCTTGCCTTTTGGTCTATGCAATGTGCCAGCAACATTTCAGAGAGCAGTAATTAGTATCTTTGTTGATATATCCCATGAATGTATGGAGATTTATATGGATGATTTCACTACCTATGGAGTCACATTTGAAGAAGCACTGGTGAATTTAGAAAAAGTATTGAAAAGGTGTAGAGAGAAAAATTTGTCTCTAAACAGTGAAAAGTGCTTTTTAATGATGGAAGAAGGTATTGTTCTAGGTCATCATATTTCAAAGAATGGAATTTAGGTTGACCCTGCTAAAATTGAAGTTATTCAGAATTTACAAACTCCTGCAAAACAAAAAGATGTTAGAAGTTTTCTGGGTCATGCAGGATATTATAGAAGGTTTATAAAAGACTTTAGTAAAATTGTCAGTCCACTTTATGCTTTGTTAACAAAAGATTCCCAATTTGAGTGGACTGAGGCCTGCGAAAAATCCTTCCTGCAGCTAAAGGACTTGCTTACTAAAGCCCCTGTTCTTCAAGGTCCAAAATGGAACCTGTCTTTTCACATACATGCTGATGCGTCTGATTTTGGTATAGGAGCAGTTTTAAGTCAAAAAGAAAATTCAATTGAGCATGTTATCTACTTTATCAGCAAAAACCTTCAAGGTCCTGAGCTCAACTATACTGTTACAGAAAAGGAATTGCTTGCAGTAGTGTATGCTTTGAATAAATTTAGGCATTATGTCATAGGTTATCAGATATTCGTCCATACTGACCATGCAACAATCAAGTATCTGATGAACAAACCTGCCATTTCTAGTAGATTAGCAAGATGGCTCCTGTTGTTACAAGAATTTGATATCACAATTATTACCAAACTGTGAAGAGCTAATTGTAGCCGACTTTATCAAGACTTCAATCACTTGGGTATCCGGGAACATGAGGCCATTGATGATAGATTTTACGAACACTTGTTTTTCATTGCTGCACACACCCTGTATGCATTGCTAATTATCTCGTAGCAAAACAAAATAATTGTACCATTTTTCCCCAAAAGAAAAGAAGTTATGATAGAGAAAGTTTTGTCCTTTACTCGATTGTAAATTAGTTCAGGTTTCTATAATTAGACCATCAAGTAGAAGATGTGTAAGAGAAGATGAGACTTATGATATCTTGCATGCCTGCCATGATGAACCATGTGAAGGACATTTTGCAGCAAAAAGAACAGCAATGAAAATTCTTACAACAAGGTATTACTGACCAACATTACATAAGGATGCTGTGGCCTATACAAGGAAGTGTGACAGATGCCAGCGTATGGGAAGACCAACTAAGTCAGATGAAATGCCACTATATCCGCAGGTAATAGTCACCCCTTTTGATAAATGGGGATGGATTTTGTGGGACCAATTGATCCACCATCAAATAGAAAGTCATATATTCTAGTTTGCACGGATTATGTCACAAAATGGGTCGAGGTAAAAGCTATGACTAATGCCCGAGATAACAAAGTTGCTGAATTTTTGTATGAACAAATTTTCACCAGATTTGGAGTTTCCAGAGAGCTTGTAACTGATCAAGGAGCTCAGTTTACGTCAAATCTGATCATCAGACTTATGAATGACTATAAAATCAAACATAGGGAAGTCCAAATTTCTTTATCATCTCCCTGCTAAGCTTAATGGTCAAAGGAAGTAACAAACAAAAAAATTGAAGCCGATCCTCACAAAGCATGCAGATTCATAAGAAAGACCTGAGTACATAGACTTCAAGAAGCCTGGGCTTTACGTAATCATATGGAAAATAAACAACCTGGTTTACACCTTTGAGTTTCTCTTATGGGAAACAGCTAGGCATCATTGAATTTGAACATAAAACTTTGAGGACAGCTCTTAGTCTCCAACAATTATGACTTGAGTCTGCTTACTGTGAAGGACTCATTCTTGTGCCAAAATGCTTGGACTAAATAGAAAAGCCGCCTACATACGTAAGTAATCCATCAGCGTAGAAAGAAATGGGCATGATCAAGACATCAAACCGGGAATTTTATATCGGAGATTGGGCTTTATATGATTCCAGTACCAAGAAAAAACTGTGGTGAACTCACAACACGCATGGCTTCGGGCCCCTATGAAGTTGAAAATGTGTTTGACAACAGCCTGCAAAATTAAGCCATAAATTGATCCACCTGCTTCAAATTGCTCAATAATGCCATCACTCGACTGCATTCATAAGCCAGTTTCCAAGGAAGACTTCATGAAGCAGTTCATTCAGGTTCCTCCCGCTACTCTTCCTGCAGCCGAAGGCTCTAGCCTTTCTCCTGCAGCGTTCCCGTAATTTTCAAAAAGCATGCCCATAATAAAGGTTTTCTTTTTAAGAAAACCCCTTTTTCTCCATTTTCATTTATCGCCCTCACCTCACTTCTTTATCTTCCATCCATCCATCCCATCCATCTATTTCATTCGTACATTTCATCCGCCCACGTCACCCATCCACT
Source organism: Sequoia sempervirens (assembly GCA_007258455.2). Classification (NCBI taxonomy): domain Eukaryota; kingdom Viridiplantae; phylum Streptophyta; class Pinopsida; order Cupressales; family Cupressaceae; genus Sequoia; species Sequoia sempervirens. The sequence continues at coordinate 341,101,929 of VDFB02075321.1, read as the reverse complement.
TCATCCGTCCGCATCAACCTTAATTAAGATATATTTCCAACTTGTCAATTCATGCAGCGCCGTCATCTTTCTTCACACGTACGTGCAATTACTAAAGGTATGCCATATCTTTTCTTATCGCATATTTGATTTATTTCATTCTATTCAATTACTGCTATGCATGTACCGGTCATTATCACCTGAATCTCTACTTATTTTTTAGTACATGTGAGGACACATGTCATCCTTTAAGTAGGGGGCGGGGTAATCCATCGTTTGAAACCTGTCTTTTTACCGCTGCCATAACTAAAAAATAATCTTTCTTTAATATATTTCTTGTACTTTCCAAACGTGATTGCATGTCCTTCTTTAATGCATCTTTTTCTTGCAAACTACGATTAAGACTGCTTGTTTAAAAAAGTTCATTTTTGGAAAAAAGAAAGAAATGTGGCAGCCTGACAGAGAAAAACCAGAAGAAAAAGGGAAATAAAGAATTTGAATCTTCAGCAAGAAATTGAGTTCAGCTAGAAAAACTACAAACATGGGTGGTCAGTTGGTGCAACATGAGCCTGTAGCTCATGAATTGTTGTTGCAAAACCTGCAGACAGTCCAAGCATTTAACCTCTGTGGATGGTTAAATTATTTTCTGAGTTTAAATGATTTTGATGAGGAGGCTACGACAGAATTTTTGAGAACACTTTCTGAAGGGGAAGCCACTGTATGGGATCTAACAGTTGTTGCAACCGAAGACAGAATTGTTGAGCTAACCGGGCTCCCAGCCGTTGGAGAAAACTTTTCTTCAGATGCTGCAGCTGCAAGGGTTGAGTTTTTGATGCCTACTGATGGACCTCTGGACGTCTCCAAGCAAGGATGCAAGCGAGTGTCACTGCCTCTTCCATATTCATAGTATGCCACTTATATAATGAGGTATTTAACCTGTGAAGGCCGTTTTTCTTATCTGCATTCTCATCATTTTAAATTATTAAGCCATATAAGGCATGGGTTGGTTGTGAATGTTCTGAATTTCTTGTTAAAGTTTTTAGAGCAAAGTGCCCATGGAACTCAACAAGGGAAAGATAACTCTGTCACTCATCATGGCCTTATTAAATTACTGATTGAGCACTCTTTGAGAGACGTCTCACCTCTCTCCTGGCAACAATTTGTTGCCCAAAAGAGTTTGAAACCTCCACAACCCCCTAGGGTAATTACCCCACGGCCTCAAAGAAAGAAGAAAGAAATTGCATCTACTAGTGGAACAAGGCAAGGGTCATCTACTCCTGTAGCACCTGATCCTGTAGCTGTCACAGCTGAATCCTCTGCTAGGGTACAAACTAGGTCTGCCGCTAGGAGGGAGAAAGAAAAATCAAAGGCAGAAGGGTCCCCAGAATCTGACCCTCGTTCTCAGAAAAGGAAATGCTCCTCTCCTGCAGCACCTTCCCCTGCAGCAGTTTCTCCTACAGCAACAACTGTTGATATTACCAGTTCACCATCATCTTCTGGTAGGGTAGAGCCCCCTGAACAAACAAGAAAAAGAAAAGCTACCGGAACACCCCCTGCAGCCACATCAGTACCAAGAAGGGTTTCCACAAGGAAACAATTTAGGACCTCCCCTGTTTCACCGCAACCTGAGGTGATTGTAATTTCAGAAGGGTCTATTGAATCTGAATTTAATATTTCTTGGAATGAATCTGAGAATGCTGCTCAGAGTTCGCTCATTCCTGAAGAGGAACAAGTAGAGATAAAAGAAGCAAGGCATAATGGGCATGAGTTGCCAAATCTTGATGATCTGGCTAATGCTGCTATGCAATTCTCGGAGGAAGCACAGACTTCTCTGCTATAGCAGCAAGAAGAATTTATCCTGCAGCAAGAACAAGAACAGGCTGAACAACTAAATGTGCCTAATGAAGTTGTATTTCATCCTGCAATGTGTAAAGCCATTGTTGTGTATAGGAGGACCTTTTTAATTAAGTTTCTGGAATTTGTTAAAAATAATTGGGAAACAGTTACACTGCAAACTGTGACTTTTTGACACATTGCCTAGACTGACATGCAACAAAGTCTGTGGCAAGTAGAAAAGAAGAAATTGAAAAAGAAAATTGAAAGTCAGAAACAGGAAATTGCTGAGTTGAAAGCAAAAATGGACGAAATGCTAAAGGTAACTGGTCAAATTATGGAATGCAGACCGCCACCTAGAGTTTATGCTTTGTGCCTTAAAGAACAGTTTTTATGGTTTCAATTGATAAGAATTTTCAGAAACCAAGACCCTATAATCCATTCTGCCAAAGAATTTTATGAAGCATATCAAGCAGCCCCTAACTGGTTAAGGAATTCTCTGTGTGAATTCTATTTGCATAGATTTTTAATACCATTTGAAATAGAATGGAATCCTCTTCTATACATTGGTGATATTCATTTGAGAGCATTCATGTCGTAGGCAGAAAATGAGGTGAATTATGGCAGGTAGTGGGAAACGTATGTGGAAATTGAGAAAATAGAGCATGTCCCATTACGCTCTCAAAGTTCAAACCCACATGCAATGCTGAAAGATTGGTTTGCTTTGACATATGGTATTAATAATGTTTCAGCCAGAGCAAAAATATTTGACATCAGAAAGCAAGTATATGATGAATTCCAGGCACAACAATATTCATTTTGGAGATTAGCATGTACCAGAACTGAGAAAAGATGGAAAAAATTAACTGTTGGGTTAAGGAAGTCAGAACCACATGGTCCCCTAAACTTTACAGCTGCACTCAAACGAACCAGCAGATATATTCAATTGGGACTTCAAACAAGATTTGAACTGTGGCTGCCACTGACATTCAGACCCCCTGTGCTAATGTGGCCCCTGTATCCTCATCAGGCTACAAATCTTAACAGTGAATTAGAAGACCAAAGATATGAAAGGTGTCAGGATTTCAGAGGATTCTATTACAGGTTTGGACATCCATTCCAGAGTCATGTAGCCACTACTGACTTCAGAGAAACCACCAGAAAAGTTAATGCTGGAGGACCAGCATTGGGCTAAGTAGGGGGCAGTGATGAGCCTAAAATATGCTCATAATTTGATGTTATGATAAACTTTTAAATGACTTTATTTTTGCTATTTCACGGCTGTTTAAACTTTGTTGAAACCTTTTAAGGGGATATCCTGTAGCAAGACACTTTTATATTCCTGCAGCCTATTGTGTTGACTTGATTGCATTTATTGCCCTATTGACTCCTGAAAATGGCTGGTATATCGTATACAGTTTTTGAATGGTGAAGTAGATTTAATATGTGTGATTAATGAATAGATATCGTGTATGTGCCATATGCCTTTTATTGTGCGTCTGTTACCTTTTGTTTCGCAGGTTGTTGAAGAATGATCGAGTCAAGCGCAGCCGATCTCGGCCTTGCAGTAAAGCCCATTTCCTGCATGACTTTGAGGAAGCTCCGCCGAAGACTCTTTGACCGAAACTGATTTGGAAAGATTTTTAATGAAAAGTCAATCTGGAAAGAGTGGAGCGCTAGATTCTCTCTGAATCGGGTTGAACACATAAATTCATTTATGAAGTTTGTTCCTTGATTCAGGGATACACTTTACTTCCACATCTTTCTTTGATGAAGTTAGTTAGTTAGTTGTTCTTTGTTTTAAAAATAAGATACTCCTCCTGCGTGAGAGAGTAGAGGATGAATAGAATGAGTAATAGATGATTTTTAGGTAAGATAGCAACAGAGTAGCAGATATCATGTAAGAATTAGTATGATAATGAAAAGACAGAATCTGTTTGACCAGAAGCAGAGTTCATTGTTAGTTTTCACATCAACAAAACAATGTATTTCATTTTGTTTTCATGAATAAAGATCGATGAAGTTCTGAGTTCAGCATCTGTGTAATCAGTAGATGCTTGCTAAGGGGGCCCACTTAGTAAGTATCTATAGTTAATTAGTTAGATGTTCTTTTCTGCTGATATCCAGTTAGCTTTCATCTTTTGAAGTTTTTTTATGCAAACTCAGTCTTACACTACTCCTGCAGCATAGAGAGTCCATCCCTATGACTGTTCCTGCAACATAAGGCCAGTTCATGGTTTGTGCTTCAGTCATAGCTGTTACGATTTCTGTTTTAATCAAGCATAGTTGAGTTAAAGAATTATGCATTACCATTTTGTAGCTTAGATAGAATTTCTTTCCAGTATGTTTTTTTTTTGCTAAGATTTGACCAAAACAAATTCCTAGTGCATATATTTTGCTGCGCCATTTAAAGTCTACGTCCCCTGGTTTGACAAGTAAATGAACGTCCACAGAGAGATATTAGTCACTTGTCGGAATGCCCAATTCCCAGGAAAGTTTTACTGTGATATTCATATCCTTTTGTGAGTGCGAGCCAGTTTGTTGGATGGGTTGATGGATATGACAGGGCAATTATGAAGAATATGATTTGGAAAAAGAAGGTTAGGTATAGTGTGAGCTTGCATAGGATGATGATAAAGGGTTAAATTTTTTTGGTTGTCAGTTGTCACTAAGATGACATTCTTATGTGACATAATATTGACCCTAGGAGAAGAGATAATATGTTCATCACATGTCATAATTGGATTTGGCAAGATAGCTTCATTTCTCATATGAGAGGCATCAAGAGAAGGATAACTAGGAGTTTCATGGTTTCCAATGATGGGATCAAGGAAGGGAGAAATAAGTTGTTCATGAGTTTCACTATCGATATCTTCTAACACTAAACTATCTTCGTCATGTTTAGTGAAGATAGTAGGAGAAGAAAAAGGTGGATTGTCATGATTATGAGCATCAACATGTCCTATAATGTCTTCTGGAGTGGGGAAGTAGGATTTTCATAGCTCTCAATCATATTCTCCATACGAATGTGTTTGTTATAATTTTTCAAGATTGTATCTATATTCACTAAAGGATTCTCAGAAGTAGGGGAGGTATGGGGAGATGAAAGGGTACTTGGTAAGGTAGTGGAAATGATTTCAGATTTTTGTGTCATAATGTAGTTGCAAGGGGGAGGAGAAGGAAGAAAAGAAAGGATTTCATGATCTTCAATGATTGCGTCTTCTTTTATCAAGATATCTTCATCACCAATGGGAGAGATATCAGGAGAAGAACAATTATGATTATCATGATTATTGATGCATGCATCCTTTTGGGGAAAAGCTTTAGTGGATGATTTAGAAGAGAGAAAGTCATCTAGGAATTCATCTTATGTCTAAATCATCACTACTAAAAGTTTTGTGGGACAAGTTGGCATTAATTGGTTTATGTTTTCCATCACAAGCCTTCGTGGATGGACTTGGAAAGAGAAAACCTTTTAGGGTTTTTTTCTAACCTATCCAAGTCATCGCTAATAAGAGGCTTGGATGATATGGTTTTTTGAAATTCAATCACTTTGTGAATTGGATCATTGGATGTAGTTTGGTTTTATTTTAGTTGCTAATGAATCTAATCTAAATGAACTAGGAACTAATGCTGAAAATGAAAATTGCAGAAGTCTAAGTGCCATGAATGTAAACAATGCTAATTTCTAATGATTTAAATGTAGGAGAAACTATGAAAACTTAAAATTAAATTGAAAGACATAGGATGAAATGTAACCTTTCAGATTTCAAACAAAGTAATTGACTTATGACACTATGCAATAATTTGAAAATGAAATATTGTAAATGCATAATTTGAATTTGAAAAATGCCTTTATGAAATGATATAATTTATGCTAAATATCATGAAATGCATGATACAGAAACTCAACCCACTAATATAGGTAGGTTAAGGCACTAAACAGGAGTCTAAAAACATATTTCTGAGTTCTGTAAAATGTTGTTTTAGGGGCTTGAAGGGACTGATTCGCCTGGGGTGGCGAATGAGTCCCAGTATGGAATTTTTCAGATTTCTTAGAAATTTTGGACTGATGTTTATTGTTTTAGAATGCTAAGAGGCAGGCCTAAGTGAAAAATGCAGAATTTCAAAAAAAAATCATGAAATGAAATGCCAAAAATGCAATTGAAATGCACTTTTTAGGAATGCAAAATTTAACACCTAGCATGCAAACCACAATAAAAGCTAGATCTATGATGCTGAATGGACTCCAACTCAGATAAGAAAGCATTCGAAAAGCAGGTTCACCAAAATGGATCATAGATTTTTGGCACCTACTTGCTTTCTATCTCTCATAGGGTTTTTCACCTAGAAGGAGAAAGGTGGGCCAAAAATGCTTATGTTCTCATTAGAAGAAATAGAAAATGGGGTGTGAATTGTGGATGTATTTAAATGCTAGAAACCTAATGAAAATGCAGACTAAGGGATGTAATTTTAATCTAATGTAAAATTATTGGAAAACACAATATGTATTCAAACTATTTGACTAGAAATGTAAACAAACTAAATAGAAAGTAACCCAATTGGAGATATGTACCTAGAAGCTGGAAGAGGGTAGAATGAGGCTCTGAACACTTCCAGAAGACACCAAAAATGCTCACTGGGACTGATTATCCATTTTGGGCGAATTATACCTAGTTTTGTCAGAAAGTGTTGGAACCAGTTTTAGGGAATTGGGTATCCAAATCTACAAAAATCACCGTTCAAGCCTAGAAATGGGACCAATTCGCCATAAATGGTGAATGAGTCCTCCTTTGGAAAATAGAGAATTCTAGACAAGATTTTGTGGCTTATGATCTGTAATTCTATTTCTGAAGATTCTCTAGATCTAAATTTGCAAAACTCAACTTATAAACTCTCTCCAAGCTTGAAATAGGGATTGAGACACCTTGAATGAGTTTGATCAGATATGGACACCTTTTCTCACCTTTCCATTTGAAAAATTTGTATACACAAACATATGCTAAGGGGAAAACGTGTTGAGGGTTAGGATATAGGGGTTTTCCTTGGTCAAACCTCACTTTGGTAATCAAACCCTTGAAATAGAAATAGAAATGAAATGGATAAAGAATGATGAATGCATAACATGCAAATGCAAATACTCACCAAACCATTTGTTGGTAAAATCTCAAGTGATGTCAATGGCTACTCCAAGAAGTCTGATTTATGCTTGATTTGATGATGTAAATGCTTGAATTAGTGAATGAATGATTTGATGTTGATGGGTGAATGGAATTTGGGTTGAAATGAGGTGAGAAAAATCATTTATATAATATTTTTCCTTAGTAACCTTCGATACCTCATCACAAGTTGACATCAAGTGATTTTGAATAAAAACCTAAAAGGAATTTTAAAATATTTTGAATTTGGAGCCAAGGAGGACTCATTTCCACGCATCAAGAATGCATCCCACCTTGGACTCAAAAGTGGGTTTCAGGATTTAAGTCATATTTAATGTTGTTTCTTGGGTTTACATTCAAGAATACACTTAATTAAGACTTGTAAGGGCATAAAGATGTTAAATAAGTCTTAAGAAAGGTGTAAATAGTGAAAATGTGCCTAGAGAAGTGTCAAAGCTTTTTACAAGACTTTACAACACTTCAAAATAGGACTTGATTAGAGATGAAAAGGTGATTTTTAGGTGAATTGCAATAAATGGAGTCTAGAAGAATATAGAAATTCCTTACAAAACTTCACAACACCTTCACAAGATGTCGTTATTTGAATTTTAGTACCTAAATATCCATGTTCAAGCCATGTCACAACATAAAATTAGAGAAAAACAAATCAAATACTAGGAAGCAAGACCTAAAAGGCCATGAAAATGACAAGAGGCCATTTTTATATGGAAAATCAATATTCAAGCATCATATCAAAGATCCTCTTGCATCATGTGTGATGTAGGGTTTTTATTCAAATGATAAATTTAAGTCCATATCTATCAATCCCTTATTTTATTAAGATCCATATCGATTGCATCCATTTCACACAAGTTTGCAAACTTTATAACAAGGGTTTGGTGAGATGTATCATTTCATGTTGTTCATTCATCATTCCTTCATTCTATTTCATTTCATTTCAAGGTTTAATTACCAACAAGGGGTTTGACCAAGGCAAACCCCCATTCACTAACAATCAAGTAGTTTTTTATCTCTTGCATGTTTGTGATTGTAAATTTAGGTTGAAAAGTTGAAGATCATTTGAAGTGCAAAGTTACAAAGTTGCAAAGTTGCATTGCAAAGCTCTTATCTTCACAGAAACTCACCTATATGATAAATCCAAGAAATTTAGAACCTAAGATCATAGAAGAAGTGGATACATCAATCCTTAGGACCACATTCAAATATTCCAAAAAATTCCAAAGGGGACTAGGTAGCCACCTAGAGCATCTTAGTACTCTTGAAGAAATTTTTAAGAAATTCTTCCATATCCAGTTCTAACATCCAAACATTCTGCATCTTCCCTAAAAAAAGAGCAATGGGCCTAAGACAATAGTAAGGTATTCTTTGTCCTCCATAGCATATTTTGATAGCTTATTTGCATTTTCGAAATCCTCATTGCATTTCAAGACTTCATAGGTATACATATCCTAACTCCCTATTGCATTATTTCATCATTTGCATCTCTCATTTATCTTGCATTATTAGGTTTTGTAGGTTGAATGATTATTTGTCTTTTCCAAGCATTTTCTTGGTGTTCAACCCTTAAAAGCTAAAAGGAAACCCCTCCTAGGTCCTCCTTTTTTAGAATTGACTCATCTTGTGAGGTTGATAGTTAATCCAATTATGGCTCCTAGGACATTTTTGAATGATTTTTGGAGAAAAGTGATATTATACATCACCATTTTTCACTAAATCAAGAATGTTAGAGAAATTTAGATCCTCTAGGGATCCACCTTGACTTAAAGAATTTTGTTTTCTCCTTTCCATGTAATAGTTGTAGGGTTATAATAACCGCACTATTACATTGTATATATTCATTACAAATCATTTATCGTAAGGAGCTCATTCTCACCACCTATCTCAGATCATCCTTGTCCTACACTTAGTGGGGGCAAGGAGTAAGGTAGCCTTTTCCTAGTTCAACATTTTTCATTGTCCCTTTCACTAGTTTTTTTCCTTTCATATATATTGATCAAAATTGGGATGTAGACAACCCACTATAGGTTGACTCACATGTGCCTTACTAGTCTTTTGCATTGTTTTCTTTTTCATGTTCATTTATGTGATTACATGTGCATAATATGATCCCCTGTACTATTTAATCTGGTGTATTTCTCTCTTCATGTATTCATCCATATGTATCTACATTCTTCTGTATTTTGTAAACATTTTTTCTTTGTCTTGTGTTTTCCTTCTGGGGATGATGCAATGCATTGAGAAATTTAGGTCTCTTCCATGTTGACCCAAAGGGAATTTTCTTTGTTTTCACTCTCTATGTGTAATTTTTATAGTTCTAGGAGTATTTGGGGAATGATGACATTTCCTAGCTCTATAAAAACATTGTAGCAAAGATATATTGACCTTGAATCCATAGATACCTTATGTATTTTTTGGGGTTACCCTTCTTTTCTTTCTCATGATGCCACTTTATTTTAGAAATATATGACTTGGCATAGGTATTTTTCTAAGGAAGCTCTCATGTCTTAGAATTAAAAATTGGCTACTTTAGAGAAATTTCTCACAACAAAGGTTCTAATAACCACTTTAAAGTGGGGGCATACATCGATGATACCTTTCGACATTTTTTCATGTTTCATTCTGTGATTTTCTTTTTTCTTGTGATGCATCTTTTTCTTGCTAGTTTCATTGGGTTTGATGTCCTCCAAGAGTTCCATATTGCTTATGTATGAATTTCCCCTTAGTGGTGATGTGACAGACTGCATTCTCTAAGTTGAAAATATTTTACTCTTGACTTGTCCTCTCTTGGATACATTAGGCACAATTTTCGCTAAGAAGAAGACCTTACATGAATGAAGAAAGATCCCTTTGAACCAAAACCATATATGTAATGTTTGTAAGTGTTTTGCATAATACATCTTGCTATCCTTGTGAAGCTCAAACCATAAGTTCAAGGCCACCTAGCATAACATACCTTGCTTGCCTATGTAGCCTTCCCATGTGGCACATTATTGAAGTTATTAGAGGGATAGCTTTGGTATAGATAGTATGATGAGAATCCAACATAGAAGCATGAATTTCTCATTGTACAATGAGAGCATGTAGACTTGGAATGACTTTCTCACTAAGCCACTTTATTGGAAGACTCACCTAGTGGACAACTAGAAGTTCCACTACCTTAGAGTGAGTGCAAACCAAAAGCCTAGATGTGTTCCACATTGCCTTGGATAGCCTAGACTTGATCTTATTGGTCTTTGGTGTTGTATGATTGTGTATATGTCATTATTGCATACATAAGTGTATTGAGTTTCTACTTTAGTGTCAATTTTACATGGGATCATACTCTCACTAAAGTGGGGAAAAATTTGTTGTAGGAAAAAGTATCCCTTTTTCACACTTAATTTGGGAATAATTAATAATAAAATGAGCTTAATTATGCCTTAATTTAGTGTTGTAATATTTTTTTCATATTCAAATTAAGTTTACAACCGTTTTAGACTAAATGGACTTAATTGTGCCTTATTTTTTAAGTTTTATTAAAGTGCACCTTTACACTATCACATTAATCTAGGGATTCATTAATTGATTGAGGTTAATTTTCCTTAATTGGCCCCTTTAATTCAAATCCAATCCTAATTGAATGCAATTTTCAAGGGATAGAACCTGAAATTCATAAACTCCATTACACAACACTTACCTTTACAAAATGTCTATCCTAGGTAAGTGACCTAGGACCCATTAGCCATAGGGAAAATGGGCTTCACTTATATCTATGACCCTATTTTGACATAATATTTAGCATTGTCTGATATGTGTCCTTGGTAAGTGGCCTAGGACCCAGTTTCCCTATGGAAAATAGGTCCTTAGTTAGACCTAGGACCCCCTTTGAAATATTTTTTTGGTGATATATTAATGACTTCAAATCTACAATTCAATGTCAGCTTGTGATATTTGAATTTAGGGAATTAAAATTAAGATATATGTAAACGAAAGGTTTTTTTCACTATGTTTCATCCTAAAGAATCTAAGACTTTCAAGCAATCTTATCAAATTGAAGTTATCATAAGAGCACTTTCAAGAGAGAACTATAGGAGTGTTAAAGAGTATTTTAAAGGCATTCAAGGGTAGATTTGTAGAATATTATTACAACAATCAATATCCTTTCATCATGTCAAAGATGTATTTCATTGAATGTATGTTGTTTGAGCTAATATAGTGATGTAGTGTTCAAGATCTAATCAAGCATTCAAGGGTGTTATTTCACATCAAGTTTCATGATCAAGATCCTTATCGATTGAAGTCAATTCATAAAAAGTTGCAGATCTACAAGTCCAAGGTTCAAATAGGGTGTGGTGTGTTGTGACATTGTTGTTCATTCATCATTCCTTCTTTCATGTTTCATTTCTTTTCAAGGTTTAATTATGAAAACAAGGTTTGACCAAGGAAAACCCCCATTCACCTAACAAACAAAATTTCTCTCTCTTTGATGTGTGATTGCATATTTTAGGTTGAAGATCCTTTGAAATTTTTTTTTGAAGAAAGTTGCAAAGATGCCAAAGTTGCAAAACAAGTTGTCAAATTAGGAAAGTCTTCTACAAATTTTATTTTTGGTTGTCTAATAGTGAACCCCTAGACTCTAGAAGTCTAGACAAAGTAGAAGAGAACCCATAAATTAATTTCCATAAAACCTAGCTAGGACCCATTCATGATAGGGAAAATGAGTCCTCAGTGAGTTTCAAGAGGTGGTTTTTGGTGAAAGGTACACTTTTTTTCCCCCTTTCCAAATCTACTCTTTTCTTACTATTTTAGTAAAATTTAATTACTATTTGTTATTTGCTTATTGTAGCTTGCATTTTGAATGAAATAGGGATAATAGGTCCCTGGTTCATTACTCCATTTTGGTAACCAACCCAATTTTTCTTTGTTTTAGATTAATATTTTGGGTACAAGATGAGTTGAAGCAACACATAGTAAACATTGTGTGATTTAGTTGAATGTTTGCATAGATGGAATGTTTTTAGTCATAGTTTTGTGAAGTAACATGGATCAAGATTGATATTCACTAAGTGAGTTTCATGTCAGCAATAACAACAATTATAGACCAAGAAAAATTTGTTGCTTATTGGGTAACTCTAATAAAGTGCTAAAAATATGATCAAGAATTTATGATAGCATCACCAAGTTCATGGTGTGTGAACAAAGTGAAGTACATAGTGGAATGTATGCCCCCACCTTAAAGTAATTTCTAACGCCAATTGGTAGAAATTTCCTTTAAGGTAGAAAGAGTGATATATACAAAATAAGGCATGAGAGATTTCAAATTTTCATATTCCAAGTTATATGTCTCAAAAATATATAGCATGACAAGAGGTTTTCCCCAAGTAAAAACAAGTCATAATAATGTAATGTAATAATCAATGATATCACATGAGGGATCCAAAGATTTTGGGTTAGTATGAATAATAGATGCTATATATAAAAATGATCATTTGAATTGGAATCATTCCCAAAATAGTATGGAACTACAAGTACAAGGGAAGAAGAGAACATGAAAAAAAAAAATAATTTGGGTAAACATGGAAGAGACCTTAATGTTTTAACACTTTGTGGTGTCCCAAAAATGCATAAATGGATGCATTTGTGATAATTGTAAGAATGAAGATGCATATAGAGGAATGCCACAATTTAGATTCATTCTCTTTATATCCTTATTTCAATAGTAACATGAAGGGTCATCCAAGGAGAACTTATAAACAAAATACACACCAAAATATACCTTATGGGGAGTAACGATACATGAAAGCATAAAAGAGAAAAAAATGTACTACAAATGTGATTAGACCTATAGTAGGTCATGTACATCGCAATATTGCTCTTCATATAGATATGGTAAGAAACATGCTAAAGGGACTACATAAATTGGAGTACAAGGAGAAGCACTAGGTTCAACATGTGGTAGATTGTTGTGCCATAGAAAAAGGGACCTTTTTCTTGACATGATATTAAATCACGATAAATTGGACTTAATGAGGCCTTAATCTAGTGTTGTGAGGAATTTAATGCATCCACACTAGGTATTTGACCCTTGCAAACTAAATAAAATTCTTTTAATGACGTCTTGTGAAGGTCTTGTGAAGTGTTGTAAGGCATTTCTACATTCTGTTAGACTCTATTAATGGCATATCACCTCTTTATTCATGAACAAGTCCTATTTTGAAGTGTTGTAAAGTCTTGTAACAAGATTTTATGCTTTTCTAGGCACATCTTCACTATTTATCCCCTTTTCATGCTTTATTTGGCCCCTCTATGCTCTCATATGCTTAATTAAGTGATTTTTTTAGTATTATCCCAACAAACAACATTAAATACAAGATATTTCCTGACACACATTTTTAGCTCCTAAGTGGGACCCATTTTGCATGGGTGGTGAACGAGTTCCCCTTGGCCCCAAATTCAAAATATTTTAAATTCCTTTCAGGATTTTATTCAAAACACTTGATGTCGGCCTGTGATGAGGTATGAATGGGTAACTAAGGCATAATTGTGTATAAATAAGTGTTTTTATCCTCATTTTGCATCTCCTTCAATCTTCTACATTCACCTAATTTATTATTCATTCTTCATTCACCAATCTTCCATCTCAAGAAAAGCAACTTAGGGTTTTATTATTTCAAGGCATTAGGAGATCAAATTTCAGACTTTCAAGGGAAGATTCTACATGTTATGTTGTACAATTTCAAGATAAATCATCATGGAAAGGTAATCTACTCCATTATTGCATGATTCATTTCCTTCTTTCATCATTTTGGTTTAATTACCTAAATGGGGTTTGACCAAGGAAAACCTCCATGCCCTAACAATTAACATTTCTTCTCTTCTTCTTGTGTGTTAGCATATTTATGTCTCTTGGTAGCTTGGAAATCATTGAAGATAAAGTTGTAAAGTTATTCAATTCATCTCTTCATAATTCAATTCAAAGAATCAATAAAAAGTCACTTTCACACATGAATCTGACAATTTCAAAAGTGAACACCTATAGAGAGCAGAAGTGTATATCTAGCTCCACAAAATCTACTCCTGAGTTTTTTTCATTTATGTAGGTGGAATAATTCAACACCCCTGATGAGTGAGTCCCATCTATAGGCCTGAAAAGTGGTTTTGTTAGAATTTAGCTCCCAACAATCAAAAACCTGTTTCTAGAACTTTTCACCAAAAATAGGACCGATTCGCCATGCATGGAAAATCAGTCCCAGTGGCCATTAATAGTGATTTATAAAACATTCAAGAACCTTATAGCAACAATAATCTGGCTCCAAGTGCACTTTGTTTAGTTTCATCAACTTCTATTTTCATTTGTCTAGGTTTCTAGTTCATATTTACAATCAACATTGTGTTTTCCAGCATCTTGCATTAACGATTAGTTTACATTCACTTATTTGCATTTGTAAGAATTCAAAAAAAATTACAAACACTTCACATCAATATTCCATTCATCCTTACATTAATCTTGAATGAAACACTATGCATTTTTGGACCCATCTTTCTCCTTTTAGGTGAAAAACCCTAGAAGCGATAGAAAGAAAGTAGGTCCCAAAATCTTTCGTTTCAATTGCTCACTTGAGAGGGATCATCATGCCTTCCCTCTAAAGATATGTTTATTGATTATGTAAAGATAAGAGATAATTATACAAAGGATTATTGTGTGCACTTTGGTTGGAATTTTCGTCAGCCTTCCCAGTTTTTAACCCTTTAGGTGTCTAGCTCCCAGTCAAAAAAAGATTAGTAGTTATATTTATTCGGAAAGGATAATATATGTGTTAACTTCCACTTAGTGGCATTTACTTGGGATTCAATTTTTATGGTGATTATTTGGCTTTTCCAAAGTGTTGCTCATATTACTCACCTGATATGATTTGCTTGTCTCATCACCTATGCACCACTTGTGCTACTTTCTGGCATAGACCAACGTGTTCCTCTTGTCTTTAGTAACTTCAGAATTGTTTTAATTCTTTCCTACTCCTTTGAAATTGGCATTAATTGCTTTGTACTCCATCATGAGATTTATATCTTTAAAATTCTTTTGGCGATTGATCCTAATGTGTTATTTTCATTGCAAACTCTTCATGATTTTGAGTCTTTCAATGTTTCCACGGAACCCTTTTTTTGCATCTCTAGTTTATTTCCTTTCCATTTTCATGTCATTGCACTTGTCACACATGGAAAATGAGCATTGTTATATTAAAATTGAAGCCCCTATTCAACATTTTGGTAGGAGGAGTCAGGTAGTTTTATTTCCGAAACCAAAAACAAGTGAAAATGGATTAGCAAAATTCACCATTACAATAATAATAATACACACCAATCATAAAGAGAAGCCGAAATGAGACCATGTCCTAAAGTCAAACAAAAAATATCAAATTTATACGTTGGACGAAAAATTTACAGTTAGAAAAAATTAAAACGTGCACACAGTCTTCAATTCAAACTTACACCATGTCCCAATATATAGATAGGCTATGACAAAAAATTGAACAGGAGGAGGAGGCAAAGCCGAGATCATTAGGCGTCTTGAGAGGAAAAAAATGTTCATGGTTTTAGGCACGCTGCCCAATGAAATCGATCACTTGTTTTGAACAGGATATTACTAAACTTCGTTATTCCCATTCTGCAATAGAAATGGTCAAATGAGAAATGCAGAATTAACGTTCCCCTCACGCATTTCTGATTTGTTAACATTCCTTTTGACTGCTCTCATATGTATGAATCAGACACCATGAGGACAACTACATACCCGTTGAACAATGAAAAACGCGGATTTGAAGCGAAGAATTTACATTTACATTAAAAAAACTAAATCGGACTTGTTCAGGGTCTCACCTGCCACGATGCGACTCAAATTTTGAATGGGTTCTCCTTGTTTGATTTACAATATTCAACCATTCAGATTAGTATCTATCCATAACCTCGCTATAAATATGGCCTCCTTTGTATGGGTTAATTACCATCTTCATCTGCTCTCTCCCATATAATTATATTTCACCGTTTCTCATCAAGTGCTCTTTTGTTTCTTCTGAGTTTCTCATTTGTAATCTGAACAGCTTTCTTTGTGAAAGAACGCTCTCCAGTAGTGAATATGGCGAGATCAATGCTTATGAGAATCATGATAGTGTTTCTTGTTCTAACCGTTCTGTTTTCCCTGCAAGTTTCTGCTAGATATAACATCAAGTCTAATGCAAATACTGGTGCAGATAGTAACTACAACAAAGCAAGTTTTAATCTGTTTCAAGTTGTGGAGAAGATGCTATCATGTACCAATTGCGCAGGCCATATTAAAGATTCTAAGTGCTGCAAATAGTAAAACAGTGCTACATATGGGAGTCTACCATGACTCATGTGTACAGTAACAATGATATTTATGTCCAACGACCTAGTTCATATTCTCCTCCTAACTAAATTGATGGTGCTTTTATTAAATCTTGTGTATTCTGCGGTAATAATAGAGCAATAAAAAATATTCCCTTCCAGTGTCTCTAATATGATTCGCAGCTCAAATTTCTATCATCTTGCTAAATTTTAGTAATATTTATGTATATGGTGTTTGGATAAGTTTTGCAAATGTATTCTTGCCATCCTCTAGTGAATCTGCTTGAGAAAATATTTATTTCTATCCTCAATTAAGTAAATCAAAGAAAGTTTCCACATGAAATTAAAGATGCGAAATGCATTTATATCCCCTTTCGCAACTCTACTTGACGTTGCACGCACGTGCAACTTGAAAACCAAACTAGTGCAACTCTCTTACAATTTATCATTCTCATGTTTACATAAGGTCTAGCAATAGTTATAATAGATAGAGTTACACATGAGACAACCTAATCTAATCCGAGATTAACAACGAATAAAGATTAAAGATGTAATTTCAATGAAAAGAAAGTTGTCACTCAACCACCGACAACACACCTCTGCTTGTCATAGTCTTCATTCAATAGAAGAGTGGAGCCCATGTTGAAAATAATACTTAAATGATTATATATTTAATTGATTATATAATATAAGGACCTTAAATTATTTTATGATAATCAAAATTTTACACATAGCACAAGGCATATGAATATTCTTAGCATTTCTCTATGGAATACCCCATGTATAAGTGTAATGTCAAAATTTGCATAACCTTGCGATTTCATGCTATGTTTTACATCTACTTTGGTGTCCATTCCTTTAGTATTCTTTTAGGTTTATTTTAACTCTTGCACTAGTGTTTCTTGTTCTCAAGGTGCTCAATTCTTATATCCTATGATCATTTTTTATTATTTTGTATCATCTCTTGTATTAGCCTTATGCTTTTATAGTGTCTCATCATTTTAGAGCTAAAACTGTTAAAACACAAACACAATGTGCAAACATCTATATGAAATGCTAGCATCTGGTGATAATTTCTTGTTCAGTGTCCAGTTTTTAGCATGTTTCTACTTGCCATATTCCTTGGTTAGTGGCTTCTACTAAAGACACGCCCAAAAGGCTCATCATTCCCTTCCTTTTGGCCTACTCTTTTCATTTTTTGAATCTATCTTTTCATTTAGAATTATCTCTCTCTCATGCTTTGGCTCTCTTTCACTTTCAATCTTGCATATTCTCTCAAGCTCTATAATTCTCTATAACTCTTTCAGCTCTCTTATTTCTTTCAATTCCTCAATCCTTTATAGGTGATATTTTTCTTCCTTTTATTAGAATTTCTAGTATTAACTTTTATTTTACCCGTGACCACCTTTGGATATTCACATCATATTAGTCTCATATTTTCTTCAATGTTCTTATTTCTAGATAGACTGAAACTAAGAACACATGCGAGTTTGTAACTATCTATTGGTTGATATGGAGGTAGACATACGAAAATAAATATTTGACCTTAATGAAAACCATTAAAAATTTCAAAAAATAATCTTGTTTCAATGTGGTGTACCTCTAATAACCTTGCCCCATTTAGCTTTTCGAAAAAATGTGGACACCCTTTTTCAACTTAAGTTTGCGTGTTTTCTCTATAGTGTCAATATTTTCCTAAATTCCCTCTAAATATTAAAGATGTTTGTCCCATTTTTTAAAGTCTCATCATGGATGGAAAGGATTTGGAAAGTTAAGTCCATGTACTTTTGAAAGTTTGGTGAAATTTGTTGAAACAAGGAAGTTATTCAAATCTAGGTTTTGTCTTTCCAATTGGTCCAAAACTTGTACCATAGGTTTATTTGGCATAACTAGTTCACTTGAGTTTCCCCACAAAATTTCTTTCTCTATACAAAACCAAAACACAAGTGAAATACACTAATTAGGAGTTAAATATAACCAATTCAATTAGTAATCCAAGCACCTAACTATTTACAATTTTATGAAATTAATAAATTACAAAATTTTCATGTCCATTTGAACTTGATTGATAAGAATTAAATAAATTATTGGTTCACTTGAAAATCCCCACACTTTATTCCTTAATGACATCAATATCACATCATCACTCAGGAATGGAGATTCTTCTATCATCCCAACCAAATGATTTTAGTTGTCACATTTAGAACAATTGCATTGAAACTTCTCACAATATGTATAAATATTAAATTATTATTATGTCATACTAACATTATGCATTTGATCCATGACCTTGATATTTAAATATTTCATGTTGACATCATTATGAACATTATTATGACCTTTCATAATGTCAGCATTAGAACTGTTCATTTGAACTAGACATTTTAGCTTAAATATAATCAATTCACTTATCATTATTCATAAGACCAATAATAATTATAATCCCCACACATGAATGTTTTTTGGATAACTCAAGCCTATTTGAATGCAAACTTTAACCATTAAAAAAATGGTTGGTTTAGTTCAAGTTTCCCATAAAGAATTATTAAAAGGAAGTTTAAGAGGCTTACTATAGAAAGTGATTATCAAACTAAACCTAATAATTTGAAAGCATGAAAAATAAAATGTGTACCTCTAATTCAATATTTCCTATGTATCACTCTAGCCTATGACATTAATTATCCAACTACTTTATTTGATCATTAAATGCATCCCCAATTTTATGGGTTTTTGCAAGTTTAAAGATTAATTATTTTATGCATTGCATCATAAAATAATTATAGTGCATATGAGAACCCTAAGAATTCCCATCAAGATTAAAATTCCCAAAAGAAAATTAGATTGGAGGTTATTCAAAAAATTATGGATGTAGACACTATTGACATGTTGTGAAAAGGAGAAAAGTGGAACCATATTTTTTTATAATCACAAAGGTTTTATTTTTGATATATTTAGGTATGTATCCCATGAACTCTAAGTAAAATTTATTAAGTTTTGGTAATTCTATTGTGTGAATTTCAATTTTGGAAACGGTTTAGTTAAGAATGTGCAAAATTCCTATAATATGAAAGTTTAGAATAGGTCTAATTGAACCTTGCTTTGTAAATATAAAAAATCCATAATATAAAGTAATTTCATAAGTGAATAATTAATTAAATTAATGCTAATGATTAAATTTAGTAATTGATAATTGGAATACTAGATGGGTGATCAAAAAAATTTGGGATTTCATATGTTGTGTAGAATAGATGAGTAAGAGGGAAACAAAACTATAGTTGCACAATTTGAAAATTTATAAGCATGCAAAGTATAATTATGATACTTTTGGATGAGTTGAAAAATATTTTTCTTATTAAATAAAATATACACCTCATATTCAAGACTTTTGGGCAGATTTCCCAAATGACTATGAGGTAAAAAAGAGGTTACATTAGAGTCTTATGGTGAACTAGATGAAGGCAATGGGTACCCATAGTTCCATAATAGGTAAATGATAATGGAAAATTCCAACACTCCAATTATAAGATGAATAAGCTCTATAATAAACCTATTCTAGACATCATTTTTTCTGAAAAAAGAGGTCTGTTCGATTGATGAGGTAACATAACATATCTTGGATAGTAGTATCGCTTGATTAAATCATCATATTTAAGGAAGAGTCGCCATAACATATAGAGGAGAGAATCAAAGGAAAATAAAATAAAAGGCTAACAATAGTGATGTTTTGGATAGGTTTTATCAAGAAATGAAAATTTTAAGAAGCTCAAGTGGTCCAACATGAAGAAGGCCATAGTAGAGAATTTGATTTTTTACAAGAAGAAATTATAGCTACTAGTCCTGAAGGAACACCTTCTACACCTAATTAGCAAATGATTTCTATAGTAGTTGGTACATACAATGTATTAGGAGGTACATCTACATCTCTTCCAAAATAATAGGATATAACTCTAGCCACAACTCAATTTAGAGGATAGAACAAATTGAAATCATCCCTCTAGACTCGAAGACCTTAATGAAACATATTGATACTCTTATCCCAAAAATAAAAGATATGGCTTTGTCATCAATATCAAGGGATGCAACAAGAGCCAATATTTCACAAGTTGCTACTCCAATGATATTGAAGAAACAAAGTTAAAGAATAGCATTGATGCAATTGTGGCTTGAATGGAGAAAGTTAAAATAAAGAAACAAGAGTTAAAAGGATAAGTTGTTGAGCTTAAATGGTGTATCAAGAAATTGGTAGGTCCATTGCAATTAGTGGATCAAATTCCAACTATTCTTATCCTTCTCTCCCGAGATTAGGCTTCTTCATTAGATAAGGTGAAGCATATTAGCAACACTATTGAAGAATGGATAAAATTATTTATTATAAGAGGAGAAGAAAATAACATTTATTTCTATCAAGAAAAAGTGGGAGAAGATAGTAGAATGGGAAGGAAATATTCAAAAGATAATTAATAATTGTGAAATTAGGTTGGAGTAAAAAAAAATATTGTTATCTAGGCTTAGGGTGATTGAAAGCTTGAGTGATAGATTTTTACTCAAAGAAAATATTTCTACTCAAGAAACCCTCCCTAAGATTAAGTCCTAGTTTGAGTAGCTCAAGTTGGAAGAGTGACTAATAAAGGAATGCATTAAGGGAGTGAATGAATTAAAATTTCTTTTACAAATTTTAATTTTAGAGTTAAATTTTATAGAAAAGATGTTGAACACAAATATTAGTGTTCATTTTGTTTCAAAAGAAAAGTTTATATTGTTGGACTTTAATAAATGTTCAAGAATTTATTGGATCATAAAGAAATAATTATATTCTAGAGGCAATTACTTAGGTAGATAACACCATGGTAGTAATAAATAAATACAATAGAACGACTAGAAAAAGGGCTATGAAATATGTTCAAACTTTCATGAGTTATGATTCTTATAAGTATAAATAGAAATTAATGAGAGATCAGGATAAAAGTGAGGCAATTAAATATCTTATTGCATGAAATTGATAAAAATTATGGGCTCTCTTTCACCTTTAGGGTTTAGGACCTAAAAGGAGAGAGACAATCTCCACACACTTCACTCAAGAACAAACCCTTGAGATTTCAATGCAAAGGAGATTGAAATCTTGCAAAGGGATTGCCCCAAAGGCTGAATGAAATCTAATGAGGAGTTCACCACCAAGTTTAGATTTGGAAAATACAATGCAATGCAAAATGAAATGTAAAGCCCTAATTGAATACAACATAACGCTAAATGACCTAGAAAAGAAAATGAAATGAAATAGAAAAAGGAAGATAGGAAGGTGTGCACCTAGGAAACTAGAGATGGCTAGATGAAGGTCTAGAATGCTAGAAATTTTGCTTTCACAACTGGGACTCGTTCACCAAGATAGAAAAATTAGTCTAGTTTTTGGGAAAATGCACTAGAGTAGCTTTCAGCCAAAAGGGTGTCCAAATTTGTGAAAATCTTTGCTAGGCTTGTATAGTGGGACTCATTCACAACTAATGGCCAACCAGTCCACTTCTTATTTTTTGGAAGTTTGGGACTTGATTTTGTTCCTCTAAGTCTACCCTGCCCTTTTTGACTAGTTTCAGAATCTAAACTATAAATTTCCACTTGTAGGCCTTCTCCAAGCTGCTCCAAGGCTTGATGGAAACTTTAGGGATTTGATAACTTTTCTCCAACTTTTCTCCTTGAAAAATTTGCAACTTAGCTTTGCAAATCACACATAAGAAAAGAAATTTATTTTGGAGTTAGTGAAAAGGGGTTTTCCTTGGTCAAACCCCTTGTTTCTATTAAATAGGCTTAGGACAACTGAGAGGGGGGGTGAATCAGTTGTCACAAAATTTAAACTTAAAACCCAACACTTATAAATTCCAAAACCACACTGTTTTGTTATTAAGTAAGAGCATGAAACACAAATAATAGAAAGTAAATCAACACAATGAACACCATATTTTTATGTGGAAAACCCAAGGATGGAAAAACCATGGTGAGGACCAACTCATTGTATAAAGTAGTTCCAAACTAAAAAATGAAAGGCCAACTGCCCTGAAAGGACTCACTATCCAAATACAAAAGCTCATTGCTTACAAAGAGGCTCATTGCCTACAAAGGATTAACAAAAATAAAATTGTGCTTTACAGCCAAAATGAACTAAGAATAGTGCACCTAACAAGTGTTGATGTAGTTCCAGTGATGCTCAATAGATTGATTCAACACACTTCATTCTTTTTCACTTACTTCCAAATTATTTTATTAGTTTCGCATATATACTCTTCTATTTGTATGTCTCAATCTATCTTATTCTCTCTAAAACAGACCAACATATTCATTTATATACCTAATATTTTTTGCAACCATCAATTAGGTCGACATAATTGGATGCATTTTATATTTACCAAAAATACCAACTGTCAGCTCCAATCATTCATAAAATATTTCAAGAAGATAATTCAAACTTCTATCACACTACATTATGTCTGCAAGGACCTAAAATAGGTCACACATATATCCGCATAACAAAATTAATTCACCATATCATAATTACCCCAAGAAGTGGGCTAGGAATAGGCTTCAAAGCAAAAAGAAAAACCATTATGTACGAGCATTAGATACATGATATCTTGAGAGTACGTGATCCTGATGCATACAAACAGTTTCCCAAAACCACAAGCATCAACAACTAAAAGCTTGAAAATGAAAACTAAAATACTAGAGAGTGTAGCTCGAATATCAGTTCAGATACCAGACCAAAATACCGGATCAAGCATTGTCTTAAACTTGTAGTCACAACATGGTAAGATCAATGACAACACAAAACTATAGAGATAGCCAATATTTTTTGTTTTTCCAACAATCTCCCCCTTTGTCATTTATGGTAACATATAAAAATATTCTCCTTCAAACTCTCCCCGTACTCTGCTCTAACTCTCTCCATACTCTAATTTTCTCCCCCTTTGACATCAATGGTAAAGGGTGGCAAAAAAATGATATTAAAAAGGGTTTAAGCATGGTGACATCAAGAGAAAAACTTCCAACCATCCAAAAATATCAGACATCAAATCAATTAACTTGTTTTCCTTCCTCTTCTTCTTCTCCTTAGTAAAACCAACAGAAATTTAACACTTAGGATTCAAGTAAAAATGACACTCTTCACCTGAAACACTTTCTTGTACCTTTCCTCAAGAATTGG
Organism: Sequoia sempervirens; assembly: GCA_007258455.2. NCBI lineage: Eukaryota > Viridiplantae > Streptophyta > Pinopsida > Cupressales > Cupressaceae > Sequoia > Sequoia sempervirens. The sequence continues at coordinate 341,078,406 of VDFB02075321.1, read as the reverse complement.
ATGCAATTTCTTCCTATTAAAAGTATTTGAATCCATTCTTGTGCAAATGCTTTCCAATAAACCCAATAGAGTAAAAGATAGTGACCAATATGAACTCTTTCTTTCAACATCTTCTACGTCAATAAGTATTCTGGAAGGATGTTCTAACTGGACCTCAACAATCTCCTTAAGAAACCAAAAGGTTTTCACTACATCATCTCTTTGTCTGTGTACAACAACTAGCTCAGCATATAGTTCACCAAATCTCAATCTTTTCTTTCCTTCTTTTTCTTCAAAGATGTCAAAATTTATTCCAATATTATTCACTTCAATTTTACTTCTAAAATTATCTACTATAGCAAGCCACTAGAGGCAATACTTGTAAATATTTGATATTTCTTTAATGCATTTCTTTGTTTCCACGATCAATTCAGATAATCTCCCTTTAGCTTTAGCACACCTCTTTTCAACCAAAGCTTCAAAGTTGCATCCTTCCAGACCTTCAAGCAATATTCTTTCTTCAACAATCTCAACTAGATTTTCTGGCAATGAGTTAGAAATAGCTTATACTCCAATACCTTTCTAAAGCAGATATTTTACCAAAGCATCATCAATCTTAAGTCTATGAATAGGAGAGGTCGTACTCCATAATTTACCAATCTTCTTCATCTTCCCCTTAACAATCATAGACTAGATGTCATCAGAGGATACTTTTTCCTTTTCTTCTAAAGTGCCAATGATATCTTCAGTTATAATTTTCTTCCTCTTTAATTCTAGAGAGGATTCATCAATGAAAATCTCCAATTCCCTTTTTCCAGAGGAGGAGCCTATCTCAAGCTAACTCGAATCAGATATACCAAAGAAAAAATTTGTTTTCAAGGATGTGAAATAAGATTTACACATACCTGCATTAACTTCCAATGCTCCTAGATATTTGTAGACCTGTTTTCCAATAGGAATCCTAGACTCCCATACCACATTTTCTTTTCCTGGTAGGGTACACAAGAAGTAAAACACCAAACACACTAGCAAGGATCTGAAGCGAAAAGGATAACCCTCAATCACTGACATACATACATTTTTCAGAAAGATTCTCAAGCAACAAGCTACACAAATAAAATTTCCTATTCTCCTTAACCATTATACGTACAATATAAACATCAATGGTTGATGTGGAACCTTTGCAATTTGTAAAATAGATATTGTAAGAAAAATCATGCAACATACCTTACATCCAAATCTTCAATTGTGTTTATCAATAAAGCTCATGGGTCTTTGCTAATGCTAGTCAATTCCTCCACATCTTTGTATTTTATGGTTTTCTTTCTACGAGGATCTCCAATACTGCATAAGCCAATTACCACCTTGATCACTTCCTTACTAACTAAGTAGGGTTTGTCCAATACAATAATTCCATCCTTGTAACAATTCAATAAGAACAAAATATACTCTTTTTCGAAAACCCATGGAAATTCACTCCACAAATCCATGCCTAGGGTTTTGATGTTCAACAATTCATTTTCGTTCAACCTTAGTCCCATTTCCTTCATTTTTTTTTATCAAATTCTTTTACCTCAATTCCTTTCAGCTTAAGAGGGATGACACCACTCAATTCTTTGTCCATTTCTACGCTTTTTTTAATTCGTTAAATGAGACTTCTCCATTTTTCCTTCTTCCCCTTTGGCAAATAAAGAAATAAATTCTAGATTACCTGAGTTAATTTCTTTGAAATCCCTTTAGAACTGCTTCACACTTGCTTCACGATCGCTCCAAGGAACCTTCCAAGTTCTCTAAATGCATAATTAACTGAGAGGCTTCACAAATTTTTAACTTAAACACCATCGGGTTTTCCCTAAATGCATTAAATGTAATAAACATCAAAAAGCTACTAAAAACATTCTTCTCAACACAAAAAAACTTAATTTGGTCTGCAAATCATCATGACAACATGTTTTATTCTGGTTCTTTTACCACAACTTTTAATTTTTCATTCTTCGCATCTCATCCTCATTCCAGCCTCTGACATGCCATTTATCCAAGGGGTATTTGTAATTTTCTAATAATGCTCACACTAAGACCATGCTCATTCTAATTTCTAGAGGATTCATCTGTACAGGGTGAGGGTATAGGCACATCAGTAGCTTCACCTTTTTCTTCTTCTTTCTTCTTCCATATCTTATTCATCTCTTGCTTCATTTCTTCTTTGTTGACCTTCTTTACCGGATCATTATTCTCTACTGGAGTGGACTTCTTTCATTTCTTTCTTTTGTAGAATTTTGAAACATGTTTTGGTTTATTACAATTATAACATATGACATTTTTCTGATTACAGTGACCTCCATTTCCTCTTGATCTACACTGATTTTCTCTATTTCCAAATTTGTTACAGATATAACAATATCCATTAAATAATTTATTCATTCTACCTTCATTAAATTTGTTCCTCATAACCCAACTTATCATTCTCACTTGAGACTTGCATTCATTAGCCTTATGTCCAACCTTCTTACATTCAAAGCATTGTTCGGTGAAGGGATCAAAAAACTGATTATCCCTACTTCAACATTTTTTTGCTTTGTGACCATATTTATTACAGAAGAAACATATACCATCAAAAGAGGGATACCTTCATGCATTAGGTTGTCTCACAGGTGGTACCGTTGTAAAAAAAAATTAATTTCTCTTCTTCTTTCCTTTCTCCTAAATTCTCTGATTGTCCTTAGAACTTTCACATGCATCGTTTCCTAAACCGGCTTTGTCTTTACTAGATTTCTATCTAGCAATCAATTCTCCCAACTTATTAGAACTTGATTTGAAATTATTTTCATAGAGCTTTTCCTTTTCCAGTTCAATTCTCAATTTTACCACCTCATGTTCAAGTTTAGAGCATTCTTCAGATTTTTTCTGCACCATTTTATTCAAACATTTTTCAATTCTCTTCTTCTCTTATATTGTTATTTTCAATCCAATTATCTCTTGTCTCAACTTCTCACTCAATTCTTTGTGCCTTTCCTTGAATTTCTTTAATTGTTCTTTCAGCTTTTGAACACATTCATTAGCTTCATCTACATTCTCCTTTAGATGTATGTTCTAAGTTTCAACTTTGTCAAGATCCTTAAGTGCAGTCTAGAGTTCTTCTTTATCATCCATTTGATCAACCATCAGGATCATCCTTAAGTAGTTAAGCTCTACACTAAGGAACCAAGAGCTCTGATACCAATTTTTAAATAGGCGCAGGACAACTAAGGGGAGGGGTGAATCAGTTGTCACAAAATTCAAACTTAAAACCCAACACTTATTAATACCACAACCAAACTATTATGTTGTTAAGTAAGAGAATGGAACACAAATAACAAAAGTAAATCAACACAATGTACACCATATTTTTACATGGAAAACCAAAGGAGGGAAAAACCACAGTGAGGATCAACTCACAGTATAAAGTAGTTCCAAATTAAAAAATAAAAGGCTCACTACCAAGGGATCACTACATTGAAAGGACTCACTACAAAGAGGCTCACTGCCTACAAATGATTAACAAAAACAAAATTGGGCTTTATAGCCAAAATGAACTGAGAATAGTGCACTTAACAAGTGCTGATGCAGTTTTGGTGATGCTCAATAGAGTGATTCAACACACTTCATCCTTTTTGGCTCACTTCAAGACTGATTTATTAATTTTTCATATACACTCTTTTATTCATCTGTCTCAATCTCACTTCTCTCTAAAACTATCCAACATATTCATTTATAATATACTTGATATTTTTTGTAAGCATCAATTAGGTCGGCCTAATTGGATGCATTTCATATTCACCAAAAATACCAACTATCGGCTCCAATCATTCACAAAATATTTCAAGAAGATAATTCAAACTTCCAACACACTACATTATGTCTGCAAGGACCTAAAATAGGTTGCACATATATCTGCATAGAAAAATTAATTCACCATATCATAATTACCCCAAGAATTCGGCTAGGAATATGCTTTAAGGAAAAAAGTAAAAAAAAATTATACGAGCACTAGATATGTGAGATCTTGAGAGTACATGCTCCTAATTCCTACAAACCATTTCCCAAAACCACAAGCATCAACAACTAACTGCTGAAAATGTGGACTAAAATACCAAAGAGTGTATCTCAAATACTGATTCAGATACCGAACCAAAATACCAAATCAAGCACTGTCTTAACCTTGTGGTCACAACATTGTGACATCAATGACAACACAAAACTATGGAGATAGTAAATCTTCTTCGTTTTTCCAACAGTTCCTAATTAAACCTTGAAATGAAAGAAAATATGAATGGAGAATGATGAATGAACAAATAGTAATGTTGTAACTCATCCAACCCTAGCAATTTAGGTGTTGTAATTGTTCTAGAAATGGCTGCAATGGATGTGGTTCTTGAATCTTGCTTGAATGGTGTTGATCTTGCTTAAAATACTTTCTTGGATTGTGAACTCTACATCACAATTGTTAGCACAATAATAAACATGCAGAATGCTATAAAATACTTGATAATCTAACCTTGAATACTCTTGAATGCTCTTCTGAATGCTCAAATGCTCTGTGAACTCTATTGAATGCTAGGTGTTGAATATGAGTGAAAGAACCTTGTATTTATACTTAATTATGTGAGAATTCTCAAAATTATAACACTACAAGCTGACATAAAATCTAGGAGAATAAAATCCCGCCATAAACTTGAATTAAATTTGAATTTTGGACACATGGGACTCATTTTCCTAAGGTGGTGAATGAGTCCCATCAGGCATAAAGTATGGGACTAGAAATGAAAAGTTCTTAGAAATCTGTGAAAACTAGTTCGTGGCCAAGTGATCCAAGTGGGACACATTTTCCCAATGTGGTGAATGATTCCTAGACACTAAATATGGGCCACACAAGCTAGGAACACATAATTTATGATTGGTCAATGACTGGTTTTGGTATTATCCTAAAAAAGATGCAATAAATGATGCTTCTGGATGCAAAATAGGGCCAATTAAAGCATACGAAAGCCTAATTATTAATGACAAGCCTAGAGAAATGTGAAATTGTGTTACAACACTTTACACCACTCTAAATAAGGAAAGATTAAGGTTGATTTTGATTAAAATTATGTTTATTATGCTTAGTTAATTGATAAAACCATAGAAAAGTGTGAATGTGTGTTACAACATGTAAACAAAGATTTTGGCAACCCAAATGCGTTATGTCCTAGGGTTTTTCACCTAAAAGGAGATAATATTGGGCCAAAATGCAATGTAAATATTCAAAGATTTATGTGATGTGGTTGTAATGTTCCTAGATGAGATGTACTAAATGTAGAAAATGAGAAAAAGCTATATATTATGAATGCAAAACTAAGAAAAATGAAGTGCTGGAAAAAACAGTGTTGTATGCAAACATGAACTAGAAACATAAGCAAATGAAAACAAAATTGAATGAAATTGAATGGAGTGCACGTGGAGGCTAAAAGAAGATCTAAGAAGGTTTTGGAATGTTGTAGAATTCACTATTGATTCCCATTGGGACTCATTCGCCACATATGGCGAATTAGTCTAGTTTCTGGTAAAATCTACCAAAATAGGTTTCAAGATGCCAGGAACACACAACTTTAGAAAACTCCTTTTCAAGATTGATAATGGGACTCATTTTCCACTAATGGAAAATTAGTCCACCTATAGATTTATGAAAAGTCAAATGTGAAATATATGGGTCCTTTCTATACTTTTCTGCTTGACAGTTTGCTGGATCTGAATCTAGAAAATCTGACGGGAAAGTGATCTCAAAGCTCCAAATAGGGTTATGTTGACTTTGATGACTTAGTTGACTTTGCAACACCTTTTTGACACCTTTCTCCTTGAAAAATATTCCTACAATACCTACAAACACACATGTAAAGAAGGGGGAAATGGTTAAGGGTTAAAGTATAGGGGTTTTCCCTGGTCAAACCCCACTTTGGTAATCAAACCCTTGAAAATGAAATGAAATGAGAAGAGAATGATGAAAAACTAATATGCAAGTGTCATAAACTCACCAAACCATTTTTGTTGAAGTCTGAAAATATGTCAATGGCTACTCCAAGATGCTTGATAATTTCTTGATTGAATGATGCTATGATGCTTGAGTGAATGCTTATATGGATTAAATGCAAGAATGAATGAGTGAATGAATGAGGGTTATAATGAATAGAAAATCATGTATTAATACAAAATTATGCCCTAGTTTTCTAAAAATACATCACAGGCCGACCTTAGGTCTTTAGGAATAAAAACCCACAAGTATTTTGATTTAATTTTGATTTTTATGCCAAGAGGGACTCATTTGCCACCCGAGGCAAATGGGTCCCACTTAAGACATGTCAATGGATGTCTGGAATTAAGTTGCCTTAAATGATGTTTGTTGGGTTTGTACTAAAATATACACTTAATTAAGGCCTGTAAATGCATAAAGGGGTCAAATAAAGCATAACAAAGGTGTTTTTGTTGGTGACAAGCCTAGAAAAATGTGAAAGTTTGTTACAAGACTTTACAACACTTTAGAATAAGACTTGGTAAGTGATAAAAAGAGGGTATGCAGATGAATTATAATAACAAGAGTCTAAAAAAGTGTAAAAATGTGTCACAACACTTCACAACACCTTTACAAGACATCATAAAGCCTTAATGATCATAAAGATTCAAGACCTAATGTGAGTGTGTGAGTCACATTACAACATTAAATCGAGGTGAAATCAAGAAAAATAAGCACAAGGAGAGACAAAACAAGAGAAAGTAAGTGGGGTACTTTTTTGTGTCCACAATTAGCCCCCACCTTAGAGAGAGGATGAAATTGCTTCAAAATCACACTAAAGTAGAGCAATGCATCTCAAGAGGGGTCTAAATGCACTAATGTTTGGTAAGATGAAACAACAACAAGCAACTGGGATGATTAAGCCCCTAGGATCAAGATCCCATGGAAAACCAATCATAAGCACAAAGTAACACAAATGAGAGATGAAAAATAACGAAGGAAAGTTGGATCAAGCTTTGATCATTTGTCCAGCTCGCTGTGAATTAGATCTAGGCTTGTTTCTTTGGAAGGAAAATGCATACTCACTCTGGGGCAATGGAACTCATGGTTCTCTGCTAGGTGAGAAGTGTTGGAAAGACACACTACACAAGTCATCTATTTTTTTCATTGATGGAAACCCTAGTCAGTAATCATATCCGCAATTTAGTATTTTCTTATACCAAAAGTCAAATTGAAGATATATGTTAACTATCAAAGCTAAAATAGGGCATCTGATAAAGTTGTGTACATTGATTCAGATGTAAATTCATGTTATAATTTTGTGTTGTGGATCTCAAGGAAGGTCTCTTGATGTATGAACTATCTTATATTTGAATCATTGAGCCTTGTATTTATTGGTGTGCAAGTTAGAAGATCTGGTTCATTGATTCTCAGTTTAGTAGTGCAAAAAGGCCGACTAGATGAATGTAGTGTGTTGCAAATATTCGAGGCATAATTATTTAAGGTGTTTCATGTTTGAAGATTTTGTTTTGGGTCCTCACTATGTTTTTTCCAACATTGGTTGGTTCGCATTGCTAATTGTTTATAGATTGGGCCAACAGTTTGTACATGTTTTATATTTTGTTAAAGCTGACATGTAGTTGATGCAATCTCTTGTTGCAAATATATATATATATATATAACTGATTACTTCTATCATTTTAAGGTGTGTTGTGAAAGTCAAAAGGATTATAGATTGATTGTGTGCAAATTCATTTGAGTAGAACGAAGAGTGGTGATCTGAATTAAAGCAAACAGAAGTTCAAGAGTAGAATCAGATAGAATGTGAAGAATGTTGCAAATGTGCTTAACTAGAACTATGCTCAGGCATTAGTAGATGCTATCTCATAGTTCATTCACTCTAGATTGTCTATATATGAGTGTAAGATAGTGAGTCTTCTTTTGGGTAGTAATCCTTTTGTATTTGAGCAGTGAGCTCTAGGTAGTGTGCCTAAATGCATGTGCATTCCCTATTTGTAAACACTTATTTTGAGCATACCAATATTGGGGATTAGCCTCTACCATGGTTTTTCCCCTAACAAGGTTTCCACATAAAAGAAATCCTTCTGTTATGGTGTTGTGGTTGATTGATTTGTGTTCTTGCATCTTTCTTTTGGTTCAATGCTATAAGTGGTTTAAAGATCAAGTTAATAAAGTTAAATTTTGTAGAACACTTATTCACCCCCCCACTCAGTGGTCCTTGATTCCAACAATTGGTATCAGAGCCTAGTTCCTCGAAAGAAGTTTAGAATCTTGGGGAAGATCCAAGAAAGTGATTCAATGGATTCCAACAATCTTCAACAAATTTTGGTTCCACTAGATGATCTTGGTCAGTCCAAATTTGAAGTTTGGGAATTGCAAGAAAGCCTCATGAATGCTGAGAAATTCATTCAATCATTGAAATATCAAATCAATAAGTCCAAGGAAAAGAGAAAGGAACTTTGTGATCAACTCAAGTAGAAAGAAAGTAAATACATGGAAGATGAACAACTAAGTCAAGCCTTGAAGGAAAAGACAGAAGAATGTGAAAATCTCACCAGAGATAATGTTGTCCTAAGGCATGGGATGGAATCTATTGTGATGAGGATGACCAAGGAGATTAAAGATAGAAAGAAGAATGAAGAGAATCTTACTCAGTCCTTGAAAGAAAAATCAAAAGAATGCAACAGAATTACTAATGGATTCAATCAGCTGGAGCTTGAATTGCATCAATCCAGAAACAATGAAGAAGAGATTGAAAGATAGATTGTTACTCTCAGTGATGAACTTGCTACTACAAATGAATACAAGGAGAAGTTCAAGATTAGCTCAGCTAAGCTTTATGATCTGATTCAAAGCCAAAAGATTGGAGGTGACAAGTGAGGTATTGGATATGAGAAAGGAGAAAGCTCTAGATTTGGTCAAAGGAAATTTAGGCAAGGATATCAGGCGAGCAATGCTAGAAGGTATCCAGTAAGAAAACCCAATGCTCAAAAGTTAATGGATATTGTTTTGTTTGTAATAAATTTGGTCATATGGCTGCTCAATGTAGAAGAAGAATGAACCCAAGTGGTCCATCATTCTCCGGTCAGTGTTTCAATTGCAATAAGTATGGTCATAATTCAATTGAATGTAGAAATATTTCAAACAAAATTTTCAATAGAAATGTCAAATGTTATGCCTACAATAGATGTGGCCATATTGATAACTAGTGTAGATCAAGAGAAAATCAATGGAATAATTGGTCTAGACAAAGAAATGTTGTATGCTATAATTGTAACAAATCTAGTCACATTACAAGATTCTATAGAAGCAAGAAGGGTCTAGTAAACAAAGGGAAAAATATGAAAACAGGTGATAAGGGAAAAGGAAAAGTTATTGTGGATGAGATCAGGAATCAAATGAAGAAGACATGAGTGAAGAAGAGTGCTTCTGATGCAGGAAATCGATCAGCACCAAAATCTGGCATTGGAAATTCCTTTAGGAATTAGTTTGAAGCCTCTGGCCTAGGGCGAGCTCTCAAGAAAATCTTTTCCCTGTTGTTGGTAGTTGGTATTGGGATGTGGAACACTGCAAGAATTACATTAATGATCTATAGATGTTCTAGAATAGTTTTTGAGGAAATCTATGAAAAATTGAAGGTCTGTAGAAGAATTTTTTTTCACAAACTATGAAAATAGGGTATCCAAAAGACCTAGGGAAATTTTTTTAATTGTGATAAAAATTTAGGTGTGCGAATGATAAAAAGGTTACTTCTATTCCTCATTTGTCATATTGCATTTTGAGAAGAAGAAGTTTGGAGAGCTCTATAAGTGAATTTTGGTGAGATACAAGTCCAAAGGCGATTCGACATTCAAACCCTAATCTGGTGAAAGGTATTTATCTATAAAACTCATGAACTTGAAATTTCTAAAAAATGGCCACTCTATTGGTTGTTGTTATTAAAGATAGACCTTGCCCAAAATTCAAATGGCACCCATTCAAATATATTGAGATAGAACCATTAGGTGCATTTTCTTCCATTTCATATGGTGTTTTACACATTGAATATATTAGGGCATATATTCATGTGAATGTTGAGGAATTAGGAAGCTCCCAGTTGTTAAATCTGTACACAAATCACATTGTGGGAGATCTTTGTGTAAGGCCTGAATTTAAGACCTTGGAGGAGAAGAAGTTTAAACAAATTGTGAAGTTTCCCATGTTCGATGAAAATAAATGGGTCTGATACATACTAAGTCGAGTGCATGTCGAGTTCATGTGGTTAGGTAAGCCCTTCAAAATCACAAGAGAAGCTATAAGCATTGTTACTAGTCTGAATTCATCCAGTGGGTTTCCCACATTGAAAGTTGTGAAGAACCAAACAGTCACTGAAACAACTAGTTCCATTTTTGACAAGAGAACCATGACAATCAATGACATCATTGAATTGGATGTAAATTTTTCCTCTATGATTATTGGATATAAAATCTATCACTCCAGGTGGGATAACTATGTATCTAGTACTGCAATCTATGCAGCTTATCAGATGATCAAGGAAAATGAAAAATATAATTTATGTGAGTTACTCTAAGGCCAGCTAATCAAAAATATTGGTAAAATCAAGGACAAGAAGAAATCTTTCAAGTATGGAAATTTTTTGTTATATGCATGTTCTTCTACTTCATGAATGAAGTTCTAGGAGTTGGAAAAGTGCAATGGGAAGGTGACAGACCTGTAGCTATTCAAATTAGAGACATCTTATATAGAATTGGTGATAAAAAGACAAGGAAAACTACTAGCTGGGGTTACTTCAAAAGATTTCAGAGTCAAATGCAAGCAAGGGAAAGGATTCCTAAATCTATTGTGGAAAAATATAAGGAAATTATTTTCTTCATGGTTGAAATTGATCAGTGTCTGATGGAAGTAGTAGAACTTAGAATAGTTTGGATAATGCCTACGGGATATGAGGTTGAAGAACACATTTTGGAGTTGTATGCCCAACACCTATTGAGTGAACCTCAGGATCTGACAGAAGAAAGGTTTTGTACCTTTGAAAAGAAGGATATGCAAGTGCATACACAACTGAAGAAGCCTATGATAGTTTGGAAAGTGAGAAAGGAAGTTGAGGCTTTTGCATAAATCATCAACATATCAGTTGAAGTAGTGAGGGAAGCTAGGAAGAAAATAGAGCAAGATGAAGAAGGGGAGTGGCATAGGAGCACCTAAGGAACACTAGGAAACACTAGGCAATTAGGAAGACTAGAATGAATTTTTGTTTTTGATATGTTACCTTAAATGTTACCTTGAAGGTCATGTTCACCATTTTGATTGAGTTAGAGGTTTTAGAGTATGTATTACTCAGTTGTGATCAGTTGTTCAAGGAGTGGAAAGGGTGGATGAGTTTACAAAAACTCATTTTACTTAGTTTACTAGGAAATTGGCAAAAGTTGCAAAATGGTACATTTTTGCAACTTTGCCACATGATAGCTAACATGTTGGACCAAGGGAGCATAACTAATTAAGGAACCCTATATAAGCTGTGCCTCGACCTGTGAGTGGGGTTGGAAGCATCTTTGTTATGAATTAAAGTTTTGAAATCAAGAAAATAGTGTGTTTTGTGTGTTAGTTTTCTGAGTTTTGTTGAAAGTACTGCTTTAATGGATTGAACCGGCACTAAGACTAATGTAGGATGTAAAGTTGCTAGTATTTCAAGCTTTGTGTGTCAATAATTGGTTTCCTTATTTCATTTTCAAGCACTATTTGTAAATAAATTTGATTCCACACTATTACTAGTCTGAACCAAACAGTTTGGAGAAAATGGAGTATTAGCTCACTTTCCCACCGTACAAATTGTACAGCCTTTTGGGAATAGTGACTAGACTCCGTGTGTGTAAATATGGTAGGATTTAGGGTTTGTGTGAGCACAGGAGTTGTTGGAAAAGTCTTTCCCTAGGCGAGCCAGGAAGAGTCTGGCTAGGGAAGACAAGTAGTGCAGAGCACATAACTTGTAGGGGTGACAAGTTCTTAGTAAATTTCCTTTTGGAGAAGGCAGGCGGAAGTCTTGCCAAGGTATGGTAATCAGGAGGAAACTCCACTAACTCATTTGGTCAGTGAAAGACTTGACAGTTTGAAAGCAACCAGAAAACGGCTTAAAAACCCTAGTTTATGCCCATTTTCAAGTTGAGGCTTTGTATGGTAGGTAAAGGCCCAAGACCTCAAAAATCTTTGAGAGGTGTTCATTTGAGCCAAGAACCTCAAAGAAAGAATGAGGTGTTTCTTTGGAAATTTTTGAGAAAAAACCAGTTTTCTTAGAGAAGGAGACCTAATTGGGGCTCTTAGGCTAGTAGCCTTTTAAGACCTAAATGAGGGTTTGGTGAAAGTGACCAAGACTTGGAGCTAGGAGGACCCTCAAGAACCAAAATTGGATTAATTTCAATGAATAGAAACACCTCCACACCCTTGCAAATTAAAATTCAAGCCTAGGAGGTATTATAGCCTTTAGGGTGAATTAAGGGCTAAGGTGAGAGTTGCAAGGTTGCACCAAGATTTGACTTGGTAGATTGAATTGTGATAGTAGTGGGGTTGTCCAGGAGAACCAGGGGTACCTATACATGAGAAGGGTCCTATAGGTTAAGGTGGTGAAGCAAAACACCAAGGAGGTTTTGTAAGAAAGACCTAGAGCAGTAATATGTGATTGATTCCTCCAACCCCCTCCCTATCAGAGTGGTATCAAAGCTAGCAAAAGATTTGGGATTAACTATTGTATGTCTGAGATTGAGTCTAGTGGTTCTACCATCATGGTGAAAAATGAAGAATTGGCCAAGATGGTTGAAGGACAGGAGGAAGAAAATAGGCTATTGAGGGAAAGAATAGACCAACTTGAGCAAGCATTGAGTGATGTGCAGTTCGAAGAAAGGGTACCAAAGAAAGAAGAGGTTGCATAGGAAGACAAGATCCTTGAACCTGGCCCTGTTTTGAAAGAAGAGCCTTTCTTGAAGGCATTGAAGGCTTTGAGTGGAAAAGCACTTGAAGGCATACCACTATTTAGTGGAAAAATGGAAGTTGATCTAGTCATGGATTGGATAGAGGTAATGGAAAACCATTTTTAGTGTGATGGAGTCACTGAAGCACAGAAGGTAAAGGTGGCCAAATCAAGATTGAGAGGTTTTTCCTTGACATGGTGGAAGTTCATTCAAACAGAGAGGGAAAAAGAAGGCAAGCAACCTATTTCCACTTGGAAGGGAATGGTTGCCAAAGTGAGAGAAGCATACATGCCTGATGATTATGAAATTCAGTTGCACAAGAAAAGATAGAGCTTGAGGCAAATAGATCAAGATGTGAATTCTTATACTGAGGAGTTCCAAAAACTGTGCATGAGATCTAATGTTTTAGAGGATGAGAATCTTAAGGTGGGTAGGTATCTTAACAACTTGAAGTGGAACATTCAAGAGGAGATGACTCTTATAAGTCCAAAGACAGTACACCAATGTTACCAATTGGCTATAAAGATTGAGGAAAGAAGCAAGAGGAAACAAGATCAGGCTTCTAAGAGTAGAGGCAAAGGTAGAGATCAAAGAGGACATAGAGGCAGATACCAAGGTAGAGGGACTGAACAAAGAAATCAGGGAGAGTCTAAACTCATAGAGCATGGAAGTGAGACAACTTCTAGAGGAGGCTATGGAAGAGGTAGAGGATCTCAAGGAGGATCAAACAGAGGAAGAGGAGCAAGCAGGAGCAATTCATACTTTGCTAATATGAAGTGTTACCATTGTGGACAAGTAGGACATCCAGCTTATAGGTGCCCGGAGAAAGCTTCTTCATCAAGCATTGAGAAGAGAGTGGCATATGGTCAAGAGGACACCATGAGTACTAAATCACCAGAGGTCAGCCACATAGAATCAGAAATGGGGGAGAATCTGATGTTTAGGAGAGTTTTGATCAGACAACCAGTCAAGGAAGAGCCAAAACAAAGAAGAGATTTATTTAGAGTGAGATGCAAAATACTTGGTAAGGTGTGTAAGGTTATTGTGGATTCAAGTTCAATAGATAACATCATCTCTGAGGAGGAAATAAGGAAGTTAAAATTGGAAAAGGCACCCCACACTAACCCCTACAAGGTAACATGGTTGAACAAAGGGTAGAGTGTTCTTGTTAATGAGAAAGTAACGGTGGAGTTTTCCATTGGAGGGTACAAGGATAAGTTGATTTGTGATGTGTTACCCATGGATGCATGCCATCTACTATTGGGAAGACCATGGAAGTATGACAGAAGTGCCATGTATGATGGGAAAGAGAACACCATTTCTTTCAAGAAAGATGGGAAGGCATTTAAGTTGCAGTCACTGTCAGATGAGAAAGAAGGACAGTGAAAGACACCTAGTGTCTTGTTGAGCAGTGGTAAAGAGTTCCTTAACAACCTACATTAAGGGGGTGAAGGATATGTGGTTATGTTGCAACCTAAAGAAGAAGACAAGGCTAAACAAATAGTCATACCTGGAGTAGTCCAAGAATTGTTAGAACAGTTCAAAGATATAGTCAGTGATGGTACACCTACAACTTTACCTCCAAAGAGAGCCATTAGTCATCAGATTGACTTCATACCAGGGGCTTCATTTCCAAACAAAGCAGCCTACAAGCTTACCCCAGATCAAAACCTAGAGGTAGCTAGACAAGTGCAGGAGTTATTGGATCAAGGATTGATTAGGAAGAGTATCAACCCATGTGCAGTACCAATGGTCTTAGCAACCAAGAAAGGTGGTAAGTGGAGATTATACACTTATTCTAGGGCTATAAATAGAATCACAATCAGGTACAGGTTCCCTATTCCTAGAATTGAGGACTTGATGGATTGTCTTGGGGGAGCTCAGTACTTCACCAAGTTGGATCTCAAGAGTTGATACCATTAGATCAGAATCAAGGATGGAGATGAGTGGAATACAACCTTTAAGACAACTGATGGGTTGTATGAGTGGAAAGTTATGCCATTTGGCCTCTCTAATTCCCCTAGTACATTCATGAGGCTCATGAATGAAGTACTCAAAGAATTTACAGGGATATTTGTGGTGGTATATCTTGATGATATACTCATCTTTAGCAAGACAGCAGAGGAACACCTAAAGCATGTGGAGTTGGTTCTTAGAAGATTGCAAGAGGAGAAGTTGGACATCAACCTAGAGAAGTGTGAGTTCTTTAAACAAGAGCTTGTGTATTTGGGGTTTGTAGTATCCCAAGGATCATTGAAAATGGATCCAAGCAAGGTGGAAGCTATCCTAAACTGGCCTACACCAACCACAGGGATAGAGGTAAGAAGTTTACATGGATTAGCCCAATTTTATAGGAAATTCATAAGGAACTTTAGTGGCATATGTGCACCAGTCCTAGACACAATCAAAGGTGGTTTGAAACCTAAGTTTAAGTGGACTCAAGAAGCTGAGAAAGGTTTTGAGAAACTAAAACAAGAAGTGGAAACTCAACCTATACTTTTGTTACCTAGCTTTGATAAGTTATTCATTGTGGAATGTGATGCTAGTGGAGTTGCAGTAGGAGTGCTAAGCCAAGAAGGCATGCCTATAGCTTTCTTTAGTGAAAAGCTGAATGAAGCTAAGAAAAAGTATTCTACCTATGACCTAGAACTTTATGCTTTGGTTCAATCACTTAGGAAGTGGAGGCACTATCTCCTACCCAAAGATTTTGTGGTGTTTACTGACAATCAATCACTTAGCTACATCAACACTCAAGAGAAATTGAGCAATAGACATTTGAAGTGGATGGATTATCTTCAAGATTTCAATTTCACCATCAAACACAAGAAGGGATAGCTGAACAAGGTGGTAGATGCAATAAGTAGAAGATTGTTGATAGTGCAAGAGATACAGATAAAGACCTTTCGGATAGAGAGTTTCAAGGATCTTTATGTAGAAGATGAAGACTTCTCGGAGGCCTATAAGGTATGTTATGATTTTGAGAACCATTTTCATAGTCAATTCTCAAAGTATACATTGCAAAGTGGATTGTTATTCAAGGGAAATCAATTGTGTGTGCCAAAAGGTTATATGAGAGAGAATCTTATCCAAGAGAAACACAATGGTAGTCTTAGTGGTCATTTTGGCATCAATAAAACAATGGAACTAGTGCAAAGGTTTTACTATTGGCCCAAGTTGCCAAGGGATGTCAGAAGGTATGTGGAGTAGTGTGTAGTTTGTATGAAAGCCAAAGGGGGAGCTAGTAATGTAGGTTTGTATCAACCTCTACCCATTCCCAACATAACATGGGAGTGTGTTAGCATGGATTTTGTTGTAGGACTCCCTAAGACTAAGATAGGTTTTGATAGTGTCTATGTGATGGTAGATAGATTCAACAAGATGAGTCACTTTATTCGTTGCAAGACCACACATGATGCTAGCTACATTGCTCACCTTTTCTTCAAGTAAATTGTAAGGATCCATGGATTGCCTTTGAGCATTGTATCAAACAAGGATGTGAAGTTCATGAGTCATTTTTGGAAGACTCTATGGAGCAGATTAGGCACCAACTTGTCCTTTGGATCAGCTTACCATACTCAGACCAATGGAAAAATATAGGTGGTTAATAGGGAGTTAGGTAAGCTTCTAAGGTGCCTAACCAAAGAGTATAGATAGACATGGGACATGGTTATCTCACAGGTTGAGTATGCATACAATGACAGTGTGAATAGGACTACAGGGAAGAGTCCTTTTGAAATAGTGTATGGAATGCACCCAAGAGGTGTGTGTGAGCTTAGAGATCTTGGAGCTATGGAGCATAGGAGTGGACATGCAGAGGACTTCACTCAGACCATGAAAGAGATTTAGGAGTAGGTAAAGAAGACAGTCACTGAGGCTACAAAAAAGTTGAAGGATAAGGTAGATTTGTCAAGACAAGATTTGCAATTTGTAGTAGGAGACTATGTCATAGTCCACCTCAAAAAATCCAGGTTTCAGAAGGGTACATAAAAAAATTGCAGATGAAAAGAGTGGGACCATGCAAGGTGTTAGCCAAGTATGGGAAAAATGCATACAAGGTGGGGTTACCTGCAGGTTTAGGGATTTCACCAGTGTTCAATGTAGCTGATTTGATCAGGTATAAAGGATCAGTCAATGACTTAGAACAGAATAGTAGGGAGATCTTCAAGGATGTAAGCAACATAGCCTTACCTACTCCAGACAAGCTACAAGTAGAAAGGATCTTGGAGTCAATGGTGAAGAAATCTACAAGGCATAAAATGTACATGGAGCACCTCATCAAGTGGAAGGACAAGCCAGAGTCTGAGGCCACATGGGTAGATGAAGCTCAGTTTAAGAAGTAGGGAATTTATGAATCACTGATCTCTCCTCAGATTCCTTAGAGTTTGTGTAGAGGGGGAGAATGGTGCAGGAGCACCTAAGGAACACTAGGAAACACTAGGCAATTCAGAAATCTAGAATGAATTTTTGTTTTTGATATGTTACCTTGAATGTTACCTTGAAGGTCATGTTGAGAATTTTGATTGAATTAGAGGTTTTAGAGTATGTCTTACTCAGTTGTGATCAGTTGGTCAAGGAGTAGAAAGGGTGGATGAGTTTACAAAAACTCATTTTACTTAGTTTACTAGGAAATTGGAAAAACTTGCAAAATCGTACATTTTTGCAACTTTTCCACATGATAGCTAACATGTTAGACCAAGGGAGCATAACTGATTGAGGAACCCTATATAATGTGTGCCTCGACCTGTGAGCGGGGTTGGAAGCATCTTTGTTATGAATTAAAGTTTTGAAATCAACAAAATAGTGTGTTTTGTGTGTTAGTTTTCTGAGTTTTGTTGAAAGTACTACTTTAATGGATTGAACCGGCACTGAGACTAATGTAGGATGTAGAGTTGCTAGTATTTTAAGCTTTGTGTGTCAATAATTAGTTTCCTTATTTCATTTTCAAGCACTATTTGTAAATAAATTTGATTCCACACTCTTACTTGTCTGAACCAAACAGTTTGGAGAAAATGGAGTATTAGCTCACTTTCCCACTATACAAATTGTATGGCCTTTTGGGAATAGTGACTAGACTCCATGTGTGTAAATATGGTAGGATTTAGGGTTTGTGTGAGTGCAGGAGTTGTTGGAAAAGTCTTTCCCTAGGCGAGCCAGGAAGAGTCTGGCTAGGGAAGACAAGTAGTGCAGAGCACATAACTTGTAGGGGTGATAAGTTATTAGTAAATTTAATTTTGGAGAAGGTAGGTGGAAGTATTTCCAAGGTCTGGTAATCAGGAGGAAACTCCACTAACTCATTTGGCCGGTGAAAGACTTGACAGTTTGAAAGCAACTAGAAAATGGCTTAAAAACCCTAGTTTATGCCCATTTTCAAGTTGAGGCTTTGTACGGCAGGTATAGGCCCAAGACCTCAAAAATATTTGAGAGGTGTTCATTTGTGCCAAGAACCTCAAAGAGAGAATGAGGTGTTCTTTGGAAATTTTTGAGAAAAAACCAGTTTTCTCGGAGAAGGAGACCTAATTGGGGCTCTTAGGCTAGTAGCCTTTTAAGACCTAAATGAGGGTTTGGTGAAAGCGACCAAGACTTGGAGCTAGGAGGACCCTCAAGAACCAAAATTGGATGGATTTCAATGAATAGAAACACCTCCACACCCCTGCAAATTAAAATTCAAGCCTAGGAGGTATTGTAGCCTTTATGGTGAATTAAGGGCTAAGGTGAGAGTTGCAAGATTGCACCAAGATTTGACTTGGTAGATTGAATTGTGATAGTAGTGGGGTTGGACAAGAGAACCAAGGGTACCTATACATGAGAAGGGTCCTATAGGTTAAGGTGGTGAAGCAAAACACCGAGGAGGTCTTGCAAGCAAGACCTAGAGCAGGAATCTGTGATTGATTCCTCCAACCCCCTCCCTATCAGGGAGCCTAATAGAACTGATTTAGCTAGTCCGAAAACATCTTCTACTAGATCTACATCTACAAGGATCTTTGCACTCTCATCCATTCCTCCAAATAAATCAATCCCAGTAAAATCTCAAGTCAAGATATCCGGTAGAGAAGGAAAGAGGAAGAAGGATAAAAGCACAAGAGTCTATGTTGTTGTTGAAGATGATGAAAACACTGAATCAGATGAAGAAGTAAGAGAAATCAAGGATAAGGGTACCAAGGCATCGAAAGTATCTAAGGAAAATCCCTTTGGTGAGGAGAAAGCAAAGAAAAAGGTGAAAACTGATAGATCAAGTATGACTGTAGAGGAAGTAGAAAAAGCTTTAATTAAGGATGGTAATCTCAAACCACTTTCTTAATGGTATGACACTTTTGATAGTGTTGGTCAGAGAACTCTTGAAGAGGCTACAATAAAATACTTGAATATTTTCAATATGGATGTCATAGAAATATTGTTAGAGTTACATAAAGGGTTATATGAAGTCTTAGAAATGAAGAGAGTAAATGCAAGAGCTAAAGATGAACAAATGAGAGAATTCTTACTTGTTGATCTATGTTTGGTAATGTCAATAGAAGAAATGAAGAAGATCCTCAATGATGCTAAGAATGATTTTAATAGAAAATTAATGGTGAATAAGCTTATGATAGAGTAGACTGAGGAAGTGGAAAAAGGAACTGAGAAAATTCTTAAGGCAGTTCTATTGAAGAACATATATAATGTTGTTTCTGAATAAACAAATGATGAAGATGTTCCATCTAGTCCAGAAATTGAAGAGGTGAACAAATAAATAGTTGAGGACACTCTGAATCCTCTAGATATGTAAGATACTAAACTTCCCGTGGAGACTGAAGCTCCTAAAGATGTGTCAGTTGAAGAAGCAGAGATTCCCAAAGCCAAGAAAAAACCTATGATTGAAGAAAATAAGGTTAAGGCAAAGGAAGTTTCTATGGAAGAAAGAGACATTGCAAAGGTATTAAAGGATTTTTTAGAAGAACAACAAGACGAGTTTGACTCTTAATTGGTTGAGGGTCCTATCAACTTGGCCACTCTATCTCCTATTCAGAAGTTGAAGGTAGCATCATTTGCTCAGGCCAAGGTAATGGAGGAGATACTCAAATCTCACATTGAGGACAATGAGTTTCTAAGTCTTGCATCTGATATCTTGGATAAGATCATGCCTACACATGTCAAGGACTCATTCAATTCTCCCTCTGGTCAGCTAAAAAAACTTATCAACCTTGTAAGTACTCACTTTGAGTCTCTTGAAAAGTTAGTTGAGGATAAGGTACATAAAAAATTTGATGCAAATAGGTTCAATAGATTCAAGAGTATGATTTCTAATGATAAATCCCTATTAGATACCTATGTAAAGAACATTCAAGGTGCATTATCTAAGGGTGGAAATATCTACAAGTCATGCTTATCCTTTTCAAAATTCACTTAGGTCACCAAGAAGAAAATTAAGGAATATGAGAAACAGTTAGCAGATATTTCTCAAACCTTTGATCCTCTTACTATTTATGTGAGTAAGCAAGAAGGTCAAGTCATATCCTTGCTTGAAAAATTAAAAGTTTGAATCATGAAAAAGACAAATTTTTTGAAAGAGCATGTGAGCTCAGAGGACTAATTGGGCCTAAAATGGAGATGATTCTTAGTGCATTGAAGGAAGCACATGATGCTATGGTTGTGAGTGATACGGTAAATCTTGAGTCAACAGAGATGCAATCCTACCTATTATGTGGTCACATGACTATTTTGGAGAGTCTCAAAAAGGATTGGGACAATAGTTTAAGCCTGTTGAGAACAATTTTGTAGATATATTTCAGCCCATGTAAGTTAGAAAATCATGTATGTACATATACAATTTGTTCATAGAAATTTTGTATGATTTTTGGTATGCGAATTCCCATATTTTTCATTGATGTCAAAGGGGGTGTGTGGGTCAGTGAAAAATTTCATATTCATCTCAAGGGGAGTTGTGATTAAAAGGTTTTTGAAGTTTTGTGGATTGCAGTGTATTCATGTTGTTACTGATTCTGACACTTACTCATTTTTCAC
Organism: Sequoia sempervirens; assembly: GCA_007258455.2. NCBI lineage: Eukaryota > Viridiplantae > Streptophyta > Pinopsida > Cupressales > Cupressaceae > Sequoia > Sequoia sempervirens. The sequence continues at coordinate 341,057,424 of VDFB02075321.1, read as the reverse complement.
TAAGTGTTTCCATCAATTACAAAGGGGTAGATTGTTGGAAAGAGACACTGCACAAGTCATATGGTGTTGTCATTGATGGTAACCCTAGTTAGTAATCATATCCACACTTCAGTATTTTCTTATACTGGAAGTTAGATTGAAGATATGTGTTAATTGTCAAAGCTAAAATAGGGCATCTGACAGAGTTGTGTACATTGATTCATATGTAAATTCTTGTTATCATTTTTTGTTGTGGATCTCAGGGAAGGTCTCTTGATGTATGAAATATCTTATCTTTGAATCATTGGTCCTTGTATTGATTGGTGTGCAAGTTAGAAGATTTGGTTCATTGATTCTTAGTTTAACAATGCAGAAAGGCCAAGTAGATGAATGTAGTGTGTTGCAGATATTTGAGGCATAATTTTTAAAGGTGTTTCATGTTCAAAGATGTTGTTTTGGGTCCTCACTATGTTTTTTCTGACATTGGTTGGTTCACATTGTTAATTTTTTATGGATTGGGCCAACTTTTTTGTTGTGCAGTTTTCGCACACACGCCCCGCTGAAAACAAGGACCCTCTCTCGCTTTGGTTTTGGTTTCTTGGACCCCTCCTTTTGAGGTTTCGTCTTACAATAGGTATGTGCTTAAATTTTTATTTTGAATGCCTAAGTGTTTCCCTAGGTTACTCATTGAAAAATCTTAAGTTCTGGATGAATTTCAGGCTTTTTCCCTTATTCGGGAGTTTCCACCCTGGCCAGATTTTCCTGGATCCTGCTTGGTTTCCGGTTTGCACCTTGTTGTTCCAGGATTTTTAATATCTGTGGATTTCCACGTGGTTCGGATTTTCTCGGATTCCGCCCTGTCGTCAGTTTCTTGGGTTTTCTGACTGTCTTATTGGTTACATTAATGGCTTCGTACACGCTTTGAAGGCTGGTTTTTACTCAATTTTTGAGATCTTCTATGCCATTATGCTCACTATTTTCCATTGGTTGTGATGAGGAATGCTTTCCAGAAATTGATTGACTTCGTTTTGGGGCGTTTGGGTTTGAATTGATTGATTTTTTGGCTATTTCTTGTGTGTTCTTGCCTATGTTCTTTGTGGACATCGTTGAAGCTTCGCATTTGCTGATTCTTAGATCGATTGCCGCTTTGTAATGGTATGTGTCCGATTGCTCTACTTTGAATTGAATTATGAGTGGTACGTTGATGTTTTGTGAGTCTCTGGGATTTGAATTCCTACGTATTTGATTATTTCATGTTAGGGATGTTCAATTTTGCATCATTTGTCATCTCTTGGGTAAGTCTTGAACTCACTTGTCTATTTGCATTTCAATGAATCTTTCCTGAGAGTAATTCGTAAACCCTAGTGATGACTTAACAATTGAAAGAACTAAATTTTGAAGTTGCCTGTGTGCTAATGGCGGATGAGTAGGGTTTTGAGTCTAGGTAAGTGCCATATCAGGTGATTTCATCTTAAAATTTACCTAGAATGCAAAGAAAATTTATGAAAGGTCCGTCCCCTGACTTGCCCTAAGTTAAACTTTTTGAAATCCATAGTTAGTTCAATCTCTGGGTGAAATCTTGACTCTCCTCCCCTCTCAAATTTTCATCGCTGAGACCCTTCAGAGTCAGGGAGATGTCATACCGACCACCTTTTGTTTCACTGGGGTCTTCTTAAGTTCATCTTGGTTCACTGTGACAGTATCATTTTCACGCCGATAAAGTTTCCTGTTTTTGTCGGTGAGACAAAGAGGATTCGCTGAGACCTTAGCCCGTAAGAAAATGTCTCATCGACATGCTTCATTCATATCCCTCTTTTGGAAAGATGGGCCCTAGTTGCCAAGAGGTCATGGCAGGATCCAGTAGTGTTACCGATATTCATTTGCTTCACTTTTGGCGAGACCTCCCACCAAACACATTTCTCTTTCGCCGAGCTCTATTCTTTTCAGTCGCTGTAACCCTTCAAAGTTGGGGAGATGTCATGTAGGTCATTCTTTGTCTTTCCGAAGCCCTTCGTGGGTTTGTATTTGGTCACCCAGACACTATAATTCTCAGGCCAAAGTCCTTTTATCGGCAAGACTAACCCCTTTGCCAAGAGCTCATAGCGGGCTCCTTTCATCCCACCAATCTTCCGTTCTATCGCTGAGACCTCCCCCTTTTGGCAAGACCTTTCGTTGAACATATCCTGGTCTTGTCAAGTGACCTTCTATTGGGGAGACATTCATGCTTTGCTGAGACCTTACCGCAAGCTCCCTACTCTTTCCGAGACCTTCACTTTTGGCGAAACTCATAACAGTTGCCAGGACTTCATAGCGAAACCTTTCTCTTGGCGAGCCCAGATTTTCTATCGAGGTGACTTCATGATGTTGGCAAGAGGTTATGCCGATGGAACTTTTCGTCAGCGAGACATAACGTAGTAACCGAGACCTCTAGCTGAACCAAAATGATTCACCGAGAGCCCTCCTAAGTTCACATGTTCATTGTAACAACGTCTTCCTTTCATCGAAGGTCTCTTGGCTGATCCCACAAAGCTAGTTTACAATTTCTAGGAGGAACAAATTTTTGCTGAAATCACATTTTTTTAGAAAATATAATGATTTAATCCTTAAAAAGTTCCATTTAAAGCATTCCAATTGAAGAGGGTTTGATCAAACTACCTTAAATCAAACCCCCTTGGATAGAACCCCTCTAGTTTTAAACCATACCTATAACAAAGTCTCCTTTACACCTATCAAAATGCTAATAAAAACCCACTTTGGATTTACCTTTTGGGGGATCAAATGAATTTATTTAAAATTATTTTTTGTAAGTATGTAGTCCTTATTATAAGCTTCCCAAAAAGTATAATTTTAAATAATTTTTATTTTATTATTATATTTATTTTTTATTTCTCGTGAATGTAGGTTTTTCACTGAAAATCAAGATCTTTGTTCTTCACATGTGGAAAATAGCAGATTATAAAAAAAAAATTCTAAAAAATATGAGTGCACTGGATATTGAAGTCCTTGATCCAACAAAGAGAAAAAAATTGAATTTTGATACATACAAAAAAAATTACGCATTATACAGTTATGCTATGTCTAAATTATAATTGGTTTGACTTTGAAACTTGATTAAAGAAAAAATATTCAATAAAAAACTAGCTAACCAAGTGGAAGCACTAGATATCAGAGTTATAAATCTAAATTCTAAAGAATTATAATTTTATCCTTCATGGAAAAAAAGTTATGCATTATACGGTGAGCATCACTTTTTAAAAGTGTTGTTTTCTGAAAAAAATAGTTTTCGAGGGAGATGGAAAAAGAAGTGTAATTTGATTCCAAACATTTAAAAAAAAATATATTTAGAATCTATAGACAAAATTTCATAAAACTCTAGTTTACATCATCTTTAAATTCCTCATGGTTTAGTTGCTATAGGTGTCTGAAAGTGAAGATTTAGTTACAAAAAAATATTTTAGTGTCCAGTTTGGCCAAAAATTGTAAACCACTATTGTGGGATCACCAAATGTTATCACTAGTTGGTGAGACCAATAGGTTTCGCTAAGACCTTACCTTGACCACCTGTTGGCCACACCGAAATTTTTGTTACACCGCCATTCGGCAAGACTCTGTAGGTTCGCTGAGACGTCATGTAGATAAACTTGAGTCTGGCCGAAGTAATTGTTTAAACTCTGATGGTCGGTGAGACAAGATGAATTCGCTAGGACCTTACCCTGACCACTCTTGGCTCATACCAATATGTTTGCTATGTCCCTTTTTGTCGAGACATTATGCCGAAACCACCAGGTCTTGCCGAAACTTACTCTGATGACATCTTCGACGTAACTCCCAGAAGTCGCCCAGACTTCTCAGCGAGATGACCAATTCTAGTCGAAGCCTTCATTCCAAGAATCTCCCTTGATTCAGAATTTTGCTAATACCATAGATGTCCGTCAGGCTCGGATTTCTCTAAAATCTAGTTTCTCCCTGATTCTCTAAAGTTTCCTCTCTGGCTCATTCTGATGATTATTTCATGTCATGTTTGGATCTTCGATGTGAATTTATTGATGAAAATTGATCAAGGTTAATGATTAAGTAGGTGTTTCTTGGTTATTCTGTTGGAATTTGATAGGTCTGGAATTTCCCAAAATTCCTCTTTGGCCCAGATTCCACAGATGGTCTTAAAACCCTAAATTTGTTGAGATCATTTCACATGAGATTTAATAACACCTTGACTATATGAGATGCATTCTAACGATGTTTTGATGGATTAACATCACTCTTTCCTATGGTTTTTACTGTGATTTTCATGTTGAGTGCAGGCTGAATCAAGCAGGGCCGCAGCTGGGTCTTCATTGTTTGATGCAGAGAGGATTAAGTTAGACATTAGGAGCAAGGTCCCTGAGAGTAAGATCACTTTTGTCTGGTCAGAAGTCATTAATACAAATGTTGGCCTCTAGGACTATGAGGAATTCAGAGTAAGGATGGCTACTAATGACCTTCCTTTGGTGGCCAGAAGGATGATGGAGTCAGGATTTTCACATGTTGCTCATTTTCCTTCTACGGTGCAATGTTATGAGCTGGTCTTGGAGTGTGTGAGGCACTATGATAGTAATACTCAGAGGATAATTGGTCCTCAAGGGAGAGTTGTTGCAAATCTTAACCCTGTCTCTATCGCTCAAACCTTTGACATGCTTGACCGGTCTCATGTTGTAGGATTCACCATTGAGGCAGCTCAAGAGTTCTACGATGAACAAACTGTGAAGTCACAATAGCTAATTAATTCCTGGTTGGAGAAGCCCAAGTCACACTATTCCAAATTGCCCAAGCAGTTGTACGGAGCAAAATTCAAGAATGAGTATTATGATGCCATCACCCTTCTTAGCAGGGTTGTTGGATTGAAGAGTGCAGGTACATTTGAGAATTTGATGTGCCATGCAGTTGTGAGGATGGAGCAAGAAAAGATTAATTACCATTGGGCAGGGGTCATTAGCCAAGTAATTCATAAACAATTGTCCAATGTGTTGCAGACAAAGACCTTCATAATGACCTCATATTTGGTCTATGCACTTGCTAGATTCCATCCCTATAAAGGATTGGATACAAAGGGAATTTTTGGACAGGACATCATCTATGAAGTTTTCCCTCAGTTGTATTTAGGAAGCTTGGACTATAGGAGGACAAATGATGCATTTACCATGCATATCACCAGAATGCTTCAAGAAGTAGAGCATGTCAGGATTTCAGACCAAGCTAAAGAACTTATCAAGAAATATGGAGCATGGTTTATTCAGTTCCCAACCTTCTCCTACATTCGGATTGATGGCTGCTAGGGGCTCCTATACAGACTTCCAAGGTATCCCACTGATCACATTATATTGTTGGAAGTCACTCGGCAGATCTTTGACTTTGATGCCGTTCTCAAGAAGGACAAGCATAAGACTGGTTTTGGTGGAGATTTCCCACTAAGGATTGGCACTAGGGAGGTATGTCCTTCCATTGGTTCTGCCCAGGCTTCAGAAGAAGAAATAAGTATCCTTGGCTTGTCTTTCCACTCCAAGAGATCCAGATTTGACATCACAGGAGAGGCTCAAAAGAAGGCCAGCAGAGAATATGGCCATAAGGTTAATTTAGAGGACTACTGGGCCAATTGTGGTGATGAATATGAGGTTAGGGAGAAGAAATTCTCTAGTCTTCCAGTAGATGCACTCTGATTGTATAACGTAAGGGTAGTGCCTGATCAATTGGAGGATGATGGGAACTTAATTCAGGACCATTCCTATGAAGCAGTAAAAGATAGACCGATTGGTGATATAGACTAGTTAGAGGAGGAGCAAACAGAACTAAAACAATTGATGGATCCAGTTATCAAAGTTACCAAGATGTGGCTCAAGCACATGGTATGGGAGTTGGAAAAAAAGGGAGTAAAATGCACATACAACCTAATGGGAGACTAGGATTCCCACTCCACCTCTGAGGAGTCCACAGGGCAGCTGGGGAGGAAAAAGCTACTCCACCAGTGGTGGATGTTGAAATTTCAGGGGAGAAGTCCAAAGTATATACAAGGAGGTATAGGAATCCTTCTCCCAGGGGTAATGTGCCTAGGACTAGCCTACCTCCGATGGTTTCTCATGAGGAACAACATGATAATGTGCCTCTGTTCACGAAGCTCAAAGAAAACTAGGTGAGTCAGAGGATGTTGAGGATCATCTAGGTGTTGCAGGGGAGGAATTCCATGAAGGGGAGCTTTATAGTGCGGAGGTAGAAATTGAAAAGATAATGCAATCCCCTATGGTTGCATATGCAGACTCTCTTGTTAAAACCAAGGCAGTTGAATCTTCTCCAAGGGAGGTAGAGGTAGTGAAAGATCCATCACTTGAACAAGAGGAGGAACATGTTGAAGAGGAAGAAAGTAAGATAGATGAAACTCCTGATGAACAGAATTTGAATGAGGAGATAGTAGGAGATCAACAAGAGGAAATGGGGTAGGGCAGAGTGCAACTGGTGTCCAGTGTCCCTGAGTGGCTTGATAGAGAAATAAAGAGAAAACAGGTTGTAGTATAGGACACACTACCAAATTGGGATGTATTACTAGCCAAGATTGGAAAGGACAAAGGAAAGAAGGCTAGGGTGATCTTGAGAGTTGAAAGAGATCAGGTGTATAACAAGGTCGTTCATATTGCCACCCCTGCTCCAGATAAAAACAAAGATGATGTGGCTGGAAATGATTATAACGTGCAGACTTTCAATCTTGGGCCTACATCCGTTGAGCAAGATATTGAGGATTACCGGGGTTCTAGTGCAGTTATTGTGGATCGGCTGAGGAAGGAAATGAAGACCAAGCAGGAGCTAAAGAGAGAGAATGAAAATCTCAAGAAATGCTTGGAGGAATTAATGAAATCACTGCAATCCATCAATCCTTCTTCCTCTGCTACAAACCCTCTACCTCAAGAGACCATAACCGAGCTAGAAAAGATGAAGGCTTCCACCCTTGCCACTATGAATTGGTTGCAAGGGGTGAAAATAAAGGGTGATGAAGCTATTAAGAAGATTTTATCAACTGAGAAGGACACTATCATGGCAACTGAATGGTTGAAATAGGTGTTAGCACAAGATAAAGAGGATACGGATCTTCTTTTGTAGAAAACCAGAACTATCATGGAGTACACCTAGGATAGGTTGGTAAGTGATAGGATTCTTCCTTCCTCTAAAGCTGCCAAACCATGGGAGTGGTACGAATCATTACAAATCAGGTAGAAAGTGTTGAAAAATGTTTACAAACAAAGGAAGTCGATTGACGACACCTTAACTGGGGTTTACAATGGTTCCATTGCCTTCTTTGAAATTATGACAGGAAGAAGGAAGATCGCGCCCAAGTACCTGAACCTGGAACAATTGAGGAAGTGGTGGCATGATGTTTATGCACCAAGTAATGATGATTTTGTGTCTGAGCACCAATTGGATGATGCCACCACCTACCTTGTAGTTATTGACAAATACCTAACGTATAAGGTGGATTGGGATAAGTCGGTCAAATGGTCAAGGGAAGAGATTGTGTCCATTGAGAGGCAACTTAGGGTTCTACCAGTACCACCTATAGCCGACTTAGATGGGGTGTTCTTGAAGCTACATGAAGAGTCAGATTGGAACAGATATAATAGGGAAGACAACTAATGATGGGCGCGACGCAATTTGTGCTTCCCTATTATCTTCCCGCACATCATCCAAGCTGCATTACGAATCCTAAGCTGACTCTGATGGAACATGCATTTATTGCTTATTTGACCAATTTCAGGTTCCTCTTGGCCGAGTGGTTGTGCTATTAATGCTGCAGGGTTCTTGCTGAGCTGACGGGTCTTCTAGGGTTTCTATATATTGGGCATGTCACCTCATTTGTAAAGGGTTAGAAAGTTAGGAAAGTAAAAAGATAATAGTCAGATAGTAGAGAGGTATAGTTAGAAGTAGAATAGGTTAGCAAGCAGTTTCTCTCAAGAAAGTGTTGTAACAGAAAACTGGAATTGTTGCTACAGTGAACAATTTGAATACAAGAAATGACATTGTGATCTGGTGCCATACTTGTCTTCTTTGTTTTGCATGGTTCTTGTTATTCCATCTTTAAAATTGTTTTGAGGAGGCTAGTATCTAGATTAGATTTGATTCAATAATGTTTATGATTCGATACTTGGATGTTGCAATGATTCTTCAGTCCATACGTTTTGCAACCAACTGATTGTTAGTTGCTTTGCAAAGTTAGCCTAGACTTTTCATATTCTATGTGCTTAAGTTCGATTGTGAGGATTTGTTCATTTCAACTACAATAGGGTCGTTGAATGAATTCTCATGATTTGAAAATCTTAACACCTTAGAAGATTGCACTGTTTCTATAAGATTGCAGATTTATCTGGGTCGAGTAGAAAATAGTTTTGAAGGATTGGTCCATTTCGAGTGTTGGTTATTCTCATTATTAATCTTAGGAGTAGTGTTAAGTTTAGAAATCTCTTTTAAACCCTCATCTTTTCTATTTCTTTAATTATTGGGTTGAATCTAGGGTTGAAGTCTCAATATACAGTTGAATCTAATAAATTTCTATTTAGTAGTTTGCTTGTAGTAAGGTCCCATTGTGATTACCAGCATTTTCACATTTATCATTGAGTTGTTCATGCATTGTCAAGACCTAACATTAAAGACCTTGGGGTTATCTCTTGAGGTTTGCTAATAGAGATTTACCTTTCAAGAGAGATAGGATATTGCATCTTGTCTGTGTTGCTGTGCAGAAAACACCATCAACAAGTTTGTACATGTTTTATATTTTGTTAAAGCTGACATGTTGTTGATCTAATCTGTTGTTGTGGATATATATATATATATATATATATATATATATATATATATATATATATATATATAATTGATTAATTCTATCATTTTGAGGTGTATTGTGATGTGTTGTGAAATTCAGAAGGATTATAGATTGATTGTGTTCAGATTCACTTGAGCATAATGAAGAGTGGTGATCTGAATTAAAGTAGATAGAGGTTCAAGAGAAGAATCAGAAAAAATGTGAAGAATGTTGCAATGTGCTTAACTGGAACTATACTCAATCATTAGTAGATGATATCTCATATTTCATTCACTCTATATTGTTTGTATATGACTATAAGACAGTGAGTCTTCTTTTGGGCAGTAAGCCTTTTGTATTTGAGCAGTGAGCTCTAGGTAGTGTGCCTGAATGCATGTGCATTCTCCATTTGTAAACACTTATTTTGAGTATACTCATATTGTCAATTAGACTCCACCATGGTTTTTCCCCTAACAAGGTTTCCACGTAAAAAAAATCCTTGTGTTATGGTGTTGTGGTTGATTTCTTTGTGTTCTTGCATCTTTCTTTTGGTTCAATGCTATAAGTGGTTTAAAGATCAACTTAATAAATTTAAATTTTGTAGAACACTGATTCACCCCCCTCTTAGTGTTCCTTTATTCCAACAAGAAGGCCCAAGTATACTCACTCTAGTTCCACAAAACTTCTACTTGTCTACAGGGTGAGAAGGCCCAAGAATACTCACTCTGGGGCCACAAAACTTCTAGTTGTCTGTGAGGTGAGAAATCCACAAAGTGGCTATGGGGGATGTCATGCCTCGAAATGGGCTTTCCCGCTCAACCATACTAAATTTATACCTCCTGATAACTTTAATAAGGTGCCACAAAGAAAAATTTCCTTGCATGCTCCATGAGACAAGCAAAGCTTCATATGCTTAGAAATCATGAACAAATGCAATGTCACCACAGGTATGCAAGTTGTGTTATACAAGGTGCCCATGTAAATGCAAAAGATGTTAAAATGAGTCTTTTTTAGTTCATGTGAGGTCTTAACTTAGGCAACATTGTGTCTAATGTCTCCAAGAGAGGACCAAACAAAGAATAGAATATTCATAACTTAGGGGATGCAGTGTGTCGCATCATGCCACTAAGATGAATATAAAATGCTAAAATAGATCATGCTTATGAAGTACATCATACCCAATGTCATCCACAAAGTGACAAATGCATCATATGGAACAAGAAGGCTGCGCTAAGAACCAAGAACCAAAAATGAAAAGAAAAATGAAAATTAATAATTCCAATGTATGCCCCCACTTTAAAGGAATTTCTACACACTGTTTTATGAACAATTACTTTAAAGTAGCAAATGAAAGATGTAAAAAGAAACAAGACATGAGAGCCAACTTGGAAAGCCCTTATGCCAGGTCATACATTTCTGAGTAAGGCTGTGTCATGCAAATGAAAATGAAACAAAAGAAAGAACGGTTTCCCCCATAAAGGAACACACCAAACACATAAGGGATCAATGGATTTTGGGTCAGTATGTTCATTGCTATAATGTTTTGATTAAAGAGCTCAAAATTGTCATCATTCCCCAAATACACATAGAACTGGAATAATGACACAAAGAGAGAAAAAACAATGGAAAAAGAAATTTCATTTTTGTTTAATATGGAAGAGACATAGGAAGTCTCGATGCTTTGCATCATCCCCAAAAGGAAAAAACAAGATAAAATAAAATGTGAAGGTTAGAAAAAATGGAAAATCTCTTGGATCAACATGTAAGAGAAATTCCAATCTCAACACCTTGCATCATCCCCATAAGGAAAACACAAAACAAAAGTGAAAAATAAAAGGACCTTTTAGGTCAACATGGAAGAGACATAGGGCATCTCAACACTTTGCATCATCCACAAAAGGAAAACAAAAAAAATAAAAATAAAAATAAAAAGGACCTTCTGGGTAACCATGGAAGAGACATGGAGTGTCTCAAGGCTTTACATCATCCCTAAAAGGAAAACAAAAAAAAAAATCAAAAGACAAAAGAAATGTATGACATATAGAAGAATGAAGGTAAAAATAGAGGAATTGCACAAAGAGAGAGAAAATCAAACGTCATGTCACGGGGGAACACGATACGCACATGCACACTTAGAAGTAAAGGAAAAAGAAGACTAGTAAGGAAAATGTAAGTCAGCCATCAATCAAGTCATCCACCTCCCAAGCTCAATCGGTATAAGTGGAAGGTGAATAATGCAGCTAAAGGACAATGATAAATTTATTACTAGGACAAGGCTAGCAACTTCTTTCCCCCACTTAGTGCAGGACAAGAATGAGCTGAGATAGTTGATGGGAAAGGTCATGAAATAGTGAGAATGGAAGATTCTACAACTATGGCATGATGATGTGTGGGAAAGTGTACTATGGGATGACAAGATAGCAATCAGTGTCATCGAATTGGTACTTACTCAGTATTTCCTTCAATGTCTAACACTCATCAGTTTAGTATCCAAGAACACGATGGTATTTAAAATAAGGTATATTGGAATCTTTAGGATGGATTACTAGCCTATTCATAGGTGCTAATAGAATGAGACCTCTATTTAAAATAATTTGGAGTTTCCTTTCACATTCAGGTGGTGGATGGAGAGGAAACTTTAATTTTTTTAATTTTTAAGGTCATTTGCATTTACTAGATTCACCTTTTTCATGAATTGAAGGAGGAAAAGGACCCATGGGGATCCTATCATCCTTTTCATTGGAATCATGTAAGGGTTGTTCACATGGAAGGATAACATTCAATTCAAGAGAGGAATCAAAGATCATTGTGCCATCATCATGAAGTCTCCAATATTGAAAAGGAGACTTGTCATGAGGGAGGATCTGGATATCCTAACCCTATTGTGTTTTCATCTTTTGGATTTTGTTCTAACAGTTGATGAATGTAATGCTCAATTGTTGTGTCAAATCCTTGTTTAGTTAAGATGGTAAAACCTTTTCCATAAGTTTCTTCAAGGTTGATTGGAGTACTAGTGACCTTGTGATCATAAAATGGTTGATGAGGTGGTTTTGTAGAAAAACTAGGTCCACTTGTTGGAGGAAACTTAGTTCACTTGTTTCAAGATGTAATACCCAAACATACCAGGAGGTGATATGCTAGGAAGGTTTGATTGTTTCATGGATGGGTAGAAGGATGCATTAGCTTCAAGGTTGTCAAGTCATTCATTTAAGAACTTATTCATGCTACCATCATCTTCTCCAATGATGTCAACATCATGAGGAGGACATTCATGAGGAGTTGAAGGAGCATGAGGAAGCTCAAGGTCATTAGGATCAGTTCCAAAGGCACAATTTGACATGTCCACTAAGGATTTTATTTACATCCAAAAATTACTAAAGAAAAAAATCATGATCAAAATGAATGGAAGTAAACTAAATGCAAGAAAGAGAATAAAACAACAAATCTGGAAAGTATGAAAAAATGTAATAACAAAAAACTGTAATGCTGAAAATGCCTAGAAAATGCCAGAAAATGCAATTCAGAATGTGCAACTCGATTGATTCACCCAGGGTGGTGAATGAGTCCAAGGATGAATTTTTTTGAGTTTTTTCAAAAAAATTAAATGCAATTTTTTTTTCTTCAGATTTTGTTATGAAGAATTATGATGTAGATGTAGAATTTCAGTGTTTTTAAGTGATTTGAAATGCAAAAATGAAAGCTATATGATCTTTTCAATAAATTTTTGAAAACACTAGGATGCAAAACCTAATGCAATGTTGATGCAAGCTAAACCTAGGATGCAAATGCACTTCAAATCAGAAAGGGCACAACATCTACTCTTATGCTCCCTAGCAATACCTTTGTTTCTTTTGGTTTTTTTTCCAAGTTGCATATGTGTAAGAGAAATTTGATCAACCATAGGTTTCTTTTCTTCTCTAAGGGGAGGAATAGAAGGAACCGCAAAAGGTTGTTCAACCACTTTCTCTTTGAAAACTTGTTTTATTCTAGGAGGTGTGATGGGATTAGTTTCATTATCTCTTGGTTATTTGTAGGATGAAGTTTTTGTTTTAGGTTGGTCTTGGTTTTTTGGGTCTTGTTTAGGTTCAAGCATAGTTTTGTCAAGGATGGGAGGTTCAAAGGTGGATGGGGACATGTTTGGGAGAGGTATTTTGGATATTTTATTTTCTTTGAATTTTTGGTAGGACATGAAAAATAATTCTTCTCATGGCTTTATAGGTTCCATGGGCTTAGGCCAAAAGAAATCTAAGAAAAAGTTTCCTTTGGACAGAAAAGGGTTAAAGCTGCTATGTTGAACAATGAATACTTCATTGTCAAAGGGAAACTTTAATCATTTATGCACAACCGAAGGGACGACTTTCATGGAGCCAAGCCATGGGTGGCCTAGCTTCACAAGAAATTGATCCAACTGTGGGATGATGGAGAATGTGAAATCTAATGTTTTTGGTCTTATCTGTAATGGTAAGGTGATCAATCTCATCATAGGGAAAGCAAAACCATTGTGTGTCTTGATCCATTCTTTTTTTTTATCATATTCATCTTGATAGAGTTCATGCAAAATTAAAAATTCTTCAGTGATCACATTCTCTCCATAGGTAGGATCTATTAATATCCCATTAGTGGGCTTTTCATAGATACAACTGACTATGTAGAGAGGACCATCGGGTGTATGTTTAATTATATCTTTAGAGGAGGAAGAAATGTCAAGAGGACTCTTAGGTCAGCCCTTACGAGGGATGACATCTATCGCCCCTACCATTTCATCTATAGGATTCAAATTAATATTTAGCATTATTTAGAATATAATCATTATTTTCATCATCTATATCAACATTAATCACATCATTCTTTGTAGTTTTGTTGGCTTTGGAAAATGAAATATTATGTTTGGGAATTGAGTTGGTAAAAAACTATATGTTTTGATTTTAAGGGGCAACATACCTATTTCCTTGATCACTAACACCTGCAACAGATAGACGACCAAAATCAATGAGGTCTTGCACAAGATGTTTAAGATGCTTGCAATTTTTTGTGTGGCTATGTGCAGGATCATCATCGAAAAAATAGGCCCTTATGTGGCAAAAAATTCAGAAAAATTAGAGTTAGGCAACTTGATGCAAAAATTTGAATAAGTTGTCTATATTATTTCAAAAATATGTAAGAATGGAATCTATAGAAAATTAAATGTAATTTCTAAACTACTTGGTTTGTTTAAAAGAAAAAAAAATCTATTTGGTGAATATTTGAAATTTCAATGCAATGGTACTTAAATTTCAAGGAAAAAATAAGTAGGTGTCTATCTTACCACCCTAACCACAATAAATGATAATATTTTTTTATCAGATTTTAGATATAAGTAGAGGACTCATGCCCTGATGTGATACATATTTTTTTGTAATTTTTTTCCAAGTAAATAATTAATTATGAATTTTTTTATTACAAATTTTTAAAAAATATAAAAACTCATATGTCTAGCCACGTTAACTTGGTCAAAACATGATGAAATTCATTTTTTATTTTTTTAATCCTATAGTATGCAAAGCAGAGAATGTGACACATATTTTGGATTCAAAAAATGTCATACCGTTTGAAAGCTATAGATGTGTTTCAATCAACCTATCAATCAGGACTTTAGTCGTAATTTAAATAGAAAGTGAATAATTATTACTTATTAAAAATTCAAAGTAAATCATAATTTATATTGGTGGAAAGCTGATAATATCCTCTAAAAATCCTTTTTGTTTCATCAATTTTGAGTAAAAAAATAGTCGTCAGCCACATACCCATCATATTGCCAATTTTGGCCCATCATGATCCTGCACATACCCATGTCATGTTCATTTTTTTCGGTGATAGTTGCAATAAGCATTTGATTTAAATATCATAGGTAAAGGCTTATTAGGGTTGGGTGTTTTTATGGGAGGCAAGGTGATGATTTTTTGTTCTAAATGTTGGGACATTGTGTTATGAGGGGTATCGGGCAAGGGAGTGAATTGTATTTTTGGATCTCCATAATGAAAGGGCATTGTGGCATTGACATCAACTACTTGGTTATTGACAGTTTGAGTTGCTTGCTAAGGGGGGTTCAATTGAATGAACCCTTTATTTTTTTTTCTAAAAGGTTGGGGATTATTTTAGTTTGTGGGCTCAAATTTCTCAATTCAGCTAGAAGTGGACTTTGTATCTTGACTGCTAACCAAATTTTGATAATCATAGAGGGTAGTACATAGGTGCATGAAGGATGGGAATTTCATCATGGTAATCTTGTCTTGAATCTTACTATGCAAATTTTCTATGAATATCTTTTGAAGGTGTGGGTTAGGGACCTTGACATCAATTAGGGAATAAAATGATTGATAGCATGAGAAAAAATAAGTTATCTTTTCTTCCTCTTTTTTCTTTCATCTCATCAAATTAGCCAAGGTAATCTTGGGAGTCATATGGATTTGGAAATGGTTTACAAATTCCTCAACAAGTTAATTGAATGAATCAATTGATTCTTTTGATATAGGATAGATCCATTCCAAGGCAGTATCTTTCAAGGACCTAGGAAAAACATTTCCAATAGTTTATCATCAAGGACAAAGTCACTACATAGCGCAGTATAGGCATTAACATGGTTAGAAGGACCTCTCTTCCCTCCATATTTCTCAAATATAGGAACCTCTACTCCTTTTACCATCGGTGCTCGTAATATCTCGAAGGACAATGGACTACTTTTGACATAATATGTAGGTGGGCCATTTTTATTTTGGTTTTTGGTGGAAATTGTTTATGAAGGGATGAAATAGTTTGGAAAATTTATGTTATGAGAGCATCATTAATTGTGCTATGAGATGGAAGTTAAAGTGGTGATGGAGTGTATGTGTTCATAGGACAAGTGAATGGAATGCTTATAGGTGGTAAGGTAGGAGATATAACTTGTGATGCCACATAGGAACTAGGGATTCTAGCAAGAATAACCAAGGAAGGAATCGTATTACTAACTTGTTGAACTATTGTTGTGACTTTAGGATTGGTGTAGGTAGGTATATAGGCTATTATTGTGAGAGGAGGAATTTGGGTTCCTCCTTGAATTGTACCATTTCTTGTTCAAAAATAACAACTGGTGGTTAAGGGAAGATATTTTCCAAGGACATCTACACTTTCAGGCATGCGGTGAATGTTTTCTATGGTAGGAATTGCAGTAGTTGAAATGTTTTCTAGGATTATTTGATGTTGTAAGTTGGCTAAATCCATATGAATTTGATTGATTTTTTCTTGTGGGATATTGTAAGTTCTTGTGTCAACATTCATGGTGCTACTTGAAGGCAAGGAATTATTAAAGATGATGTCCATGCCTAGTGTACTAGTGTTAATACTAGGAGTGGAAGATCTAGACAATCGAAGATCCACAATGATTGTGCTATCACAAGATGACATGAGTCTCAAACTTTGTCTCACTATAGTATTATCAATAGGACACCAAACACTCATTCAAAGGCTACTAAATGCAGGGCGAATGCAAATATAATGTAAGCTAAGAATAGTGAAATCCTTATAACTAAAATTCTGGAAACTAAAACAGAAAAGCAAAAACCACAAACAGAAAGATAGAAAATGCAATTTAAATCCTAGAAAATGTAGTGCAAAATATGTAGAGGGACTGATTTTCCCAAGGTGGCGAATGAGTCCCAGTGATGATTTTTTTGTAAATTTTCAAAAAAAATTAATTAAATTTAATGCTTTTTTATGTTTTTTGATGCAAATATAAGATGTAAATTCAGAATTTGATTAATTTTCAATGAATTTAAGTGGAAAAATGCAAGCTAAATAATCTTTTCACTAATGCAAAATTTGAAACCGTAGAATGCAAATTAACCAATGCAAAACCTAATCCAATGTTAATGCAAGATAAATCTAGGACGTAAATGCACTCCAAATGAGAATTATGATGTTCATTATGTAGGTTCACCAAAATGAATTGGAGGAAAATTGTAGGTTCTCTTTCACCTTTAGGGTTTATGACCTAAAAAGAGAGACAATCTCCACACATTTCACTCAAGAACAAACCCTTGATATTTCAATGTAAAGGAGATTGAAATCTCGCAAAGGGACTGTCCTAAAGGCTGAATAAAATATAATGAGGGGTTCACCATAATGTTTAGACTTGGAAAAGATAATGCAATGCACAATAAAATTTAATGCCCTAATTGAATGCAAGGTAACACTAAATGACCTAGAAAAGAAAATGAAATAAAACTGGAAACTAAATACAAGAAGGTGTGCACCTAGGAAACTAGAGATGGCTAGATGAGGGTCTAGAATGTTAGAAATTCTACAATTGCTATTGAATGGGACTTATTTTCCAAGCTAGGTGAATCAGTCTAGTTTTTGGGAAAATGCATTAGAGTAGGTTTCAGCCAAAAGGGTATCTAGATCTATGAAAATATTTGTTAGGCCTATATAATGAGACTCATTTTCCACTAATGGCGAATCAGTCCACTTTTATTTTTTTAAAATCTTGGGACTAGATTTTGTTCCTCTCAGTCTACTCTACTCTTTTTTATTGGTTTTCAGATCTGAAACTGTAAATTTCCACCTATAGGCCTTCTCCAAGCTTCTCCAAGGCTTGATGACAACTTTAGGGATTTGACAACTTTTCTCCAACTTTTCTCCTTGACAAATCTACAACTTAGCTCTACAAATCACATAGAAGAAGAGGGAAAAATGTTGTGGGGTTAGTGAATAGGGTTTTTCCTTGGTCAAACCCCTTGTTGGTAATTGAACCTTGAAATTAAAGAAAATATGAATGGAGAATGATGAATGAACAAATAGTAATTGTTATCACCTGAAATTGCACCCTGTTGAACCTGATGTTCAACACCTCAGTGTAACATGGGAAGACCTCTAAAGTTGTGGGTCACTTATAGACAGAGGTCAACGTCCGGAGAAGGCCGGTGGCTTCCTTTGGTATCACCTAAACTACTTATCTTGTAAAGGGAAAGGGAGATGAAGTACATAAAAATGAAGATTAAAACCTATGGGATGCACCTAAACGTTACTTGGATTTGAAATCAGACTTCATACACTTGGTCGCAATGACTGAAGATAATTTTATGAGACACTCATTCTGTATATATTTTTGCAAAAATGTTTCACAAACAAGTCCTGATGCTAAGATCCCTAGAAGGAAAGTTAATTTCACATCTAAAATTCATTACATCTTTTGACACAATTTGTAACCTACAAAAACATGCTTTCTGCATAAAGGTTCTAAAATATGAGACAAAGCTCGAAGGAAATAAACATTTACCTCACTAAAAGCTTGATCAATCAGCTGACTGAACATAAAAAATGCAAAGAGAAAGTAGGCAAGAGCTTCAAATCAATAATAATCAAGGTCTTTACTAAATTTCATCTCTGAAATTGAGTTACAAATGCTTGCTAATCTAAGAGAGGATTGTAAAAGTCACAAAACTTCAAAAAAAGAATAAGGAGAACTCCAAATGAGTTACAAAATCTACATTAGTTGAGAAAGGATTTTAGGAAAAATCACTAACTCTCCAGAATGCATAATCCGAACTTTTTCACAAAGAGGCAAAAATGCCATATATACAAAAGATATCAGCCCCTAGGGCTTACAAAAAATATCCGCATTCAGAAAGATCTACCCTTAGACATTTTTGATGAAATTAATACTGCATCCCCGTGTCCATGTCGGTGTGGAGTCACTCTAGGAATGGCCTCCTTGACCTTTTGCAACTACTGCATTCACTTCTGGTCTTCGTGTCCCTCATCTTCGAATCTCCTTGCCGAGCTGCTTTGAATGCTTCTGAGCTCAGGACAGATCCACGTCGTGTTCCCCTATTGATCTTCTTGGCACTGGTCAAGGTGCCAATGGTCCGCCTGTAGCTCCCTCCAATTGGTTTAAAAGACACCATGCAAGCTTCCTCGGGTGGTCAAAAGTTCGTCCTGCAGAATCGCATATCGGTGAGACACTAACTGTGTCTCCCCAATGTGATTATGCCCTTTGATGGTTATCGACATAGCTCACAACTGTCAGCAAGAGTTCATAGAGAGACCAAAAGTTATATCGATATCAGATAGTATCAGTGAGACAATCATTTTTGGCCAAACATCATGGAAAACCCTCAGGAGTCACTGATGTCGCCATTTCATTGCCTAGTCATCTACATTCGGCAAGAGTTCCTTTAGTTGGAAGGAGGTCATACCAATCCTTGCGAGTTATACCATTGTGCTCCTCCGTCAGCAAGATCCTTCATTGTCAGTGAGACCTCTTGGCGAAGCCATCTTATTTTGGTGGGAGCTTACCTTCCTGTTCCCAATGGTCGGCGAGACTATCGGGTCGAGGATACTTCTCCCCGACCTCAAAATGTTATACCGAAGGAACAAAACATATCAGCGTGACTAACAACCATTGGTGAGACATCTTGTTGATAGCACCTCCTTTCGCCGAGCCTTCTTCAATTCGCTGAAACATCTCCCCGAGCTCCTGTTTGTTCGGAAAGACCTCCGGCCTTCAGGGGAACCTCATACCAAACCTCTTTCCTTCGCTCATGCCGCTTCACTTCATTTTGGAAAGACAAACATTCATTGACAAGAGGTCATAGCGGGCTCCATTAGTCATGCCGATATCCTTTTCCATCATTGAGACCACACCATGTTGGCAAGACATCACTCCGACGGCCGGATGCTACATCAATGTCATCTATGTCAGGGAGACCTTCTGTTATCGGTGAGACCTCTTGGAGAGGACAAACCACCTCCCCCAGGCTCAAAATGCTTCTTTCGGTGAGACACGTTTCATTAACAGGACCTCAGTGGGTCGGGAAAACCTCATGTCGAGCTCAAAATCTTTGGGCGAGCTCATCTCATATTGGGGAGACCTCTATTGGTCGGGTAGACATTATAGCGAAGGCACCAACTTTCACCGAGACCCCATCCTTTTGGGAAGACATCTCACCAAAGGAAAAAATTTATGCCAAGAGCTCCCCAGTGAACCACTATCGGCATGACCCTTGCTAGTCACCGAGACATCATGCCGACACCAACTTGTGAACAACCTTCAGCGTAACTTTCGTTTGTCGGTAGGACCTGACGGCGAAAAAGGGCTTCCCTTCAGCGAACTTGTTTCATTTCAAGGAGACTTTTCTTGATTAGTGGGACTTCATACCAAAGGTTTTCTCACTTGGCGAGCTCGAACCTCTTTGGGGGAGACCACCACCTGTCGGCGAGATACTATATCAATGAGACTCCATGTCGGCGAGACTCTACGCAGTCGGCAAGACATCTCCCCGAAACTAGCCCACTTCGGCGAGACATTCCATTATCAGTGAGACCTCATACCAAGCTCAAAACCTATCGCTAAGAGCTCCATACGCTTCAGTGAGACTCTCCCTCATCGACGAGACGTCACCTCGAAGCCACCTAGTTTTAGCGAAACCTCACCCGATGACATCCTTCTTCGATGTGACTTCCTGGGTCGCCGGGACCTAATGCCGAACGAAAACTAATCTCCCTGAGCTCATTCATTTCAGTGTGACTCCCACCTGGTCGTCAGGACATCACAGCGAGGCCCTTCCATTCTCCGCGATGAGATTTCTTTTCGCCGAGACCTCTCAGTGAATGTGAACCCCTCTCCTTGACACTGACCCCATGAACAATTTTCGGCGAGACATCCCCAAGCGAAGATAAATATTAAACTTTACAGTGACCAAGATGTCTTGGCAACCATGAGGATTTCAAATGGGTATAACACACTGCTAGTCGGTAAGACATTCAACTAGTCTCAGCGACTTTCTTTTTTGAGGAGTTTATGCTTGATCCGACTGAGGCAGACTTTTCACATGAGCTCCTTGTGAAATGTCATCAGATGCATGACCCAACCCTCGATGCAAATGTCCCATTTTTCCTTCATGAATGCCTGAAACATAATGTCCTACCTGATTGAGCCCGTAGGAAAAAATTGAGCAACATTTATGGGGACCTGAGCTGGATGTTTGCCTGCTAAACATGAAAACTAGTAGCCTAGGCTCATCCATTGGGCATGGAGTCATTGGGAAAACTAAGGAGTGGACTTGGAGCATCCTTCCACATGGCTAGAACACATTTTTAACTCAAGAACAGATCACTCAGACATTTATTGAAAATAGGAAACTATAGAAGGAAAAACTATCTAATTATGCTGAAACAACACTTAGGGAATTGAAATAGCAACTAAACCTACCCTATACTTAACCAGTAAGAAATTGGTAAAAAAAAACCATTCACAAGATGACTGAAAATAACTGCCCTTTCTTCTCAATATGCAATAATTATCATGCATGATGGCAGTTATAGGAGGACAATGCTCTGAAAAATATTTAAAAAAGAAATGCACTGCCTCATGAAAGAGGGTAACAAGTTCACTTACCTCCTTAAACTAATCATATGCATTTTTTTTCAAAGGAGGATAAGTAAATTGAACACACTCTTTTTCAACTGCAAGTACATACCTTATGCCACTTTCAGTTGTGGCTCCATGTGTGAGTGCTTGATTAACCATTGGCACTTTATCAAGCTCCATCTGGGCTAAATCTCTGATCGGACAACCCCTTGTAAAGAAAAAAATTGAGCTCTCATTGCTGATTTCTTGCTCATGGGTTGCCATTTTATCGCCTTGCTGGCTGGAAAGGTATAACCCCTATGGATGACTTGGTGGAAAAATGGAAACCTCCTCAGTATGTTTATGCTTTCCTAAATGGACACTCATTTATTCAATGGAGAACAATGAGATGGCTTCCTCTGACACACTCTCAATCAATTCATTAACCTCAGACTCTTTTATAGACCAGAATGGAAGCTGCTTATAATTCTCATCATTATTGGAAGAATTACATTCTGATTCAGGCTTGTCCTTTTCAATGGAAGAAGAAAGCAATTCAAGTGGTGATGAAATCTCAAGTTCTTCTATACAATGGAATTGAAGCTCCTCCAACTAGTTATGATTTTGCAAATCAGGTTCATGAGTTTTTTCCTATTGTTTCATCACTTCTTCAATCTTGTGAACCTGTTGTTCCAACTTACCATGAGTGACAACTTCTTTTGATTCTTTTGATTCTTTAGCATCCAACTTTGAACAAAACTGTTCAATAATACATGTGTACAATTCTTGAAAAAGCTCAACATTAGCTTCCTCATCTAGAACATATTCAAAAACATCAAAGCTCTCACCTTGGAGGATAATATCAGGTTTAATTTCAGGATTTTCTTCCTGAATTAAGGCCCCATTTTCTTGCTGATTATCATCTATCAACAACTCTCCAATGTCTTCCTGTTGTTCAATCATTTGTTGTTGTTGCTTTCTATATTCCTCCATAGATAGATGTAACAGATTTGGAGTTCTAATCTCCTCCATGGTGAATGAGCCTGAGTTAGTTTGATCAATGTTCTACTCCTCTTTAGCTGCAACACTCTGCTCTTTGAAACTCCCCTCAAGTTGCCTCTTTTGAAACTCCTCCATTAGTTGGTGTTGATAATTTGAGTAAGCTTGAGTATTCTGCACCTAAGCAGAGAGTAGCTTCATTTGTTCTTCCTTAGCATCTATTTCTTGTTCAAGGCCTTCCTCAAACTGGATTCTTTTTGCCACTCTCTCTTGATCATAAAAGTAGACTTGTTCAACCACTTCTTGCTGTTGCATAAGGATACCTTTTTGTACCTTGACATCAATCAACATCCTAGATAAGCATGCAAGCACCATACTAATATCATTAATCTTAATACTGTGAAGGCCTTGACTTAAATCCCACAACATATGGTCAATCTGTTGGAACAGGTTCAATATGTTCTGGTATGGATGTTTTTTAGGCTAATTATGTAAATAATCATATTGATTAACATCAAAAACCTCCTCTTGGGGTTGATTTTGATCAAATGTTGGGCAACATTGAGATTGAGTGGGAGGGTGGGAGGCATGATAAAAATGTTGGAACTCTATTGCTACAGGGTCATTTGGAATAATGACAGCAGACTGTTCTGTATAATATGGTCTATAAGAGGACATATATGCAAGGTTTTCATGGAATGAAGGGTAAAAGGCTATATTCTCCTAAAAAACCTGACATCTTTTTTCCATCCGAATTAGATTTCCTTCCAAAGACTTAAAACATGTGAGCACTTGAGCTACTGAAACCAAAAAATTTCCACACTTGGAGTCGCCAAGTATGTGATTGAACTTGCCTCCAAGAGGCTGAAACTACCACTGTACACATCAAACAACAGTAACATAGGGACAAGATAAACTGATAATTAATTCTAAGTCCCACCGAGCATGCTAGAAACTGTTATCACCTAAAATTGCACCCTGTTGAACCTGATGTTCAACACCTCAGTGTAACATGGGAAGACCTCTAAAGCTATGGGTCACTTATAGATAGAGGTCAATCTCCAGAGAAGGCCGACTTCCTTTGGTGTCACCTAAACTACTTATCCTATAAAGGGAAAGGGAGAAGTACATAAAAATGAAGATTAAAACATATGGTGATGCACCTAAACATTACTTGGATTTGAAATCAGACTTCATACACTTGGTTGCAATGACTAAAGATAATTTTTTGCACAACTCACTTTGTATATATTTTGCAAAAGTGTTTCACAAATAGGTCCTGATGCTAAGATCCCTAGAAGGAAAGTTAATTTCACATCTAAAATTCATTACATCTTTTGACATAATTTGTAACTTGTAAAAACATGCTTTTTACATAACGGTTCTAAAATCTGAGACAAAGCTCGAAGGAAATAAACATTTACCTCACTAAAAGCTTGATCAATCAGTTGATTGAACACAAAAATTGCAAAGAGAAAGTAGGCAAGAGCTTCAAATCAATAATAATCAAGGTCTTTACTGAATTTCATCTCTGAAATTGAGTTACAAATGCTTGCTAATCTGAGAGAGGATTGTAAAAGTCACAAAACTTTAGAAAAAGCATAAGGAGAACTCCAAATGAGTTAAAAAATCTACATCAGTTGAGAAAGGATTTTAGGAAAAATCACTAACTCTCCAGAATGCATAATCTGAACTTTTTTACAAAGAAACAAAAAATGCCATATATACAAAAGATATCGGCCCCTAGGGCTTACAAAAAATATCCGTGTTCAAAAAGATCTGCCCTTAGATCTTTTTGATGAAATTAATGTTGTATCCATGTGTCCATGTTAGTGTGGAGTCACTCTAGGAATGGCCTCCTTGATCTTTTGCAACTACCACATTCACTTCTGGTCTTTGTGTCCCTTGTCTTTGAATCTCCTTGTCGAGCTGCTTTGAATGCTTCTGGGCTCAGGGCAGATCAACGTCGTGTTCCCCCTATTGATCTTCTTGGCACTGGTCAAGGTGCCAATGGTTCGCCTGTAGCTCCCTCCAATTGGTTGAAAAGACGCCATGCAAGCTTCCTCGGGCGGTCAAAAGTTCTTCCTGCATAATCGCATATCGGTGAGACACTAACTGTGTCTCCCTGATGGGATTATGCCCTTCGATAGTTATCAGCATAGCTCACAACCATCGGCAAGAGTTCAGAGCGAGCCCAAAAGTTATATCGATATCACATAGTAGCATCAGCAAGACAATCATTTTTGGCCAGACATCATGGCGAACCCTCAGGAGTCATTGATGTCGCCATTTCATTTCCTAGTCATCTGCATTCGACAAGAGTTCCTTTAGTCGGCAGGAGGTCATACCAGTCCTTGCAATTTATACTACTGTGCTCCTCCGTTGGTGAGACCCTTCATTGTCGGTGATACCTCCAAGCGAAGCCATCTTATTTCAGCGGGAGCTTACCTTCCTATTCTCAATGGTCAGCAAGACTATCGAGTCGGGGAGACTTCTCCTCAACCTCAAAATGTTATACCGAAGGCACAAAACATATCGGCGTGACTAACAACCATTGGAAAGACATCTTGTTGATAGCACCTCCTTTTACCAAGCCTTCTTCAATTCGCTGAAACATCTCCCCGAGCTCCTATTTGTTTGGCAAGACCTTCGGCCTTCGGCGGAACCTCATACCGAGCCTCTTTCCTTCGTTGATGCCGCTTCACTTCATTTTGGCAAGACAAACATTCATCAGAAATAGGTCATAGTGGGCTCCATTAGTCATGTCGATATCCTTTTCCATCACTGAGACCACACCATGTCGGTAAGACATCACTTCGACGGCCGGAGGCTACATCGATGTCATCTATGTCGGGGAGACCTTCTGTTATTGGTGAGACCTCTTGGCGAGGACAAACCACCTCCCCCGGGCTCAAAATGCTTCTTTCGGTGAGACACGTTTGATCGGCAAGACCTCAGTGGGTCGGGAAGACCTCATGCCAAGCTCAAAATCTACAAGCAAGCTCATCTCACATCGGGGAGACCTCTATTGGTCAAGGAGACATTATAGCGAAGGCACCAACTTTCATCGAGACCCCATACTTTTGGGAAGACATCTTGCCGAAGGAAAAACTTTATGTCAAGAGCTCACTGGTGAACCACTATTGGCATGACCCTTGCTAGTCACTGAGACATCATGCATACACCAACTTGTGAACAACCTTCAGCGTAACTTTCGTTTATTGGTAGGACCTCATGGAGAACAAGGGCTTCCCTCTGGCGAACTTGTTTCATTTCGGGGAGACTTCACTTGATCGGTGGGACTTCATACCGAAGGCTTTATCTCTTGGCATGCTCAGACCTCTTTCAAGGAGACCACCACCTGTCAGTGAGATACTATATCGATGAGACTCCATGTCAGAGAGACTCTACGCAGTCGGCAAGACGTCTCCCCAAAACCAGCCCACTTCGGTGAGACATTCCATGATCAGTGAGACCTCATACTGAGCTCAAAACCTATCATCGAGAGTTCCATTCACTTTGGTGAGACTCTCCCTCATCAACGTCACCCCGAAGCCACCTAGTTTTAGTGAAACCTCACCCGATGACATCCTTCTTTGGTGTGACTTCCTAGGTCACCGGGACCTCATGCCGAACACAAACCGATCTCCCTGAGCTCATTCATTTCGGTGTGACTCCCACCTGGGCACTGGGACGCCACAGCGAGGCCCTTCCTTTATCCGCGATGAGATTTCTTTTCGCTGAGACCTCTCAGTGAATGTGAACCCCTCTCCCCAACGTCGGCCCTGTGAACAATTTTTGGCAAGACATCCCCAAGTGGAGAGAAATATTAAACTTTACAGTGACTGAGATGTCTTAGTGACCATGAGGATTTCAAATGGGTATATCACACTGCTAGTTGGAAAGACATTCAGCTGGTCTCAGTGACTTTCTTTTTTGAGGAGTTTATGCTTGATCCGACTGAGGCAGACTTTTCACATGAGCTCCTTGTGAAATTTCATCAGATGCATGACCCAACCCTCAATGCAAATGTCCCATTTGGCCTTCATGAACACTTGAAACATAATGTTCTACCTGATTGAGCCTGTAGGTGAAAATTGAGCAACAATAATGTTGCAACTCACCAAAACCTAATAATAAGGTGTTGTGATTATGATTGAAATGGGTGCAATGGACGTGGTTCTTGAATCTTGAACTAATGATGTTGATCTTACTCAAAACATTTGCTTGGAACATGAACTCTACATCACAATTGTTAGCATAGTAACAAACATGAAGAATGCAATCTTTGAAATGATCATTGGAACTTGAAGAATGTTATTAAATACTTGATAATATTCCCTTGAAGACTCTTGAATTCTCTTGTGAATTCTCAAATTCTCTTGTAGACTCTCTTGAATGCTAAGTATTGAATATGAGTGAAAGAACCTTGTATTTATACTTAATTATGCAAGAATTCTTGAAATTACAACACTACAAGTTGACATCAAATCTAGGAGAATAAAATCCCTCCAAAAATTTGAATTAAATTTGAATCTAGGCCACAGAAGACTCATTTACCCAAGGTGGGGAATGAGTCCCATCAGACATAGCGTATGGGACAAAAAATGAAAAGTTCTTAAAAATGTGTGAAAATTGGTTCAGGGACAAAAGATCTGGTTGGGACCTATTCGCCCAAGGTGGCGAATGAGTCAAAGACACTAAATTTAGGCAACACAAGCTAGGAAGACCTAATTTATGATTAGTCAATGATTGTTGTAAGGATTATCCTCAAAAATATGGAATAAATGAGGCTTGTGGATGCAAAATAGGACCAATTAAAGTATAAGAAATCCCAGTTAAAGCATAAGAAAGCCTAGAAAAATGTACAATTATGTTATAAAAATCCAAATAAGGAAAGATTAAGGTTTATTTTGATTAAAATTATGTTTATTATGCTTAGTTAATTGATAAAACCCTATAAAAGTGTGAAAGTGTGTTACAAAACTTCACAACACTTTAGCAAGGCACCATTAAGTTCCATTAGTTAACAAG
Organism: Sequoia sempervirens; assembly: GCA_007258455.2. NCBI lineage: Eukaryota > Viridiplantae > Streptophyta > Pinopsida > Cupressales > Cupressaceae > Sequoia > Sequoia sempervirens. Next base: position 341,030,227 of record VDFB02075321.1, on the reverse strand, counting down.
AGCCCAAGACCTAATACGTATGTGTCATCCACATTGCAACACTAAATCAAGGCTACATTAAGCAAACAACAAGGAGGACCCAAATGAGTGTGAAAATGTCAAGGGATCCATTTTACTACACTACATTTATCCCCCACATTAGTGGGAGGATGAACTTGTTTGAAACTCACACTAAAGTAGACAAACATGCACCGAGGGGGGTTCAATTGTACCAATGCTAACAAGATGAGACAAAAATGATCAAGAGGGGTGATCAAGCCCCCAAGATTAAGATCTCATGATAAATAGAAATAAGCATAAAGGAACACAGATGAGAATGATATAAAGAAAAACAAGGAACAAGAATACACTACCAAAGATGAAAAAAACAAAAGGTGAAATAAAAGAGTCATATCAAGCTTTGATCATTTATCCATTAGGATGTGAATCAAATCAAGGTTGTTTGTCAGAAAAATGCACACTCACTCTAGTGGAAAGCACCCTGTTGCTCCATTTTGTGAATTTGGTCTAGATAGGTTGTTTGAGTCAAGTTATGGTCAAATATGGCCATGTTAGGCTATTTTCTAATGTTGTTTTTAGTTTTGAGTTTAGGTCCAAGGTCATGATGCCAATAATGTAATGTTGAAAAGTTGTTGTCATGGGTGGTTGAAAGGTAGTTCTGGGCATTGTGAGTAGTTGGCTAAGTTATAAATATGTTGGAAACTTGAAGTTAGTGCTTGTTGAAGAGTTTGGAGGAGAATATCAATCAAATATCTTTGTTTCTTTGTTATTTTTTGTGTATTTTCTTCTTTTCTAGCTTGTGTATGAGTCTATACAACAAGATTTTTCTCTAAGATGATTTGAATCTATTGTAGAGTGGGTTTAGTTTTTATTTGTATCCAGTCTTTTGGAATTCTATTAAGTTCCAAGCAACTTAGAGGTAGATTTCTAAAAACTGGTTTGAACTTGCCCATACAAGGGTTTGAGTGTAATATGTTGAAATAGGCCATTCCACCTATTGTTCAGGTCATGTATCGATGGAATGGGCCATTATGTAAGTAGGATAGGGTTTAGGAATAAGAAAATAGCATTGGTGAAGGCATTTGAAGAGATTGTCAACATTACCCCTGTTGAAACACAAAATTTAGGCATTAAGAACAAGGCTAGAGTTGGTGAATTGGGGATATTTCTTGAGAAAAAGGTAGAACTAGTTGGAAAAATTGTGATTATGTGGAGTTTTTTGTGTTAGAATTTTTGGATGAGTAGGGAAGATCAAATTGCAAGTCTGGGCTTGAATCCCTAGTTGAGTGAAGACAATTTTGGAAAGGAAAGGTGGGGTTTTAGAGTGACAAAGTGGGTAAAGTTAGGGGGAAGCATAATTTGGTGGTCAATTAAGCTTGGCCAGGTAGAATAAGGTATGTTGGAAGTGATTTCAAGGTTGTGAGAGGTCTAGATATGGTTTTTTCAATAAACCCTTGTCAATTTGGAGAAAAGTGAGGGTTTCATGAAAGTGAGACATAGGAAGCAAGTATTGACTTAAATATTGGAGAATCTATAGTTTTGGAGGAATTTTAAGGTATTTATAATGATATTTTGTGTTGGTAGCAATATTTAAGGTGTGTTTCTTTAGAAAAATGACCTAATTGATCAAGCTAAACAATGTTGGAAGCCTATTTTTGTGATGATGGTCCAAAGACACCTAATAGGATTTTGAGATATTTTTTGTGTAGGGTTAATGGGTCCCTAAAAATATGAGTGCTTGGAGGATTTGTTAGAGTGTTTGAGAGATAAAACCTAAAAACAAGGTTTGGTGACCTAGTAGGAAAGTAGGTTGATTACAAGGAAGTTAACCCTAGAGAGGGTTTGAATTCTTCAAAGGTGATTGAAAGAATTAAAAAGGTGTTGATAGGTCAAGGACCTCCTTGTCATTGCATTAGTTTGTATCATAGCATAGTACTGATATGAGGAAGGAAGAGTTGCACTGGAGAAAGTACAAGATGAATGCCCTGGTTAGAGAATTGACTGAAGAGAAGGACATGCTACAAAGAAAAGAACTTTTCAAAAGCACCTACAAGTGTAATGGCAAGGTATGTACAATAATGGTGGATTAATGTAGCCTAGATAATATGGTATCACAAGAAATGGTTGATAAGTTACATTTAGCAAGGATTCCTCATGATACACCTTATTATGTTTCTTGGTTGAAAGGTGAACATACTCTTTTAGTTAAAGAGCAATCTTGGGTTGAGTTCCAAATAGGTGGTTATAGAGATAGAATCTTGTGTGATGTGGTACCTATGAGTATATGCCATTTGTTATTAGGGATATCATGGAAATAATAGAGATTTTATTTGTATAATGGAAGGAATAATAGTTATAAGATTATGAAGGATGGAGTTTCCTTTACATTGATTCCATTGGTGGAAAATGATCAGAGAAAAAGCAGGGCAACAAGAGTAATATTGCAGGGCAGGAAAGAGTTTATGAGGCATGAGAAAGACATGTACAGTGAAGGTGTATGTTGTAGAAAAATGTACCCTTTGCTTGACATGGGATTAATTCGTGATAAAATGGACTTAATGAAGTCTTAATCTAGTGTTGTGAGGCATTTTATGCATCCACACTAGGTCTTGGACCCTTGCAAATTGAATAACATGCTTTTAACAATGTCTTGTAAAGGTGTTATAAAGTCTTGTAAAGGACTTTCACACTTTTCTAGATTTAATCAACTTTTTATCCCTAATTCAAAATTATAAAATGTGTTTAATAACATTATTGCATCAATCTAGAAGGTTCTTGAATTAAACTTAATGGTAAACTAGTGTTGTAATGTGTCTTGCACATTCACATCAATTTTTGTGCCCTTCTAGGCTATGTGGACCTAATTTTAATCTTATAAAGTGTATTTAATCATACTTTCACATTGATTTATGTGTCCCAAGCCCTATTTTACATTTATATCATCACTAATAGGTCCCTAATGACCCGTATTTTGCATCACGAGGCTTTAATTGATCGAATACCCAACAAAGTTGTAAATTAAACCTTATTTCCTTATTCCTTGGCTTATGAGTTGTTGGAATGGCCCCTGTGGGACCCATTTTACATGGATGGCGAATCAGTCCCATCCAAGTGGGACCCATTTTCCATGTGTGGCGAATGAGCCCTATTTGGCCCCATTTTGACCCTTGAGCGGGAAAAAGTGAAATTTAAAGTTTAATTTCACTACATGTCAGCCTTTGATGAGGTATAATTGGGATACTAAGGCACAATTATCTATAAATTAGTGTTTCAATCCTCATTTTACATCTAACAACTCATTTTTACATCTCTCATCATTAATTCATTTTCTATCTTCTCATCCAAGTCAAGCTAGGGTTTCTTCATTAGAAGTCTTCAAGTCAGCTTTATAAAGCATTCAAGGGATGAACCTTCCTCCATTGTTTCATACTTTCAAGATAATATCATCATGACAAGGTAATCATCTCCATTGTTGCATGTTTCATTACTTTATTTCATCATTTTGGTTTAATTACCTAAAGGGGTTTGACCAAGGAAAACTCACATATCCTAACCCTTAATACTTTTTCCCCTTTGCATGTGTTTGTGTATGAAAATATATCAAGTGAAAGGTGATGAAATATTTACACATCTCATCAAAGTCATTCAAGGTGTTTCAAGCTCTATTTCAAGTTTGGAGAGAGTCCACAGGTCCAATTTTGCAGATTTAGATCCAAAGATTCATCTGAAACAGAATTGCAAATCCTAAGCCACATAATCCAATCCAGATTTCTCTATTTTATAAAATAGGACTCATTCACCATTGATGGAGAATCAGTCCCATTTCAAGGCTTGAATAGTGATTTCTGAAGATCTAGATACCCAATTCCCCGAAACTAGTTCTAACACTTTTTGGAAAAAATAGAACTCATTCTCCATACATGGCGAATCAATCCAAATGAGAATTTTTGGTGTCTTCTACAAGTATTCAAAGCCTCATTCTAGCCTCTTCCAACTTCCAAGTTTATATCTTCAACTGGGCTATTTTTTGTTTCAGTTTTTTATTGTCCTAGTCAATTTGTTTGAATACACATTGTGTTTTCCAGAACTTTTGGATTAGGTTAGAATACATTCCTTAATCTTAATTTTCATTAATTCCTTAGCATTTAAATATGTCTACACACACATTTAACACCCCTCTTTCCATTTCTTCTAATGTTAACAAAGTCATTTTGGCCCATTTTCCTCTCCTAGGTGAAAAACCCTAATAAGGAGCTAGAGATTTTGCGGACCAAAAATATTTGTTACATTTTGGTGAAAATTCTATTTGAATCCCTTCTTTTCTTATTTTTTAGTCCATTCATCATCTTAGAGTTTCTTGCATTGCATTTTGCACTAGTTAGCTTACATTCTAGGGTTTCATTTTTGCATAAGTAAAAGTGCATAATAGGTTCCATTTTTGCATCTTTCATCATTGAATAGCTCTGAAATTCTACATTTTTCATTTAGAACTACATCATAGCACTCAGAACACATCAAAATTAGTTACAAATTTTTGAATTTTTTGAAAAAAGTCCATCTAGGGACTCATTCGCCACCTTCGGCGAATCATTCCCTTTTGACCCCTGAAACAACACTTTACATAAGTAAAATTTTTATTTTTAGGCTTCTCTTTGGTGCCTTTACCTATATATATCAGTCAATTACATTTTTGTAGCATGCATTTTGTTACATCTTTCTTCAATTATCTCATTTCATGCATTGTTTCAATTTCACTTTTGCATTTACAACATTTCATCTTTTAGATTAGTGCATCAGTCAACTACTTTGTTTGCAATCTAAAATGTTACATTTCATTCTATGTCATTATATTGCACTTTATTAGAAATAAGCATCATTTACATTCATGGAATTTAGACTCTTGCAAGTTCCATTTTCAATCATATTTCGTAGTCCTTTTAGATCAGCTTACATTGAGGAAACTCTCACAAATATCCATAACCAATCACACAACACACATAACATCGAAGCCCTTTAGTAGTGATGATTTTTCAATGTTATATGAATCCTTAGATGACATCCTCTCTTCTAAATCATCCACTAAATCTTTTCTCCAAAAGGATGCAAGCGTTGATAATCATGATAATCATTATTGTTCTTCTCCTGATATCTCTCCCATTGGTGATGAAGGTATCTTGTTGATAGAAGACGCAATCATTGAAGATCATGAAATTATTTCTTGTCTTCCTTCTGCTCCCACTTGCAAACACATTATGACACACAATGATGAGATCATCGCCCCTACCTTACTGAGTCCTCATTCATCTCCCAACACCTCCCCTAATGGTGAAAATGCTACAATAGTGAATGATCACGGAAAACACATTTGTGTGGAGGATATGAATAAGAACTATAACAATCCTACTCAAGAAGATATTCTAGGACATGAGGATGTAATTATAAATGACAATCCACCATTTTATTCTCCTAATATCTTCTCTACCTAGGAAGAAGATAGTTTAGGGTGAGAAGATATCATTGGTGCAACTCCTGATACACTTATTTCTTCATTCTTTGATGTCTCTCCCATGTGGGAAGCTCTTTTTGAACACAAAAGTGCAATCATTAGTAACCATGCAACTCTTAGTAGTCCTTCTATTGATGCCTCTCCTATGAGTGATGAAGCTATCTTGCCTACTCTAATTATGACATATGATGAACATATTAGCTCTCCTACTAGGGTCAATCTTATTGCACATAATAATGATATCTTAGTAACAATCGACAACCAAACAGAGTCTACTATCCTCACTTTTGATACTCCAACAAATTCAACCCTTAATCATCATGATATGCAATCCCACACTATACCAACCTCATTCTTCCAAATCATAGTCTTCGTGATTGTCCTTTCATAGCCATCAACCCCTCCAACCACCCCTCACTCAACATCCATACTATCACCAAACATTTTTCCAAGAAACCTTTACACTTGTTACATCCTAAATCAATACATAAATAACATTAGTTTATTCTCCTTGCCATGTAATAGTTGTATGATCATAGTATTCTCAATATTACATATTTCACATCCCTTGCAAGGGGCAGGATACCATCATCCACTTTAGGCTCACCTTCATCCTACACTAAGTGGGGTCAAGGGGTTTGACAACCTTTTCCCTATATGTCACTTGTTGTTATCTCTTTCTGTTGGTGTAATTAACTATTTAATTACATCTTCATAAGTTTACTTAGGCAATCTTTAATTCCTAAGTTATAGGATCTCATCCTTATCTTATCGAGCTATCTTTTTGCTCAAGATAAGATTTAGTTGTTGCATGCTTGCCTTTTATAAGCAAGCCTCATCTTGTACATTTGTATCAATTCAATCGTGAATCAATCTTGCATTGTGAAGCAAGCATTCTCGCCATCAATCTCTCTTGTGTGGAAGTATTTTTGTCTAGCAACAGATTCTGGAAATATAACATGGTATCAGAGCTTCCAGGGTTGCGGACTCCTTCCTGAATCTGAGGTTTTATTATTATGGCTTGAAGATTTTTGCTGGGTGCAGATTGGGGTTTCAAGAACCTCGCGGTTGAGATCAGAAGGTTCCATAGACGAATTTTGACTGTAAATTAGCCTATATTTGGGTAAAGTTGTTTTTGAAGCAAATTTTTTTTGCTGGGACAGCGTCCCAAGCGGTACGATTTTCATATTTTCGCAAAAAAATATTTTCTGCGGTATTTTTGAAAATAATTTTGGGGAAAAATTATTATTTTATCGAGCTTAATTATAAATCAGGGAAAATTTTATATTGTGGGCTTTAAATCTCTGTGGATTTTTTTGGGTCGGTATCTATAAAATATTCTGCTGTCAGATCTCAGATATTCTGCAGGGTACCTGCGTCAGATCTGTCTTCCGGACCGGTCACCGATCACATTCATTGCAAGGTCAGCTGGTACGAAGGTTCTTTTCTGCGTCAAGCAGTCCGTCAGATTTGACATACTCATCGGGATCTCCTTTCTCATCGGCTATTTGTGGCTCGCATTCATTACACTGCATTTATGCAGAGGTCTCTTCATTGCTTGGTCACTGGCTCCATTCATTGCAGGGAATCGGCATTGGCGGCTAGTATTCGGTGGGTACATCATCAACTTGCAGGCAGTTGTAGGCGGGGGTACATTGGCCGCTGCCATATCATCGCCGGGTAACTTCACTTCTATCAGCATTCACTAAGGTCTCAGCTGTCAAATCTCCCTCATCTGATCTGACCGCGAAAGGGTACGCCTTCCTTTAATACTCCGCAGTTAGTATCGGCTTCTTTTGCTTTGTAGCTTTTGTAAAAGCCCACAATAATGTGATTAGCCATTATGTAATAGCCGACCATATAATTTGTAAAGGTCGTTTACAAAGTCTTTGTATTTTTGGTCGGCGGGTTTTTTGCTTTATTGGTGCCCGTGGTCACATGTATGACCAGAAGATTTATTTTTTCAGCCCGTGGGTGCACAAAATTTGCACCTCATTAGCCTTCTGATTTTCCCCAAAGTGCCTATTTATAGGCCTTTTTTCATTTTATCATAACTTTTGCATACGAAGGCGATTTTTCAGAAACGTGATATCGTTGGAAAGCTGGAAGAGTCAACTTTTCAGTGGTGCAGATATTTTGCAGGGATTTTGTAGTTTTGTGCCATATTTTCCAGGTTGAAGATAGATCTCTTTTTTGGCTTTCGAAGCTCATATGTTTGTAAATGGGTGACTTAATTACTTTGGAGAATGGGAACTATAGGCAATGGAGTAATTTAATACTCACTCATCTTGGTGAGAGGAATCTATTGTCCTATTTGTTTGATAAAGTTCCTTGTCCTAGCACAGCTGATGAGTATTGCATTTGGAAAGGCTTCAGGGCTGCTGTCTTTAGAGTTATTTTTGAAAATGTAGATGATGACTTTTTGGAGACACTTATTCACTTTCAATGTCCTCATGCTCTTTGGAATCACATTAGAGAGGTGCATGAAGATCATGATTCTTCTCCATCTCTTGAAGGTCCTCTTTCCAACTCACATGTGCTTCTTCATTCTTCAGAGTTGATAACCCATGCTTGTGATCCTTTGGAGGAGATTGCAAATGCTTCAGAGGTTCTTGATTCTTCATCTTCTGTTGATGAGTCATTGAGTACTACCATTGATTCATTGCAGGTATCTAAAAGTCTTCCTAATTGGGATTCCTATTTGACAGATATTGCTTCTTTGTTTATGGAGTCTCACATTTCAGACTTGGAGGACCAATTTGAGGGTTTATCTCTCTTATTTGATGATAGTCATGGGTCCACTATTATCACTTCATGTTTGTCTATGGAGTTTGTTCAAGATCAGTTTCCACTTGTTCCTAGTTTGTCACAGTTTGTTGTGATTGGGCATGTACCTGATTGGACTGTGGCATCATCTTCATCATCCAAGAACTTGGCAACACATGAGCAGATTTCAGAGACACAATCTTCATACATATGGATTCCTCTTCCTTCTTCCTATCCAGAATGGGAATCATTCTTGCAGTTGTACTTGGTCTATCTTCTTCCTAAGGGGAGAAACATTGTTTGTAGGCATTGGATTTCGTTTTGTCTTCAAACATTAACCATACTTGTAGGAGATCATACATCTTGGGGGGTCATTTATTGTATATTCATGATGGATGTAATCCTTGGGGGGTATCATTGAGTCCTCCATACATCATGCTTACATTTATCATGCTTGTTTTTTGTTTTCTCTCTTTTGGAGAGGGGTTTTTTCCCACTGGGTTTTCCCCTTTTCTCTGCTTTATGAGAGATTGCTTTTCTTTTGCATCTGTAAATGGGTACCTAACATGGCCTAGTTGCCGGGACCCATAGTAGTTTGCATTATAATCTTCTCCCTAAGTTGCACTTATGGGGGGGTGTTGGTGTAATTAACTATTTAATTACATCTTCATAAGTTTACTTAGACAATCTTTAATTCCTAAGTTATAGGATCTCATCCTTATCTTATCGAGCTATATTTTTGCTCAAGATAAGATTTAGTTGTTGCATGCTTGCCTTTTATAAGCAAGCCTCATCTTGTACATTTGTATCAATTGAATCGTGAATCAATCTTGCATTGTGAAGCAAGCATTCTCGCCATCAATCTCTCTTGTGTGGAAGTATTTTTGTCTAGCAACAGATTCTGGAAATCTAACACTTTCGACTACTCATTAAATTTTCATGAACATATAAGAGAAAGCTTGAGATGTGAACATGTCTTAAGATTGACTCACATGTGACATACTTCATTTTTTTCAATGGCATATCTTATCGAAAACATATGACTTGGCATAGGGATTTTTGGATAAGCTCTCATGTTCTTCTCTTCTACTTTAAAGAAATTTCTCACAACAATGGTGTTAGAAACTCCTTTAAAGTGGGGGGCATACAATACCATAATTTATTTGCATTCTTGGTTCCTAGTGTAGCATTGTCGTTTATGTGGTGTGTTCATCACTTTATGGATGACATTGGGTGTGATGTCCTTCATAAGTGTGATCTGTCTCAACATATTACATTCCTCTTGGTGGCTTGATGCAATACACTGCATCCCCTAAGTTTCGAATATACTATTCTTTGATTGGTCCTCTCTTGGAGACATTAGACACAATTTTCCCTAAGTGATTGACCTTGCATGAACTAAACAAGACTCCTTTGAACATATTTTCACATTTTACATTTAATATTTTTACACTTTTGCATTTATTTTTGCCACCTTACATAATGCAACTTGCATGACTGTGGTACCTTTGTCTTTTTTTCATAGCATTTTTCTTTGTGGCACCTTGTTAAATTTATTAGAAGGTATAACTTTAACATGGTTGAGCGGGAAGCCCACCTAGTGGCACGACTTTTCACCATCGCTACCTTTGTCTTTTGTGAGTGCATACCAACTAATGTATGTATCTTACCTATTTGGGATTTCTCACCCTACAGAAAACTACTTCTATGGCCCTAGAGTGAGTATGCTTTTGGCCTTTCTCACCTGGTAGACAACTAAGAAGTTTTGTTGGTCCAGAGTGATTACATCCTTTATACCTTGTCTTTCATTCTCTTCATTCTTTCCATTGCATGATTTTGTATCTTGGGGGCTTGACTTAGGATCATGGATCCTAGGGGCTTGGCCACCTTCTTTGATCTTTGTCATTCTTTGTCATCTACATCTGTGTATGAAGACCTTTTTTGAATGTCTACTTTAGTGTGAGTTTGAAACAAGTTCATCCTCTTACTAAAGTGGGGGCTAAATGTGTCATAGAAAAATGTACCCTTTTCTTGGCATGGGATTAATTCATGATAAAATGGACTTAATGAGATCTTAATCTAGTGTTGTGAGGCATTTTATGTGTCCAAACTAGGTCTTAGACCCTTGCAAATCGAATAACATGCTTTTAACGATGTCTTGTAAAGGTGTTGTAAAGTTTTGTAAAGGACTTCTATGCTTTCCTAGACTTAATCAACTTATTTCTCCCTAATTCAACATTATAAAATGTGTTTAATAACATTAGTACATCAATCTAAAAGGTTCTTGAATTAAACTTAATGATAAACTAGTGTTGTAATGTGTCTTGCACATTCACATTGGTTTTTGTGCCTTTCTAGGCTATGTGGACTTAATTTTAATCTTGTAAAGTGTGTTTATCACACTTCCACATTGATTTATGTGTCCCAAGCCCTATTTTACATTTACATAATCACTAATAGGTCCATAATAACTGGTATTGTGCATCTTGAGGCTTTAATTGATCAAATACCCAACAAATTTGTAAATTAAACCTTATTTCCTTATTCCTTGGCTTCTGAGTTGTTGGAATGGTCCCTATGGGACCCATTTTCCTTGCATATGTGGCGAATGAGTCCTATCTAGCCCCATTTTGACCCTTGAGCAAGAAAAAGTGAAATTTAAAGTTTAATTTCACTACATGTTGGCCTATGATGAGGTATAATTGGGATACTAAGGCACAATTGTCTATAAATAAGTGTTTTTATCCTCATTTTACATCTAACAACTCATTTTTACATCTCTTATCATTAATTCATCTTCTATCTTCTCATCCAAGTCAATCAAGTTGGGGTTTCTTCATTAGAAGTCTTCAAGTTAGCTTTATAAAGGATTCAAGGGATGAACCTTCCTCCATTGTTGCATACTTTCAAGATCATATAATCATGAAAAGGTAATCATCTCCATTGTTGCATGTTTCATTACTTTATTTCATCATTTTGGTTTAATTGCCTAAAGGGGTTTGACCAAGGCAAACCCCCATATCCTTACCCTCAACACTTTTTTCCCTTTGCATGTGTTTGTGTATGCATATTTATGAAGTGGAAGCTGAGGAAAAGTGTACACATCTCATCAAATTCATTCAAGGTGTTTCAAGCTCTATTTCTAGAGAGTCCATAGGTCCAGTTTTGCAAATTTAGATCCGAAGATTCAACAGAAACAAAATTGCATATCCTAAGCCAAAAAATCCAATCCAGATTTTTCTGTTTTCTAGAAGAGGACTCATTTTCCATTGATGTAGAATCAATCCCATTGCTAGGCTTTAACAATGATTTTTGAAGATTTGGATACCCAATTCCCTAAAACTAGTTTTGACACTTTCTGCCAAAAACAAGACTCATTCGCCATACTTGGTGAATCAGTCCCAGTGATAATTTATGGTTTTTCAAAAAGTATTCAGAGCCTCAATCTTTCCTCTTCTAGCTTCTAGGTTCATATCTTCAACTAGGTTATTTTTTGTTTCACTTTGTTTACAGTCCTAGTCAATTTGTTTGAATACACATTGTGTTCTCCAATACTTTTGCATTAGGTTAGAATACATTCCTTAATCTAAATTTTCATTAAGTTCTTAGCATTTAAATACATCTGTACACACACTTCACACCCCTCTTTCCATTTCTTCTAATGTTAACAAAGTCATTTTGGCCCATTTTCCTCTCCTAGGTGAAAAACCCTAACAAGGAGCTTGATATTTTGGGGACCCAAAATCTTTGTTACAAGGCGCAACCACTAATAAAAAGGAAAGTGTTGAGAAAATAGGGATATACAAGGATGCAATGTTGAAGAGTAAAATAGATGATTAATTGGTGATGAATACTGAGATGGAAAAAATCGAGGGTGAAATGACCTTGAAGAATCAAAACAATTTTGAAAAGCATGGTGAAGAAAAGAGAGGGATTGAGTTTTTTCAATGGAAGTAAAAGGAGGATGCAAGACAGTCAAGCACTATCAAGATAGTGATGAGTAGGTCTAATATGACAAAGATGAGACAAGGGGATAAGAGGAATGCAAATGAGTTGCCTAAGGAAAGGAAAGATTGGCCTAGCAAGGTCACAATAGGAGAGGTTTATTGTCCACTGATTGGGAAAGAGGATAAAGTGTAGTAGATGTTTGATAGAAAATAAGATGAAATACCTAATGGAAAAAATGTCTTAGAGGTAGAGATCATCATAGGGACACTGAATTGTCCTTTAAAAGAAAAGGAAGAAAAGGGGCAATAAGTATTGTCATAACAGAGAGGAGGAGGACTGAGAACATAGTGTTATTAAGGTAAAATGGTTTAAAGACAGTGATGAAAGCAAGAGATGAGGTAACCCAAGAGAAAATGGGTAAGTTCAAGAATGAAGTAGAAACAATAAGGATGAAATGGAAAGAGATTGTGTCAAGGGACATGAAAGAGTGTGAATCCATTCTAAGGCTTGAATATGTCAAGATGACAGAGGTAGAAGGTGAGGATAAAAGTTTGAAACCTGATATAAAGAGGGTGAAGAGTGACTTGGTTGTGGGAAGACAACCTTGGGAAAAGAAACAAATTGAGAACATGGTGGGTAAAGTACATTTTCCATTGATGGGACAAGTACTTAATGAACCTGAAAATATAGAGATGGTGAAAGCAAAGATTCTAGTGCAAGACAAGAAGATGGAGAGTACAGTGAGCCAAGGAGAATGGCAAAGAGTAGTGAAAGAGATTTTAGAGATTGAAGAGAAAGGGAAGTTGCAGTCACCCCAAGAGGTGAAGTTGTCAAGTTGACAATGATAGGCCAAGAGAAGGCTAAAGAAAGAGTGTTTGTGAAGTCTCCAAATAAAGTGGAGAAGAGTGATGTTGTTGTGGTAAGGACAGAGAGTTGTCCTTGAATGAAAACGTTGGTTGAGGGGAAGTTGTATTCTACCATGACAGTGGTTCCAAGAATGGAGAACTTGAAGAAGGTTGTGAAGATAAGAGCTAAGAGGCAAAGAGTGAAGGAAGTCTTGTATTACTTCCTTTTATTGATAATAATCTTGATGGGAGTCAATCCTAGGGTCAAGATGAAAGAGGAAAGACAAAGCGTGGACTATTTTTCAATGAATGAAATTGAAGAACAAAGTGGAAGCAGATGGTGACAAGTTAGAGCATGAAGGTGCAGATCCAAAATGATGAGGCAAAAAGAGGACAACTTTGCATGGACAAGTCCAAACAAAAGGTGAAGATGAAGATCAAGGTGGAGTAGTTGCAAGAAAAAAGAGGAGCATCAAAGAGTTATTGTAGGTCAAGAGAGGAAGACTTACAAGGGACTTGGAAAGATTTCATGGCTAGGTGAATGGTGTAGAGAACCTTGTTACTCCATTTTGTGAATTTGGTTTAGATAGGTTGTTTGAGTCAAGTTATGGTAATTTTTATTTAGTTTTGAGTTTAGGTGGGGTCATGATGCCAATAATGTAATGTTGCAAAGTTGTCATTTCAAATATTGTAAAAGGTGCAAATTTGAAAGTTAGAGGGAAGCCCGACAGTCATGGGTAGTTGAAAGGTAGTTATAGATGTTTTGAGGAGTTGTTTGAGTTATAAATATGTTGGAAACTCAAAGTTAGTAGTTTTTGAAGAGTTTGGAGGAGAATATCAATCAAATATTTTGGTTTCTTTGTTAATTTTTGTGTATTTTCTTTGTTTCTAGCCTTTGTACAGGTCTGTATAGTAGGTTTTTTCTCTAAGATGATCTAAATATGTTGTATAATGGGTTTATTTTTTATTTGAATCTGTTAGAGTAAAGGTTTTAATTTAATCACGTTGATTAAATTACCTTTATTCCTCTCTTAAGATTTCTCTTTAGTTTGCATTTTGTGACATTTAATAATTATATTAATTATTAAATGTCTACCTATTAGGGTTTCTTTTAGGGTTGCACAATATCCTTTTATAAGGATTCATCATTGTAATTTATCTCTCTCAGATGAATACATTTTTCAGCTTTTAGAGCACCCTTGCTTGTTTGTCTCCATCTCTTCTTTCTGTGACAAGGTATTTGCATGCAGGTGATCTTTGGGGTCTATGAAGTTGGCTTTCTCAACTTCTACATGGTATTAGAGCTCCATACTTGCTACTTATTGTTCGATTTCTGAAGAATTTGGAGCTTCGAGGGTTTGATAGGGCTTTCAAAAAATTTTGGCTGATTTTGAGTGGAGCTAGCTTACTCCATTTTTTGGGTGCATTTTGGGCCCAAACGAACCACACGGTTGGATTCAGAGCGGCCAAAAACCCATATTTTCATATATGGCATGACCTATTTGGGCATAGTTGATCTGGGAGGCAATTTTGTTTTTGCTCAGGGGCCGTACGGCCCCCAAGGCACAATTTTTGAGGTGAAAATTTCATGAAAATTGAAAAAAATTGTAAAAAAAGGAAAATTTTGGGCCCCGTGTGGGTGCTCATAGTGTATAAGGGTTTGCCGCTTGGTGGCCACCCATCTGCCACCTGACGGTCTCCCTTTCTCCACTGCCGCTGGTGGCCACTCCACAGCGCCGCTCCGCCCGCCGCTGCACCGCCGCCACTTAGGTTTGAGCCCCCCACTGGGATTTTTGCCCTAGCCCCGGTCATGTGAGTGACTAGGGGCCGCACCGACAGCTGCTAGCCGTTGGACCCCTAGCCGCGCATGTGGCCAGGGGTTTATTTTTTTTAGCCCCTTAGGGCTCGGGGGGTCTAATTGTGCATTTTCAGGAGACTTTCAGTAAATCGGGTGTAACTTGGGCGTTTTTTCTCCATTTTTCAAATGGAAATAGGCATTGAAAAGCTGGTTTCGAGCCCGATCTAATTGATGCAGGACTTTTTTTCTGATTTTTCCGTTTTGCAGTCCTTTTTTCCAGTCAAAGTCAGAACTTGTGTTTTTCACTCCTGGGGGCGTATCTTTTGCGTCCGAACTCTGTTATTTGCAAACGAATAGGCATTGTAAAGGTGTTTCTGTGATCTTTCCAGATCTGTCATTTATTTTTCTAAAATCTTCCCCAGGTACATTTTATTTAGTTTTTTGTGTTTTCACACATCTGTCAATTACTTGGACTTTTTGGCATCTGGAAATGATTTGTTTATGTGGGATGGATTTATTTGATCTGATTTATCAGTATTGAGGTCAGTTAGTCTCAGATATTTTAATTTGAAGAGTTATCATGGGTTTTTCTACTCACCCTTCAGTTGTTTTTTTGGAACGGGGTAATTATGAGTCATGGGCAAAGGGTATACTTACACATTGTAGGTGGCTTAATATTTTGCCTTATTTGTATGATATCATACCTGAACCAGCAACTTCAAAGGGAAAAATAGCTTGGGATATCATTAGAAATCACATAGTAGGACTTATATTGTCTAGTGTTGATTCTGACACTGCGTGGGCTATATCGGGCATTGATTGTCCTCACTCACTTTGGACACGTCTTTGGGAGATCTATGGAGACCCCAGTCTTTCTCCATTCCTAGAGGATCCTGCTTCAGATTGTCTTGTACCCATTGGTTGGAGAGAGAACACACCCTTTGATCATGATACTTTAAAGGAACTTCAGTATTTAGACACCCTTATATATTCTGATGAATCAGAGAATTGTCTCACAGTTCCTACTCTTCAGAATGAGATTATACATGCATCATCATCTCCTATTGTTCCTAATCAGTTTGAAATTTCCACATCTTTGGCTCCTATTGATTCGGTTAAGCAGGACATCATCCATCTTCCAGAGATAGCACCATAGGATTCTTTTTTCATAGACATTCCATTCTTGTTTGTTGAGTCTCACATTGCAAATTTGGAGGATTACTTTGAGGATTTTCAGCTCCTCTTTGTTGACAACCATATTCTAGTTGTTAGCCCACCATCATCTATGCATTCAGAGGTTGCAGTTTTTGAGTCTTCAGTTCAGTTTGGATTTGACATCTTTTGTTTCAGTTCAGACAGAGAGATTCTTCAGCATCCGATTATGGCACACATCTTGAGATAGATTGATTCTTCTCTCTTCACAAGGTTTCTTCATCTTCGTCCTTTGGATCCATTTCTTCCCAAGGGGAGGAATATTATATGCTGCTTTAGGATCTCTTTCTGGATTCTACCTCAGGCATCCATAAGTGCAACAAGAGTTTCTTCATTGTGGGTGGGCCTTCTAGTCTCTTTCTTTTTCTCCTATGGGGACCATTGTACATGTACTTATATGATAGAAGTTATCTATGGGGGGTCTTATGTTATCCACCTCCTATCCTTTTGTTATTAGTGCATTTATTTCTTTCATCTCTTTTTGGAGTAGAGTTTTTCCCATGAGGTTTTCTCTATTTCTCCACTTTACAGAGATTTGGTTGTAATGGGTACCTGATCAAGCCTTGTTGCTGGGACCCAAGTTTACTTTCTTGCATTGTGGTTACCTTTGCTTTCTTGCACATGTTTGTAACTGCACTTTTGCTCATCTTAAGGGGGTGTGTTAGAGTAAAGGTTTTAATTTAATCACGTTGATTAAATTACCTTTATTCCTCTCTTAAGATTTCTCTTTAGTTTTCATTTTGTGACATTTAATAATTATATTAATTATTAAATGTCTACCTATTAGGGTTTCTTGTAGGGTTGCACAATATCCTTTTATAAGGATTCATCATTGTAATTTATCTCTCTCGGATGAATACATTTTTCAGCTTTCAGAGCACCCTTGCTTGTTTGTCTCCATCTCTTCTTTCTGTGACAGGGTATTTGCATGTAGGTGATCTTCGGGGTCTGTGAAGTTGGCTTTCTCAACTTCTATAGAATCCATTTGTGTGGAATTCTATTAAGTTCCAAGCAACTTAGAGGTAGATTTATGAAAACTAGTTTGAACTTGCTCATACAAGGGTTTGAGTGTAATATGTTGAAATAGGCCATTCCACCTATTTTTTAGGCTATGTCTCAGTGGAATGGGCCTGATGTAAGTAGGATAGGGTGTAGGAACAAGAAAATAGCATTGGTGAAGGTATTTGAAGATATTCTCAATGTTGCCCCTATTGAAACACAAAATTTAGGCCTTTAGAACAAGGCTAGAATTGATGAATTGAGGATATTGCTTGAGAACAAGGTAGAACTAGTTGGGAAAAGTGTGAGTATGTGGAATTTTTTTTGTTATAAGGTTTTCATAGGCAGGGAAGGTCAAATTGCAGGTTTCGGCTTGAAGCCCTAGTTGAGTAAAGAGCATTTTGGAAAGGAAAGGTGGATTTTAGAGTGACAAAGTGGGTAAAGTTAGGGGAAAGCATAATTTTGTGGTTAATTAAGCTTGTGTAGTAGAATAAGGTATGTTGGAAGTGGTTTCAAGGTTGTGAGAGGTCTAGAGATGGGTTTTCCAATAAACCCTTGTCAATTTGGAGAAAAGTGAGGGTTTCATGAAAGTGAGACATAGGAAGCGAGTATTGACTCAAATATTTGAGAATATGTGGTTTTGGAAGCATTTTTTAAGGTCTTTCTAATGATATTTTTTGTTGGTAATAAGATTTGAGCTGTGCTCCTTTGGAAAAGTGACCTAATTGGTCAAGCTGAACAACATTGGAAGCCTGTTTTTGTGATGATTGTCCAAAGAGGCCTAATAGGATTTTGAGATATGTTTTGTGTTGGGTTAATGGATCCATGAAAATATGAGTGGTTGATGGATTTTTCAAAGTGGTTGAGAGATAAGACCTAAAAACAAGGTTTGGATACATACTAGGCAAGTAGGTTGGTTATAAGGAAGTTAACCCTAGAGAGGGTTTGAAGTCTTCAAAGGTGATTGAAATAACTCAAAAGGTGTTGATAGGTCAAATACCTTGTTGTCATTGCATCACACTCTGAGGCAACGAAACTCCTAGCTATCTTTTGGGTGAGAAGTCCTAAAAGGTGAGAAACATACATTTATGGCTGGTATGTACTCACATACGTGGAAGTGGCTATGGGTAATCATGCCTCTGATTTAGCTTCTTGCTCAAACTATACCAAAGTTATACCTCTTGATTACTTTAATAAGGCATGACACAAAACTAAATTTCAAGCTTCATGACACAAGAAAACTTAGTATGCTTGGAGCTCATGAACAAATACGATGGCTCTACAGGCATGAAAGTTGTGTTATGCAAGGTGGCCATATAAAAACAAATGAAAAATGAAAAATAGGAAATGTTCAAAGGAGTCTTGCTGAGCTCATGTGAGGACTTTAACTTTGGGAACATTGTTCCTAATGTCTCCAAGAGAGTACTAATCAAAGAATAGAAGATTCAAAACTTAGGGGATGTAGTGTATCACATCAAGCCACCAAGAGGAATATAATTTATGCTAAGAGATATCATGCTCTTGAAGGGAATCACACCTAATTCCATCAAAAAAGAAG
Source organism: Sequoia sempervirens (assembly GCA_007258455.2). Lineage (NCBI taxonomy): Eukaryota > Viridiplantae > Streptophyta > Pinopsida > Cupressales > Cupressaceae > Sequoia > Sequoia sempervirens. The sequence continues at coordinate 341,011,595 of VDFB02075321.1, read as the reverse complement.
AAAACACATCGTATGAAGTAAGAAAACTACACCAAGAACAATGAAAAAGAAAAATGCAAAACAGTAATGCTGATGTATGCCCCCACTTTAAAGAAATTTCTAAACACCTTTCTATGAGCAATTACTTTAAAGTAGAAAATGAAAAATGAAAACAAGAAAGAAGACATGAGAGCCAACTTGGAAAGCCCTATTCCAAGTCATATGTTTCTGAGTGTAGTTGTGTTATGTAAGAGAAAAATAAAAGAGAGAGGGGTTTCCCCCCAAAATGAAAACACCAAGTACATAAAGGATCTATGGATTTGGGATCCGTATGTTCATTGCTACATTGTTTTCAGAGAGCTCGAAACTGTCATCATTCCCCAAATACACATAGAACTGGAAGAATGACACATAGAGAGAAAAAACAAAGAATGTTTTTTTGGGTCAACATGGAAGAGACATAGGGTGTCTCGACACCTTGTGTCATCCCCAAAAGGAAAACACAAGACAAATGAAAAGAGAAAAGGGATAGGAAAAGCAAAAGCCTTTTGGGTCAACATGGAAGAGACATAGGGTATCTCAACACATTACGTCATTCCCAAAAGAAAAACACAAGACAAATGAAAAAGAGAAAAAGGCAAGGAAAAATAAAATCCTTTTGGGTCAACATGGAAGAGACATAGTGTGTCTCGACACCTTGCATCATTCCCGAGAGGAAAACACAAGAAAAATGAAAAATATATAAAGATAAAAAAGTGAAAGAGATACATGACATAGAGAAGAATGAAGGTACAAATAGAGGAATGTCAAGCAAAACATCACGAGGGATCACATTACACACATGCAATCACAAGAAAGAAAATAAAAAAGAAATAATGCACAAGACTAGTAAGAAATATGCGAGTCAACCTATGCACAAGTCATTTTCCTCCAAATCATGTCCATTGTATACCAGAGGCAAGAAACTAGCTAAAGGGACAAGAGCAAGTGTCAAACTAGAAGAAGCACCAGGTTCAACAATCTTTGTAGGATATTTGTCATTTAACCTCATGGAAGAGGAAAATAATGTATTCAATTCATTATGCACCTCTTCGTCAATTCTAGCAACCTCGACATCGTCATCCAAATTAATCACAACAAGAGGTTGAAGGATAATGTCCATGGAAGAGTTCAACTCTTGTTGTGGTTTTTGTATTGGATTGTTTTGTTTTGGGGTAGGGGTAGAATCATCATGAATTGCATCAATCAAGTTTGGATCTTGATTTTCTTTGTTTAATTCTTCATGTAACTTGCAAGCAAGGGCACGACATCTATGCCTATGCTCCCAAACACCTCTATTTCTTTTGGTATTGTTTCCAAGTAGCATTTTTGTAAGATTAGTTTGATCAACCATATGTTTCTTTTCTTCCCTAAGGAGTGGAACAAAAGGAACCATAGGAGGTTTCTCAACCACTTTCTCTTCGATAACTTGTTTAATTCTAGTAGGTGCGATTTGATTGGTTTCATTATCTCTTGGTCATTTGAAGGATGAAGTTTATGCTTTAGGTTGGTCTTAGTTGTTTGGGTCTTGTTTAGGTTCAAGCATAGTTTCATCAAGGATGGGAGGTTCAGAGGTGGAAGGGGACATGCATTAGAGAGGTAGTTCAACTATTTTATTTTCTTTGAATTTCTGGTAGGATATGGAAAAGAAGTCTTCTCATGGCTTTATAGTTTCCATGGGCTCATGCCAAAAGGAATCTAAGAAAAAATTTCCTTTGGATTAAAAAGTGTTAAAGCCACTATTTTGACAATGAATACTTCATTGTCAAAGGGAAACTTTAAGCATTTATGCACAACCGAAGTGGAATATTTCATAGAGCAATGCCATGAGTGGCCTAGCTTTACACGAAATTGGCTCGACTGTGGGATGATGGAGAATGTGACCTCTAATGTTTTTGGTCCTATCTATAATGGTAAGGTGATTGATCCTATCATAGGGAAGGAAAAACCATTTTGTCTCTTGATCCATGATTTTGGTTTATCATATTCAACTTGATAGAGGGGTATGTGCAAAATCATCAAGGAAAAAATAGGCCCTTAAGTGGCGAAAAATTCAAAAAAATAAGAGTTAGGAAACTTGACATAAAAAATTGAATAAGTTATCTATATTATTTCAAAAATATGTAAGAGTAGAATCTATAGCAAATTGAATGTAGTTTCTAAACTACTAGGTTTTTTTATAAATCTATTTGGTGAAAATTTGAAATTTCAATGCAATAGTACTTAAATTTCAAGGAAAAAATAAGAAGTAGGTGTATGTCTGACCACCCTAACCACAATAATATGATAATATTTTTATAATATTTTAGATATAAGTAGAGGAATCATGTCTTGATGTGATGCATATTTTTTTGTAATTTTTTTCCAGGTAAATAATTATTTATAATTTTTTATTACAACTTTTAAAAAATATAGAAACTCGTATGTTTGACCACCTTAACTTGGTCAAAACTATATGAAATTCATTTCTTTTAATCCTATAGTATTTGAAGTATAGAATGTGATGCATGTTTCTGATTCAAAAAATGTGACACCGTTTGAAAAATGTAGGGTATGTGCAAGATCATCATGGAAAAAAAGGCCCTTAAGTGGCAAAAAAATCAGAAAAATCAAAGTTAGGAAACTTGATGTAAAAATTTGAATAAGTTATCTATATTATATCAAAAATATGCAAGAATAGAATCTGTAGCAAATTGAATGTAGTTTCTAAACTACTAGGTTTGTTTTAAAAAAGAAGAAATCTATTTGGTGAAAATTTGAAATTTCAATGCAGTAGTACTTAAATTTTAGGGAAAAAATAAGTAGGTGTTTGTCTAACCACCCTAACCACAATAAAATTATAATATTTTTTTATAAGATTTTAGATATAAGTAAGAGGACTCATATCCTGATGTGATGGATATTTTTTTGTAATTTTTTTCCAAGTAAATAATTAATTATGAATTGTTTATTACAACTTTTAAAAAATATAAAAATTGTATGTCGACCACCTTAACTTGGTCAAAACTTCATGAAAATTTTTTTTTTTTTTAATCCTATAGTATGCGAAGCATAGAATGTGACACATGTTTTGGATTCAAAAATGTGATACCATTTGAAAGCTATAGATGTTTTTCAATCAGTCTATCAATCAGGACTTTAGTTGTAATTTGAATAGAAAATGAATAATAATTACTTATTAAATTCAAAGTAAAGCATAATTTATATTGGTGGAAAGCTGAGAATCTCCTTTAAAACCTTTCGTTTCATTAATTTTGGGTTAAAAAAAACAGCCACATACCCATCATATTGCCACTTTTTGGCCCATCATGATCCTGCACATACCACAGTAGATGTTTTCAATTAGCCTATGAATCAAGATTTTAGTCGTAATTCAAATAGAAAATAAATAATAATTATTTATTAAATTCAAAGTAAAGCATAATCTATATTGGTGGAAAGCTAAGAATCTCCTTTAAAAACCATTTTCGTTTCATTAATTTTGGGTAAAAAAAAAGTCATCAGCCACATGCCCTACACATACCCATCATGATCCTGCACATACCCAAAGCTCATGCAAAAGTAAAAATTCTTTGGTGGTCACATTCTCTCCACAGGTTGGATCTATTAGTATCCAATTAGTGGGATTGTCATAATACAACCAACTATGTAGAGGTGACCATAGGGTGCATGTTTAATTATATCTTTAGAGTAGAAAGAAATGTCAAGAGGACTCTAGTTCGACCCTTACGAGGGATGACATATATCACCCATATTGTTTCATCTATAGGATTGACATTGATAGCATTATTTATAACCTAATCATTATTTTCATCATCTATATCAAAATTCATCACATCATTATTTGTAGTTTGCTAGCATTGACAAATGAAATATTATGTTTGGGCATTGAGTTGGTAAAAATATGTATGTTTTGATTTAGAGGGCCAACATACCTATTTCCTTGAACACTAACACCTCCAATGGATAGACGACCAGAATCAATGAGGTCTTGCGCAAGATGTTTAAGATGCTTACAATATTCCATGCCATGTTCACTTTTTTCTGTGATAGTGGCAATAAGCATTTGATTTAAAGCTCAGAGGTAAAGGCTTATTAGGGTCGAGTGTTTTGATGGGAACCAAGGTAATCATTTGTTGTTCTAAATATTGGGACATTGTGTTATGAAGGGTATCGGGCAAGGGAGTGAATTGTATTTTTGGATATCCATAATGATAGGGAACCATGGCTTTGACAATAGCTACTTGGTTATTAACAATTTGTGTTGTTTTATAAGGTGGGTTAAATTGAAGGAACCCTTTATTTTGTTTTCTAAAAGGTTGGGAATTTTTTTATTTGTAGGCTTGAATCTCCGAATTTGGATAGAAGTGGACTTTGTATCTCAACTACTCACCAAATTTTGATAATCACGGAGGGCAATACACAGGTACATGAAGGATGGGAATTTCATCATGGTAAGCTTTTTTTTAATCTTACTTTGCAAATTTTCTATGAACATCTTTTGAAGGTGTGGGTCAGGGACCTTGACATTGATTTGGGAATAAAGCGATTGATAGCATGAGATAAAATTAGTTATCTTTTATTCCTCTTTTTTCTTTCATCTCATCAAATCAGCCAAGGTAATCTTCAGAGTCATATGCACTTGGAAATGGTTTACAAATTCCTCAACAAGTTCATTGAATGAAAAAATTGAGTTGTTTGGTATAGAAGAGAACCAGTCCAAGGCAATATCTTTGAAGGACTTATGAAAAACATTTCCAACAATTTATCATCAAGGACAAAGTCACTACATAGTATGTGAAAATTTTGACATAATATGTAGGTGGGCCATTTTCATTTTGGTTTATGGTGAAAAATTTTATTTGAATGGATGAAACAGTTTGAAAAATTTGTGTTCATAGGACAAGTGAATGGAATGCTTATAGGTGGCAAGGTAGGAGATATAACTTGTGATGCCACATAGGAATTAGGGATGCTAGCAAGAATACCCAAGGAAGCAATCACATGACTAACTTGTTGCATTATTGTTGTGGGAGGAGGAATTTGGATTCCTCCTTGACTTGTAACATTTCTTGTTTGAAAAGAACAACTAGTTGTTGAGAGAAGTTATTTTCTAAAGATCTCAGCTATTTTTTTCACAAAGTCAAGGCCATATTCACTTTCAAGAATGTGGTGAATGTTTTCTATGGTAGGAATTGTAGTAGTTGAATTTTTTTCTAGAATTATTTGATGTTGTAAGTTTTCTAAATCCACATGACTTTGAATGATGTTTTCTTGTGGGATACTGTCAGTTCTTGTGTCAACATTCATGGTGCTACTTGAAGGAAGGAATTGTTAAAGATGGTGTCCATGCCTAAGTGTACTATTTTCAATACTAGGAGTAGAAGATCTAGACAACCGAAGATCCACAATGATTGTGATATCATGGGATGAAATGAGTCTCAGACTGTGTCTCACTATATAGTATTAGCAATAGGACACCAAACACTCATACAGAGGCTACTAAATGCAAGGTGAATGCAAATGTAATGTAAGCTAAAAACAATGAAATCCTTATAACTGAAATTCTTGAAACTAAAATAGAAAAGGAAAAAAAGTAAACAAAAACCTAAAAAATGAAGTTTAAATGTAGGAAAATGCAGTGCAAAATATGTAGAGGGATAGATTCACCCAAGGTGGCAAATGAGTCCCAGTGATGATTTTTTTGAAAAATTTCAATTTTTTTGAATTAAATTCTATGCTTTTTATGTTTTTTGATGCAAATCTAAGATGTAAATGATGAATTTGATTAATTTTCAATGAAATTAAATGAAAAAATGAAAGCTAAATGAGCTTTTCACTAATGCAAAAATCAAAACCCTAGAATGCAAATTAACTAATTTGTAAAAACCTAATGCAATGTTAATGCAAGCTAAATCTAGGATGTAAATGTACTCCAAATCAAAATTATGATGTTCTATATGTAGGCTCACCAAAATGAAATGGAGGAAAATTGTAGGCTCTCTTTCACATTTAGGGTTTAGGACCTTAAAGGAGAGAGACAATCTCCACACACTTCACTCAAGAACAAACCCTGATATTTAAATGCAAAGGAGATAAAAATCTTGCAAAGGGATTGTCCTAAAGGCTGAATGAAATCTATTGCAGGGTTCACCACCATGTTTATACTTTGAAAAGACAACGCAATGCAAAATGAAATGCAAAGCCCTAATTGAATGCAAGGTAACACTAAATGACGTAGAAAATAAAATGAAATAAAATAGAAAATTGAAGATAGGAAGGTGTGCACCTAGGAAACTGGAGATGGTTGGATGGAGGTTTGGAATGCTAGAAATTCTACTATTGTAGTTGAATGGGACTCATTTTCCAAGCTAGGTGAATCAGTCCAATTTTTTGGAAAATGCACTGTAGCAAGTTTCAACCAAAAGGGTATCCAAATATGTGAAAATCTCTATTAGGCCTGTACAATGGAGCTCATTTGCCACTAATGGTGAATCAGTCCACTTCTATTTTTTTGAAAGTTCGGGACCAAATTTTATTCCTCTCAGTCTACTCTGCTCTTTTTGACTTGTTTTCATATCTGAAACTTTAAATTGCCACTTGTAGGCCTTCTCCAAGCTTCTCCAAGGCTTGATGACAACTTTAGGGATTTGACAACTTTTCTCCAACTTTTCTCCTTGACAAATCTACAACTTAGCTATGTAAATCACACACAAAAAGAGTGAAAAATGTTGTGGGGTTAGTGAATAGGGGTTTTCCTTTTTCAAACCATTTGTTGGTAATTAAACCTTGAAATGAAAGCAAATATGAATGGAGAATGATGAATGAACAAATAGTAATGTTGTAACTCACCAAAACCTAGCAATAAGGTGATGCAATTATGATTGAAATGGTTTCAATGGATTTAGTTCCTGACTCTTGCTTGAATGATGTTGATCTCACCAAAAAACACTTTCTTGGATCATGAACTCTACATCACACTTGTTAGCATAATAACAAAAATGAAGAATGTAATATTTGACATGATGATTAGCACTTGAAGAATGCTCTAAAATAATTTATAATCTTCCCTTGAAGATTCTTGAATTCTCTTGTGAATGCTCAAATTCTCTTGTGAACTCTCTTGAGTGCTAGATATTGAATATGAGTGATAGAACCTTGTATTTATACTTAATTATGCAAGAATTCTCTAATTTACAACACTACAAGATGACATCAAATATAGGAGAATAAAATCCTACTAGAAATTTGAATTAAATTTGAATTTGGGCCACATGGGACTCATTTTCCCAAGGTGGTGAAGTAGTCCCATCAGACATAATGTATGGGACCAAAAAAGAAAATTTCTTAGAAATGTGTGAAAATTGGTTTGGGGCCAAAAGATCCAGGTGTGACCCATTCGCCCAAGGTGGCGAATGAGTCCTAGACACTAAATCTAGGCCACACAGGCTAGGAAGACCTGAATTAAAGCATAAGAAATCCTAATTATTAATGAAAATCCTAGAGAAATGTGCAAGTGTGTTATAACACTCCAAATAAGGATAGATTAAGGTTGATTTTGATTAAAATTATGTTTTGTATTCTTAGTCAATTGATAAAACACTAGAAAAGTGTGAAAGTGTGTTACAACACTTCACAACACTCTAGCAAGGAACCATTAAGTTCCATTAGTTCACAAGGGACCAAGACCTAATTCAAATGTGTCATCCACATTGCAAAACTAAATCAAGGAAAAATTAAGAAAAAATCCACAAGGAGGACCCAAATGAGTGTGAAAATGTCAAGGGATCCATTTTACTACACTAAATTTATCCCCCACTTTAGTGGGAGGATGAACTTGCTTCAAATTCACACTAAAGTAGACAAAAATGCATTGAGGGAGGTTCAAATGTACCAATGCTAGCAAGATGAGACAAAAATGATCAAGAGGGGTGATCAAGACCCCAAGATGAAGATATCATGACCAACCAACATAAGCATAAAGGAACACACATGAGAATGATATAAATAACAACAAAAAGGCACAATCATACACTACCAAAGATGAAGAAAACAAAAGGTGAAATAAAAGATTTGGATCAAGCTTCAATCATTTGTCCATCATGATGTGGATTAGATAAAAGTTTTTTTTTTTTTTTAAAACACATACTCAATCTAAGGTGACGGAAGTCCATGTTGTCTTCCAGGTGAGAAGTCCTAAAAGGTGAGAAACATACACTTGTGGCTAGTATGTACTCACACACACACAAGTGGCTATGGGGAAAGTCATGCCTCAAATAGGGCTTCTTCCTCAAACCATACCAAAGTTATACCTCTTGATAAATTTAGTAAGGCACCACACAAATATGATTTTTGAGCTTCATGAGGGAATTAAAACATTGTATGCTTGGAGCTCATGAAAAAAGAGGATGGCTCTATAGGCATGCAAGCTATGTTATGAAAGGTGGCCATATAACAAAAAATGCAAAATGTAAAATAGGAAATGTTCAAAGGATTCTTGATTAATTCATTAAAGCTCTTTAACTTAGGCAACATTGTGCCTAATGTTTCCAATAGAGTACCAATCAAAGAATAGAATATTCACAACTTAGGGGATGCAGTGTATCACATCAAGCCACCAAGAGGATTATAATATGCTAAGAGAGATCACACTCTTGAAGTACATCACACCCAATGCCATCCACAAAGTGTAAAACACATTGTATGAAGTATGAAAACTTTACCAAGAACCATGAAAAAAATATGTAAAAGAATAATGCCAATGTATGCCCTCACTTTAAAGAAATTTATAAACACCATGCTGTGAGAAATTACTTTAAAGTAGAAAATGAAAAATGAAAACAAGAAGGAATACATGAGAGCCAACTGTGAAAGCCCTATGCTAATTCATATGTTTTTGAGTATAGTTGCATCGTGTATGAAAAAATAAAAGAGAGAGGGGTTGCTCCCCAAAATGAAAACACCAAACACATAATAGAGAGCTCAGAACTGCCATCATCTCCCAAATACACATAGAACTAGAAGAATGGCATAAAGAGAGCAAAAACAATGAAAAACCTTTTGGGTCAAAATGGAAGAGACATAGGGTGTCTCGATGCCTTGTGTCATCCCCAAAAGGAAAAAACAAGACCAATGAAAATGAGAAAAAGGCAAGGAAAAAAAAAATCCTTTTGGGTCAATATGGAAGAGACATAGGGTGTCTCGACACATTATGTCATCCCCAAAAGAAAAGCACAAGATAAATAGAAAAGAGAAAAAGGAAAGGAAAAAGAAAGTCCTTTTGAGTCAACATGGAAGGGACATAGGGTGTCTCGACACCTTGCATAATTCCCAAAAGGAAAACACAAGACAAATGAAAAATATATGAAGATAAAAAGTGAAAGAGATACACAACATAGAGAAGAATGAAGGTACAAATAGATGAATTTCACAAAGAGATAGAAAACATCAAACCAAACATCACAAGGATCACATTACGCACATGTAATCACAAGAAATAAAATAAAAAAGAAACAATGCAAAAGACTAGTAAGACAAATGTGAGTCAACCTATGTGCAAGTTATCTACCTCCCAATCATGTTTGTTGTATACCAAAAGTGGGAAACTAGCCAAATGGACAAGAGAAAGTTCTGAACTAGGAGAAGCACCAAGTTCAACACTCTTTCTAGGATATTTGTTGTTTAAGCTCATGGAAGAGGAAAATAATGTATTCAATTCATTATGCAACTCTTTGTCAATTCTAGCAACCTCAACATCATCATCCAAATTAATCACAACAAGAGGTCAAAGGATAATTTCCATGGAAGAGTTCAACTCTTGTTGTAGTTTTTGTATTGGATTGTTTTGTTTTGGGGTATGGGTAGAATCATCATGAATTGCTTCAATCAAGTTTGGATCTTGATTTTCTTTGTTTAATTCTTTGTGTAACCTATGAGCAAGGGAATAACGTTTATGCCTACACTCCCTAGCACATCTATTTCTTTTGGTTTTTCTTTTAAGTTGCATTTGTGTTATAGTAGGTTGATCAACCATAGGTTTCTTTTCATCCCTAAGGGGAGGAATGGAAGGAACCATAGGAGGTTGTTCCACCGCTTTCTTTTTGAAAACTTGTCTTATTCTAGGAGGTGTGATGGGATTGCTTTCATTATCTCTTGGTCATTTGTAGGATGAATTTTCTATTCTATGTTGGTCTTGGTTGTTTAGGTATTGTTTAGGTTCAAGCATAGTTTCATCAAGGATGGGAGGTTTGGTGGTGGATGGGGATATGTTTTGGAGAGGTAGTTCGGCTATTTTCTTTTCTTTGAATTTTTCTTAGGATATGAAAAAGAATTCTTCTTGTGGATTTATAGGTTCCATGGGCTTAGGGCAAAAGGAATCTAAGGAAAATTTTCCTTTGGATGACAAAGGGTTAAAGCTAGTATGTTAAACAATGAATACTTCATTGTCAAACAAAAACTTTAAGAATTTTTGCACAACCAAAGGGATGACTTTCATGTAGCAAATCCATGGGTGGCCTAGCTTCACACAAAATTGGTTCGACTAGAGGATGAGGGAGAATGTGACATCTAATATTTTTGGTCCTATCTTTAATTGTAAGATGATTGATCCTATCATAGGGTAAGAAAAACCATTGTGTCTCTTTATCCATGCTTTTTGTTTTTCATATTTATCTTGATAGAGTTCATGCAAAAGTAAAAATTCTTCCGTGATCACATTCTCTCCACAGGTGAGATCTATTAGTATCCCATTAGTGGGATTGTCCTAGATAGTGTCAGCAATTTAGAGAGGACCATTAGGTGTATGTTTAATTATATCTTTAGAGGAGAAAGAAAATTCAAGAGGACTCTTAGTTCAGCCCTTACAAAGGATAAAATCTATCCCCCCTACCATTTCAACTATAGGATTGACATTCATATCATTCTTTGTAGTTTCATTGGATTTGACAAATGAAATATTATGTTTGTGCATTGGGTTGGTAAAAATATGTAAGTTTTGATTCAAAGGAGCAACAGACCTATTTCCTTGATCACTAGCACCTCCAATGGATAGACAAAACAGAATCAATGAGGTCTTGCAAAAGATGTTTAAGATGCTTGCAATGTTTCATGTCATGTTCATTTTTTTAGTGATAGTGGAAATAAGCATTTGATTAAAAGATTGGAGGTAAAGGATTATTAGTGTTAGGTGTTTTCATGGGAGGCAAGGTAATCATTTGTTGTTCTAAAAGTTGGGACATTGTGTTATTAAGGGTATCGCGCGAGGGAGTGAATTATCTTTTTGGATCTCCATAATAAAAGGGAACCGTGGCTTTGATAGTAGCTACTTGGTTATTGATAGTTTGAGTTGTTTATTTAGGGGGGTTAAATTGAAGGAACCCTTTATTTTGTTTTCTAAAAGGTTGGGAATTTTTTTGGTTTGCGTGCTTGAATCTCTTAATTCAGCTAGAAGTGGACTTTGTATCTCGACTATTAAAATAATTTTGATAATGAAGGAGGGTAGTACATAGGTACATGAAGGATCGGAATTTCATCATTGTAAGCTTGTCTTGAATCTTACTTTGCAAATTTTATATGAACATATTTTGAAGGTGTGGGTAGAGGACCTTGACATCGATTTGGGAATAAATTGATTGATAGCATGAGATAAAATCAGTTATTTTTTCTTCCTTTTTTTGCTTGCATCTCATCAAATCAGCCAAGGTCATATTGGGAGTCATATGCACTTGGAAATGGTATACAAATACCTCAACAAGTCCATTGAATGAACGAATTGAGTTGTTTGGTAAAGAAGAGAACCATTCCAAGGTGGTATCTTTCAAGGACCTAGAAAAAACATTTCCAATAGTTTATCATCATGGAAAAAGTCACTACATAGGGAAGTATAGGAATTAACATGGTTAGAAGGATCTCCCTTTCCTCCATATTTCTCAAATCTTGGTACCTCTACATCTTTTGGCATTGGTGTTCATAATATCTTCAAGGAAAATTATTTTATTTTGACATAATATGTAGGTGGGCCATTTTGATTTTGGTTTTGGTGGAAATTTTTTTTTGAAGGGATGAAACAGTTTCAAAAAGTTGTGTTATGAGAGCATTATTACTTGTGTTATGAGATGGAAGTGAAAGTGGTGATGGAGTGTATGCGTTCATAGGACAAGTGAATGGAATGCTTATAGGTGGTAAGGTAGGAGATATAACTTGTGATGCCACATAGGAACTAGGGATGCTAGTAAGAATACCCAAGGAAAGAATCACATTACTAAGTTGTTACATTATTTTGTGACTTGAGGATTGGTGTAGGTAGGTATTGAGGCTATTGTTGTGGGAGGAGGAATTTGGGTTCCTCCTTGACTCGTAACATTGCATGTTGGCAAAGAACAACTGGTGGTTGAGGGAATATGTTTTTCACAAAGTCAAGGCCATCTTCACTTTCAAGGATGTGGTGAATGTTTTCTATGGTAGGAATTATAGTAGTTGAAATGTTTTCTAGGCTTATTTGATGTTGTAATTTTTCTAAATACTCATGAATTTTAATGATGTTTTCTTGTGGGATATTGTCAGCTCTTGTGTCAACATTCATGGTGCTACTTGAAGGCAAGGAATTGTTAAAGATTTTTTCCATGCCTAGTGTTCTAGTGTCAATACTAGGAGTGGAATATCTAGACAACAAAAGATCCACAACAATTTTTCTATCACAGGATGACATGAGTCGCAAACTTCTTCTCACTATAGTATTAGCAATAGGACACCAAAAACTAATACAAAGGCTACTAAATGCAGGGTTGATGCAAATGCAATGCGAGCTAAGAACAATGAAATCATTATAACTAAAATTCTAGAAACTAAAACAAAAAAGCAGTAACAACAAACAAAAACTCATAAAATGAAGTTTAAAATTTATTTTTTGTTCTACTATTTTCTTCTTTTAGTTCTCTGTTGGAGTTTGTAGAATTATTGTTTCTTTTGTTTAAAGTATATTTGTTCAATGTTCCATCATGGATATGTTCTTTGGAAAGATTTGGATGTTCTTGAAATCTTTGGTAGATGTGTGAAGTTGTGCCTTTGGTAATGACCCTAATGAAATTGAACTGACCCATGCTCACAACTCCTAATGCATGTCCTCACAATGTTGACATCTTTGGAGAAGGTAATGAAAACATGAATAAGTTCTTAAATGATTGTCTCAATAACCTTGAAGCCAATGCATCCTTTTATCCATCCATGAAACAACCAAATTCCCCTACAATACCACCTCTTGAGTTGTTTGGTTACTTACATCCTAAAACTGAGATAAAAGTTGAACCTAAGTTCCCTACAATAGGTGAACCTAGGTCCTCTACGCAAGAAAATACTCAACCATTTTATGCTAAAAAAGTAACAAACGCTCTAATCAATCTAGAAGAAACATATGGAAAGGGCTTAAAAATCTTAAATAAACAAGCATGCGATACAACAAGTGAACATAACATTCACCAAGTCTGAGAACAACTATCAACTAATGAAAACACAACAGGGTTAGGATATCAAGATCTCCCTCGCAATATACAACCTCCTCAAGAATACCTAAGACTTCATAGTGATGGTATGGTGATCTTTGATTTTTCCCCTGATATGAATGTCCTTGTTCCTAAAGAACAAACAATGATTTAGAACAATGATAACGATGATAGGAACACCCTAGGTCCTCTTCCTCAACCTTCAACTAGAGATGTTGTTGAATCTAGCAAGCACAAAAGGCCTTAAAAGTTACAAAACCTAAATTTTCCTTGTCTGCCATCTAAAAGTGAAAGGAAATTACAATTTCTTTTAAACAAAAAACTAATAAAATTACCACCAATAAAAGACATACTAGTGCTATATCCTAAAGATGCAAAAGTTCCACATTGTCGATACCATCGAACTCTCAGACATAGTACCGATGAGTGTCATGCATTCAAGGTAGTATTGCAAAACTTTCACTTCGATGGCAATGATTTCCATCAAGTGATTGCATAACCTATCCTTTTTTGCCTCTCTTTTCATGTAATAGTTTTAGAATATTCTATTCTCACTATTATATGATCCTTCTCATCACCTACCTTAGATCATTCTCATCTTGCACTCAGTGGTGGAAAGAAGAGGATAGCCTTGTCCTAGTAATGCATTTTTTGGTGTCCCCTAGGTTTGTTATCTACCTTCCGCTTATACAAACTGAGATATGGGAGGTAGATGGCCTGCCTTAGGTTGACACATATATGCCTTACTAGAATTTTGCATTATTTCTTTTTTTGTGATTGCATGTGTAATGTGATCCTACGTGATGTTCTATTTTTTGCTTCTCTCTCTATGTGAAATCCTCTACTTTTACCTTCATTATTCTATATGTCATAAGCTTTTTATTGATCTTTACTTTTCATTCTCATTTTTTTCTTATGTTTTCCTTTTGGGGATGATGCAAGATGTCAATACACCCTATGTCTCTTCCATGTTGACCCAAAAGGTTTTTCTTTGTTTTCACTCTCTTTGTGTCATTCTTCCAGTTCTATGTGTATTTGGGGAATGATGATAGTTTCAAGCTCTCTAATATCATTGCAACAAAGACATATACTAACCCTAAATCCATAGATCCCTTATGTGTTCTAGGGGGCAACTCCTCTTTTCCTTTTCCTTTTCATGTTTTGGCTACTTTAAAGTAATTGCTCACAACATGGTGTAAGAAATTTCTTTAAAGTAGGGGCATACATTGGAATTATTTTTGGCATCATTTCACATGTCTTTGCTTTCATGTTCCTTGTGCAATTTTCTTTCTTCCTGAAATGCATCCTTTTCTTTGTGGTTTCATCAAGTTTTATTTCTTCCGAGAGTGTGATATTTCCTTGTCCTCTCTTGGAAACATTAGGTATAATGTTCTCTAGGATGATACCTTGCACTTTTCCTCTCTTGAAAACAAGATGATACCCTTGTGCTTGTCCTCTCTTGGAAACATTAGGTACAATGTTCCCTAGGATGAGACCTTGTATTTATCGTCTCTTGGAGACATTGAGCACAATGTCCCATAAGATTAATACCTCACATAAAATAATAAAAATCCCTTTGAACATCCCTCATTCTTTCTGCATTTTCCTTTTGTGCCTTATTAAAGTCATGGAGGTATGGCTTTGATATGGTTCCTCTAGGGCTCACCTAGTGAACTAGCTTCACTAGCCCTTGTGAGCATGTATTTTCTCTTTGTCCTTATTAAAGTCATGGGGGTATGACTTTGATATGGACCTCTTGGGGCTCACCTAGTGAACAACTAGCTTCGCTAGCCCTTGTGGGCATGTAATTTCTTTTTTTCCTTATCATAGTCATGGGGGTATGACTTTGATATGGACCTCTTGGGGATCACCTAGTGGACACCTAGCTTCACTAGCCCTTGTAAGCATGTGTTTTGTTTGCATAATGGATAGTGAATTCCACTTGTAAACCTTTTTTGGACAAACAACATAGAACCAATCCACAACATGTTGGATGACTAGTCAAAGCTTTATCCATTGTATTTTTCCTTTTTCTTTTTCATTTTTCCTTTTTTTTTCTTTAATCTGGTGTATGTTTGCGATCTGGTTATGGCTTCATATATCATCTAAAAGTGTGTTCATTTGTGCTTATGTTGTTTACCATAGGATCTTGATCCTAGGGGCTCGACCACCCTTTTTGGTTATTGTCATCCTATCTCACTAGTATTTGTGCATTTAAACCCCTCCTTATTGTGTGGTTGGCTACTTTAGTATGAATTTGAAGCAAGTTCATCCTCTCACTAAAGTGGGGGCTAAATGTAGTGTAGAAAAATGCATACCCTTTAATTTTCACACTTGTTTGGGCTTGCATTGCTTTATTTATCCCTATTTATGTCTTAATTGGTCCTATTTTGCATCCACAAGCCCTATGAATTATATATTTTTTTGGATAATCTTGACATTCTCCACTGGATAAATGATAATTTAATCATTTTGTCTAAGTGTCCCTAATTTTTTGATTAGGACTAAAATGCCACCTAGGGCATATTTTTCCCCCAAAGGTCTTGGGACCCTAATTTTGAGAGCACCTAAATAGGTCCCTTTTTGGAATTCATGCCTTGAGTTTCATGCCTCAGGACTAAGATGCCACCTAGGGTGTCTTCGTCCCCCTTGAGGTATTTTTGGGATTTAATTTCAAATTCTGGTAGGATTTAGCCTCCTTTAATTAATGAATTCATATGCCAGCTTGGTGTGGTGTAATTTTAGGATACTAAGCATATATAAGTATAAATACAAGGTTCCTTCTCTCATTTTCTCCTAACAAGCAATCTAATAGTCCAAGAATTCAAGTATTCAAGAGAATTCAAGAGAAAATTTTCAAGCATTTGGAGCCATCACCAAGTGGACCATAGATTTTTGGCACCTACTTACTTTCTCTCTCATAGGGTTTTTCACCTAGAAGAAGAAAGGTGTGCCAAAAGTGCTTATGTTCTCATTTGAAGAAATGGAAAATGGGGTGTGAAGTGTGGATGTATTTAAATGATAAAAACCTAATGAAAATGCAAACTAAGGAATGTAATTTTAATCAATGCAATAGTGTTGGAAAACACAATATGTATTCAAACTATTTGACTAGAAATGTAAACAAGCTGTAACAAAAAGTAACCCAATTGGAGATATGTACCTAGAAGTTGGAAGAGGGTGGAATGAGGCTCTAAACACTTGCATAAGACACCAAAAATGCTCACTGGGACTGATTCACCATTCTGGGTGAATGAGTCCTATTTGTGCTAGAAAGTGTTGCAACCAGTTTCGGGAAATGGGTATCCAAATCTACATAAATCATTGTTCAAGCATGGAAATAGGGCTGATTTTCCATCAATGGTGAATGAGTCCTCTTTTCGAAAATAGAGAATTCTAGACATGATTCTATGGCTTATGATTTGCAATTTTGTTTCTGAAGATTCCCCAGATCTGAATTTGCAAAACTCAACCTCCAGACTCTCTCCAAGTTTGAAATAGGGCTTGAGAAACTTTGAATGAATTTGACAGGATATGGAAACCTTTTCTCACATTTCCATTTGATAAATCTGCATACAAAAATATATGCTAAGGGGAAAAAGTGTTGAGGGTTGGGATATAGGGGTTTGCCTTGGTCAAACCCCACTTTGGTAATCAAACCCTTGAAATAGAAATAGAAGTGAAATGGAAGGAGAATGTTGAATACACAACATGAAAATGTAAATACTCACCAAACCCTTTGTTGGGGAAATCTGAAGTGATGTCAATGGATGCTCCAAGAAGTCTGATTTATGCTTGATTTCATGATGTAAATGCTTGAATTAGTGAATGAATGATTTCACGTTGATGGGTGAATGCAATTGGGGTTGAAATGAGGTGAAAACACTTATTTATGCAATCTTGTGACTTAGTAACCCTTGATACCACATCACAGGCTGACATCAAGTGATTTTGAATAAAAACCCGAAAGGAATTTTAACATATTTTGAATTTGGAGCCAAGGAGGACTCATTCACCACTAATGGCAAATGGGTCCCACCTTGGACTCAAAAGTGTGTGTCAGGATTAAGTCAAAATTAATGTTGTTTCTCAGGTTTACATTCAAGAATACACTTAATTAAGACTTGTAAGGGCATAAAGAGGTAAAATAAGTCATAAGAAACTGTGTAAATAGTGAAAATGTGCCTAGAGAAGCATGAAAGCTTGTTACAATACTTTACAACACTTCAAAATAGGACTTGATTGGTGACGAAAAGGTGATTTTTAGGTGAATTCAAATAAATAGAGTTTAGAAGAATGTAGAAATTCCTTACAACACTTCGCAACACCTTCACGAGACATTATTATTTGAATTTTAGTACCGAAATATGCATGTTAAAGCCATGTCACAACATAAAATAAGAGAAAAATAGATCAAATACCATGAAGAAAGACCTAAAAGGCCATGAAAATGACAAGGGGTCATTTTTCTACAGAACATTTAGCCCCCACTTTAGTGAGAGGATGAACTTGCTTCAAACTCACACTAAAGTAGCCATGAACATCGAGAGGAGGGTTCAAATGTACTTACATTAGCAAGATGAAATGACAACAATCAAGAGGGATGATCAAGCCCCTAGGATGAAGATCACATGGAAAACTAGACATAAGAACAAAGGAACGCACAAGTGTTGAAATGAATCAAATGAAGCTTCGATCATCAATCCAACTAGTTGTGGAATAGATATAGGCTAATTGTTTGAAAAAGAGAATGTATACTCACTCTGAGGTGACAAAACACAAGATGGTCTGCCAGGTGTGAAAGCCCAACTGTACTCACTCTAGGACCATAGAACTTCTGGTTGTCCATAGGGTGAGAAAGTCCAAATGTACTCACTTTGGGGCCATGAAACTTCTAGTTGTCTGTGGGGTGAGAAGGCCCAAAAGGTAAAACACATACGCTAGTTGGTATGCACTCACAAACACAAAGGTGGCTATGGGGAAAAGTCATGATGCTAGTTGGGCTTCCCGCTCAACCATATTAAAGTTATACCTATTGATAAATTTAATAAGGCACCACAAAGAAAAATGTCATGAACAAAAAGAAAGGTACCACAGGCATGCAAGTTGTGTTATGCAAGGTGGAAAAAATGCAAAGTGTAAAATACCAAAAATGTAAAGTGTAAAAATGTAAAGATGTTAAATGTAAAATGTTCAAAGGAGTCTTGTTTAGTTCATGTAAGGTCAATCACCTAGGGAACATTGTGTCTAATGTCTCCAAGAGAGCACCAATGAAAGAATAGTATATTCACAACTTAGGGGATTCGGTGTGTCTCATTAGGCCACCAAGAGGAATGTAATATGCTAATATAGATCACACTTATGAAAGGCATCACACCCAATGTCATCCAAAAAGTGATGAATGCATCATATAAATGGCAAGGCTACACTAGGAACCATGAATGCAAATGAAATAATGGTAATGTATGCTCCCCAGTTTAAAGGAATTACTACACATCATTCTATGAGAAATTACTTTAAAGTAGAAAGAGAAATGCAAAAAGAAAACAAGAAATGAGAGCCAACTTGGAAATATCTATTCCAAGTCATATGTTTCAATAAGTTGTGTCATATAGAAAGGTAGTATGTCACATGCGATTCAATCTTAAGGAAAGTCATCCACATCTTAAGCTTGCTCTCATATGTTCATTAAAAGTTAAAGAGTAGTCAAAAGAGACAATGACAAGTGGCATACAGGGGATAAGGTTGTCTAACCCTTTGGCCCCACTTAGTGCAGGACAAGGGTGAGCCTAAAGTGGATGATGGTATGCTGCCCCTTGTAAGGGATGTGAAACATGTAATAGTGAGAACTCTATGATCCTACAAATATTACATGGCAAGGAGTAGAAACTAATGTTATTTATGTACTAATTTAGGATGTAACAAGGTTAAAGGTTTCTTGGAAAAATGGTTGGTGATAGTATCGATGTTGAGTGAAGGTTTGTTGGATGGGTTGATGACTATGACAGGACAATTATGAAGAATATGATTTGGAAAAATTAGGTTAGGTATAGTGTGAGCTTGCATAGGATGATGATTAAGGGTTGAATTTGTTTGGTTGTCAGTTGTCACTAAGATGTCATTCTTATGTGACATAATATTGACCCTACGAGAAGAGCTAATATGTTCATCACATGTCATAATTGGATTTGGCAAGATAACTTCATTTCTCATAGGAGAGGCATCAAGAGAAGGATAACTAGGAGTTTCATGGTTACCAATGGGTGATCCCACAAAGCTAGTTTACAATTTCTGGGAGGAACTAATTTTTGCTGAAATCACATATTTTTAGAAAATATAATGATTTAACCTCTAAAATGTTCTATTTAAAGAATTCCAATTGAAGATGTTTTGATCAAACTACCTTAAATCAAACCCCCTTGGATAGAATCTCGCTAGTTTTAAACCATACCTATAACAGAGTCTCCTTTACACCTATCAAAATGTTGATAAAAAACCACTTTTGATTTACCTTTTGTGGGATCAAATGAATTCATTAATTTTTTTTTTTTTGCAAGTATGTATTCCTTATTATAAGCTTCCCAAAAAGTATAATTTTAAATACATTTATTTTTATTATTATATATATATTTTATTTCTCGTGAATGTAGGTTTTTCACTAAAAATCAAGTTCTTTGTTCGACACATGTAGAAAAATAGAAGATTATTAATATATATATATATATATATATTAGTACAGATATTGAAGTCCTTGATCCAACAAAGAAAAAAATAAAAATTTGATAGATACAAAAAAAGTTACATGTTATACGGTCGTCTGTCTGAATTATAATTGGTATGAATTTGAAAATTGATTAAAGAAAAAATATTCAATAAAAAACTATCTAACCAAGTGGAAGCACTAGATATTAGAGTTAAAAATCTAAATTTGAAAGAATTAGAATTTTATCGTTCATGGAAAAAAAGTTATGCATTATACGGTGAGCGTCACTTTTTAAAAATGTTATTTTCTGAAAAAAAACTAGTTTTTGAGGGAGATGGAAAAAGAAGTGCAATGTGATTCCAAACATTTTGAAAAAAATATATTTAGAATCTATAGACAAATTTTCACGAAACTCTAGTTTGCATCATCTTTAAATTCCTCACGATTTAGTCGCTATAGGTGCCCAAATGTGAAGATTTAGTTAAAAAAATTATTTCAGTGTCCAGTTTGGCCAAAAATTGTAAACCACTATTGTGGGATCACCTTGATGATGGGATCAAGGAAGGGAGAAATAAGTTGTTCATGAGTTTCACTACCGATATCTTCTAACACTAAACTATCGTCGTCATGTTTAGAGAAGATAGTAGGAGAAGAAAAAGGTGGATTGTCATGATTATCTACATCAACATGTTCTATAATGTCTTATGGAGTGGGGAAGTAGAATTTTCATAGCTCTCAATCATATCCTCCACACAAATGTGTTTGTTATGATTGTTCAAGATTGTATCCATATTCACTAAAGGATTATCACAAGTACGGGAGGTATGGGGAGATGAAAGGATACTTGGTACTTGGTAGTGGCAATGATTTTAGATTTGTGTGTCATAATGTAGTTGCAAGGGGGAGGAGAAGGAAGAAAAGCAAGGCTTTCATGATCTTCAATGATTGTGTCTTCTTTTATCAAGATATCTTCATCACCAATGGGAGAGATATCAGGAGAATAAGAATTATGATTATCATGATTATCGATGCATGCATCCTTTTGGGGAAAAGCTTTACTGGATGATTTAGAAGAGATAAATTCATCTAGAGCTTCATCTAACATGTCTAAATCATCACTACTAAAAGGTTTGTGGGATAAATTGGCATTAATTGGTTTATGTTTGTCATCACAAGCCTTAGTGGATGGACTTGGAGAGAGAAAACCTTTTAGGTTTTCATCTAACCTATCCAAGTCATCACTAATAAGAGGTTTGGATGATATGGTTTTTTGAAATTGAATCATTTTGTGAATTGGATCATTGGATGTAGTTTGTTTTTTTTTTAGTTGCTAATGAATCTGATCTAAATGAACTAGGAACTAATGTTGAAAATAAAAATTGCGAAAGTCTAAGTGCCATGAGTGTAAAAAATGCTAATGTATAATGATTTAAATGTAGGAGAATCTATGCAAACTTAAAATTAAATTGAAATACATAGGATGAAATGTAACTTTTCAGATTTCAAACAAAGTAATTAACTTATGACACTATGCTAATCTGAAAATGAAATGTTGTAAATGCACAATTTGAATTTGAACAATGCCTATATTAAATGAGCTAATTTATACTAAATATCATGAAATGCATACTACAAAAACTCAACCAACTGATATAGGTAGGTTAAGGCACCAAAAAAGAGTCTAAAAATAGATTTCTGAGTTCTGTAAAATGTTATTTTAGGGGTCTAAAGGGACTGATTCGCCCAGGGTGGCGAATGAGTCCCAGTATGGAATTTTTCAGATTTCTTAGAAATTTTGAACTGATGTTTATGGTTTCATAATGCTAAGAGGCAGGCCTAAGTGAAAAATGCAGAATTTTAGAAAATTTTCATGAAATGAAATGCCAAAACTGAAATCTAAATGCACCTTTTAGGAATGCAAAATTTAACACCTAGCATGCAAATGAATCATGCAAACCATAATGAAAGCTATATCTATGATACTGAAAGGACTCCAAATCAGATAAGAAATCATTCAAAAAGAAGGTTCACCAAAATGGACCATAGATTTTTGGCACCTACTTGCTTTCTATCTCTCCTAGGGTTTTTCACCTAGAAGGAGAAAGGTGGGCCAAAAATGCTTATGTTATCATTAGAAGAAATGAAAAATGGGGTGTGAACTGTGGATGTATTTAAATGCTAAAAAAATAATGAAAATGCAAACTAAGGAATGTAATTTTAATCTAATGTAAAAGTGTTGGAAAACATAATGTGTATTCAAACTATTTAACTAGAAATGTAAACAAACTGAACAGAAAGTAAGCCAATTGGAGATATGTACCTGGAAGTTGGAAGAGGGTGGAATGAGGCTCTGAATACTTGTGGAAGACACCAAAAATGCTCACTAGGATTGATTATCCATTTTGGGCGAATGATACCTATTTTTGTCAGAAAGTGTCGAAACCAGTTTCAGGGAATTGGGTATCCAAATCGACAAAAAATATTGTTCAAGCCTGGAAATGGGACTAATTTTCCATCAATGGTGAATGAGTACTCTTTTGGAAAATAGATAATTCTAGACAAGATTTTGTGGCTTATGATCTGCAATACTATTTCTGAAGATTCCCTGGATCCAAATTTGCAAAACTCAACTTGCAGGTTCTCTCCAAGCTTGAAATAGGGATTGATACACCTTGAATGAATTTTATGGGATATGGACACCTTTTCTCACCTTTCCATTTGAAAAATATGCATACAAAAACATATGCTAAGGGGAAAAAGTGTTGAGGGTTAGGATATAGGGGTTTGCCTTGGTCAAACCCCACTTTGGTAATCAAACCCTTGAAATAGAAATAAAAATGAAAAGGACAAAGAATGATGAATACACAACATGAAAATGTAAATACTCACCAAACCCTTTGTTGGGAAAATCTGAAGTGATGTCAATGGCTACTCCAAGAAGTCTGATTTATGATTGATTTGATGATGTAAATTCTTGAACTAGTGAATGAATGATTTGATGTTGATGGTTGAATGGAATTGGGGTTGAAATGAGGTGAAAACACTCATTTATACAATATTTTTCCTTAGTAACCCTCGATACCTCATCACAAGCTGACATCAAGTGATTTTGAATAAAAAATCGAAAGGAATTTTAAAATATTTTGAATTTGGAGCCAAGGAGGACTCATTTGTCACCCATTGAGAATGGGTCCCACCTTGGACTCAAAAGTAGGTTTCAGGAATTAAGTCATATTTAATGTTGTTTCTTGGGTTTACATTCAAGAATACACTTAATTAAGACTTGTAAGGGCATAAAGAGGTTAAATAAGTCATAAGAAAGGTGTAAATAGTGAAAATATGCCTAGAGAAGCATGAAAACTTCTTACAAGACTTTACAACACTTCAAAATAGGACTTGATTAGTGGTGAAAAGGTGATTTTTAGGTGAATTGCAATAAATGGAGTCTAAAAGAATATAGAAATTCCTTACAACACTTCACAACACCTTTACAAGATGTCGTTATTTGAATTTTAGTACCTAAATATGCATGCTCAAGCCATATCACAACATAAAATTAGAGCAAAATAAATCAAATACTAGGAAGCAAGACCTAAAAGACCATGAAAATGACAAGGGGCCATTTTTATATGGAAAATCAAGATTTAGGCATCATATCAAAGATCCTCTTGCATCATGTGTGTTGTGCTAACATTTGTGATGTAGGGTTTTGATTCAAGTGAGAGATTTATATCCATATCTATCAGTCCCTTATTTGATTCAAGATCCATATCGATTGCAACCATTTCACACAAGTTTGCAGACTTTATAACAAGGGTTTGGTGAGTTGTAGCATTGCATGTTGTTCATTCATCATTCCTTCATTCTATTTCATTTCATTTCAAGGTTTAATTACCAACAAGGGATTTTTCCAAGGAAAACCCCCATTCACTAACAATCAACTTGTTTTTTTATCTCTTGCATGTTTGTGATTGTAAATTTAGGTTGAAGAGTTGAAGATCATTTGAAGTGCAAAGTTACAAAGTTGCAAAGTTGCATTGCAAAGCTCTTATCTTCACAAAAACTCATCTATAGGCTAAATCTAAAATTTTTAGAACCTAAGATCAAAGAAGAAGTGGAGACATAAAGCCTTAGGACCACATTCAGATATTCCAAAAATTCCAAAGGGGACTAGGTCACCACCTAGAGCATCTTAGTCCTCTTGAAGGTATTTTTTAGAAATTCTTCCAGATCCAGTTCTAACATCCAAACATTCTACATATTCCTCGAAAAAAGAGTAGTGGGACTAAGGAAACAGTAAGGGATTCTTTGTCCTCCATAACATATTTTGATAGCTTATTTGCATTTTTAGAATCCTCATTGCATTTCAAGACTTCGCAGGTATACATATCCTAACTCCCTATTGCATTATTTCCTCATTTGCATCTCTCATTTAGCTTGCATTACTAGGTTTTGTAGGTTGAATGATTATTTATCTTTTCCAAGCATTTGCTTGGTGGTAAACCCCTAAAAGCTAAAAGAAACCCCTCCTAGGTCCTCCTTGTTTAGAATTGACTCACCTTGTGAGGTTGATAGTCAATCCAATTAGGGATCCTAGGACATTTTTGAATGATTGTTGGAGAAAAGTGATATTATACATCACCATTTTTCACCAAATCAAGAATATTGGAGAAATTTAGATCCTCTAGGGATCCACCTTGACTTAAAGAATTCCCTTTTCTCCTTCCCATGTAATAGTTGTAGGGTCATAGTAACCTCACTATTACATTTAATATATTCATTACAAATCATTTATCGTAAGGAGCTCATTCTCACCACCTATCTCAAATCATCCTTTTCCTACACTTATTGGAGGCAAGGAGTAAGGTAGCCTTGTCCTAGTTCAACACTTGTCATTGTCCTTTTCACTAGTTTTTTCCCTTTCATATATATTGATCAAGATTGGGATGTAGACAACCCGCTATAGGTTGACTCACATGTGCCTTACTAGTCTTTTGCATTGTTTTCTTTTTCATGTTCATTTATGTGATTACATGTGCATAATATGATCCCCTGTACTATTTTGTTTGGTGTATTTCTCTCTTCATGTATTCATCTATATGTATCTACATTCTTCTATATTTTGTAAACATTTTTTCTTTGTCTTGTGTTTTCCTTTTAGGGATAATGCAATGCATCGAGAAATTTAGGTCTCTTCCATGTTGACCCAAAAGGATTTTTCTTTGTTTTCACTCTCTATGTGTCATTTTTCTAGTTCTAGGAGTATTTGGGGAATGATGACATTTCCTAGCTCTATAACAACATTGTAGCAAAGATATATTGACCTTGAATCCATAGATCCCTTATGTATTTTTTGGGGTTACCCCTCTTTTCTTTTTCATGATGCCACTTTTGTTTAGAAACATATTACTTGGCATAGGTATTTTTCTAAGGATGCTCTCATGTCTTAGGATTAAACATTGGCTACTTTAAATAAATTTCTCACCACAATGGTGTTAGTAACTGCTTTAAAGTGGGGGCATACAACGATAATACCTTTCGACATTTTTTCATGTTTCATTGTGTGATTTTCTTTTTTCTTGTGATGCATCATTTTTTTGCTGGTGTCATTGGGTTTGATGTCCTCCAAGAGTGCGATATTTCTTATTGTACAACTTTCCCCTTAGTGGTGATGTGACGGACTACATTCTCTAAGTTGAAAATATTTTACTCTTGACTTGTCCTCTCTTGGATACATTAGGCCAATTTTCCCTAGGAAGAAGACCTTACATGAATGAAGCAAGATCCCTTTGAACCAAAACCATATATATAATTTTTGTAAGTGTTTTTCAAAATACACCTTGCTATCCTTGTGAAGCTCAAACCATAAGTTCAAGGCCACCTAGCATAACACACCTTGCTTGCCTATGGAGCCTTCCCATGTGGCACCTTATTGAAGTTATTAGATGGATAGCTTTGGTATAGATAGTATGATGAGAAGCTGACACAGAGGCATAAATTTCTCATTGTACAATGAGAGCATGTAGACTTGGAATGACTTTCTCACTAAGGCACTTTATTGGAAGAATCACCTAGTGGACAACTGGAAGTTCTGCTACCTTGGAGTGAGTGCAAACCAAAAGCTTAGATGTGTTCCACATTGCCTTGGATAGTCTAGACTTGATCTTATTGGTATTTGGTGTTGTACGATTGTGTATATGTCATTACTGCATACATAAGTGTATTGAGTGTCTACTTTAGTGTCAATTTTACATGGGGTTATACTCTCACTAAAGTGGGGAAAAATTTATTGTAGGAAAAAGTATCCCTTTTTCACACTTAATTTGGGAATAATTAATAATAAAATGAGCTTAATTATGCCTTAATTCAGTGTTGTAATATGTTTTTCATATTCAAATTAAGTTGAGGGCCCTTTTAGACTAAATGGACTTAATTGTGCCTTATATTTTATGTTGTATTAAAGTGCACCTTTACACTTTCACATTAATCTAGGGATTCATTAATTGATTGAGGTTAATTTTCCTTAATTGGCCCCTTTAATTCAAATCCAATCCTACTTGAATGTAACTTTCTAGGGATAGAACCCGAAATTCATAAATGCCATTACACAACACTTACCTTTACAAAATTTCTATCCTAGATAAGTAACCTAGGACCCATTAGCCATAGGGAAAATGGGTTTCACTTAGATCTATGACCCTATTTTTACATAATGTTTAGCATTGTTCGATGTGTGTCCTTGGTAAGTGGCCTAGGACCCAGTTTCCCTATGGAAAATGGGTCCTCAGTTAGACCTAGGACCCCCTTTGAAATATGTTTTTGGTGATATATTAATGACTTCAAATCTACAATTCAATGTCAGCTTGTGATATTTGAATTTAGGGAATTAATGTTAAGATATATATAAATGCAAGGTTTTTTCACTATGTTTCATCCTAAAGAATCTAAGACTTTCAAGCAATCTTATCAAATTGAAGTTATCATAAGAGCACTTTCAAGAGAGAAATATAGGAGTGCTAAAGAGTATTTTAAAGGCATTCAAGGGTAGAATTGTAGAATATTATTGCAACAATCAATATCCTTTCATCATGTCAAAGATGTATTTCATTGAATGTATGTTTTTTGAGCTAATATGGTGATGTAGTGTTCAAGATCTAATCAAGCATTCAAGGGCATTATTTCAAATCAAGTTTCATGATCAAGATCCTTATCCATTGAAGTCAATTCATACAAAGTTGCAGATCTACAAGTCCAAGGTTCAAATAGGGTGTGGTGAGTTGTGACATTGTTGTTCATTCATCATTCCTTCTTTCAAGTTTCATTTCTTTTCAAGGTTTAATTACCAAAACAAGGTTTGACCAAGGCAAACCCCCATTCACCTAACAAACAAAATTTCTCTCTTTGATGTGTGATTGCATATTTTAGGTTGAAGATCCTTTGAAATTTTTTTTTGAAGAAAGTTGCAAAGATGCCAAAGTTGCAAAACAAGTTGTCAAATTAGGAAAGTCTTCTACAAATTTTATTTCTGGTTGTCTGATAGTGAACAGTTGGAATCCAGAAGTCCAGAAAAAGTAGAAGAGAACCCATAAATTAATTTCCATAAAACCTAGCTAGGACCCATTCATGATAGGGAAAATGAGTCCTCGGTGAGCTTCAAAAGGTGGATTTTGGTGAAAGGTACACTTTGTTTTCCCCTTTCCACATCTACTATTTTCTTACTATTCTTTATTTGCATATTGTAGCTTACATTTTGAATGAAATAGGGATAATAGGTCCATGGTTCATTACTCCATTGTGGTAACCAACCCGATTTTTCTTTGTTTTAGATTAATATTTTGGGTGCAAGATGAGTTGAAGCAACACAGTAAACAATGTGTGATTTAGTTGAATGTTTGCATAGATGGAATGTTGTTAGTCATAGTTTTGTGAAGAAACATGGATCAAGATTGATATTCACTAAGTGAGTTTCATGTCAACAATATCAACAATTATAGATCAAGAAAAATGTGTTGCTTACTGGGTAACTCTAATAAAGTTTTGCAAATATGATCAAGAATTTATGATAGCATCACCAAGTTCATGGTGTGTGAACAAAGTGAGGCACATAGTGGAATGTATACCCCACCTTAAAGTAATTTCTAATGCCAATTGGTAGAAATTTCCTTTAAGGTAGAAAGAGTGATATATACAAAATAAGGCATGAGAGTTTTCAAAAATTCATATTCTGAGTTATATGTCTCAAAAATATATAGCATGACAAGAGGTTTGCCCCAAGTAAAAACAAGTCATAACAATGTAATGTAATAATCAATTATATCACATGAGGGATTCAAAGATTTTGGGTTAGTATGAATAATAGATGCTATATATCAAAATGATCATTTGAATTGGCATCATTCCCAAAATAGTATGGAACTACAAGTACAAGGGAAGAAGAGAACATGAAAAAAATTAAAATTTTGGGTCAACGTGGAAGAGACCTTAATGTTTTAACACTTTGTGTTATACAAATAATTCATAAAAGGATGCATTTGTGACAATTATAAGAATGAAGATGCATATAGAGGAATGCCACAATTTAGATTCATTCTCTTTATATCCTTGTTTCAACAGTAACATGAAGGGTCAACCAAAGAGAACTAACAAACAAAATACACACCAAAATATACCTTATGGGGAGTAACGGTACATGAAAGAATAAAAGAGACAAAGGGTACTACAAATGTGATTAGACCTATAGTAGATCATGTACATCCCAATCTTGCTCTTCATATAGATATGGTAAGAAACATGCTAAAGGGACTACATAAATTGGAGTACAAGGAGAAGCACTAGGTTAAACATGTGGTAGATTGTTGTGTCATAGAAAAAAGGACCCTTTTCTTGAAATGGGATTAAATCATGATAAATTGGACTTAATGAGGCCTTAATCTAGTGTTGTGAGGCATTTAATGCATCCACACTGTCTTTGACCCTTGCAAACTAAATAAAATTCTTTTAATGATGTCTTGTGAAGGTCTTGTGAAGTGTTGTAAGACATTTCTACATTCTTCTAGACTCTGTTAATGCCAAATCACCTTTTTATTCATCAACATGTCCTATTTTGAAGTGTTGTAAAGTCTTGTAACAAGATTTCACGCTTTTCTAGGCACATCTTCACTATTTATCCCCTTTTCATGCTTTATTTGGCCCCTCCATGCTCTCATATGCTTAATTAAGTGTATTTTTTAGTATTATCCCAACAAACAACATTAAATACAAGATATTTCCTAACACACATTTTCAGGTCCTAAGTGGGACCCATTTTCCATGTGTGGCGAATGAGTACCCCTTGGCCCCAAATTCAAAATATTTTAAATTTCCTTTCAGGATTTTATTCAAAAACACTTGATGGTGGCCTATGATGAGGTATGAATGGGAAACTAAGGCACAAGTGTGTATAAATAGGTGTTTTTCTCCTCATTTTGCATCTCCTTCAATCTTCTACATTCACCTAATTCATTCTTCATTATTCATTCACCAATCTTCCATCTCAAGCTAAGCAACTTAGGGTTTTATTATTTCAAGGCGTTAAGAGATCAACTTTCAGACTTTCAAGGGAAGATTCTACATGTTATGTTGCAGAATTTCAAGATAAATCATGTCATGGAAAGGTAATATACTCCATTATTGCATGATCCATTGCCTTCTTTCATCATTTTGGTTTAATTACCTAAATGGGATTTGACCAAGGAAAACCTCCATGCCCTAACAATCAACATTTCTTCTCTTCTTCTTGTGCGTTTGCGTATTAGGTCTCTTGGAAGCTTGGAAATAATTGAATATCAAGTTGTAAAGTTATTCAATTCATCTCTTCATCATTCAATTCAAAGAATCAGGGTAAAAGCAAGAAGTTGAGTACACGAAGAGGGGAAATTTCGGGCAGCAAAATTTTTTTTGCACAAAACGCGTACGCGTTACGTAACGGGTACCCGAACCTAAATCCGAACGCGTACGCATGCGTACGCGTTATACGCGTACGCATTACGAATGCATACGCATTTAATAGTGCGTACGCGTTTTAAAACGCGTACGCATTTATAACGCATACACGTTTCGAAACGCGTACGCGTTATCGAAAATTATTTATTTTTTTAAATAAACTGCTGGCTTTTCATTTTATCCACTATTTTTACCGAATCAACAGAAGTCAAGCAAGAGCGCGTATGCATTTGGAGGCTGTTGCTCGCTCCTCCCGTCATCACACTTGACCTCTGAGACCTCCAGGTTAGTTGATTTCTGCCCTTTTTTGCTTTGTATCTTGTTTTTTTGTTTTTGAATTAGTATTTAAGTTTTTTTTGTTTAATGCGTTTTATTTCAATTTTTAATAGTTTTAAATTGCATTTAAAAAATAAATAACGTTAAATTGTAAATTGAAAACCATATTTTATCTAAACTTAGAAATCTAAACCCTAAAACGTAAAACTAAAAACCTCTTAGAGACCTCTCTCCCCTTAGGTTACATTTAGAATTAGTTTTTTCATTATAATTAGGGTTAATATTGGAATTAGGTTAATATAGGATAACCCAAACCCTAATCTTAACCCTAACACTAACCTTCACCATAACCCTAATCCCCACCATAACTCCAATTCTTATTGTTACCCTATTCATAACCCTTAATCTAATTTTAACCCAAACACTAACCCTAACCCTAACTCAATCTCTAATCATAAACCTAACCTTAACCATGTAATTTTATCTCTAACCTTAACCCTAACCATAATTTTAACCCTAGCTCTAACCTTAACCATAACCCTAACCCCAAAACTAACTCTAATTCTTACTCTTACACTAACCTGAACCCTATCCTCAACCCTAACTCATGTTTTAACCTTAACCCCAATCGTAACTCTAATTTTTACCCTTTTCCTAACCATAACCCTAAACCTATGCCCAAAAAATAACTCTAATTTTAACCCAAACCTAACCCTAATTCTAACTCTAACTCTAACCCTAACCCTAACCCCAATATTAAGCCTAACCCTCACCTTATCCCTAACCCTAATTATCTATAACCCTAACCCTAACTCCAATCTTAAGCCTAACCCTAAACTTATCCCTAACCCTATCCCCAACCCTAACTCTAATTTGTACACGAATTACAAACCATAGGTTCCAAGAGAGCAACTTAAAACTTATAAAAAATAGGTATTGTAGGAGTCACTTGGATAATAATTCAATGTATCTTAATTACTATCCCTATATGGAATTTGTCATGATTGATTTATGAATTTTCATCCATTAACTATATATGAAAATAAATGGGGTTCCCTCCTCTAATCTCTAGTGATAGGAAAATATGGTGTCCAATCTATTCAAGTAAAATTAATGGATAAACAAGAATACCACTCTCAATCTTAGGATTTAATTAAATAGCTATCTTTTAATTTCTTTCCTTTTTACAAGCTCCAAAATAAACCTACATGTACAAACCTTTTTATCAATGCCACTTTAAAATTACATTCTTTATTACACTAGTGGCCCCATAACTAGGGCACTCATAACATACTTAAATATTATAGTCATTTCCCTATTTTATTTTCGTAAGTCCAATGAGAAATAAGAAATATTTTAGGATATCATAAAATTTTATTGAAAAAAGGGTAAGGAGAAAAAGAGGAATTCTTCTAAAAGAATTTTCAAATTCTAAATCAAGGCTAAAGGAGTCAAATGGGCTAATTCTAGGAAGTTGGTTGAATATTTAATCATAAAAAATCCCAAAAGGAGGGAAAAATCAACAAAAAAAAATAGTAGAGCAACATGTGACACCCTTTTGAATTCCTAAAACCCCATGTTTTATAGGAAGATGAAGAAGAATTTGAAACCATTCCCCTCATCCCTTAGGAATAATCTATTAAGGAGAAACAATATAGATTAATAGAAAAATATTTGAATCAATGAAAATATATGAGAGAAGCCTTATCTTTTGAAAAATGTTTCAATATGGTAAGAAGTTCCATCTACAAGAAATGAGCAAGGAATATAGAAAGTGAAGAATAGGGAGATAAAAAGTAAGCTAAAAAACTTTATACACCTAAGTTTGATTGTAGTGACAAGATTTTTCTCACCTGCCCAGTTGGAGAAATTAGAGACTTACTTCACCCTCAACCCCATAACCCTAACCCTAACCCTAATTATATCTCTAAGCTTAACCCAAACCCTAAACTTAACCCTAACACTAACCTTCACCATAACCCTAATCCCCACCATAACTCCAATTCTTATTGTTACCCTATCCATAACCCTTAATATAATTTTAACCCAAACACTAACCCTAACCCTAACTCAATCTCTAATCATAACCCTAACCTTAACCATGTAATTTTATCTCTAACCTTAACCCTAACCATAATTTTAACCCTAGCTCTAACCATAACCATAACCCTAACCCCAAAACTAACTCTAGTTCTTACTCTTACCCTAACCTGAACCCTATTCTCAACCCTAACTCATGTTTTAACCTTAACCCCAATTGTAACTCTAATTTTTACCCTTTTCCTAACCATAACCCTAAATCTATGCCCAAAAAATAACTCTAATTTTAACCCAAACCTAACCCTAATTCTAACTCTAACTCTAACCCTAACCCTAACCCCAATATTAAGCCTAACCCTCACCTTATCCCTAACCCTAATTATCTATAACCCTAACCCTAACTCCAATCTTAAGCCTAACCCTAAACTTATCCCTAACCCTAACCCCAACCCTAACTCTAATTTGTACACGAATTACAAACCATAGGTTCCAAGAGAGCAACTTAAAACTTATAAAAAATAGGTATTGTAGGAGTCACTTGGATAATAATTCAACGTATCTTAATTACTATCCCTATATGGAATTTGTCATGATTGATTTATGAATTGTCTTCAATGATTTTCAATATTTTTCATCACTTGTTCTACTAACCTTCTGTTTTTATTCAACTCTCATTTATAGTTCTTAAGTGACTATCGGTTTCTATTCAACTCTCATTTATAATATGAATTTGTAATGCTATGATTTTTTAATGTTATAAATTGAATTTTAATGTTATAAATGAAATATATTTTGAATTTGTGCATGTTCAATGTGATTTTTAAATAACTTTGAAATTGTGTACATTATTTAATTAGTTTGTTGATATATATTTTTTAATTGTTTAACATGCAGTTGCCATATCATTTCTCGTCCATGGATCCACTTTTCACTTTAGAGGATTTCATGCCTAATCCATAAATTCCTATAGATCCTGGTGCACACCCCACCCCACCACATGAGGATATGCCTCAGTCACCTCCACATTCTCCACCACCTGAACCCCCACCCCCTCCTCCATTTGACCAAAATCAACTCAGAGATAATATTCGAGCCAACTTAGTTGTGATTCAAGGGAACATAGATCTCATAAAAAATGAGACTAGAATCCTTCCTCATCTCGCACGGTTTGCATCTACGATGCAAACTATTGTCGATTTTGTTCGATCTATCGATGCGGACCTAGATAGGTTCCATCAATGGAGAGAAGAGATGAGACAATTCTATGCAGATGGGTTGTCATATAAAGAAATCAATAACCTAAAAATCACTAAACAAGCTATATGCCAATATTTTGTGAACCCCCAAACAAACGAACCAATACCACCCACAAAAAAAAGAATTTCAATTTTATGGTGTAGGCACCCGCAGATAGCTGCAAATATGTTTAATTATATCAAAATTTCTAAATAAATTTAAATCTAATTTCGAGTTTCTTGAACTCTTTTACAGCATGATGCAGGTACATCTAGTCAACGTGGAACAAAGAGGAGACTTGATTTGACTGATCAGCCTGAGAGTTAGATAGTTTTATATTTTATGGACTACAAACCTCTAGTTTCATTTCAATATATGTGTTGGACTTGACATATAAATTTTATGGACTATGTAGATCTCTAGTTTTATTTTGAACATGTTATTATCATATATGTGTGTTTATTTATATCAGTTGACTTTAATATGATGATTATATATGCAGTCAATTATGAGATCATGTTATGTTCATTTTCATAATTATATGCATTTATATACATATCTATATATTTATCTTTTATCAAATTGTCAAGTAATACATGCACTATATAATAATTCTTATCTAGAATCAAATTTCATATATATATAACTTATCAGATGGTTAGGTGACAAATTAAAACATTCCTTAAATAGTTTCTTAAATCATATTCATAATAAATTAAGGGCAAGTAATTCTAACTATTTTCCAATTACATAGCAAATATCTGAATCAATAAACAAAAAACCATCTCCTTGTATGTATATTTAATGTATAATCTATACAATTGAATAATTATATAAAATGTGGTAAATAGAAGACACATGAAATATGTATAATCTATACAATTTGAATAAGATATTTAAAAAGTGACATCGAACAAACATATATAATGTACATCAAGAAGTTTAATGTACAACTATATAACATGATGAAACATATATGTGCATGTAGATACAATTAAAGCTTATCAACTTTTAGGTGAATACCAAAAATTGATATTTACATAGTCTCCAGATAAAATAGTTTTTCAGTTCAACAATCACATTGTAGACCGACTTGATGAGAACTTGCAAAAATAATTAATGTAAGTAACTACAATTTTTACGAGTCATTTAAGTAAAAAATTCATGCAAGAAAAGAATTGCATATAGTAAATTCCATACAAATTCAAATGATGTTAGCCATAGGATGGATTAAGGGGACCTAAGAGGTTGGATTAGGGGGATGAAAGAGGGTGGATTAAGGGGAGTTGATAAAATGAGTTAAAGTGATGTAAGAGGGTGGATTAAGGGGGAGTTGAGAGAATGAGTTGAAAGGATGTAAGAGAGTGGATTAAGGGGATGCAAGAGGGTAGATTAAGGGGAGCTGATAGAATGAGTTGAAGGGATGCAAGAGGGTGGATTAAGGGGAGTTCATAAAATGAGTTAAAGCGATGTAAGAGAGTGGATTAAGGGAATGCAAGAGGCTGGATTAAGGGGAGTTGATAAAATGAGTTAAAGTGATGTAAGAGGGTGGATTAAGGGGGAGTTGAGAGAATGAGTTGACAATATGTAAGAGAGTGGATTAAGGGGATGCAAGAGGGTAGATTAAGGGGAGCCAATAGAATGAGTTGAAGGGATGCAAGAGGGTGGATTAAGGGGAGTTCATAAAATGAGTTAAAGTGATGTAAGAGGGTGGATTAAGGGGAGTTGAGAGAATGAGTTAAAGTGATGTAAGAGGGTGGATTAAGGGGGAGTTGAGAGAATGAGTTAAAGTGATGTAAGAGGGTGGATTAAGGGGGAGTTGAGAGAATGAGTTTTAAATATGTAAGAGAGTGGATTAAGGGGATGCAAGAGGGTAGATTAAGGGGAGCCAATAGAATGAGTTGAAGGGATGCAAGAGGGTGGATTAAGGGGAGTTCATAAAATGAGTTAAAGTGACGTAAGAGAGTGGATTAAGGGGATGCAAGAGGCTGGATTAAGGGGAGTTGATAAAATGAGTTAAAGTGATGTAAGAGGGTGGATTAAGGGGACTTGATAATACGAGTTAACGTGACGTAAGAGGGTGGATTAAGGGGAGTTGATAGAATGAGTTAAAGTGATGCAAGAGGGTGGATAAAGGGGATGCAAGAGGGTGGATTAAGGGGAGTTGATAAAATGAGTTAAAGTGATGTAAGAGGGTGGATTAAGGGGGAGTTGAGAGAATGAGTTGAAAATATGTAAGAGAGTGGATTAAGGGGATGCAAGAGGGTAGATTAAGGGGAGCCAATAGAATGAGTTGAAGGGATGCAAGAGGGTGGATTAAGGGGAGTTCATAAAATGAGTTAAAGTGACGTAAGAGAGTGGATTAAGGGGGTGCAAGAGGCTGGATTAAGGGGAGTTGATAAAATGAGTTAAAGTGATGTAAGAGGGTGGATTAAGGGGGAGTTGAGAGAATGAGTTGACAATATGTAAGAGAGTGGATTAAGGGGATGCAAGAGGGTAGATTAAGGGGAGCCAATAGAATGAGTTGAAGGATGCAAGAGGGTGGATTAAGGGGAGTTCATAAAATGAGTTAAAGTGATGTAAGAGGGTGGATTAAGGGGGAGTTGAGAGAATGAGTTGAAAATATGTAAGAGAGTGGATTAAGGGGATGCAAGAGGGTAGATTAAGGGGAGCCAATAGAATGAGTTGAAGGGATGCAAGAGGGTGGATTAAGGGGAGTTCATAAAATGAGTTAAAGTGACGTAAGAGAGTGGATTAAGGGGAGTTGATAAAATGAGTTAAAGTGATGTAAGAGGGTGGATTAAGGGGAGTTGATAATACGAGTTAAAGTGATGTAAGAGGGTGGATTTAAGGGAGTTGAGAGAATGAGCAGTGATGCAAGAGGGTGGATTAAGGGGAGTTGAGAGAATGAGTTGGATTAAGGGGAGTTGAGAGAATGAGTGAAAGTGATGCAAGAGGGTGGATTAAGGGGAGTTGAGAGAATGAGTTAAAGTGATGCAAGAGGGTGGATTTAAGGGGAGAGTTGATGTAATGAGTTAAAGTGATGCAAGAGGGTATGGATTAAGGGATGCAAGAGGGTAATTAAGGAGTTGATAAATGAGTTAAAGTGATGTAAGAGGGTGGATTAAGGGGAGTTGATAGAATGAGTTAAACCCTAAACCCAAAACCCCAAAAATGAGTTAAAGTGATGCAAGAGGGTGGATTAAGGGGAGTTGATAGAATGAGTTAAACCCTAAACCCTAAACCCTAAAATGAGTTAAACTTACATAAGAGGGTGGATTAAGGGGATGCAAGAGAGTGGATTAAGGGGAGTTGATAGAATGAGTTAAACCCTAAACCCTAAACCCTAAAATGAGTTAAACTTACATAAGAGGGTGGATTAAGGGGATGCAAGAGGGTGGATTAAGGGGAGTTGATAGAATGAGTTAAACCCTAAACCCTAAACCCTAAAATGAGTTAAAGTGATGTAAGAGGGTGGATTAAGGGGAGTTGAGAGAATAAGTTAAAGTGATGCAAGAGGGTGGATTAAGGGGAATTGATAGAATGAGTTAAACCATAAACCCTAAACCCTAAAATGAGTTAAAGTGGATTAAGGGGTGGTGAGAGAGTGACTTAAGGGGATGCAAGTGGATAGATTAAGGGTAGATATATGAGGATATTGATTGAGGGGTCCTAAGAGGATGAATTAAGAGGTGTTGAGTGAGTGACTTAAGTGGATGCAAGTGGACAAATTAAGGGTAGATATATGAGGGTATGGATTATGGGGTCCTAAGAGGATGGATTAATGGTAGTTGATAGAATGACTTAAGGGGCTGCAAAAGGATGGATTAATGGTACATAAGAGGATGACTTAAGGGGTTTTAAGAGAATGGATTAAGGGGATATGAAATCAGTTATAAAGTATCAATTAAATGTATCTAGAACTATATATAGTTACCTATCTCTAGATTCAAATTCCATTGTAATATATGTGCATCTCCTCTCTTTTTTGTAAAGCATCTAATTTTGGGAGACTTGAAACAAAAAATGATATAAAACTTTAATTAGAAAATGATTAAAGACAAATATATATATATCAATTAAATATATATACGACTAGATATGCTTACCAATATTTATTTACTCTATTGTACCATCTGCATCCTCTTTTTTTTTTAATGCATCTATGATTGTCTCGTGATCATCCATTGAAATTGTCCATAAAACTTTATTAGCAGGCCTCCCTTGATATCTAACTAGTTTTATATTGGTTGCCAAAATCAAATGTGAATAATGCATAATTTTCTTGTGTCTTTCATAATCTTCAAATGCAGGCAAGCCATTCTTTCTCATCAAATATTTTTGAAGCCAAGTGCCAACAACAACCACTGAACTAGTTGGATACTCAAAGTTGTCATCATCTACTCTAGTATGTACCAACTTATGTTTTCTCTCAACACATCTAGCCAACCAGTACTCTGGCTGCTCTTCATTCCCTTGAGGTGCAACAACAGCATACACATGTCCTACAAAAATAAATACAAAATTCAATAAAAAGTGACTTATATTTAACTCATATAAACATGCATACATACAAAATTCAACTCAATAAATAATGTACCTTCTTGTACAAGATCTGAAACACGGTCATAATCATCTGATGCGAACACTTGATTATCTTCAATTGTCATTTCATGTTGAACATGTGTCAATGTAGGCGTTAAAGCTCTTTGTTGCCATTGTTCGACCCATTCCATATTTTCACATGCTTGCCAATCACCTACAATACAAAATTGACAATAGCATGCCAACTCCCTTGTCCATATTGTCCATGTGTTTGCATTTGAACTCTTAAATGAATGCCATTTTGCACTTCCATTAATTGTTTCACAATCCTGTCGAGAAAAAATATCATTTTCTTCAACTAACCAAAAGAAACGTCGAATTATTGATTTCTCACTTGTCCTTGTAGATAATTTGGTATTGCACCAATCTACAATTGCACGTGCATTTCTAAATTTTGCAGCATCCTCAAATTTTAGTTGCTCTCTAGCAAGAGCTCTTTTTACACATGCACCTGCTCCATCGTGTTCTCCCTTACCATGACCAGCTTCAAAAAAACTCCATATGCGTTGGATATTATTTTCCTTATGAACTCTACATAGCCAATAAAACATTCTAGCATTTTTGAATTGACTCGTGCAATTATCTGACCATATGAGATGTTCTAGTATTTGAATTCCTCTCTCTTTTAAATTTTTATTAAATATATCAAAACAATATTGTACAAACTCATATGAATGTAATCGATTATCACTTACATAAAATGGTACTCTTCAAAAAAATTCTATTATCTTCTCAGACTATCTTCAAGATGTCTATAAACAATGTGAACAAATATAGCTACTTTCAGGACCAATTATAATATTGTGATTGATTTCTTCTGTGGAGCAAGAGTATAATTTTCAGCAAAATCAACAATTGACAATATAGTTCCAATTGGAAATGTGTTTTTACATAAACTAAATTGATTATCAAGCCAATGAGCATTCTGAGAGTGTTGAACATATTTAGGTACAAACTTATCTTTAAATTCACTAATAAAAGTATGCACACTAACTTTTTCCACAATTAGCTCAACACGTCTTCCAATTTTACCATCTTTTGAAGAATACTCAATATTTTTAAATTTTTTTACATCCACTAATTGTTTTCCAAATTCATCTAAACTACTTTCATGCATACATTCTCCTAATAATGAAAAGTTACCACATCTATCGCATTCTCCAGATATGCATCCTTTAAAAAAAAATGAGTTTCCCATTTAAAGAGGGATTAAACAAACCCGCTATAAAATCTTTGATTCTTTCCCAGTGGGTATAGTAATGTCACAAATGTCCCACAGATAATTTTAAGAAGTATGCAAAGTGCATCATATATATCGAAATATATCATAATAATAATGAAATTGTACATGAGTCTGACAACAACAAGAGATTCGTTGCTTATTAGTTCTAACATACCAAGGTTTACACTTTTCGAATGATCTTTGACTTATGCTAATATTCAATGGTAGATTATAAGCACCTAAAAAATTCTTTTATATAATTCAAATTTTGAGTCATATCTAAGAGATGCTTTGGGATGAGGTTCAATAATTTTGGAACCCAACTTTAATTTTAAGACATCTCTAATGTTAGGTGATACTCTTGTACTATCATGCCAAAATTTATTGATTAAAGATTTAATTTCATTAGTTAATTTCATGTCTGATCTTGAGAGTCTACCACTAAAACTCCAACATTGATTAATAGGATCTTTTCAATACTTTCTTCTTTTTAGCAGCTCTTATCAAAGTCTCTAGGATTTAAGTTTATACATTTACCAATCTTACTTAACATTCTTTTATTTGAAGCTGTTTTATCAACTAGAGCAGTTGTTATTGCACGGCGAGCCGCATTCTTATCTTTTGATCGACTTTTCTTACCAATAACATCAATAGCATTAGCAACACTAGATATGACTTGTTCTACTGAATCATCTTTCTTTTTTGGTTATACAAAAACACCTAATTTTTTCATCACTTTTCTCATTTTAAACATTCTCATCAATTGCACCATGAGTTGACATTGGAATCCTAATTTCTTTCTATAAAAAAACATTTTATATATTTTATTTCCATAATTTCTAATTTGTCTTGAAGAAACTTTACCACGAAGGTTATTTAACACATTTGTTTCAATTGTTAAAAAAACATTTTCAACTTCATCCATAGATGGAGTTTCATTTTCATTCACACAAGGGGATTCATTTTCATTTTCAAATGTAAAAGGGATTTCATTCTCATTTTCATCAATATTAGGGATTTCATTCTCATTTACATTCTCATAAGATATAATTTCATCATTTTCTTGTTTATGTATTGTTTCAACCCTAGTATTATTAATCTCATCAATTGTGTATCCAACTTCTTCTAAACAAGCAATATCAATATTATAAAAACTTGGGTTTGAAGACATACCTGGATAGATTGTTTGAATAGGTACATTTTCCATATCATTGGGAGGTGGATTTGAAGACACACCCGAAGTTATTTGCATATCATTCAAAGTTGAAGTTGAAGGCACATTTGGGTTTGTCTCCATAGTTGCATTTTCTTCCATATTCACCATCTCCACATTTGCATCATCTACATTGATTTCATCATTCATGGCTTCCTCTTCGACATTCTTAGAACTAGATGCTTCCAAATCTTTCATTTGATGAATCCTTTGTCTCCTTTCCCTTTGTCTTTTTGCCTCTTTATCTTTATTTGCTTGAATTTCTTCGGGTGTCATTACCTTCCTACATCTTTTTCTTTGTCTTTTTTTATCACCCATGGTTACCAAACCCTCTTTGATGACAAAAACAATAATTCAAGAAACCTATTTTAAAATTTCCCCCTCCTTCAAATATTCAAATAAAACTATGTACTATGAAGATTATTTTTTCTATAAATTCTCAAGTACAAAATCATCATGAGTACATCCAAAAATTCACTTTTTCCAAATCTTCTTGTAAAATATTTTTGCACTTGATTCCACTTCAGAAAATTTAACTTGCACTTTTACTCTTCCAACAATTTGAATAGAATATGCCCTGCACAAGACAAATCTGCAATAAAAAACGTAGAAAATGACACTTTAGGTCCGTACTGCAGAAAAAGAATGCTGTAAAAAAATCGTGTTTTAACAGTATTTTTCAAATTAGGGAAAAACGGCTATTATACAAACGCGTACGCGTTATATTTTTAAAACGCGTACGCGTTGCTTTCTGCCAACGGGCAAAACATAACGCGTATGCGTTATGAAACGCGTACGCGTTTTATTTAAATAACGCGTACGCGTTTCTATAACGCATACGCGTTATTTAAAAGTTGATCTCCCAAACCAAATCTAGCCCTGGTTTTAGGCTCGGGAAAGGCTTGGCAATCCGAGCCTTAGCTTTTGACCTGCAACTAAAAAACTAAGGCAAACTGAAAAAAAATGTCCAACTTTGACAACATAGATGATGAACTTTTTTTCTGAATTAGTCTATAAAATTAAAACCCATT
This sequence comes from Sequoia sempervirens, assembly GCA_007258455.2. Lineage (NCBI taxonomy): Eukaryota > Viridiplantae > Streptophyta > Pinopsida > Cupressales > Cupressaceae > Sequoia > Sequoia sempervirens. The sequence continues at coordinate 340,969,774 of VDFB02075321.1, read as the reverse complement.
AGAGAACACAATGTCTACTTTCTAGATATATAATTTTTGTTAAAATTGGATTAAGTTTGTTATTTTTAAATTAATTTCTAAGCAAACTAGGCCTTAAACTTGAAAGATCAGGTTTTTTTGGTTTTTTAATAACTTTGTATTGGTTAAGTTTCTTGTAAAAAAAATTATATGGTCCCAAACTTCAGACAATTCTCTACACAATGAAAAAAAAAGAGAGTCAAAAAATGTTTTGTTTAGGTCCAATTATGTTGTCCGTACACGTTGATTTGAAAAAACATCAATTAAGGCCAATAAAAAATTAATTAAAAAAATATATATTCAACCAAAAATTACAAAAAAAAATTCAGCCCAAACTTCATGTTGTTAGCTCTCTTTTCCTAAAAGGAATTAGCAAAATAATTTTATTTGGGTCAAAAAGTGTTGTCCGTACACCTGCTTGGTATGGTTAAAAAACAGGGACTTTAAAAAAGTGGTTTTTATAGATCTTT